>CM023616.1:21608537-22208537 GCA_013358685.1 Antennarius maculatus
TTGTAGTCTTATTTGATTGGCTCCCAGCTGTCACATCCACCTGCACGCTGACGTCATGACGTTACCACTCCTTCACTTCCGGGCTACATGTGTAACTTCCATCGTTTGGAAATGACGTCACACACACACACACACACACACACACGCACGCGCCGATCCGTCGGTAACGCGCGATTTATCAACGCAGCTCCTCTGATCTCATCGTGAACACGCGTCACAGCCCACGTCACCCGCGTGAAAACATCAATGGACGCCTAGTGGACATTCCAGCGTCGCGTGTGTCTCATGCGTGCGCACGCGGGTGTGATAGTAAACCGCACGCCCTGGACGGTCACGCGCGCGCGCGCGGCGCCAGAACACGGTAAAAGTTGGGAGCGACGCGTCACGTCGGGCCTTCCGCCGCGGGAAGCGATGCGCGACACACGCAGTTTATTTACCGTCATCCGGTGGGGAGACCGGGGAGAGGGGGGGGGGGGGCGACGGTGAGATGAGGAGGAAGGTGAGGAGGAGGAGGGGGGGGGGCGGTCCAGCAGCAGCGTCAAACTTTGGCCGGAACCGAACGCGACCGATCGGCGGAGGGATCCGACGCGGGGCTCTCACCTACCGGCCGCACTTTGCCTCCGTCCCCGGTCCTCCGGTCCTCCGGTCCGGCTGCTCCCCCGCTCTGGTGCGCAGAGAACGCGGAACTGGTCGGCGGGTCTGCCCCGGTCCGTCCGGAAGGCGGGCGGAGAGCGGCGGTGGGCGGGTCCCGCCAGCAGGGGGCGGGGCCCCGAAAGCGAAAGCGGTTGTGTAACACACACACACACACACACACACACACACACACACACACACACACACACACACACACACACACACCATGACTGTTCAACAAAATAAATAATAAATAATATATTTATTATTAATAAATACATTATTAATTTATAAGCTCCTCAATGACGTCAGGGGTGACGTTTCTCAGTTTATGAACGACGTGACAAATATATATAATATATACATACTATAATATATACATACTTATGTATAAATAGATATATTATGTGTAAATATGTAATATCTATACAATATAAATCATTATATATAAATGTAATATACCATATACTATACATACATATATATATATTATATAAAATTTTTACATAAATATCAATATAAATATTATATATAATTTTGTATAAATATATTATGTATATTATATTTATACATAACAAATTTTGTATATCATTATATAAATATATAACGCCAGTCAACATGTTTACATATAAGATATATACAATATACTTCTAATCAAAACTGATTAATGTGCATCAATCGATTAAACGTGTGGGGAAATGAACATAAATAACAACAAGCTGTAAAGAAAACATTAACAATAACGTTTAACCTGGTGATTATAATATTTATTATTTAGGCTCCGCCCCTTTTCCCTTCTCCGTTCTTCACTGATCGATCATTTAGTTCAATAGTTTGGATCACTTGTACAACAAACAAACAAACAAACAAACAAACAAACAAACAAACATCGCTGACGTCTAGACGATGTTTCTCATAAGTTTCCATCCGTAATTTAAAATCAATAACAAAAAGAGCATGACGTCATGACTGTTGCCGTGGTGACGTTATCACAGCTGGAACGAGCACACGTGTGTCACCAGTCATCGCCCTCCGGCATCTGACTGGCGCTCGATTATGACGTCATCAATTGGCATCAGGTTCACACACGTGATCCCACGTCCCCAGGTGCTCGCAGCTGATTGGCTGTCAGCCTCAGGGGGGCGGAGCCACACCCCTGACATCAGTATATGCGATACGACTCATGATGGTGAGACGACAGTTCTATTTATAGTCACAAATATGTGACAACTCATCGCCATGGCGACAGCGCTAATGCTAGCATAGCTCCGTCAGAAGCCTGATGGTTCTCCTCATGGCAACAGTTCGTATTTTTATCAGTTTGTATTTTTATCTTTGTGTTTAATCGTTTGTTGTCGACTCGACAGAAACAGCTGCTAAATATACGACTTTCATTTTTGTCGCGGCTTCACGACGCGAACACGTTCTCAGGTCGACGCGTTTTTGTCCTCCTTCCTCCTGCAGGTTCCTGAACGCCTCGTCCCCGTCAGCCGCTGCGTTCAAGGCCCGCAGGAGCTTTAAAACCTGGTTGTCATTTTTATTATTGTTATTCCCTGTCAGCTGTTTGTGACTCCTCCCCCCTCGTCTGATCACTTCCTGTTGAGGGATGACTGGGCGGAATCATTTTCTGCAAGGTTTCCATGGTAACCTGACAAATCAGCTGCTTTTCTCAGACGCTTTAGCGACCGCTGACGACTTCATTCACATTCACGACGTTAAATGTTTTATTCTGAGCGCCGTGTTTTGGGTTGTGCCCCCCCCACCACCCCCCACCCCAGATGAGGCGACAGCTGAGCAGCAGCTGAGTCAGAAATACCGACGCGGGATTATTTTCAGGGCGTGAGGGTCCCGTCATCGCCCCCGCCTGCAGGGGCCACGCCAGAGGAGGTGGGAGGGGTGGGGGGGGTGGGGAGCTCATGGTCCAGAACACAAATGTCTCGGTTTCAACACCTCCCTGCCTGGAAGCAGAAACAGCTCCTACAAATTAAAAGCTGGATGTCAACACCGGACTGGTTTGACTGGCTGCTCGTTGATCCGCGGCGTTCACGTGAAAACTAACACCACTTTAAAATTATGTCAGTCTAAAAACACTTCGTGCCCCCCCCCCCACCCCCCCACAAGTTTTTTCTCGCAAAAGTCTGACTTCATAATCTTGAATTTTAAAAGACAAATATATGAGGTTAATCACAGAGAATAATCGCATCTCGTTCTTCACCAGGTGTCGGTTAAGATCATGTGACCCCAGAATATTCTTGAAATTTTCAGGTTGTTTTTGTATTTTGGGGTCAAATGTTCATGATCTACATGTCACACGTGACACACACACACGACCTACATGTCATACATGACACACAAGTCTCATGTCACACGTGACACACACATGTTCTAAAGCGACACGCTAACATTCCAGGAGTGACGAGTTTACTTTAAACATTTCCTTTTGTTTCATCTGAGGTGTGAAAAAGATCAAAGGAGGATCATTGATGGTTAATTATGAGGTGTCAAACACAAATAACTGTGTGTGTGTTTATAAGTGTGTTTATGTGTGTGTGTGTGTGTGTGTGTGTGTGTTTATGTGTGTGTGTTTATGTGTGCATGTGATCATCCTCATAAAAGACGGACCAAAGTTCAAGTGCAGCACCTGCTGTAACTAGAAACACACACACACACACACACACACACACACACACACACACACACACACACACACACACACACACACACACCCTGCATTCATGGCCTGCTGCCCTGACAGCTGCTCATGGGGAGCGTTCAGGAGCCCCCTGAGTCGTGACTGAACTCATAAACATTTCGTCAGTTAACTAAAATCATTTTAATCTGTTCCACTTTGTTAAAAAGCCCCCAAACCCCGAAAATATGGAAAAAAAAATCTCTCTGTATGTATCCACCCGCCAACACGTGGTAAAGAACGAGATCCGGTCTCACTGATGCCGTTAGTGCCGGATGTCCGGTTGAACCTCTGACCCTGAATCAGGTCGTGACGGTTTGATCCCCCACACTGATGATCTCTCTGTTTCCCGGGGGTTCCAAGCACAGCTAATAAAATTACGTTGCTTGGCAACAAATAAGTTACTTTCCAGCAAAGCGGATTTTGGCCGTTGCTGCTTAGCAACAAACTTTATTTGCCGGAGGGAACACCTGAGCCAACAGGTCCGGAGGCGTCACGTCCGCGTCTCCGTCCAACCGACTCGTCTGGGGTTCGATTGTCGGGAAACTCTGGAGAAAGAAAGAACTGACGGGAAATGAATCATCGATGACATCATTAAGTCTGCGCAGGAGGAACCGTCTCTATTTGTTTGTTGCTTTACCAGCAGGGGGCGGGGCCAGAATGAAGCATTTCATATAGTCTTCACATAAATACTGTTAAATTTGTGGCAACAAACGTATGTCTGATTGTAAATTTGACCGCCGTAAAGGGGCCGTAAAGGATGCTCTTCAAAATTTAGGGAGCATGTAGTCTTTTGACCTTTTAGCCACACCCGACAGATGGATGGATGGATGGATGGATGGATGGATGGACGGATGCAGCTTGTTGTCAACTGGACGCTTCTCGTCTCTGAGGGAAGGATTATCTTCATCCGATGACACACTCGCAAACCGAGCCGAGGCGCTGAAACTGATCCCTCGGACCTTCGCCACCCCCTCAGCGAGGATCCGGGGTGAGAGCAGGATTTACTGGACTAATAATAAACTAGACATATTCCAGAGAAGGAATTCTGCAGGGAGCCTATTTATACTGATGGAATCCACTGATGTACCCCTCTGGGTTTAACACCATCTCGTCTCGGACTACCGGCACACCACCGGCCGGGACGCCTGGGAACGCTCGCATTCAGACGAGGTCGCCCACGTGGACTTCTTTTGAATCTTGACCAATATGGGAGAAACTCAGGAGGCGTGCCTCCTTTATCTGGTCCCTCTGCTGGTGCCAGAGCTCACCGCTGGAACGTGACACCGCCGGTTCTGGTCCGTCAGAGGAGCATCAGGACTTCCTCACCGCACAGAAATAAATGAATGAAGCCGCTGCTGAATTTATAGCCTCTGCTGCTGAGGAGAGGAGGTGGTGGTGTCGCATCTCAATCAAACCAGTTTGAGGACTAACAAGACTGGACCCACCCCAACGGCCGAGGTCTGCTGGGTCTGGTTTAATCGCTCTGGCTTGGTGGGTCCACCAGTACAGTGACCAATCACACGCCTGCTTTCAGCTCACAAACAAACGCACTCCTGCCTCGCAAGATTAAGTTTCTGGGCTTCAGTCCTGACCCTGGTCCTGTTTGTAGGTTTGAATCTTGGGGCCTGGATTTGGCCCCAATGGAGTCCATCCATGGGTGTTGGTTCTGGTTCAGATCCAGACCCTTACCTACGTGGACCGTGTCAAAACTTGCCCACATGTTCGTGGCCTGGTTGTTGGTCTGTCTTGGCCTTTCCAGGGCTTGCCCCCCCACCCCGGGGTGATCGTGGTCTGATTGGACTAGCTAGAGAGTAGAGTAGGACTTTATTGATCCCTAAAGAGGTTTCATCACGGAAATGAACTAAGATGCTAAGATGCTAGCTGCTGGATCCAAGGTGGAGCAAAAATGATCCACGATTACACCTTCATGATGTTTAAAACACAGAAGAAAGATGTAGCACAGAGCGCTAACCTGTGGACGAAAAGTTCCTAGAAGTTTCTACCTTTGTACCGACTGATGATCTTTACCACAACATCTACTTGTTCCTTCAGCTGCAGGCTATGCCCCCCCCCCCTCACCCCCCCACAACAAAACAGCTCCATATAAAATTAGAGGTGGTAAGTCTGAACGGCCCCATCCCAAACCGTTTCCTCCTTTTTTCTTCTATTCCTGTCACAAGGTCAGAATCAGCTGTTTTCACGCCAAGGTCCAACGTGGACGACGTGGCTGCAAACGTCTGAGCGGCGGCTCGGTTCTGATGGGCGGAGTCATAAAGAGGAGCAGATAGTCAACTTCTTCCACCTGAATAATTATGTTTTATTGATTGTCATTGTTGTTGTATTTCCTTATTCTGATTATTCCAACGCTTAGCCGCAACACTTGTCAGGCGTGTTGGCCGATGTGAGCCTGGTCAGTCTCCGTACGTAAAGCTGGGCGCTAGAGGGAACATTTCAGGATCGTCGTTTTTCAATATCTTCCTTAATTACATCAAATCTGCACTAAAATAAATGGAATTATTGTTTAATATACAGTAATTGCTGATTCATCGTTGTCTTTGAGCTGCCACCAGAGGGCGCCACACACATCTCTGATCTACTTCACTCCACTATTAGTCTTATTTTGATTGTTGCATGTCGTGATCTTGGAGTGTTAAAAAAATCAGTTTAAGACGAGGGTGATTGCTGCCCACTCCGGTTCTGATTGGCTCCTCCCTCCCCCTCCCTCTCTTGTGATTGGTGGACGGTGATCTCACGCAGCTCGCGACTGCATGTCCTTTACATCACTGTGAAATGTGGAACACGTAGCACGACCGCATTTAACAGCAGTGCGTCGACCCGCTGCTGGCTGTCAGTCACCGCCAGGAATCCGCTGACCTCTGACCCCCACCCATGATTGGCTGTGAGAGAACGTCTGGAAGCGCGATGTCACCGTGAAACTTCAACTGACGGCGACATCATTGACGCCAAGTGGTCCAACGTGACGATGAGGCACGAGGTCTTCATCTGCACCTGTGCCCCACCTCCTCATCATCTTCACCTTCATCACGTCTGGGAAAGAGCCTGAAGCAACCGTCATTTAAACACAATCAACATATTTTCATAGTTAAATATTTTGTCTATGAATTTTTTGACATTATTTGAATTATTTCCTCGAGGTGAAACCTGATTGGTCGCTCTTACGTTGGGCCGTTGCCATGGAGATGCAGATGGTCTCTTTACCGTGACAGAACGGAGAGAACTTGAACACATCTCATATAAACATTCTCTTGGGTTCGATTGTTGTGGTTCCCCAGAGAACAGATGCAGGTTAGAGGTGTCTTTATGATGTCATTATGATGTCACAATGACATCATTCGTCTCACACATTAGAAGCAAACTTTGCTTTTATTCCTCAGATTCTCATTTTGGTCCCGAGGAAAGAAAAGCGAGCCGACCGAGACCCAGATGTCCCTGACACCCCCTCGTCACGCTCGCCATCTCTGCATGATGTCATGAAGCAGGTGGGCGGGGCCAGCCAGCTGACACCCGGCCCACGTGACCACAGTAACGCGATCCGTCTGGCGGTCTGAGGGTATAAAGGAGGCCGAGGCTCCGGCTGAGGCAGCAGACAGACGGACCCCCGCCAGCAGAGACCGCTGGACTGAACTGGACCCCCCCAGACCCCCGCACTGGTGAAACCGCATCCGATCACTGGGAGGAATGGGGCTGCATAGCGTGGAGGAACTGGTAAGAACTGCTGATGCGTGGAAATGTGGGAGTCCTACGGGAGAAGAAAGAAGAAGTTTGGGTTTTGTTTTTCACAAAATAAGATAAAAGAATTATATTTATGACACAAAAATACTTTTAAAAATGAAACTACAAAACAAGGCTTCCTGTAAATTAAATACAAATAAGAAGTAAAACATAAAATAAACGTGTTGTTTATC
This sequence comes from Antennarius maculatus, assembly GCA_013358685.1. NCBI lineage: Eukaryota > Metazoa > Chordata > Actinopteri > Lophiiformes > Antennariidae > Antennarius > Antennarius maculatus. Next base: position 21,615,789 of record CM023616.1, read on the forward strand.
AAAAGCTTGTTGAAAAGATTGATGAAACGTTTAAATGATTATTTTCATGATTCAGTGACATAAAACAGTTTGAATGAGTCTGACTTCAATTTAATGATTTAAACAGCTGGTGATATAAATAGTGTGTGTGTGTGTGTGTGTGTGTGTGTGTGTGTGTGTGTGTGTGTGTGTGTGTGTGTGTGTGTGTTAATGCATTTATATTCCTCTGTCAGCAGCAGTATTGGGCTCTATGACACTAGGTTCTTCTGGGTTCTTCTGTGTTCTTCTTGGGTTCTACTGGGTTCTACTGGGTTCTTCTGGGTTCTACTGGGTTCTTCTGGGTTCTTCTGTGTTCTGCTGGGTTCTTCTGGGTTCTTCTGTGTTCTTCTTGGGTTCTACTGGGTTCTACTGGGTTCTTCTGTGTTCTGCTGGGTTCTTCTGGGTTCTTCTGTGTTCTTCTTGGGTTCTACTGGGTTCTACTGGGTTCTTCTTGGGTTCTACTGGGTTCTACTGGGTTCTTCTGGGTTCTACTGGGTTCTGCTGGGTTCTTCTGTGTTCTGCTGGGTTCTTCTTGGGTTCTTCTGGGTTCTTCTGTGTTCTACTGGGTTCTACTGGGTTCTTCTGGGTTCTACTGGGTTCTGCTGGGTTCTTCTGTGTTCTGCTGGGTTCTTCTTGGGTTCTTCTGGGTTCTTCTGTGTTCTACTGGGTTCTACTGGGTTCTTCTGGGTTCTTCTGGGTTCTACTGGGTTCTGTTTGATGCTCGGTTCTACGGCTGACTTCATAAATAATACGTTGATGCTCAGATTCAGACTCTTGGACTCCCCTGCAGGTGTCAGGTCAGAGGTCAGAGGGCAAAGAGGCAGACGGGTTCCGTGGGGGCGTGTATGAGGCGGCTGTCAATCAAGAGAAGCAAGATGACATCAGGTCCCACAAGGAGCTGGTGGGCGGCGGCCTGTCGGAGGAGAGCGACAGTGGCGGCGAGCAGGAGGAGGTCAGCGTGGTGGCGCTCAACGTAAGAGACTCAACGTAACGAGAGTAATCCAGCAGTACTGCAGTACTTATACTCCCTGTTGTAGTAACAAAGTAAAGTAACAAAGTAACACAGCAAAGTAATAAAGTAACAAAATGAAGCAGTAAAGTGAAGTAATAAAGTAATAAAAGTAATAATGGAACAAGAAATGAAGTAAAGAAGGAAACTAATAAAGTAACAACAGCAGTAAAATAAAGTAGTAAAGCAATACTATAAAAGTACAAAGTACTGGTATTTACTCTGATGAAAGAGTAATTATCAAACAATTAAAGCATCGAAGTTGGAAACGAGTAGAATTATTATCGGCTTCATGTTCCTGCATGTGGAATGGATCCTATTGGTCCATTTTATCACAAAAGAATCAATATTATTAAAGGTAAATAAAGGTAAATAAAGTTAAATGAAGGTGATGAAAAGCCCCAAACTGGCTAAAAAATAAAAACAAAGGGACCCTAAAGGAGAAACAGGAGGGAAGAAACAAATTGAATTTCTTTTATTTTAACTTCATAACTTTTCTACCTTCTTTCTAAACTGAACAAACGAGCAGAGGAACAGTCGTGTTTCTCGTCTTTTTCGTTGAACTGAAGCTGAAGCTGAAGCTGGTTGTGTCTCGTCCCGTCAGACGGACCGGAGCGGCCGGCTGAAGCTGGAGACGGTGGACGACCTGTTCAACATCCTGCAGCTGAGGAAGAGGAGGAAGGAGAGGAAGAGTCCGCTCCACAAGAAGCAACCCGAGCCGGAACCGTTGGTATGAGACGCACAAAGATGAATGTGTCGTCATGCCGACGGCGGAGGGACCCCTTAGGGGTTCCCCGAGGTTTCCTGTTGTTGACATGAACGTTTTTCCAACTGTTTTTTCAGCCGGACATTGTCGATGAGCAGCTGTTTCTGGAGGCGGTGATGGAGAACAAACTTCCTGTGGTGGAGAAGTTCCTGACCGAAGGAGGAAACCCCAACGCCATGGACCACGTGAGACACGCCCCCGTGCTACACCGTTACAACACCAATCCTGACAGGATCGTTGTTCACTTGTCATCATTGAATCAAACTTTATTGTTCAGTTCCAGAGAACAGCTCTGCACAAAGCCTCCTTCAAAGGCCACGTGGAGGTCATGAAAAGACTCCTGGAGGCGGGGGCCGCCATCGAGCGCAGAGACAAAGTGAGTCCTTTGTTCCCTCCGCTCTCTTTAACCCAACATACAAATGCTCCCGTCGGTCTAACAGATGGCCGGTCTAACGGTTGGCTGGTCTAACAGTTGGTCGGTCTAATGGTTGGCCGGTCTTAAGGATGGCCGGTCTAACGGTTGGTTGGTCTAACGGTTGGCCGGTCTAATGGTTTGCCCGTCTACCGGTTGGTCTACCGGTTGGTCTAACAGTCGCTCTGGTCTTGTTCCAGCTGGAGGCCACGGCGGTCCACTGGGCCTGTAGAGGAGGCAGTCTACCAGCCCTGCAGCTCCTACTGGACCAGGGGGCCAAGATCACCTACAGAGACAAGGTTGGCAGAGAGAGAGACAATAAATTAGGTCTTAAGTGTTTGGTGAATATATGTCTTGCATTCATGGATTAAAACTCACCTACCCCCTCTCAGCTGCACAGCACCCCCCTCCATGTGGCTGTGAGGACGGGACACTGCGATTGTGCCGAGCATCTCATCCACTGTGGGGCAGATGTCAACGCCAAAGACAGGGTAAGGTCTTCAGACAGATGCCCCACATGGCGCCTGAAATGGGTTTACCCTGTCAGACATCCAGACAAGCTGTTTTGACTCCCCCAGATTAATAACTTCCTGTCCTGACCGTCTGCTTCCCCTCTGAAGGACGGAGACACGCCCATGCATGATGCCGTGAGAATAAACCGATTTAAGATGATCAAGCTGTTGATGATGTACGGGGCCAGCCTCAACACCAAGAACACTGTGAGTACTGGACCGGAACATGATTGACCGGTCTAACAGTTGGTCTGTTAGACCGACTTCAGCTCTCAGTCCACTAAGGGTTTAATGCCCACCAAGTCCTGGTTCCTGGAGAGGTTTCTTGACAATCAGATCCCACCTCTATAAAAAAACAAACACCTCAGGAGCGTTAATAGCTGATTGGTTTGTTTTCCCCTGTGCAGGATGGAAAAACCCCGATGGAGACGTTGTATTCATGGCAGAATGGAGCCAAGAGTCTTCTGTGCAACTTCAGCCAGGACAAACCAGGAGAGACCGACACATTCCAGTGAATGCAGGAATCCAACACGAGATCCAGGATCCACTGACACATCAAGAAAACCGGAAACATCTCAGATTTCTCATTTCCGTGATGAACCCGTGTCTTTTCTTATGTCCAGGGTGGCCGTCGACCCCCTCGAGAAACGACGGCTGTAAAGTCATGACATTTTCAAACCGGAAGACGTCTTAACTGAGAGACCTTTCCTGACCTTACCTCTCAGAACTCCTGCTCATCATGGGTTCAAACACGCGTCCGCCGTCATTGGAGGCGAGGCCAACAATGTGAAATCTAATCGAGACACCGTTAGAGATGTTTCGATAAGCAGTGATAGATTCATTGATCACCAAATATTGCTGGACAATGTCTTGTTTGACAACATGAGGATGTCTTTTACTTAATTTAATCTGAGCTGAGTTGAAGTCAGCAGCGCTGAATCGACGCAATGATTTATTTATTGATTTATATCAGACTTCATGATAAAACATAATAACGGCGTGTATAGAGATATGCATTAGAATGTAGTCAGGTTTAAAGTTATATAAACAGAGTTTAATGATTTGAATCTTTCCAGGTGTAAATCACCTGCCTTACTCTTAGGATCAATAGTTCATTGATCGATTCCAGTGGACAAATCAAGTGAGTTCTTTGTATTAGCTCAGTGTGGGCTGGTGTCACTGATGGAGGACATGGAGATAAAGTAGGTTTATGAGTCTGAGGGAAGTTTCTTCATTTACTTTTGGTGATGTTGACGTCACGGCGGACAAAGTTTCACAAAGTCAGAGAGACTTCGATTGATCCCTAAATTCAATCTGCAATCAAATCCATTCTAGTCTCTTCTAGTCGCAGCCTTTAGAACCTGGTTCACTTTCACCAAAGGTTACCTTTGGTTGAAGGTTCAGAGTTTGGGGTGACGACGCAAACAGAAGTGTGTGAGAAGAAAAAGGCATCGTTGGTTCAGAGGATGTTTGACAAATGTTCAAATCGATGAAACAAGTCCTGACATTCATGATTGTAACCAGATTAATTTTTTATTGCTGTATTTATTGACTGACTGAATAAAACAGACTTTGGATGTAAGTCTTCTTATTTATGCTCTCGTTGAATGAAGACAAACATGAACTCCAACAGAAGTCTAACCTGGTGAGGAGGTCTCCACAAACAGGATTCATTTCCTGTTGCTAGTCGCACATAGATAGGTTTAGGACACTTTTTACGAGTGGGGACAAGAAAACAAGAGTTGTCCAACTTGTCAGCAGTGAGCGACCACGCCCATCTGCTGGGGTTTCAGGGTAGGGTTGATCTTCATCGTCCTTGGCGTCCCGCCCAACAATGAGATTGTCGCCAACCGTTCAAACTTCACTCCATTCGTAACCTCCTGAGCCCCGGCAACTCGTTCTCAAGTCACTCTGCTCAGTTCTGATGTTCCTTAGGGACGACGACAGTCGCTTTAAAATGATGTCACATGTGAGGAGGTGTGGCCTTGCCATGTCTTTTTCCGTGCTGGTTGGAATCCCTACAAGAACAAACAAAAGCCTCTCCTGGTGAACCAGGGGCAAATGTCCCAAAATGAAAACTTTGCTGAAATGATTGGGCTTATGGGTTCTACTGGAGTCTATCCCAGTTGGCTACAGGTGAGAGGTGGTGTACACTCCAGACTAGTCGCCAACTTTTTGTAGTGTCCCATATAAACATTTCAATTTAGGGAGAAAAAAAACAGTGATTCACATTTCTTCCAGAAATGCTGTGTTGTAAAGCCGGACTTTTTTCTGGCCCATAAAGAAGAAATGTAGATAAAAATAGTTCACGCCATGCAGCTTTTATTTTGAAAGTGTGACATGTATTTATGGTCTATGACCGAGTGAAAGTGACAAAGACGAAACACACACCCATCTTTAAAATGTACCTCATCATGTTTCAAAAATCTGACTAATCTCAAGAACTCCCAGCAGACACCAGCTGTCTGGGCTCTTATGGATCCATGTGATTTGTTAACTCATTCAGTGCCAGCTGTTTTTAGAGCAGCGATCCCCATATTGGTTGTAGAGCTTTTGACCATAACACAAAACCTACCAAAGGAAAGAGTCGAATGTTTCATCAGGAAAAAAGTTTTTTTTTTTTTACCTTTTCCCAATTCTTTAGCTGTTAGCAGTATAGAACATAGTCTGGTTTCACCAAAAACACCAATGTTTAACACGCCCCCACTTAAACCCCCCCAAAAAACAAAAAACATTTTTAGCGAAACGTTGAGTCAGCAGAACGCCAAAGCCAATTAGAGTTTTTTGACCGTTTTTGAAATGTACTTGTCCAATAACGTAATAAAAGTCCTGAACAGAAACTTGATAACTTTTTGCCAATAATGAAATAATTTATGATGAACCTTAACCCCTAATTATGATGTGCTCCTTACACTATTGGTTCAGGACTTTATTGGGTCACTCTCATGAAATCTTGGTTTCAAAGATCAGAGTTTTTAAAAAGAACCGCATCAACAAATTTTATTTTTAATGGAACCTCCTGTTAAACAGCTTGGTGTTCCAAATTTATGCACACATATATGGAAACAATAAATAACTAGATGAAACGAGTTTTTACTTCAGTGGGCATTGGGTTAGATCACGTTAATTATTCTCCTTTGAGACATCCAGTCTGTCAGACATCAGCAGCCAGTCCAGACAGTCAACCAGTCCATCATGGCTGTTAACGTCCCAGGAGTGATAGTGATGGTGGTTTTCTACCTGCTGGTTCTTGGGACCGGAATCTGGGCTTCTTTCAAGTCCAAAAGGAAACAGAAGAAAAGTGGAGCCACTGGAATGGAGATGGTCCTGCTGGGAAACCGGAGCATCAACTTGGTGGTGGGGGTCTTCACCATGACAGGTGAGGAGGGAACAGCTGACAGGAACTGAACTCCATGACCATATATTTAACAAACTCATGAATATAAAACAAATTATTTCTGTAATACTTTGTTTTTGACACATCTGAGCAACATGCTGAACACCTGAAGACTGAGCTCTGAGGTTGGGATGAACTGTGTTACAAGGAACTTTCTTAAAAAGTATGTATTGACACGTTTGTCCTGTTTACTCTGCTGACTGGTCAATAATTCACAATCAGAACAAATCACGCTGATCACACATCAGTGAGAAAGATGGGTCAGCATCTGTCAAGTTGATGATGGACCAGTGCAGAAATTTCTTTGATCCTGAACCCAAAATAGACTTAAAATAGTCTGCTGAACATCAACAACTGATCGGTGGAGTTTAGGAGGAGAATTTAGGAGATTAGGAGGAAGTGAGTTATAGTCATGACATTTTAGTTCTGATAATATTTTTCCATAATGACACATGAAGTGCAGTTACAGAGTAACATGGGCTCAAAGTTTATATATACTGCTTGTCTGTCAGTTGTTTGTGCAGTAAAGACTCAGTTGACGCAAACAGTTCTTTGCTCTTTGACTTGAAAATGATGTAGAGTTCATGAAAACCCACAAAAAGTTCCTCTTAGTGGGGATAGATGATGGTGTGCCTTAGGTGATCTGGGTAATACCTTGAAGCCCTGATCTTCAACAGATTTACTTTGCTTTCAGTCCATGGTGATATATTGGGAGATTACATTGGTTAGCGTTAACGTCTTCCTGGCTGTACTCTGCTGGGGTAGTTTGACATACACTACTTGTTAGTTTCATGGATAGCATCTTTGCTAACATCAGGACGATGCTTTCCCAGACTTCCTGCATTACCACTGTATAATCCATCATCAAGCGTTATGCGCTAAAATACTCAACATGGAAGAGATCATGGATGTGGGAACGAAGATCACATGTTCTGTTTGTGCCAAAGATGGCTATTCCTTGAAGATCTGGAGAAGGCTGACTGGGACCCCATTGAGGCGTTGCTACTCACTGACATGAGATGGTTCAGTCATGAGTGAAATTTTGCCAAGATTTCAAGAGCTCCGTCTTGATATGAAGGAGTTTTCCCATGTAGCTGGACATGCAGAATATAAGCAGCTAAAAGACGGTCAGTGGCTGTTTGTTAAGCAAAGTACAAATGCTGTTCCACCATGACTGATCATTTCACGTGTGCCTGAGGCTGGCTGTAGGCAGCTACTGTCTGGACGATGCATCTCTGGCTGATTCCATTCAGGGCAAGTCAATGGATTGAACCCAGGACACAACAAAAAATATACAGTAATCCCTCGTTACTCGCGGTTAATGCGTTCCAGGACCACCCGCAAAAAACGAAATTCTGCAATATAGCGACGAACAGTGATTGGGATTGTTGACCTCTATAGCAGGTAAGAGTTTAAAACACATTTGACAGAATTCTGTATTCCATATGTGTGAATGTGTAATACAATACATGTAGCTTGATGATTAGCCATTTGCTCCAGAGAAGACACCATAGGTGTTACAGTCTGCACGTTCACCAGTATCTTTCCATCTGCCCTTCCTCCTCCTCAACTGTTTGCCAGCCAGTCCCTCTTCATCGGGCCAACTCCACTCACCTGTTGACGCAGCTGAATCCAGCTCTAGCAGGCAATCACTGATAGATTATACATTTGCCCTTTCAGTGACATTTCTGGCTTTGTTTCATGGATTTTTGCCACTGTCTTCCTATAATTTGGATTTTGACCTCGCCTCTTCTGAGATATCCTGGCTGTTCCCGATTTTGAGTTTGCGTTTGCTTTCTGTCCCCTACCATGAGTTTACATCTCTCAACCATGACTCCATGAGGCTGTTTCTACCTGTTCTGGGTGACATAACTGTTGTACGTACCTGCAAAAAGATAATTTTGGACCTTTCTGAAAGTGCTGCATTTGACTCCCATTGCCACCCTCTCTGACGTTACAATAGAAATGGCCAGCATGGATCCAGTTTACTCCCCATCACTTCAGAACTGCTTTGAGAGGATTGAGCAGACACTAACCCAAACACCACAAAAACTCTTCTCCCCTCAACCAACACAGACATCCAGCTAGCTGTCACCAGTCAGGAAGAAGCCTTGGCTGTGTTGGCTAGTTAGGTTAAACTTCTCATGGAGATGCTCACAAATGACACACTCTGTACTCAACTCCAACATCTCCAGCACCAGCTCCTGTGTCTGTTCATGCTGCATTATTTGAGCCACAGGTAGGAACCCCTGAAATATTGACTGGAGATCTCCAAGGCTGTTGCCCATTAATCAAACTTTTCTCCCTGCAACTGCTCACGTTCACCCCCAAAAATGCCAACAAGGTGTTCTCTGCTTTTGTTGTGCCCAGTGTAAGAGAAATGTATTAAAGATTGACAATATATTTAGGGCAGCTTGAGCTGGAAGACCTATGTGTCATTGATGATGATTTAGTCCGACAACTTGACATCCAGTTCGCCACTAACTTTGAAGCCCTCAAAGCCTGCTTCACCACAGTCCTCACCTTGCAAGTTCCTGATCCTGAAAGACGGTATGTTGTGGAGGTGGATGCCTCTAATGTCGGGGTGGGGGTGGTACTTCTCCAGTGGGAGCTGTGGTGATGAAGTTGGATGAGTCGAAGGACAAAGCTCTTGATTTATTGGTCAAACTACGTTTCCATTCTCACCTGTGGTCATGAGCTTTGGGTCATGACCAAAAGGACAAGATCCCGGATACAAGTGGTTGAATTAAGTGTCCTACCTAGAGTGGCTGGATCCATCCTTAGAGATAGGATGAGGCGCTCAGCCACCAGGAAGGAGCTCGGAGTAGAGCCACTGCTCCTCCACATTGAGTGAAGCCAGCTAAGGTGCCTCATGAACGCCTCCCTGCGGAGGTGTTCCATGCATTTCCTACTGGAAGAAACAATCTGGGAAGACCTAGGAAAACGCTGGAGAGACTATGTCTTCTGGCTGGTCTGGGAACGCCTCGGGATCCTCCTTTAATGAGCTGGAAAAAGATTTCCGGGTAGAGGGAAGTATGGGCATGTGATACTCTGTGTCCATTTCGACTTGGGGAATTTGGTTGCTGTGATGCGGCCCTTGAAAAAGCTCTCTTTGTTACAAGACCTGAACCTTGTATCGCATGCATTTGGTTTTGAATCAGTTTTGTATGTGGTGAAATAGAAAGTGTTGTGTACTCTGGAGTACAAACTACCTGGCCACACCCTTCTGCTCTCGTCCTCCTACTCAGTCTTTTCCCACCACTGCTCCAGTCTCATTCTTTGCATGGTGTAAACACAGGAAAATCAGAGACAAGGAACAGGTATGTGGTAGAATGAGCAGGCGCTGAGCTGATTGGCTGACAGACAAGGCTGAACAGAGGGGCAGTTTGTCCTTTGTCTCTATCATGTCATTGTTTGAAGTCTTGCCTGCCCCAACTTTGTAAGTTTTTTGACTTCACAGATTTTGACCTGTGTCTGTTTCCAGGTTTTGCTTCAGCCTTACATCTGAGTATGTCTGTTTTTATTTGATCTTTTTGTATTTGAACTCTGGAACTAACCAAATGTTGCTGGTTTTGGACGAAACTCTGTTTTGCCTGAATCCTGCCTCTGTAATATGATTCTGTATGTGCTTCTTCATGTTCATGACACTGGATATTGCTGATCTATGTTAAGTTCTATCAAGTAATTAGCCACAGCTACCTTGTGGATTTATGCAAAAGCATGTTATTAGTATTATCATAATCACTAATGTCATTATTGCACTAGTTGTGAATCAGATTTCTGTGTACACTGCTTATTTCCAAACAGCCTTACCTTAAAATGAACCTGACTAATCTTTCTTTATCTTTCTCTGCTTTTATAATTTACCTCCACTGTTAAATCGCAATTTTTGTTTGTATGATACTGCCACTGACTTTGTGCTTCTGCTCGACAGGTGGAAGACAAGAAATCCAAAGGCCTGGAAATCCCGCCCCTACTTCAGGAACAGCTCAATATGGACAGGAAAATTCAACCTGGCCTATCTGTCACTCTCTCTCTCTGTTTCTCTCTTTTCCTTGACCTATCTCTGTCCCCAGTGTATTTCTTTTCATCCAACCAGCAGCTCAAGGTGGATGACCGCCCTCCAAAGTCCGTCGCTTATGCTTGCTCTGGAGGGCATTGCTAGCTCTGTCTGTTAAGCACTTGGAAATATCTCCAGATGTGATTAAGCGCTATATAAATAAAAGTTGATTGATTGACTAACATATCTTAGGTCAAAGGTGATTTTCAATGAAATAAATGGAGGAACAAATATCTTTTCAATTTACAAATAAACTTAAAACTATTTTATTTCTGGCACAGGGGTTAAAATGGTCATAAGTCCTCATAGAACATATCCAGTTCTTCAGTGATTTCTAAAGGAAAGCAAGTTTTCTGTTTTGAAAGATATTAATGTGGCAGTCGTCAGGATGACTTTAGTTCGAGTGTTAGACTTGTTGAATATCTTTTACCCTCAAGGGAGAAAGGAAGTGGAAATTTTTGTTTGTTGAGTCAACGAAAACCAGTTTATACACCACTTTAAAATGCAAAGTGAAGTCAACCAGTTTTCAACCAGTTTGTCGTCTTTTGTGATTATATACTTTGACTTCAGCTAGTAGTAAAGACATTCAACCAGTCCATCATGGCTGTCAACGTCCCAGGAGTGATAGTGATGGTGGTTTTCTACCTGCTGGTTCTCGGAACTGGAATCTGGGCTTCTTTCAAGTCCAAACGGAAACAGAGGACAAGTGGAGCCACTGGGATGGAGATGGTCCTGCTGGGAAACCGGAGCATCAACTGGGTGGTAGGGATCTTCACTATGACAGGTGAGGAGAGTAGTTCGAAAAATGAGAAACTGCATTTCCCATTGAAAATTATAATTGATCCAGGGCTTTGAACCAGAATCTTGGCAATTGTTCGATTGGTTCCGAACAGAAACAGAATTATAATGTTTCCAGTTTTACGTTCCACCCATGAACTGCTGTTCCTGAGCCAGTTAGAACAAAAAAATATAGTTTCCGAACTGGTTCGTAGCGTTCCTTGTAAACAGAACAACAGCACTGATCCAGGTACGGAACAGAGGATGGCGAACCAGATGGAGACGGAGAAGTATTGGCAGCTTATGATGCAATGAAGTTTGTGAAAGTCAGAGCCCACTGGTGAGCGAACACGGTGTCTAAAAGAAGCATTAATGATCAAGAACAGAAAGTAAACACCGATAAATGTCCGGAGTGTCGGAGGAAGTCCCTCCGAAGGAGATTAATGTCTACAGAGCGCTGGCAGTACGGGGACTCACTGCACTGAAAATGACTGGCAGCCAATGAGTTAATGCCTAAATCACATCTTTGTTCAAACTGACATACTGCAGGGTTTACCTGTTATGAATATAATGGTGACCGGGGGACTGTCTTTTCCTTGACTGCTGGTGATACGCCTCAACTTCTCTCCGTCTCATCACGCATTGATTGAATGACAGGAAGGGAGACATGAGGTCAGATATTTTTATCAAGAATGAAAAAAACAAAATGAAAACGGTATTAACCGGTTACAGTTATTTTCTGTTCCAATTCTGTTCCAGAACATTTAAAAATACAATGTTTTTGGTTTCATTGCTCAAGGTCAAGAAAATTAAATTACTTCTAAATATCAATTTAGAATTTCTACCTGACATTTCTTTCCATTAAATAACTCCATGTTTGTTAATCTGTCCTGTAGCTACATATATTGGAGGAGGCTTTGTTGTTGGCAGTGTTGAGATGATGTGCACTCCATCCATGGGGCTGATCAGGGTAATTGTTCTATTCCTGTCATACAGCTCAACTTTTATTATCGGTAAGGATTTTACTTGTATCTGACAGAATACTGTCATAGTAAAAAGCCATAAAACAACAAACACTGACAAAGAAGAAAATTTATATGAGCTTTGACATGCTGTAATGTTTTCTCCACCATCAGTTAGGCAGTTGTTTTCACCTCCCTTCAGATTCTTGCAAATTTTCCCATTAAAACAAAGAAATTTCCCTTTTTTTTTTTTTTTTACAGATTATTGTGACTGTCATGGATACATCAGTAACCGTAGATTAAAAAGTTTAAATCTCTAACTGTTGAATTTACAGGACACCAACGGAACCTTTAAGTTTTATAATTTCTGACGTTTGAAATGTTTCAGTGGCTAGACTTTTTTTCCCCTTGACTTTGTAAAAAAAATTAACATGTGTTTCAATGAAGGAGGTCTGCTGTTTGTCAAACCACTGAGAGAAAGAAACTGTGTGACGATGCTGGACTCCTTTCACATCAAGTACGGGAAAGTAATAATGGGTGGAATGAGTCTCATTTCACTTTTAATTGATGTCGTCTGGTTGCCTACAACACTCACCGGTTTAGGTATGCTATCTATCTATGCATCCATCCATCCATCTATTGTATATGTACATATACAAATTCATATACAGTATATAAACACACATATACACATATTTAAGTGTAAAGTATATATATATATATATATATATATATATATATAGTTGGGGACAGTACCTCTGGATTGGCAGACCTGGGCGGTGGTCCCTCTTTTCAAAAAGGGGGACTGGAGGATGTGTTCCAACTGTAGGGGATTACACTCCTCAGCCTCACGGCGAAAGTCTATTGAATGGTACTGGAGAGGAAGATTAGACCTACAATGCGTTTTTTGTCCTGGTGTGGACCAGCTCTAGACTCTCCACTGAGTGCTTGAGGGTTCATTGGAGTTTGCCCAACCAATCCACATTTGTTTTGTGGATCTGGAGAAGGCATTCATGTCCCTCATGGTATCTTGTGGGGAGTGCTTCGGGAATATGGGGTTCGGTGCCCTTTGCTGAGGGCTGTCCAGTCCCTGTATGACCGAAGCCGGACCTTGGTTTGCATTGCTGGCAGTAAATCAGACCTGTTCCAGGTGCCTGTTGGATCAGCACCACCAAGTTTGAGTTCATTTTTATATATATATAAGAATGTCCCTCTCACCCTTGTGGGGTGGTATCTGTGTCCTCCTCAAGCTCGGGTCCTCTACCAGACCCCTGGGAGTCTGAGGGTTCTGCGCAGTATCTTAGCTGTTCCCAGGAATGCGCTCTTCTGGACTGAGGCTTTGGATGTCTTTTCAACCACTCTTCCAGTGTGGGGGTCACTGCCCCAAGTGCTCCTACAACCACAGGGACCACGTTAGCCTTTACCTTCCACATATGTTCTTTCAACCCTTGATACTTCTCAATCTTTTCGTGTTCTTTCTTCCTGATGTTGGCGTCAGCTGGAATCACCACATCTATCACCACTGCTCTCTTCTGCTCTTTGTCCACCACCACTATGTCCAGTTTGTTAGCCAGCAGCTGTTTGTCAGTCTGGAAGCTGAAGGATCCACTGAAGGACCCACAGGATCTGAGCCTTGTTGTTCTCAACCACCTTTGGTGGTATGTCCCATTGGGATTTGGGTACTTCTAGTCCATACTGGGTACAGATGTTCCTGTACACTATCACGGCTACTTGGTTATACTTTTCCATGTATGTTAACCCTGCTAGGATCTTACATCTAACTACTACTTGTAGATGCTGGACTGTCTCTGGGGCTTCTTTACATAGCTTGCACCTTGGGTCAGAACTACTGTATTATGGTCGATCCTGGTCTCTATTGCCCTTTGGCAATGTATGTGTACACACACACACACACACACACACACACACACACACACACACACACACACACACACACACACACACACACACACACACACACCACACTTCACTGTCCTTATATCTGACAGGGGGAACCATGAGTGTGGTTCTGGATTTGCCGTTCTCTCTTTGTGTCTGGATCTCTGCTGCTGTCATCATCACCTACACCCTGATGGGAGGTCTCTACTCTGTGGCCTACACAGATGTTATACAGCTGGTCCTCATTTTAGGAGGCTTGGTGAGTTATCAGACAGTTTAACAGACATATTTTGCAATGGTATTAATTTATTAATTGTAATGTACGTAAAATTATGTATCTTGTTTACCTCTCAGTCCATCTGTGTTCCCTTTGTCATGACGAGTCCTCACACTTTGGACATCAGTCAGACTCTGGTGAACAACACCTTAAACCCTCCCTGGATTGGTCAACTAGAACTTAAAAAGACCTGGATCATGATTGATGACTTCTTATATTTTGTAAGTATTTATAGATTTATATGGATGTAGATGCAAATGAACAAATGATCTGCTTTACTTTCAGGCACTGGGGGGTTTGGGATACCAACTCTTCCACCAGAGGACCTTGTCAGCTTCTTCTACTGCTTCAGCAAAGATCTCATGCTTTGCTGCGGCTTTTGTTATACTCATATTTGCAATTCCTCCTATGCTCATTGGAGCAGCTGCTGCATCCACAGGTAAGAATGGTGAACCTGATGTTCGTTCAAACCCCGTTAGAACAAAGAACAAATGATGACACAAATGTTGTTACCATGGAATTAGACTGCTATTTTAATCCTGGTTAACACCCACTGACATGATAATTATAATCCTAATCCTAATCATCATCATCATCATCATCTTCTTCCTCCTCATCATTCTCACCATCAACATTATCCTTGATGAGGTCACTCATGAAGGTGTCATCTGTAATTTTTATAATCGGCTTCAAATCATGTCAAGGTCTGCAATGATGGCTGAAGAGGAAATAAAGTATTTGTCATGGGTGAATTATTGGCAACTAAAGAAGTATGATGATCTCTGTGTGGCATCATTTTTTTTCGTGTGGGTATACCTTTGACAGTGAAAGAGAAAATATACATCATGAACCTAAAAGGGTCCTTTTTGAAGCTTGAGCCTATCTGTCCTTTTGTTCAGATCCTTTTTAGGTTCTTAGTTCCTCAGTGTTGGTTACCTGCTGGAAATGTCTGATTGCTGCAGACACTTGGACAATCCACCACTGTTTCTTCAGCTACCTCCTCTGTCTGCTTCAGGTACCTCCTGGATATAGTGGTGTTCTCTTGCAAAGTGCCTCATTTCCAACATACCAACATGTTACCCTTCATAGATGTAGATTTTCTAATCAAATTGTGATTTTAATCAAGGATTTTCCCCTAGCTCTGCTTTTCTGGCACAGGTGGTAGTGACCTCGTAACAGGTTCCTGTCCTGCCTCTGGATTTTCCTCAACTGGGAAAGGGTTGTCGATTTTCAGCAAAAAGTTATCAAAAGGTGTCCCTTAAGTCTTTCCCTCTTTCCTTGCTACCAGAATGTCTATCTAGGTCTTCAGTTGCTCTTTTTAAGCAGTCACCGGTCCACCAGATGTGTAGGTTTGTTAAGTTGGACTAATATTTTCCCCATTGTAAGACACGCTGACAAAGCTCGATGGGAAAGTGTAACACATGACATCCACAGGGTTCAATAATGAAACTCGGCTCACCCCCAAGATGTCACTGAATCACCTCGTACTCAAGGCGGAGTCCATCTTGATCCGCTTACGGATCCGTGGTTGGACTTTTGAATTTCTCTGGAATGTGACTCATGTTCAAATGACTCACTGCTGCAGGTGGTTGAACAGAGGCAGGATGCTCATGAGACAAAGCCAAGAAATACATCTGATTCCAGCAAGTAAATAATGTTGATACATTTACCGACCTAAGAATTCAAATGCTTGAAAGGGGCTTGGAGTTTCACATTATACTACTGCTGCCTTGGATTAGTAAAGTTAAAGTTTATGGTCTGTATAGTGTAATAGTTTCAGAACAGAAACAAAGGCAAAATTACAGTAGTTGAGTTTGTACTGACTGCACAGCCAGTCTCAAGAATAACTGAAAGCGAAATAATATAGTCTATACTAAAGGGCAACCGTTGATGGAACAACGGTCTAAAGCTCAAACTCCACAACAAGGTCCAAGCTCATATGTGTTTATAAAAGCACCTGCTAGATTTATCTCAGTTGGCTTTGTATTTTAGTCTGTGTTTTCCTTCATCTTGAGTTGCCAGTTCATGAATGGCCAGTTTTCCATGATCCCTTTCCATCCGTGTTCCAGCTGTCTGTCTTGTTCTTCTGACGCGCCCCTCATCACCTTTGCAATTTGGTATTTTTGTTTGTGTTTTGGATTGGTTTTGATTTCTCCATTTGACACGGTTTGGTTTGGTACAACCCAAATAAATAGATCATGTGACCACTTTTCTGTCCCTCCCTCTTTTGGGTCCATTGTTTCAGACTGGAACCAGACCACCTATGGTTCTCCATCTCCATATGAACGTAGAGAAAGTGCTCTCACGCTGCCCATTGTCCTGCAGCACCTCACCCCCACCTTCATCTCCATTATTGGTATCGGATGTGTGGCTGCCGCTGTGATGTCATCAGCTGACTCTGGTTTACTTTCTGCATCTTCTATCTTCACTGCTAACATTTACAAGAACATCCTGAGACCTCAGGTAAGGAAACCTGTCTTCCTGCTACCTGGTAGTTCCATACCATTCACAATAACGGATACATTTACTCAGCTATACCCTAAATGGAATTTCTTCATATCTAGTTATGAGCCACTGCCTTGTTTCAAAACAATGACCTACTGTCATTGATCAAAGTACTAGCTTTGATCTATGGTCTCACTCACAGTGGCCTTCTCCCGCGTCTTTCTATCTTATCCAGTTCCTGAGTGTACAAAAGTTGAAATTTGACCTTAACCTAGTTTTCTCAAGGTCAAGGTCATCATTTCATTTTCATCCCCTTTGCCGCCTGAGTAATTTGCTTTTTGTTTCATCTTACTATCTGCAACGGTTGCAGAGATATTTGGTGGACGAACGGACGGACAGACGGACGGACACACAAACACTGACCATTACAACACATCAGCGCTTCGCGGGATTTAATAAAGACTGGCATAATGAAAAACAAAGAAGGAGACACAATGAGTTAGAATAATTAAATTTATGCAAGACTGATCTTTATTTTGTTCTTCAGGCATCAGACCGAGAGTGTCAGTGGGTGGTCCGGGCGTCTGTGGTGATAGTGGGCGTGGTTGGAGGATTGCTCACCATACTGAATAACACCATCCTTTTATTTTGGTTCCTTTGTACTGAAGTGTGTTACATCATTATTTTCCCTGAACTCCTCTGTGTTCTCTACTTCAACATCTCCAATGGTTATGGGGCTATCATGGGTGTACTGGTGCCACTGATGTTTAAGTTGCTGAGTGGAGACCCATCACTAGGATTAGAACCAGTCCTACATTTCCCAGGATGCACTCTGGAGGATGGTGTTTATGTTCAGTACGCTCCAGTTAAGACCATCTCCATGCTGTCTTCCATTGCTGCCATCTTGTTGTTCTCCTACCTGGCTTCTGTCCTCTTCAACAAAGGTGTTCTACCTGAGAAGTGGGATGTGTTCAAAGTGAAAGCCCAGCACTCACCAGTACCACTGTCACCAGTAGGGGGCGCCACAGATGAAAATGAGGAAATCAACTGAAAGTCTCTGAGTGAGGCATCACAGCCAAGGAAGAACAAAACGTGTTAATATTTTCAGTCGTATCTGTTTCCCTCACGTTTAACGTGGGTTGATTGTGTGTTGAATACTTAATTATCTAGACTAGGAATACATTTAGAAAAGTAACATCTCAGGCAGCTGTAGATAGCTACCTCGCTGGTCATGTTTCTGCTGTATTTTTTATTAAGACTAAATTTACTCGTCTTATGTTAAAACAAGGTGCAAAATAACCTTCTAAGGAACTTTTTCTGAAGGATGTGTTTGTGTCTGCATATGGTCTATTTGACTCTTCTGTGTCTTACTTCCTATTTCCACTCTAGCCAAGAACATTCCATTTGCTTAAGACCACAACCAGAGCACACACACGTCTGTATACACACACATTAGGCCTGAAGACTATAAGAGTTGGGATGCAGATGATAAAAAAAAGTTTGTGACATCTGTACCTAAGATCTCATCATTTTAGCTGAATATTTGCTGAATTATCTTTTTGTGTCATCGATACTGTGAACTTCTATTCAACCTATGTACAATATGATTTGGCAAATAAATATTTGTACCTCTGTATTTGCCCTGTCTTTAAAAAACCTCTCTCCACCACACCTATCCCAGCCACAAACCTTTTTTTCTACTCTTATATCCCTGGAACTCATTTTCACTGTTATAACGGTGAAAACATAAAGGACTGTTGTGCACACTAAAAAGGGGAGTTCTGTGCCGACTGTTTGCTGCATTTGAGAGCCAATCACACTAGATGGCAGCAGAGTGATAGAATTAATGAGTGTCACTATCTTCCACTTCCACACCCAAACAATGTGAAATGACAGAATGTTGAACAGGTACATTTAAAGCATGTTTTTAATTTTCTTGAAATGATAGATTAAAGTTTATTTCTGACTTTCAAAAATGACTTTAAAGCTGTCCTGATGTAACTAGAAACATGAGAGCTTTAATTTGGGGAAATACAATAATTTCCCCAAGGGTATACATAAGTTTCTCCTTCTTCAGCTTTGCTGTTTTTGGAGGTTGAAGTGGGTCATAATGAGTTTCAGAGGTTTTATGTGATGAATTCACCTATGATCTAAAGAATGAGAATAAAAGAATAAAAGAATAAAAATTGACTGACGATATTTGACTGATGAATGTTTTACATAAAAGATGTGAAGTAGGACCTGAATGTAGATCCAAAGATTAACTGTAATGGAATGATTTTTTATCAAACCATTGTAATGGTTCGTCCTACATAAAACATTGTGCAAAGATGACCTATTAAAGAACGTCTTCTGAAGGATGTGTTTGTGTCTGCATAAAGTCAGTTTAACTCTTGTGAAAGTGTTTTTCGTGTCATCTCCACTTGCCTAAGGCCACAACAACAGCACACACACCTCTACATACATACACATTAAAGATGATGAATATTTATAGCTATGAAAAAGAGAGGAAAAGGAGTTCCAGGGTTCAAGTGATGTCTGTACCAGAGATCTCGCCATGTTAGCTGAGTTTTTGCTAAATTGTCCGTTTGTATCATTGATGATGCTGTTGGACTTCTCCTCAACCTATGTATGATTTGATTTGGCAAATAAGTATTTGTACCTTTGTACTTTGTCCTGTCTTAAGAAATCCTATCGCCACCACATAAATTTGGCGTCAGGAAGATGGGAGGGTTCAAGACTTTTCATCCACCGTCCACTGTCTCTCTTCTGGCCAGACAGAGTGCATTGAGTGCTCATATAAGATAAGCAATTTGGCTTAAGTTGCAACTACACTCTGTCTTGAGGAGATGTTGTCGTTACTGGTGAGACCTGTTAAACATAATTTTAAACAAATTGCTTTAATTAGTCTTCTTAAAATTGCAGTGGTTAAAAGCCCCAAGTGTGGTTCTTTGTTGGAAACATTAAAGTGCCAACAAAGCCGTGTAAGCCACAATAAGTGTGCAGAGAAGTATGTGCTGCAGTGGACAAGTTGAGATCGAGTGCCATATAGTTTTCTAACTCTGAACATTTATGATGACCTTCATTTTTCTCAGTGCAGCTGGAAGAAGTTTTAATGCCTTATCATCCCATTAGAATGCTACTGTCCTAAAATGCAAGCCAAGTGGTGGTTCCCAAGATCTCTAAAAGTAACCATGGAGGTAGAGCTTTCAACCATCAGACTCTTCATCTCTGGAACAACCTCCCAGTTCATGTCTGTGGGGTAGAACCCTCTCATTCTGGAAGAAGAGCCTCAAATCTTCCTTTTGGATCAAGCTCAGAGTTAGGACTGACACAGGCCAGACCATAGTTACGCTGCTATGGACTAGGGGGCTTCTGATGACACATTTATTTGTTTTACTCCTCTACCTTGTTCACTCTCTACCTCTACTCTCACACTTTACAATGATTCAGGTTTCATAACTTCACCCTGGGGGTTTCCCATCCAGAGTTTCTCTACCTTACAGTTTCCCAACTTCCTGTCAGTTCTGCTAGCTACCTGCTATCTGGTGGAGATGTGACCATGTGTGTGAATCCTGACTGAGATTACTCTCTCGTTCCTGGACTGTACCTGTGTAAACCTCGACAACATCATACTCCCAGGCTCAGTTCAACCACCACGGACTTTGGTTGTTGTGATGAGTGTCAGGATTGTTCTCCCTGTATTTTCAACATCTAGTCCATGTTTATCCATCCCCAGGGATCCCCCATCTGTGGCTCTCCCTGAGATATCTTTTATTTTCTCCTTGTTAGTGTTTTTATGCAGTTTTTCAGAACCTGGTTCAAGGGTCTAAGTATAGAGAGAGATTTTCTAAAGATTCTGTAAAGATTTTAAAGCTCTCAGATTGAAATTGTCAGTCTTCTGTGTAGAAGACTACACAGTCTTCTACACAGTAGAAGACTGTGTAGTCCCAAGTGTGGTTCTTGGGGCCCCCGTCTGAACTTTTTAAAAAATTTATTTATTAAGTTTATTTTTTTTTGGACATTTTAATATAACAAACTTCACACATTCATCACATTTACAACATCAACAACAACATCCGACACAAAGGGCTGACGGGTAGAAGCCAATAGGCTTGTGAGATTCCTGTCCCCCAGAATCAACAAACATCTCTCTCTTTAAAATATGTAATCAACAAACTCAGACATTAAAAGTTTCCAACCAGTTCATACATTGAATTTTGACAGACGTTCATTCCCTTATCCACTTCCAGACATTAGCCTTTTACCCTAGAGTATAACCATGTGTACATTCTTCCTAGGAACACGAGGTTTGTTAACATTATAGATGGTCAAAACTAGATGTTGACCTTGCCAGTGTTCTCCACAAGAATATAATGATCATATTCACCTCTTTCAGCAGTGTTTATACAAGAATAAACCAGTTTGTTTCAGACACTTTAACAGTTTCACATCATATTATATTGTCAAAAGATATCAACATGCTCTTTAAAGTTTCAAAGTTAATGTTATCCCCTGTTATCACAAATACATGGGTTTTTTTTGTTTGTTTTGGGTTGTTTTTTTTGTTTTTTGTTTTTTTCATTCATTAGTCCATGTTTCTGACATTAATGATCTTGATTTTTTCGACTGTTCCATGTAATACTTGACGTGTCCAAAATTGTAGAGCTCCCATTATTGAAGTGACTGTTGTACAGATCTTTGGTGTAGTAACAACTCTTGTCCGTCTTTATTACTTGTATGTCACCAACTCCTCTGCACTCCTGATCACCTTTGTTTTCATCTGGTCTGGAGAAAGCCCCTTTGTTCTGATGAAGATCCTGCAGTTGTTGGTCCAGGTGTTGTCCATCATCCCATTCTTCTTTAGTTGTCGAGCTTTTTTAATGATATCAGCATTCTTTTTAGTGAGATTCTCATTAATGTAGGTATTTTTCCTTTCAGTTTGAAGCCTTGTTTCAGAAGAACAATCTTGTGTTTACGATTGTTGAACTTTATCAGCACTACAGGTGGTCTCCTACCTCCAGATGGTAATGGGTAACATGTCTCAATCTGGTCTGATCTATAGTTATCTCCAGATCCCTCAGTTGAGAACTCACTTGTTGCTCCAGAGATTCGATGTCAGCGCTAGCCATAGCATTTCTGTAATTCCTCGGCTTGATTTTGATTCCAATGATGATCACATCATTTATACGAATGCTTTGCTCCAAATCATCCATTCTTTGTTGTCCCTGTTCCAAGACAACAAATCTTTGGTCTTTTTCCTCCGTGTCTTTCTGCATTTTCTTCATTTTGTCCTTCATTTCTTCCAAGGCGTCTAGCACTGGTTTTAGCTTTTCTTCCAACTTTTTATCAAAGTCACTCCCTAACTTATCAAAGCTGCTCTTTAACTCACCCTTTCATTCTTTCATAGAGACCATCTGGTCTTTAGTATCCTCCGATTTTCCATTTCCTTTCGGCATTTTGCAGAGAATAAGTGAGTCAATCTGGGTATGAGTTAGAGAGATAGCGACAACAGGAGACAGAAGAAAGACGTCTGCTCCTGTTGAGAACTGGAAGAGCAAAAAAAAACTTCAACTCATTGACGATATTATTATTAACATTCAACACCATGACTGTGAATGACTGTGTCCCTTCAGAGGGTTGCATGCAATAATATTTGGACACTTCAATGCAAACACACATTAGACTAATAACACTGTTTATCAGCATGAACGTCATTCTACTGAATGTGACTGTACATAAAATAATAGCTTTTGGTGTTCATACATCTTGGTAAACACGCAGAGCTGAATCATCAAACTATGGGACACGTATCTGTAGAGGTTCAGCAGTGGACTGCTGGTGGTTCAGGGTCATTCTTCCTCAGACACTTTGGTTATCAGTAAAACAAGCTGAGAGAAACTACAGCTAGATGGGTGACCCCATCCCCTCAGGTTCAGTGTCTGGGGGTCTTCTTTGATATTAACATTCATGTGCTTGTTTTGCCTCTAGCCTTTGCAAATCTAGATTCAAAGGCAAGGGGGGCCTGGCAATAGAACCCAGGCCCCAACATAGCAGGGTGGAACACCCTGAGGAATTACTGGAGTAAGTCTAAACACTACAAGCATACAATAAGACTAAAAGTGTAATTAAAAGGAAATGAAAACAGTACAAAAAAATAGAATATGTACAACACCAGTAATAAATAAAAACATTTCAATTTAATGTCTCTCGTGATCCTCATTGTTGTGTAAATTCTAATAATAAAACAAGGAAGCAATGTTATTATGTTTTAAATGATGTTAACATGATTTTGTTCTGGATGACTTAAGTTTTAGTGTGTGAGTTCTGTTCAGTATATTTTACCCTCAAGGGTGAAAACAAGCAGAAATTATTTGTTGACCACAAAACCAGTTTGTACACACTTAAAAATGTCAGGTCAAGCCAGTATTCAGTATTCAGCCCGTGTGTCATTTATTGTAATTATACACGCTGACTTAAGCCGGTAGTGAAGACATCCAACCAGTCCATCATGGCTGTTAACGTCCCAGGAGTGATAGTGATGGTGGTTTTCTACCTGCTGG
Source organism: Antennarius maculatus (assembly GCA_013358685.1). Taxonomy (NCBI): domain Eukaryota; kingdom Metazoa; phylum Chordata; class Actinopteri; order Lophiiformes; family Antennariidae; genus Antennarius; species Antennarius maculatus. The sequence continues at coordinate 21,638,886 of CM023616.1, forward strand.
TTCTTGGGACCGGAATCTGGGCTTCTTTCAAGTCCAAAAGGAAACAGAAGAAAAGTGGAGCCACTGGGATGGAGATGGTCCTGCTGGGAAACCGGAGCATCAACTGGGTGGTGGGGGTCTTCACCATGACAGGTGAGGAGAGAACACTGACAGGAGTAACAGATGAGCTCAATGACTGAAAATTCAACAAACTCATAAATATAGCAATTAATTTCTGTAGTACTTTGTTTTTGACACATATGAGCAACATGCTTAAAAAAATGAGCACCTGAAGACTGAGCTCTAAGGTTGGGTTGAATTGTGTTACAGAGAACTTTCTTAAAAAGTATGTTTAGACAATAGACACGTTCCTCCTGTTAACTCTGCTGACTGGTCAATAATTCACAATCATAACAAATCATGTTGATGACACATCAGTGAGAAAGATGGGTCAACATCTGTCAAGTTGATGATGGACCAGTGCAAAAATTTCTTTGACCCTGAACTCAAACAGACTCAAAATTCACTGCTGACAATTAACAACTGATTGGTGGAGTTCGGGACAAACTCCTTTGTCTTTTGGGTAGAGTTGAAATAAATATTGACAATTCTGTTCATTTTTCCTCAAAGAACAGCACTTACAGAGTAATATGGGCTCAAAGTTAATACAAACTCCTTGTCTGTCGGTTGTGAGCTAACAACAGTTGAAGCGAACAACTCTGCTCCTTGGCTTTAAAATGATGTAGAATGCATGAGAAACTACAAAAAGAGTTCTTCTAGGTGGGGCTAGTATGATGGTTTGAAATCTGGATAATGCCTTGAAGCCCTGATCTTCAATAGTTTTCCTTTCCTTTCTGTCCATGGTAAATCTATTTTGGAGCTTGCATTGGTTAGCTTTGATGTCTTACTGGCTGTACTCTGCTGACAAAGTCTAACCTATCTGATGCTCTGTACCTCTCCTGATACATTTAACTTCCACATATTCGCAAGTCGGGCGGCACGGTGGCGCAGTGGGTAGCGCTGTCGCCTCATAACACGGCGGACCCGGGTTCGAGTCCCACTCTGTGCGGAGTTCGCATGCTCTCCCCGTGTCTCCGGCTTCCTCCCACCTCCTAAAGCATGTGCTTTAGGTTGATTGGCCGGTCCCAAATTGACCGTAGGAGTGAATGTGTGTGAGTGGTTGTTTGTCTCTGTGTGGCTCCGCGGTACACTGGCGTAATGCCCGGAGTGTCCCCCGCCTCATGCCCTGAGACTGCCGGGATAGGCACCGGCTCCCCCGCGACCCGCATCAGCGGATTGAGCGGGTTAAGATAATGACTGACTGACTATTCACAAGTCCTCTTCCTCAGATTCCCTTATCTCAAATCCAACTGCTACACAGCCACTCCAACAACCCATTCATGTCTTGTTCTCTTCCAAGAAATACTTGCCTATGAAATTAATCCCGTGTTTGTAATATGTCCTGTAGCTACGTGGATTGGAGGAGGCGCAATTATGGGTGGAACTGAGATGATTTGCACACCCTCCAGGGGACTGACCGGGTTGATTATTCTATTCCTGTCATACACGCTAACCCTCATAACAGGTAACACTTCAACATACATCTGCAATACATGAATATAAATGCCATACGTCATAAAATAAATATAGTTTGCTGATTATCCATTTGCTGTGTGAGCAGTCAGTTCCTCCCAGTTGTAACTGACATACCCGCAGAGAAGTCTCCATAGGTTTTATAGTCTGTGACAATTACCCAGTATTTTGCCATCTGCCTTTCCTCTTCCTCCTCAACCATTTGCCAGCCACTCCCTCTTCAGGGTTGGGGCATGAACTGTCACCTCGCTTGAGGTAAAAGACCCAGAGCTTGTGAGGGAAGTTGTGGACTACATATAGTCAGAGTCACCTCCACCCACAGCTTGGGCTCTGGAGTCCAAACCCTTGGACTGCACTTTTCTATTGTTGCCCAAGGTTTGGGCTTGCTTATAGCTCCGCTACCATATGTTGGAGTTTACCCTTGCAAATGAGTGGGCTGTGTCCTTGTGTCTTTTGTTCAAGGACTGTGTTTAACAGCCTACAGGCCAAATGGTTTCCTGGGATGGTTACTAAATAGTGCTCCGAGTGGGGACTCCATTGTTCTTCTTGGAGACTTCAACGCTCACATGGGCAATGACAGTGAGATCTTGAGAGGGTTATTGGGATGAACGGTCTCTCCGATCTGAACACAAGTAGTGTTCTGTTATTGGACTTCTTTGAAATTCACAGTTTGTCCACAAAGAACACCTTGTTCAAGCAAAGAGATATCCACAAGTGTGCATGGCATCAGGTCACCTAGGCTAAAGGTCATTGATCATCTTGTTGTTGTAGCATCAGACCTCTGACTGAGTTTTTTGAAACTCGAGTGAAGAAAGGGGCAGAGTTGTCAACTGATCATCACCTGGGGGTGAACTGGATATGCTGGTGTAATAGGAGGCTGGGCAGACTTAACAGGCCTAAACTTGTTTTAATGGTCTGTTGGGAACATCTGGTAGAACCCTCTCTCATTGAGGTCTTCAACTCCCACTTCTAAGAGAGCTACTCCCACATCCCACAGGAGGCTGGGGACATTGAGTCAGAGTGGACCACGTTCTCCACCTCTATTGTCAAAGCAGCTGCTTGAAACTGTGGTTGCAAGGTCGCCAGTGCGTGTTGCGGTGGTAACCCTTGAACCCGGTTGTGGACACTGGAAGTAGGGGACACCATCAAGTTGAAGAAGGAGTCATCAAATGTCGTTGTATTTTGGAACTTGGCAGGCAGCTGACAGACACAAGCAAGCCAGGTGTACTGCGGTCCTAGTCGGTCCTACTGACCTCAATTGGAGATATTGTTGTGCGGGGTATTAGACTCCTCATGCTCCTGGGGAAAGTCTATTCTGGGGCACAGAAGAGAAGGACTAGACCAATAGTAAAAGCCTGGATTCAGGAGGAACGATGCAGTTCGTGGAATACTAGACCAGGTTTACACTCTCCACTGAGTGCTTGAAAGTTCATGGGAGTTTTACCCAACCAGTCCACATGTGCTTTGTGGATCTGGAGAAGGCATTCGACTGTATCCCTTGTGGTATCTTGTGGGGAGTACTTTGGGAGTGTTGGGTTCGGAGCCATTTGCTGAAGGGTGTCCAATCCCTGTGTGAGCAAAACCAGAGCTTTGCGTTGCCGGCAGCAATTTTTTTTGTTTAAATGACAATGGTATTAATATGTTGAGTTGTCTCAAATGAATATTTATGTCATTGTTTATTGTCAGACAATAACGGTTATCCATCCAACTAACCTACATATGTCTGTCTGGCTGTCTGTCTATCTATCTAGGAGGTCTGCTGTTTGCCAAACCAATGAGAGACAGAAACTGTATGACAATGATGGAGCCTTTCCATATCAAATATGGCAAAGAAGTATCAGCTGCTCTGAGCTTGTTTTCAGTTGTAGTTGATACAACCTGGCTGCCTGCAATACTCACTGGTTTAGGTAAGTTATGTAAGATATATATATATATTATATATGACAGACGATGTATATTGACTGACAGATGATATTTGACAGGAGGAACCATGAGTGTGGTTCTGGATTTGCCCTACACTCTTTGTGTCTGGATCTCTGCTGCTGTCATCATCACCTACACCCTACTGGGAGGTCTCTACTCTGTGGCCTACACAGATGTCATACAGCTGTTCCTCATGTTGGTTAGCTTGGTAAGTTACTAGACAGTAGGGAATCAGAATGAACAAATAATCTATGTAAAACTCATTTTGTGTTCATGTGTCTTTCAGTTTATCTGTGTTCCCTTTGTCATGGTGAGTCCTCACACCTTGGACATCAGTCAGACACTGATGAACAACACCTTAAATGCTCCCTGGATTGGTCAACCAGAGCTGAAAAAGACCTGGATCATGATTGATGACTTTCTTTTCATGGCAAGAAAATTACGACGTGTCTTGGATGAAGTACAATTTACTCTACAGATAGTTGTGGGATAGTGATTAAGTCATCTGACTTTGGTGGTGGGAGGTTTTCTTAAGAGAGGACAAAATATGATGTAACAGATATTTATTTACCAAATTAAATCAAACATAGGTAGAGTAGAAGTCTACAGGATAAATAATAATACAAACAATCTGCAGATCTTCTTTTCCTTTCGGCTTTTCCCTTCAGGGGTCGCCACAGCGAATCGGTTGCCTCCATCTAACCCTGTCCTCTGCATCCTCTTCTCTCACACCAACTACCTTCATGTCCTCTTTCACTACATCCATAAACCTCCTCTTTGGTCTTCCTCTAGGCCTCCTGCCTGGCAGTTCAAAACTCAGCATCCTTCTACCAATATATTCACTATCTCTCCTCTGGACATGTCCAAACCATCTCAGTCTGGCCTCTCTGACTTTATCTCCAAACCTCTAACATGTGCTGTCCCTCTGATGTACTCATTCCTGATCCTATCCTTCCTGGTCACTCCCAGAGAGAACCTCAGCATCTTCATCTCTGCTACCTCCAGCTCTGTCTCCTGTCTTTTCCTCAGTGACACTGTCTCTAGACCAAACAACATCGCTGGTCTCACCACAGTTTTGTACACCTTTCCTTTCATTTTAGCTGAAACTCTTCTATCACACATCACACCTGACACTTTCCTCCACCCGTTCCATCCTGCCTGGACACGCTTTCTTCACCTCTTTTCCACACTCTCCATTGCTCTGGACTGTTGACCCCAAGTACTTAAAATCCTCCACCTTCTTGATCTCTTCTCCCTGTAACCTCACTCTTCCACTTGGGTCCCTCTCATTCACACACATGTACTCTGTCTTACTGCGGCTAACCTTCATTCCTCTCCTTTCTAGGACAAACCTCCACCTCTCTAGCTTCTCCTCCACCTCGTCCCTGCTCTCACTGCAGACCACAATGTCATCTGCAAACATCATAGTCCATGGAGATTCCTGTCTAACCTCGTCTGTCAGCCTGTCCATCACCATAGCGAACAAGAAGGGGCTCAGAGCTGATCCCTGATGCAGTCCCACCTCCACCTTGAACTCCTCTGTCACACCTACAGCACACCTCACCACTGTCTTACAGTCCTCATACATGTCCTGCACCGCTCTAACATACTTCTCTGCCACTCCAGACTTCCTCATACAATACCACAGTTCCTCTCTGGGCACCCTGTCATAAGCTTTCTCCAGATCTACAAAAACACAATGCAGCTCCGTCTGGCATTCTCTGTACTTCTCTATCAACATCCTCAAAGCAAATACTGCATCTGTAGTACTCTTTTTTGGCATGAAACCACACTGCTGCTCACAAATGTTCACTTCTGCCCTTAGTCTAGCTTCCGCTACTCTTTCCGATGACTTCATTGTATGGCTCATCAGCTTTATTTCTCTGTAGTTTCCACAACTCTGCACATCTCCCTTGTTCTTAAAAATGGGCACCAGCACACTTCTCCTCCACTCCTCAGGCATCTTCTCACTATCTAAGATCCTGTTGAACAACCCAGTCAGAAACTCTACTACCACCTCTCCTAGACACTTCCAAACTTCTACAGGTATATCATCAGGACCGACTGCCTTTCCACTCTTCATCCTCTTCAGTGCTCTCCTCACTTCATCCTGACTAATCTTTGCTACTTCCTGGTCCACAACAGTCACCTCTTCTTGTCTTTGTTCTCTCTCCTTTTCCTCGTTCATCAACTCTTCAAAGTACTCTTTCCATCTCCCATCACACTGCTGGCACCTGTCAATAGACTTCCATCCCTATCCTTAATCACCCTAACCTGCTGCACGTCCTTCCCATCTCTGTCTCTCTGTCTTGCCAGCCTGTATAGATCAGTCTCTCCCTCCTTACTGTCCAACCTAGCATACAAGTCATCATAAGCCCCTTGTTTGGCCTTTGCTACCTCTACCTTCACCTTACGGTGTATCTCCCTGTACTCCTGTCTACTCTCCTCAGTCCTCTCAGTGTCCCACTTCTTCTTAGCTAACCTCTTTCTCTGTATACACTCCTGTACCTCTTCATTCCTCCACCAAGTCTCCTTATCTACTTTTCTTCCAGATGACACACCAAATACTCTCCTACCTGTCTCCCTGATCACATTAGCTGTAGTTGTCCAGTCATCTGGAAGCACCTCCTGACCACCCAGAGCCTGTTTTAACTCCTTCTTAAAAGTCATGCAACACTCTTCCTTTTTTAGCTTCCACCATTTCGTCTTCTGCTCTGCCTTTGTCCTCTTCATCTTCCTCACCACCAGAGTCATCCTACACACCACCATCCTATGCTGTTTGGCTACACTCTCGCCTACCACTACTTTGCAGTCACTGACCTCCTTCAGGTTACATCGTCTACACAAGATGTAGTCTACCTGTGTGCTCCTACCATCACTCTTGTAGGTCACCCTATGTTTCTGCCTCTTCTGGAAGAAAGTATTCATTATAGCCATTTCCATCCTTTTTGCAAAGTCAACTACCATCTGTCCTTCTGCGTTCCTCTCCTGGATACCAAACCTGCCCATCACCTCCTCATCACCTCTGTTTCCTGCACCAACATGTCCATTGAAGTCTGCACCAATGACAACTCTCTCACTTCTAGGTATGCTCTGCATCACTTCATCAAAGTCCAGCCAGAATTTCTCCTTCTCCTCCAGCTCACATCCTACCTGGGGAGCATACCCACTAACAACATTGACCATTACACCTTCGATTTCTAGCTTCAGACTCATCACTCTATCCGACACTCTTTTTACTTCCAGGACATTCCTAACAAACTCCTCCTTCAAGATAACTCCTACTCCATTTCTCTTCCCATCTCCACCATGATAGAACAACTTGAACCCTGCTCCTAAACTTCTAGCCTTGCTACCTTTCCACCTGGTCTCCTGGACACACAGTATGTCTACCTTCCTCCTCTGCATCATGTCAACCAACTCTGTACCTTTTCCTGTCATAGTTCCAACATTCAACGTCCCTACTCTCAGTCCTATACTCTTGGCGTTTTTCTTCTCTCTCTTCCTACGAACACACTTTCCTCCTCTCCTTCTTCGACCAACAGAAATCCAATTTCCACCGACGCCCTGTAGGTCAACAGCACCGATGGAGGTCGTTGTTGACCCGGGCCTCAGCCAATCCAGTATGGAAGTCATAGGTTTGATTTGCATGTTTGATTTGGCAAAAGTTTTACGCCGGATGCCCTTCCTGACGCAACCCTCTGTATTTATCCGGGCTTGGGACTGGCACAATAAGACACTGGCTTGTGCCCTCTTGCGGCTACATTACAAATAATCTGCAGATACTCTGCTAATATGAAGAGATCTCAGGTACTAGACGAGACAGTTCTTCAACAGCACACACCAACTCTTTATATGAGGAATCTTTGTCTACGTGTATAACAGGAAACAGGAACTGACCAGTTCCTTAGAAGGTGTTTAAATTAAAAGACAGACACACAAGATGCAAACGTCCCATATAAGGACATTTTCAACCTAGAGCATGTAGCTGTGAATTTTTAAAAAGAAATATATATTCCTGTGGTCAAGCCTATTGTCGAAACGACAAGGCATATTTCCATCACAAAAACAATGTTTTTTGAAATCGCTGGCCAAAGTGAAGATTTTTGAAACCACTGGGTATTTTCAGTTTTGATGTCTTGCCTTCGACTAATCAAAAATAGTCTACAAACACAAACAGAATGAGTGTTGTTAAAACTGTAACCTGTTTTTTCTTTTTCAGGGACTCGGAGGTTTGGGATATCAGGCCTTCCACCAAAGAATCTTGTCAGCTTCTTCCACAGCGTCAGCCAAGCGCTTCTGTTTCATTGCTGCTGTCTTTGTACTTGTATTTGCTATACCTCCTATTTTGATTGGAGCAGCTGCTGCATCCACAGGTAATAATGACCTGAAGTTTGACATCCAAACACTGTTAGAATAGAGACGAGAATCACAGATGAACAATAAAGCAAGAGTTACTGCTGAGTGAAAACCTTCAAACCAACAGAGGAGGGTGGACGTCGCTAAAAGAGATCATGTGACCATTTTTCTGTCCCTCCTCCTTTTGGGTCCATTCCTCAGACTGGAACCAGACCACCTATGGTTCTCCATCTCCGTTTGAACGTGGAGAAGCTGCTCTCACTCTGCCCATCGCCCTACAGCACCTCACCCCACCCTTCATCTCCATCCTTGGGATTGGATGTATAGCAGCTGCTGTGATGTCATCAGCTGACTCTGCTTTACTTTCTTCTGCGTCTGTCTTCACTTCAAACATTTACAAGAACATCTTGAGACCAAAGGTAAAAAAATATTTTCATTTTATATATCTTGATATCTCCCAGGCATGACAAGGAATTTTAAAGAGAAGAAATGAGGAAAGAGAAAGCAAATGAAGTCCAAGACTATCCTGTGACCAAAAGATAAAAAAAAGAAGAGAAATTTTCGTTAGTTTTCTGACCGTACAAGTTGCGGGACTGACAAAATATCTCCGGAATACTGTCGGGAAGTATTTACAAATTTGGCACAAATGTTCATCCATCCAGGCATCGTTTTATGGATCAAACTACTGTTATTATCAAATCTAGACCCACTTCTTCTGCTTAGCGGGTCACAGGTTACGCTGAAGTATGGGCGAGTGCCATGGTACTCTCCAGTCCAAAGGTGGTGCATCGGTGGCACGTAGTGGGGACAACTGTTCACTTGACCCCAAAAATGAACTGATTAGATTTTTGTACTCCAATTTAAACATGAACTTCAACATATTTTTAAGACAACTAAATAAATGAGGCAATAATTTTCCAAAATTAATGAAATAATGTCAATGTTCGTGTGTCTTTTATGTGGCTCCGCGGTGCACTGGCGTCTCCTGCCTCATGCCCAAAGTCCGCTGGGATAGGCTCTAGCACTCTGCGACCAGTGAAAGCGGACAACAGCGCATATTGTAGATGAATGAATGAATGAAAAAAGATTTAAATTAAAAAATGTCCTTACAGAGCAGTAATGAGGGAAGAAGATCCAATGAAATTAGGACAATGTGTCACACAATTTTTATCTGTTCATTTTCAGGCATCAGACCAAGAGAACCAGAGGGCGGTCCAGGTGTCTGTGGTGGTGGTGGGTGTGGTTGGAACATCGCTCACCATGCTGAACAATGGAATAATAATATTTGTGTTTCTTAGTTATGAATTTGCTTACAACATCATTTTCCCTGAAATTTTCTGTGTCCTTTTCTTTAACATCTCCAATGGTTATGGAGCTATCATGGGTGTACTGGTGGCATTGATGTTAAAGTTGCTGAGTGGAGACCCATTACTTGGACTAGAACCAGTCCTACATTTCCCAGGATGCACTCTGGAGGATGGTGTTTATGTCCAGTACGCTCCAGTTAAGACCATCTCCATGCTGTCCACCATTGCTGCCATCTTGTTGTTCTCCTACCTGGCTTCTGTCCTCTTCAACAAAGGTGTTCTACCTGAGAAGTGGGATGTGTTCAAAGTGAAAGCCCAGCACTCACCAGTACCACTGTCACCAGTAGGGGGCGCCATAGAGGAAGAGAATGAGATGTTAGATGCAGGCACAGCAAAGCATCACAGCTATTGATATCTTAATGTTTATTGGATGTGACAATATGTCCTTATTGATCCTTGATGTGAATGTGATCAAAATGGGTCAGTCTTGAATTACTCATTACTAAATAGTAAGAAATAATCCAACAGAAGAAAGGAAATAAACACATAATTTCCCTGTAAATGGTCCCTGAGACAATGTTCTGAATTTAATGTGTGGGGCTGTGTTGCCTACAGAATCTATTTCATTACAGTCCTGCTGCACATATATCAAACAATTATTTGGTATCATGATCCTCAAAGGAAACTCGGTACATTCAAAACAGGACCCAGACCCAGTGTCATGGATTGTTTAAGGACAACAAGGACCCAGATGCAAAGTAAAAACTAAAGGTGGATTTATTTACAGAAGTTAAAACAGAAAATCACTACTTTTTGTCTCATATTGAGACAAAAAGTAACAACAGTAAACCACCGCAAAGTAACAAACACTGTCACCTTCAAGGGAATTACTCAATGTAAGAAAAGAAATCCAAGAGTGCACTCAAAACTAGAGAAACAATCCAATGAACATGATCACAGGAAACAAGAGACACAGGAAACAAGCAATCACTCCAGAGGAACATGCATATTGCTGGCACAAAACACCACAAGAAGCCGGCTTAAAAAAGCTTCCGGATAATGATCCTCATGGGGCTCAGGTGTGGGGATGAGGCCCTGCCCTCAGGTTCAGCTCCACCTACTGCCAGACTCTGGTACTGCAGAGCAAAACAAACAACCATGACCTCCAGACTCTTTCCTGATAATGTAGGGAGGACAAATAGTCGACTAGCAAAATGATCCCATAAAACACCGACAAAAAGTCAACGCCTCAGCATCTTGTTCCTGGTCTTTCATGAATTAAACCTGTCCAATTTTTCCAGAACCAGAAACTTGAGTTCACATGATGAGTTTGGAGGAAATATTTTGTCAAAAGATCTTTCTGCATAAGCTCCAACAACAAATAAGAGAAAACAAAAAATGATTACAGGCATTTGTTACTTCCAGGCTTGACTATTGGAACTTCTTATTAAAGAGACCATCCTGCTCCAGTTTTTGCTCGTCTGCATTGGCTTTCAATAAAATTAGTATAGTTTAGATTAATTTATTTTATTTTTTCTTCATCTTCATCATGTTTGCAACATCAACAACAACATGCGAAAAAAAGGTCTGAAAAAAAAGGTTCTGCTATTCCAGATATTAGTTTTCAAGAACCTTCGTCATGGATTGGAGTGGATTGACTTAAACAGCTTTGGACAGATATTAGCCTTTGTCCCAGATGTATCCTAGAGCATAACCATGTTTACAATGCAAAGAGATGATGAACAACTTTAATGTAAAGTCATTTTAATTTACTCTACTAATCCCTGGAATGAATCCACTCCAGCACACAATGTTCGCCAGTCTAATGCACATATCATGTATGTACAAGCCGGTAACACACACAAGGGGCCTGTAAGCATGCAGTTGGGGGGGAGGTAGAGTGGCGGCAACTCCTTTCATGGTGCGCCCCAATGAGCAGCTTATAAAGGGGACTAACCCTAACCCTAACCAGCCCGTCCTCATTTCATAAGGTTCAGTCACCAACATGGGCCTTTATTGAAGTCCTTCCTCCTTCGCTTGAGAATTTCCCCGTAGCTTTCGCCATTTATACTCAATGACAAAGTTGATAAAGTGATAAACTTGATGAAGTTAACCAGTTACCCGGTTTTCATTTCAGGGATTTGGAGGTCTTGGATTCCAAGACTTCCACCAAAGGCTCTTGTCAGCTTCTTCCACAGCTTCAGCCAAGCGCTGTTGTTTTGTTGCGGCTTTGTTTATACTTATATTTGCGATACCTCCTATTCTGATTGGAGCAGCTGCTGCATCCACAGGTAATAATGAACCTGAAGTTTCACATCCAAACATTGTTGGAAATCACAGATGAACAATGAAGGGATATATTACTGTCAGGATAAATATACATCACAACAAGTCAAACAGTAATGTTCCGCTATAAGCCTGATGTGATATCTGTACTCCATCTGTTTTGTAATATATTAGATCCACAGAAAACACAACAAATAGTGTAACGATGGATTTTAAGTTTGTTTCAAAATTGGGGCCAATGCTGGGCTGATCAGTTAAAGCAGATCCATATCTGGGTGTGGATTCAGGATTACTTTGTTAATGTTCAACATCATGAGACAAGGTGTTGGTTTTCATGATGTTCTTCCAGTAACTGTAATTAGACATGATTTAATTGCACTATGTGGTAGAATATCACGAATATCCAAATCGATGATCCATTCTCAAAAGTGACCAAAGCACCATTAGTCAAGTTAACAGTAGGCTTAAGTCACAGAAGGCCAGAGTGGACTCTTCAATCACTCATTCGTTCTTCAACCTTTCTCTATTTCTTTGTTCACATCTTTCTCGCCTAAAAATCAGCCTGTCCTCATTTCATAAGGGTCAGTCACCAACATGGGCTTTTATTGAAGTTCTCCTTCCTTTGCTTGAGGATTTCTACTTAGCTTTTGCTATTTCTACTCAATGCAATTCTGCTGTTAGAAATCAGATACTGATTTCTAACAGCAGAAACATGTTTAGTGACATTAAATGGGTTGATGAGAAGTTCTTGAGAGGGATGTGTTGCTATGACAACCAGATACACTGAGGTGGTACCATCTCCCAACAGAAAACAACGTCCAGAAAAGTATCTGACATCAAAGCTTGGTGGAATTGAGAAGACGGTGCTACAGAGTGAAGGATTGTTTTTTTTTAGAGTTGACGTCGCTAAAGGAGATCATGTGACCATTTTTCTGTCCCTCCTTGTTTTGGGTCCATTCCCTCAGACTGGAACCAGACCACCTATGGTTCTCTATCTCCATATGAACATGGAGAAGCTGCTCTCACTCTGCCCGTCGTCCTGCAGCACCTCACCCCATCCTTCATCTTCTTCCTCGGCATTGGATGTATAGCTGCTGCTGTGATGTCATCAGCTGACTCTGCTTTACTTTCTGCTGCTTCTGTTTTCACCTCAAACATTTACAAGATCATCCTGAGACCAAAGGTAAAAAAAACAGACAATGATTCATTGGTGTTCTAATCGTATAATTTGCAGGAGTGACAGCAGTATCTCTGGAATACCATTAGAGAATATTTAAATCTGATCTAATCAATAATCAATAATCAATAATCAATAATAAATAATAAATAATAAATAACAATAAAAATGTAATCAATAATAAAAAATTTACACCCGAGTGACAAATGTAAATGTAATTTCCCCCAGGGGATCAATAAAGTATACCTTCTTCTTTAATTGATGATCAACTCAATTTTGCAAACTTCCTGATATGATGCACTGATTTTAGATTGTATTTCCTCTTACTAATTGGTTTTTAGTGTTTTTGAAGCTCTTTCGTGTTTTCGTCTAATGTAAAATTGTAAAATGTTTTGAATGTGATTAAAGTGTTTTTGCAAAAATCAAAAAAATCTTCTAGGAACATCTGGTGTCACAAAAATGTCCTATGCACTTTAGTTGATGATCAACTCACTTTTGCAAATTCCCTGATATAACGCACTGATTTTTAAATTGCATTTCTTTTTATTTATTGGTTTTTAGTATTTTTGAAGCACTTTAGCACTTTCACTTTATGTAAAATTATAAAATGTTTGAGTGGGATTAAAGTGTTTTGCAAAAACAAAAAAAATTCTTCTTCTTCTTCTAATCTTAATCTAATCATGCATTTGACTAATTTCATGTTTGTAATTTAATTATGCATTTTAATAATTTAATGTTTGAACCAATTGTTAATTGGACATAGTATGTTAATTGTATACCTTCTTCACAGAACCACTAGCATACATCACTGGCACTCATCCAGAGTATCAGCAATAAAAGATTTGATCACAACCTTTGCTTCCTGCGTGGTCAGTGTGACTGCCAGCTAGAACTTAAATCCTAACACTACCGGCACCTGTCAATAGACTTCCATCCCTATCCTTAATCACCCTAACCTGCTGCACGTCCTTTCCATCTCTGTCTCTCTGTCTTGCCAGCCTGTATAGATCAGTCTCTCCCTCCTTACTGTCCAACCTAGCATACAAGTCATCATAAGCACCTTGTTTGGCCTTTGCTACCTCTACCTTCACCTTACGGTGTATCTCCCTGTACTCCTATCTACTCGCCACCCAGAGCCTGTCTGAACTCCTTTCTAAAAGTCATGCAACCACTCTTCCTTTTTCTATATTATTATTATTATCATTATTATCCAACACCATGAGTGTTAAATACTATGTCCCTTTGGGAGATTGCATGCAATAGTACTTGGACACTTCAATGCAAACACACATTGAACTAATAACAGTGTTTATCAGAACGAGTTTCATTGTCATGAATTTGACTACACATCAAAATAATAGCCCTTAGTGTTGATGGATCTTGGGAGACACGCAGAGGTGAATCATCAAACTATTGAACACGTATCTGTAGAGGTTCAGCAGTGGACTTCTGGTGGTTCAGGGTCATTCTTCCTCAGACACTTTGGTTATCAGTAAAACAAGCTGAGAGAAACTCCACAGCATTTCTCTGAGTGGGTAACCCCATCCCCTCAGGTTCAGAGTCTGGGGGTCTTCAATTATAACATTCATGTGCTTGTTTTGCACCTTTGTCAGTCCTGTGGGCTCTGACCAGAAACTATACTGTCCATCGTCTCCAAGAAGGAGCAGCAAAGATTGAGGCAACCATTGCTCCTGTTTCTACACTCAAAGCTGTGGATCAATGGTCATCATCTATGTGTGTGTGTGTGTGTGTACCAGTCTCTTTACCTTTTAATGAACATGACTTACATGCATTAGTTAAGTAAAGTAGTTGGAGGAACAAATTTCTTTTTAATTTGTAAATAAACTTAAACTATTAACTATTTTTCGGTACAGAATTTAAAAACGGTCACGTTTTAACAGAACATCTCCAGTGATCTTCATTGTTGTCTAAATTCTAATTGTATAAAAGAAAGTCTTCTTCATGTTTCAAATCAGAATAATGTGACAATGTTGAGGATGACATCATTTTTAGTGTGTGAGTCCTGTTGAATATATTATACCCTCAAGGGTGAAAGGAAACAGAAATTGTTGTTTGTTGTCCACGTCAACACAAAACCAGTTTCTAGGTCAAGCTTTAATTACTACATACTCCAACTTTGGCAGGTGGTGAAGACATTCAAAAAAGACAGCATGGCTGTTAACATCCCAGGAGTGATAGTGATGGTGGTTTTCTACCTGCTGGTCCTCGGGACCGGAATCTGGGCTTCTTTCAAGTCCAAGAGGAAACAGAAGAGAAGTGGAGCTTCTGGGATGGAGATGGTCCTGCTGGGAAACCGGAGTATTAATGTGGTGGTGGGGGTCTCCACCATGACAGGTGAGGAAAGTAGCTTGAAAATTTTGAGAAACTGCATTTTTATAGATCTAAATACTAAACCCTTACTCAGAAGTGTTCAAGGTCAGTAAAATTATAATACTTCTAAATGTCAATTGGAAGTTCTTTTTGGTATTTCTCTCCGTTACTTGACTCCATGATTGCTATTCCATTCTGCAGCTACTTGGGTTGGAGGAGGCTTCATTGTTGGTACAGTTGAGATGATCTGCACTCCATCCATGGGGCTGATCAGGGCTGTAATTGTGTTCCTGTCACACAGCACGACTTTTATTATTGGTAAGAATTTAAAATACATTTGATAGAATTCTGTATTTTGTATGTGTGAATGTGTAAGACAAACAATGGACCACAGGAGGCCTGGAGGTGGGGCTCGAAGGCGAGCGCCTGGTGGCAGGGCTTGCACCCATGGGACCCGGTCGGGCGTAGCCCGAACGGACAACGTGGGTCCCCCTTCCCATGGGCTCATCACCTGTGGGAGGGGCCATGGGGGTTGTGCATTGTGAGCTGGGCGGTGGCCGAAGGCAGGGACCTTCGCGATCCGACCCCCGGCTACAGAAGCTGGCTCTTGGGACGTGGAATGTCACCTCTCTTGCAGGGAAGGAGCCCGAGCTGGTGTGTGAGGTGGAGAAGTTCTGACTAGATATAGTCAGGCTCACCTCCACACACAGCTTGGGCTCTGGTACCAGTCCTCTCGAGAGGGGTTGGACTCTCTTCCACTCTGGAGTTGCTCATGGTGAGAGACGCCGAGCGGGTGTGGGTATACTTATGGCCCCCTGTCTTGGCACCTGTACATTGGGGTTCACCCCAGTGGACGAGAGGGTAGCCTCCCTCCGCCTTCGGGTGGTGGGACGGGTCCTGACTGTTGTTTGTGCTTATGCACCAAACAGCAGTTCAGAGTACCCACCCTTTTTGGAGTCCTTGGAGGGGGTGCTGGAGAGCGCTCCCATTGGGGACTCCATCGTTCTGCTGGGGGACTTCAATGCTCATGTGGGCAATGACAGTGAGACCTGGAAGGGCGTGATTGGGAAGAACGGCCCCCCCCGATCAGAACACGAATGGTGTTCAGTTATTGGACTTCTGTGCTCCCCACGGACTGTCCATAATGAACACCATGTTCAGACATAAGGGTGTCCATACGTGCACTTGGCACCAGGAAACCCTAGGCTGCAGTTTCGATGATCGACTTTGTGGTCGTGTCGTCGGACTTGCGGCCGCATGTCTTGGACACTCGGGGTGAAGAGAGGGGCGGAGCTGTCAACCGATCACCACCTAGTGGTGGTGTTGGCTTCGATGGTGGGGGAAGATGCTGGTCTGACCTGGCAGACCCAAACGTATTGTGAGGGTCTGCTGGGAACGCCTGGCGGAATCCCCTGTCAGAAGGAGTTTCAACTCCCACCTCCGGCAGAACTTCACCCACGTTTCCGGGGGAGGCGGGGGGGACATTGAGTCTGAGTGGACCATGTTCTGCACCTCCCATTGTTGAGGCGGTTGACCGCAGCTGTGGCCGTAAGGTGGTCGGTGCCTGTTGTGGTGGCAACCCCAGAACCCGCTGGTGGACATCGGCGGTAAGGGATGCCGTCAAGCTGAAGAAGGAGTCCTATCGAGGCCTTTTTGGCCTGTGGGACTCCTGAGGCAGCTGAGGGTACCGGCTGGCCAAGCGGAATGCAATGGTGGTTGCTGATGGCAAAAACTCAGGCATGGGAGGAGTCTGGTGAGGCCTTGGAGGACGACTTCCAGAAGGCTTCGAGGAGATTCTGGTCCACCATCAGACGTCTCAGGAGGGGGAAGCAGTGCAGCATCAACACTGTGTATAGTGGGGATGGGGCGCCGCTGACCTCAACTCAGGACGTTGTGACTCGGTGGGAAGAATACTTCGAAAACCTCCTCAATTCCCATGAGGAAGCAGAGTCTGGGTTCTCTGAGGCGGGCTCTCCTATCTCTAGGGTTGAGGTCACCGAGGTGGTTGAAAAGCTCCTCGGTGGCAGGGCCCCGGGGGTGGATGAGATCCGCCCGGAGTTCCTAAAGGCTCTGGATGTTGTGGGGCTGTCCTGGTTGACATGCCTCTGCAACATCACGTGGACGTCGGGGACAGGGCCTCTGGATTGGCAGACTGGGGTGGTGGTTCCCCTTTTTAAGAAGGGGGACCGGAGGGTGTGTTCCAACTACAGGGGGATCATACTCCTCAGCCTCCCTGGCAAGGTCTATTCAGGGGTTCTCGAGAGGAGGGTCTGTCGGGAAGTTGAATCCCGGATTCAGGAGGAGCAGTGTGGTTTTCGTCCTGGCCGTGGAACAGTGGACCAGTGGACCAGTTCTACACCCTCCGCAGGGTCCTTGAGGGGGCATGGGAGTTCGCCCAACCAGTCTATATGTGTTTTGTGGACTTGCAGGAGGCGTTCGACCGTGTTCCTCGGGGGGCTCTGTGGGGGGTGCTTCGGGAATATGGGGTACCGAACCCCTTGATAAGGGCTGTTCGGTCCCTGTACGACCGATGTCAGAGTTTGGTCCGCGTTGCCGGCAGTAAGTCGGATTCGTTTCCAGTGAGGGTTGGACTCCGCCAAGGCTGCCCTTTGTCACCGATTCTGTTCATAACTTTTATGGACAGAATTTCTAGGCGCAGTCAAGGCGTTGAGGGTGTCCGGTTTGGTGGCCTCAGTATTGCGTCTCTGCTTTTTGCAGATGACGTGGTGTGCTGTGGCTTCATCAAGCCGTGATCTCCAACTCTCACTGGAAAGGTTCGCAAGCCGAGTGTGAAGCGGTTGGGATGAGAATCAGCACCTCCAAATCTGAGACCATGGTCCTCAGTCGGAAAAGGGTGGAGTGCCCTCTCCGGGTTGGGGATGAGATCCTGCCCCAAGTGGAGGAGTTCAAGTATCTTTGGGGTCTCGTTCACGAGTGAGGGTGCGATGGAACGGGAGATCGACAGGCGGATCGGTGCAGCGTCTGCAGTGATGTGGACTCTGTATCGTCCGTCGTGGTGAAGAAGGAGCTGAGCCGAAAGGCAAAGCTCTCGATTTACCTGTCGATCTACGTTCCTGCCCTCACCTATGGTCACGAGCTGTGGGTCGTGACCGAAAGAACGAGATACAAGCGGCCGAAATGAGTTTCCTCCGCAGGGTGTCCGGGCTCTCCCTTAGTGATAGGGTGAGAAGTTCGGTCATCCGGGAGGGACTCAGAGTCGAGCCGCTGCTCCGAGAGGAGCAGCGGCATCGAGAGGAGCCAGATGAGGTGGCTCGGGCATCTGGTCAGGATGCCTCCTGGACGCCTCCCTGGTGAGGTGTTCCGGGCACATCCTACCGGGAGGAGGCCCCGGGGACGACCCAGGACACGCTGGAGAGACTATGTCTCCCGGCTGGCCTGGGAACGCCTTGGGATTCTCCCGGAGGAGCTGGACGAAGTGGCTCGGGAGAGGGACGTCTGGACTTCCCTGCTTAAGCTGCTGCCCCCGCGACCCGACCCCGGATAAGTGGAAGAAGAAGATTGGATGGATGGATGGATGGATGGATGGAATGTGTAACACAATATAGTTTGACGGTCATTTGCTGTTAGAGTGGTTAATTAAATAATTATTCATAAATAGAATAATAATAAAAATAATAATAATAATAATAATACTTGTAATTAAAAGAATAAAAATGTGTTTAACATGTCAAATATTTATCGATCTATCTATCAGTAATGCTGTTTGCCAAACCAATGAGAGACAGAGACTGTATGACGATGATGGACCATTTCCACAACAAGTACGGGAAACAAGTAGCAGCTGCTCTGAGCCTGTTTGCAGTGTTTGCTGAACTGATCTGGCTGCCTGCAATTCTCACCGGTTTAGGTGAGTAGATTCATAAACGTGACATCTTCTGCCAAACTCATACCGATGACATACAAGTGTATATTTCAGTCTCATCACCTGATTATAGTTCCTTTGAGTAACTGTATTCATCAAATTGAGGAGTGGATGTGTCAGAATTTTCTACTTAATGAGGAAAAGACAGAGGTGATAATTTTTGGCTCCAAAAATGAAATCGCAGATATCAGCTCTAACCTTGACTCCATGTTGCTGAACTTATTCATGCATTCTGTTTTAGTGGATTGGGTTATTGCAACAGGTGGCCCCGTTACGGGTCGCCACAGTTCGCCATCCTTTTCCATATCAGCCGATCTTCTGCATCCTCCTCTCTGCACCAACTGTCCTCGTCTTCCTCAAAACATTCATCCATCTGCAAGTCGGTGGAGAGTCTTTGCCCCAAGTGGAGGAGTTTAAGTAACTTGGGGTCTTGTTCACGAGTGAGGGAAGGATGGGACGTGAGATAGACAGATGGATCGGTGCAGCTTCTGCAGTGATGCGGTCACTTTATAAATCTGTCGTGGTGAAGAAGGAGCTGAGTCGCAAGAAGAAATTCTCGATTTACTGGTCAATCTACATTCCTAGTCTCACCTATGGTTACGAGCTTTGGATCATGAACCGAAAGGACAACATCCCAGACACAAGCGGCTGAAATGAGTTTCCTCCTTAGAGTGCTGGGCAAAACCCTTAGAGATAGGGTGAGAAGAGCTCCCTCACCAGGGAGGAGCTCGGAGTAGAGCTGCTGCTCCTCCGCCTCCAGCAGTCATCTGAGGTGCTCTGGCTGTTCTGTTCTGGATGCCTCCTGGACGCCTCCCTGGGGAGGTTTTCCAGGCATGTCCGGAGGAGATTCCCCAAGGAGACCTTGGGGAAAACCTAGGACACGCAGGAGGAGCTATGTCTCTCGGCTTGATGAGTCATTTTGACATGATGTTAAATCTTAGCCTATGGGGGGATAATGTTACATGTTAGAAAATCATTAGCATAGGGTATATAGTCTTGCCATGTTTGCACGACCAGCTCTTATCCATGGTCCTGAAGCCTAATTAGGACATCTCCATCTTTCAAGTTTATATTGAATATGAATGTGTAAATGTTTTTAGACTGAAACTATATTTAACAGGAGGAACCATGAGTGTGGTTCTAGACTTGTCCTACACCGTTTGTGTCTGGATCTCTGCTCTCATCGTCATCACCTACACCCTACTGGGAGGTCTCTACTCTGTGGCCTACACAGATGTTATACAGCTGGTCCTTATATTTGTTAGCTTGGTGAGTTATAAAACAGTTTAAGGGTAATCAAAATAAATCAGTTACGTAAAAGTCATTCCTCATGTCCCTGTTTATTTGTCTTTCAGTCGATCTGTGTTCCATTTGTCATGATGAGTCCTTCCACCTTGGACATCAGTCAGACTCTGATGAACAAACACCTTAAACGCTCCCTGGATTGGACAACCAGAGCTGAAAAGGATCTGGATCATGATTGATGACTTTCTCTTAACTGTAAAGTTTAAAGCATGTCTTGGATCAAATATATCTACTCTGTACAGATAGTTGTAGGATAGTGGTAAATGTCCGATGTTTTCTGTTATATCCGAGCAGTACCGAGGAGAGACTTGATAAAGTTCTTGATAAACAACTTGATAAAGTTCATCAGTTATGCTGTCTTTTCTTTTCAGGGAGTCGGGGGTTTGGGATATCAAAGCCTTCACCAAAGGATCTTGTCAGCTTCTTCCACAGCTTCAGCCAAGCGCTGTTGTTTCATTGCTGCTATGCTCATATTTATATTTGCTATACCTCCTATTTCTGCTTGAGCAGCTGCTGCATCACTGGTAACAATTAACCTGAAGTTTGACATTCAAACGTTGTTTGAAATAGAATCACAGATAAACATTGAAGGGATATATTACTGTCAGAATAAACATACATCACAAAAAAGTCAAAAAGTAATGTTCCACTAGAAGACTGATGTGATATCTGTACTCCATCTGTTAGGTAATAACATGTTAGATCCTCATAAAACACAACAAATAGTCTAACGATGGATTTTGACTTTGTTTTAAAAGAAATTGAGGCCACTGATGGGCTGATCAGTCAAAGCAGATTCATATCTGGGTGTGGATTCAGGATTACTTTGTTAAAGTCATGACATAAAGTATTGGTTTCCATGGTGTTCTACCAATACCTGTAATTAGATATGATTTAATTGCAGGTGTACAAAACTGTGGTGAGACCAGCGATGTTGTTTGGTCTAGAGACAGTGTCACTGAGGAAAAGACAGGAGGCAGAGCTGGAGGTAGCAGAGATGAAGATGCTGAGGTTCTCTCTGGGAGTGACCAGGAAGGATAGGATCAGGAATGAGTACATCAGAGGGACAGCACATGTTAGAGGTTTTGGAGATAAAGTCAGAGAGGCCAGACTGAGATGGTTTGGACATGTCCAGAGGAGAGATAGTGAATATATTGGTAGAAGGATGCTGAGTTTTGAACTGCCAGGCAGGAGGCCTAGAGGAAGACCAAAGAGGAGGTTTATGGATGTAGTGAAAGAGGACATGAAGGTAGTTGGTGTGAGAGAAGAGGATGCAAAGGACAGGGTTAGATGGAGGCAATTGATTCGCTGTGGCGACCCCTGAAGGGAAAAGCCCAAAGGAGAAGAAGAAGATGATATGATTTAATTGCACATGTCATGAATATACATATCAAAGATCCATTTTCAAAAATGACCAAAGCACCATTGGTCCAGAGCAGGGGTCGGTAACCCGCGGCTACTGCTCCATGGGGTGATTCTAAAAACCCTTCAAACCCACAGAGGAAGCTGGACGTCACTATAATAGATCATGTGATCCATTTTTCTGTCTAATCCCTCAGACTGGAACCAGACCACCTATGGTTCTCCATCTCCATATGAACGTGGGGAAGTTTCCCTCACTCTGCCCATCACCCTGCAGCACCTCACCCCCACCTTCATCTCCATCATCGGGATTGGATGTGTAGCTGCTGCTGTGATGTCATCAGCTGACTCTGCTTTACTTTCGGCATCTTCTGTCTTCACTTCAAACATTTACAAGACCATCCTGAGACCAAAGGTATTAAAAAACATTCATCTTATATATCTTAATGACTTCAAGGTGTGACAAGTGATTTTAAAGAGAAGAAATGGAGGTAAAGAGAAAGCAAATGAAGTCCAAGACTATATAATTCCAAAGGACATAAGAAAGAGCAGGATTCACTGGTGTTCCAAGCGTACAATTTGCAGGACTGACAAAATATCCGCGGAATATTGTCCAGGAATATGTAAAAATTTTGGCACATTATCCATCCAATTTTCTTGTAGATGAAAACTTCCAATCTTATTTGACTCTTAACTGAGTGGCTTGCACACTTGTGTGCCATGGAACAGCAGTTGGGAATCACTGCAATAAATATAAAATTGTCCTTGTGGAGAAGTAATGTTGGAAGAAGAGTTAAGAATCTTAGATTAGATCAGGAAATTGTTACAAAATTTTTATCTTTTCATTTTCTTCTTCAGGCATCAGACCGGGAGAATCAGAGGGCAGTCCAGGTTTCTGTGGTGGTCGTGGGTGTGGTTGGAGCATCTCTCACCATGCTGGATAATGGAATCATGACGTTCTTGTTCCTGAGTTATGAATTTGCTTACAACATAATTTTCCCCGAACTTGTCTGTGTCCTCTTCTTCAACATCTCCAATGGTTATGGGGCTATAATGGGTGTACTGGTGCCAGTGTTGTTAAAGGTGCTGAGTGGAGACCCATCACTGGGGTTAGAACCAGTTCTACATTTCCCAGGATGCACTCTGGAGGATGGTGTTTATGTCCAGTACGCTCCAGTTAAGACCATCTCCATGCTGTCCACCATTGCTGCCATCTTGTTGTTCTCCTACCTGGCTTCTGTCCTCTTCAACAAAGGTGTTCTACCTGAGAAGTGGGATGTGTTCAAAGTGAAAGCCCAGCACTCACCAGTACCACTGTCACCTGTAGGTGGAGCCATAGAGGAGAAAGAGAATGAAATCTTGGATTCAGGCTGAGCAAAGCATCACAGCATTGATTAGTAAAAGTTGTCATATTCCTGATTTCATAATTATCTGATGTCTTAATGTTTGTTGGATGTGACAACATGCCTTTATTGATCCCTGCTGTAACCTGACTCAACACAGAAATGACCGGTCAGTCTTTGATTTTAGTTGAGCATCATTAACGCGAAGAAAACAACCAACAGAAGAGAGTAAATAAACACATAAGTTCTCTATTAACAGTCATTGACAGTGTTCTGAATTTAATCTGTGGTGCTGTGTCGCCTACATAATCCATTTAATTGTAGTACATGTATCAAACTATTACAGGTATACTTCGGCTTACGTTATTTTGAGTTACGTCGTTCTCGATTATGCATCAATTTAAAAAAAAAGATACACAGGAAAATTAGAATCAACTTTACAAGGTTTTGATGCAGTTTTTCCGGACCCAGTTTGAGGGTCTAAGTGTGGATGGAATTACTCTATAAAATACAGTCTCCAAAAGCAAATTGTCATTTGTGAATTTCGGCATTTCTTTTGAGCAGTGTGCTCCTGTTTATCATCTCCCACTCATTGCTGATATTATTATTATTATTCAACACCTTCTTCTTCTTTTCCTTTCGGCTTTTCCCTTCAGGGGTCGCCACAGCGAATCAATTGCCTCCATCTAACCCTGTCCTTTGCATCCTCTTCTCTCACACCAACTACCTTCATGTCCTCTTTCACTACATCCATAAACCTCCTCTTTGGTCTTCCTCTAGGCCTCCTGCCTGGCAGTTCAAAACTCAGCATCCTTCTACCAATATATTCACTATCTCTCCTCTGGACATGTCCAAACCATCTCAGTCTGGCCTCTCTGACTTTATCTCCAAAACCTCTAACATGTGCTGTCCCTCTGATGTACTCATTCCTGATCCTATCCTTCCTGGTCACTCCCAGAGAGAACCCCAGCATCTTCATCTCTGCTACCTCCAGCTCTGTCTCCTGTCTTTTCCTCAGTGACACTGTCTCTAGACCAAACAACATCGCTGGTCTCACCACAGTTTTGTACACCTTTCCTTTCATTTTAGCTGAAACTCTTCTATCACACATCACACCTGACACTTTTCTCCACCCGTTCCATCCTGCCTGGACACGCTTCTTCACCTCTTTTCCACACTCTCCATTGCTCTGGACTGTTGACCCCAAGTACTTCAAATCCTCCACCTTCTTGATCTCTTCTCCCTGTAACCTCACTCTTCCACTTTGGTCCCTCTCATTCACACACATGTACTCTGTCTTACTGCGGCTAACCTTCATCCCTCTCCTTTCCAGGACAAACCTCTACCTCTCTAACTTCTCCTCCACCTGTTCCCTGCTCTCACTGCAGATCACAATGTCATCTGCAAACATCATAGTCCATGGAGATTCCTGTCTAACCTGGTTTGTCAGCCTGTCCATCACCATAGCGAACAAGAAGGGGCTCAGAGCTGATCCCTGATGCAGTCCCACCTCCACCTTGAACTCCTCTGTCACACCTACAGCACACCTCACCACTGTCTTACAGTCCTCATACATGTCCTGCACCGCTCTAACATACTTCTCTGCCACTCCAGACTTCCTCATACAATACCACAGTTCCTCTCTGGGCACCCTGTCATAAGCTTTCTCCAGATCTACAAAAACACAATGCAGCTCCCTCTGGCCTTCTCTGCACTTCTCTATCAACATCCTCAAAGCAAATACTGCATCTGTAGTACTCTTTTTTGGCATGAAACCATACTGCTGCTCACAAATGCTCAGGAATAGACTTCCTGTTGCGGTAAGCGTTTTCCGTCATTACCTGTTGTGTTTGTTTGACTGCGGCGTCTTAGTTCGCTTTTGTCACACAATCAGTTAATATCTTGTTTCATTTTAGAATTGTAGAGTAAGCTAGTTGTTTCTCCATCTCAAAACTTGATCGCGAAAGCTCTCACATATTTCAGCTAACCTTTTACAAACTGTTTTATTAAAGAAATCTTCCGTACTTCAGAGCTAGCTTAGTTTATCTTTGTTGCTAACTATGGCTACGCTTCCCTCTGTCCACTCTCCTCCCTCTCCTTCTCTCTGCTGCTCAGTGTGTCTGATGTATAGTTTTTCCCCCGCTTCCTTCAGCGAAAGGGGCATCTGCACGAAGTGTAGTGCTCTTTCTCGGATGGAAGCAAGACTTAGTCAATTGGAGGCACTGGTTCGCTCCTTAACTGAAAATATAGCTGTGCCACCGAGTCAGATAGCTTTAGCCAGAGCGGACCCACCAGCTCACGCTAGACACTCCCCAGCTCAGGTTAGCCATCCTCCAGCAGCCCCAGAGCAGGAGCAGTGGGTGACTGTTCGCAGGAAACATAGTG
Source organism: Antennarius maculatus (assembly GCA_013358685.1). Lineage (NCBI taxonomy): Eukaryota > Metazoa > Chordata > Actinopteri > Lophiiformes > Antennariidae > Antennarius > Antennarius maculatus. Next base: position 21,664,119 of record CM023616.1, read on the forward strand.
GCAGGCGAAAGCCTCGGGTTCACCACCAATCCCCGCAACCACTCAATATCTCGAACAGCTTTTCCACGCTCAGCGACACCCCCGCTGAGGAACCTACTCTGGTGATTGGCAGCTCTGTGGTGCGGCACGTTAAACTAAAGACACCAGCGACCATAGTCAAGTGTATCCCGGGTGCCAGAGCGGGCGAAATCGAGTCATTTTTGAAACTGCTGGCTAAAGACAAACGTACATATAGTAAGATAGTAATTCATGTCGGCGGTAATGACACCCGGTGACGCCAATCGGAGGTCACAAAAATTAATATTCAGTCGGTGTGCAGCTACGCAAAAACAATGTCGGACTCCGTAGTGTTCTCTGGTCCCCTCCCCAATATGACCAGTGATGACATGTATAGCCTCATGTCTTCACCCAACCGCTGGCTGTCTAGGTGGTGTCCCGTTAATGACATACAGTTTGTTGATAATTGGCGGACTTTTTGGGGAAAACCCGGTCTCATTAGGAGAGACGGCATACATCCCACTTGGAATGGCGCTGCTCTCCTGTCAAAAAATCTGACCACGTTTATTTCTGCCCCAAAACCCTGACCCAGAGTTGAGACCGGGATGCAGAGTCGCAGTCTTAAACAAGTCTCTGCACTCCTAGAACGGTCACCCACTGTACCTCCACCCACTGTAGTGTTACCCACTGTAATGTTACCCACTACACTTTCACCTACTGTATTGTCACCCACTGTACACACCATTGAGACTGTGTCTGTCCCTCGACCATTTAAAGTTAATTCATGCAAATTCAAGTCATTTGAAGTCCAGAGGAAAGCCACTGGACATCCAAATTTAATAAAAATCAAAACCAGGACTTCAACAGCTCCGGAGTACAAAACAATAAAATGTGGTCTCCTAAATATTAGATCTCTGTCTTCAAAAGCTGTTTTAATCAATGACATTATATCAGATTATCAAATAGATTTATTCTGTTTAACGGAAACCTGGCTAGGTGAGGATGACTATTTTTCCCTAAATGAAGCTACCCCTCCTAGTCACCTAAATTATCAGATCCCTCGAGTCTCAGGCAGAGGTGGCGGAGTTGCATCAATTTTTAATTCCTCGCTAGAATTGAGCCCTAAACCAAAAATTATCTTCAATTCATTTGAAAGTCTTAGTCTGAGCCTATCAAACCCAATCCAGAAACTACGTCAGCCCCTATTATTTGTCATCATTTATCATCCTCCTGGTCCATACAGTGACTTTCTATCTGAATTTGCCGATTTCTTAACTAGTTTAAGGCACTTCGTTCCGCTAGAGCAGCCTATTATTCATCATTAATCGAGGACAACAGAAACAATCACAGGTTCTTGTTCAGTACTGTATCCAGACTGACAAAGAACCACAGTGCATTTGAGCCTAGTATTCCATCAAGTCTCCACAGCAATGATTTTATGAATTTCTTCAATCATAAGATCCTGCTCATCAGAGACAAAATTAATGGCGTCCTGTCCTCAAACTCTGGTCCTTCTTTAGGTCCCTTAGATCCGGAAAATACACAGCTGACTCCTGAACCCTTTGGTTCTATGGATGTCTTTTCTCCAATACAGATCAGTCAGCTGATTAAAATAATCTCCTCAGCTAAACCATCCTCCTGTCTGTTAGATCCAATTCCAACTAAACTCATCAAAGAAGCCCTACCTTTACTTGGCAACCACTTCCTTAATATAATTAACATGTCATTATCTACTGGATATGTACCACGGTCCTTTAAAGAAGCTGTAATCAAGCCACTTCTCAAAAAACCTAACCTGGACCCTACTGTTCTAAATAATTATCGACCCATCTCAAATCTCCCGTTTTTATCCAAGATCTTGGAGAAAATAGTCGCTAATCAGTTATGTGATTTCCTTAAATCCAACAGTTTATTCGAGAATTTCCAGTCAGGTTTTAGGGAACATCATAGTACGGAAACAGCACTTGTCAAGGTTAGCAATGACCTCCTAACTGCTTCAGACAGAGGACTTGTTTCTATACTGGTTCTCTTAGACCTTAGTGCGGCGTTTGACACAATTGACCACAATATTCTTCTGGCACGACTGGACCAAACAATTGGTATTAAGGGATCAGCACTGATGTGGTTTAAGTCTTATTTAACTGACCGTTCCCAATTTGTTCACGTTAATAACAACTCCTCTAGGTCAACTACAGTTAGTTATGGAGTTCCTCAAGGCTCGGTTCTTGGTCCAATACTGTTTATCTTGTACATGCTTCCTCTGGGTAATTTGATAAGGAAACACTCCATCAACTTCCATTGTTATGCCGATGACACACAATCATATCTCTCGATTAAACCTGATGAAGTCAGGCAGTTGTGCAAATTACAGGCGTGTATCAAGGGAATTAAAGATTGGATGACCAATAACTTTTTGCATCTCAATTCTGGTAAAACTGAGGTCGTTGTGCTCGGCCAAAAAACTGTTAGGGATGTAGTGCCAAGTGATGTAATAGCCTTGGATGACATCACGTTTGACGCCAAAACCACTGCAAGGAACCTAGGTGTCATCTTTGATCAGGATCTCTTGTTTAACACACACATTAAGCAGGTTTCTAGAACGGCCTTTTTCCATCTCCGAAACATTGCTAAAATCAGGCATATTTTAAAACGGAGTGATGCTGAAAACGGGTGTTGTTGGACCCAAATGCAGTACACAGGCGCACAGAACAGTTAGTAATGACTTTTATTCTTAGCAGGAAGATGAGCAGGATGCTCTGCGTTCTGGAGAGCCGGCTGCACGTGCCGTGAGGCCGACGAGGAGTAGCTGAAGGAGGTCGTAGACAGGCGGGGGGGGTCGTAGCCAGGTGAGCAGTCAGAGAAGACAGAGGCAACCGTTGGGGAGGCGGTGCAGAGAGGAGACGAGGCCAGGCGGAAGAGTCAAAACCAGACGAGCAGACAGATACCAGAGACGCTGAGGCAGAGCACGAGGTCAGGGACAGAAGGCAGGTGAGTTTACCGGGAGACAGACGAGGATGGCAGGTCAGGGACAGGGCAGAGTTGACACCGGGAGATCAGACAGGAAATGAACGCTGGAAAGTCTTCGCATGACGCTGAAGAACAATCTGGCAAGGAGTGAAGGTGCTGGAGAGACTATATGCAGGCCTGATTGCAGTGATCTGCAGCAGGTGAGCAGAGTGGGCTGGTGCAGTAGGCGTGGCCGGCAGGTAGAGTGGAGCAGAGGGAGGGGAGCCGTGGAAAAATACTGCAAGCAGTGTGGACAGGAGGGGGAGTGAGAGGCAGAACTGTGACAGAACCCCCCCCCCCTCAAGGGACGGCTCCCGACGTCCCAAACTGCCGCAGAGAGGAGCCGGGCGGGCGGAGGGGGCCTGGTGGAGGGCTAGAATTCTTCAGAGGCCTCCGTCCCAGTTTCCTCGTCTGCCGAGAGAGAACTGTCCCCCTCCGAGGCTGAAGCCGACGTCATCCCCTTCAGATGCAGATGCCCCAGATGCCGGAGGAGACTGAGTGTTGGTGATGGGACCCCTCGTTCTAAGACGGTGTTGGAGGGCTGGTCGGGTGCAGGCGATGAAACTCCTTGATGAGTCTTGGATCCAGGATCTGACGGGCCGGAACCCATGACCGTTCTTCTGGACCGTACCCCTCCCAGTCGACGAGGTACTGCAGGCCTCTCCCACGGCGACGAGAGTGCAGCAGGCGGTGCACTGGTTAAGCAGGGACCCTGTCTATGAAGCGAGGAGGCGGAGGTGGCCGGGAGGCAGGTTGCAGAGGACTCTCCAGGAACGGCTTGATCCTGGAGACATGGAAGGTGGGATGAATCCGCATGGTGCGGGTCAACTTGAGTCGAACAGCCACAGGGTTTACTACCTTCTCGATGGGAACGGTCCAATAAACTTGGGGGCCAATTTCTTTGACTCCACCCTCAGAGGAAGGTCTCGGGTTGACAGCCACACTTTGTGGCCTACCTGGTAGGGGGGAGCCTGGGAGCGACGGCGGTTGGCGGCCGTTGCGTACCGGTCAGTGGCTCGTAGGAGAGCCGTCCGAGCCTGCGTCCAGGTCCGGCGGCAACGGCGAATGAAGGCCTCCACAGAGGGGCAGAGAGTCTCTTTCTTCCTGTGCAGGAAACAGGGGAGGTTGGTAGCCATAGGCGCACTGAAATGGGGATAGGCCGGTGGCAGAGCAGATGAGGGTTGTTGTGGGCGTATTCCCACCCACAGCAGTAGAGTGGACCAGGAGGCAGGGTGCTTGGAAGCTATGCAACGGAAGCGCCGTCTCCATCTCCCTGGTTCATCCTCTCGGACTGGCCGTTGGATTGAGGATGAAACCCGGAGGACAGGCTGGTGGAAGCTCCCAGGAGGCGGCAGAATTCTCTCCAGAAAGCAGAGGTGAACTGGGGGCCTCGGTCTGAGACCACGTCAGATGGGAGGGCCGTGGAGCCGGAACACGTGCTGCAGGACCAGTTCAGCCGTCTCTTTGGCCGAGGGGAGCTGGCCAGGGCACAAAATGAGCCATCTTGGTGAACCGGTCCACTACTGTCAGGATGGTGGTGTTAACTCCTGACAGTGGCAGCCCGGTGACGAAGTCTAAGGAGATGTGGGACCAGGGTCGGTGGGGCACAGGCAGAGGGTGCAGGTGCCCAGCGGGAGCCCGGCGCGGAGCCTTGTTCTGACTGCAGACTGGGCATGCGTTCACAAAGTCTCTGATGTCATCATCCATGGAGGCCCACCAGAACCGCCGCTGCAGAACCTCCTTGGTGCGGAGTATTCCGGGATGACAGGTGAGTCGAGAAGCATGGGCCCACTGCAGAACCTCAGACCTTAGCTGCTGGGGAACGAATAGGCGGTCTTGGGGGCAGGAGCTGGGCCCCGGCTGGTCCTCCAAAGCTGCTTTCACCCGCTCCTCCACCTCCCAGGTGAGAGCAGCCACCAGATGAGAAGCGGGAAGGATGTTGTCAGGACTGGAGGGGCCCTCCTCCCCGACCATGAATTGTCGGGACAGGGCGTCAGGCTTTATGTTGCGGGAGCCTGGCCGGTAGGACAAGGTAAAACTGAATCTGGCGAAGAACAGAGCCCACCGGGCCTGACGGGAGTTCAGTCTCTTGGCTGAGTGGATGTACTCCAGAATCTTGTGGTCGGTCCAGACGAGGAAAGGGGTCTTGGTTCCCTCCAACCAGTGGCGCCACTCCTCCAGAGCCAACTTCACCGCCAATAGTTCACGGTTCCCGATGTCATAATTAATCTCCGCTGGAGACAGATGCCTGGAGAAGAAGGCACAATGGTGTAGTTTCTGGTCCTTGGCAGAACGCTGAGAGAGCACGGCCCCTACCCCCACATCAGAGGCGTCGACTTCCACGACAAACTGTCTCTCGGGGTCAGGGATCAGGAGAATGGGGGCTGAGGTGAAACGCCCTTTCAGGAGCTGGAACGCCTCCTCTGCGGCTGAAGTCCAGCGAAAGGGACCTTGGAGGAGGAGGGTGAGGGCGGTGAGAGGTGCTGCCACCGTGCTGTAGCCCCGGATTGAACCTCCTGTAGAAGTTGGCGAATCCCAAGAAGCGCTGCAGCTGCTTGCGAGAGTCAGGGACAGGCCAGGAGGTGACGGCTGAGACCTTTGCGGGGTTCATCTCCATGCGGTCCCGGCCAATGATGTAACCCAGGAAGGAGACAGAGGACGCATGGAACTCACACTTTCAGCCTTGACAAACAGGAGCTCTCTAGCAGGCGTTGCCAGCACCGTCTGGACGTGGAGAAGTGTTCCTGCTTGGACCGGGAGAAGATCAGGATATCATCTAGGTAGACGAACACGAACTTGTTGAGAATGTCTCTCAGCAATCGTTGATGAGGGCTTGGAACACAGCCGGGGCACTGGTGAGCCCCAAACGGCATCACCAGATATTCATAATGTCCAGTAGGGGTGTTGAAGGCCGTCTTCCACTCATCCCCCTCTCGGATCAGCACCAGATGGTAGGCGTTGCGGAGATCCAGCTTGGTGTAGATGGTGGCCCCTTGGAGCAGCTCGAAAGCTGAGGCGATGAGGGGGAGAGGATAGCGGTTTCTTCACTGTGATGTCATTCAGACCTCGGTAGTCGATGCATGGCCTCAGAGACCCATCCTTCTTGTCGACGAAGAAAAACCCTGCGCCAGCAGGTGATGAGGAGGGTCGAATGATTCCGGCAGCCAGGACATCGCTGATGTAGGTCTCCATGGCCTCCCTTTCAGGTGCGGACAGCGAGTAGAGGCGGCCCTTGGGGGGTGAAGAGCCGGGACGGAGGTCGATGGCGCAGTCGTAGGGCCGATGTGGGGGTAGAGAGGTGGCCCTTGCCTTACTGAACACCTCCCGGAAGTCGTGGTAGTCAGAGGGTACCATGGAGAGATCAGGGATGGAACAGGGACTGGCAGACGGCGTGGGTGCCCCCGCCGGTCTGAGGCAGATCTGCTGACAGGAAGGACTCCATCCCAGGATAGACCCCGTGGACCAGTCAATATGGGGGTTGTGGCGTCAAAGCCAGGGGTAGCCGAGGATGAGGGGAAGATTGGGAGACCTCAGGATATGAAACCGGATGGTTTCATCATGGTGTGTGCCGGACAGGAGCATAGAGATGGGGGCAGTCTGATGGGTGACAGTTCCCAGGAGATGACCATCCAGAGCGCTGGCTGGCAAGGGGCGAGGGAGAGGATCTCGACTGATGTCCAGCTGATGGGCGAGTTCCTCGTCCATCAGGTTGACGTCTGCCCCAGAGTCGATGAAAGTAGCAAGGGTGTGGGACCCCCCTACCAACAGAAGCTGGATGTGAAACAGAGGACGTGGGCTAGGGGCCGGGTTCTGGGACCGGCTCAGCAGAATGCCCCCTTCTACGGGCTGAGCCCTCCCTTTTGCTGGACACCGGGAGACAAAATGGCCGGCTTGGCCACAGTAGAGGCAAAGATTTCCCCGGCGTCGTCGTTCTCGTTCCTCCGGCGTAAGGCTGGTTCGCCCCACCTGCATGGGCTCCTCCCCCCCATGCACAGGTCCAGAAGGGGGAACAGGAGTTGCTCTGCCAGTGAGGTGGTTGATGGCGAAGGCGACTCTAGCCCCCCCTGTGGCGAAAGTATGGGGTTGCAGGGCAAACAGGATTGAGCAGTTCGTCAGAAAAGGATTGCAACCCTCAGGATCCCCATCGTAGCGCTCTGGCGCCCCCACCCGGTGCTCAGATGTGGAGATTGATGCTGGCCCATGGGTGGGAACAGGAGGGGCTGGAATTGGGACGGAAGCAGCGTGTTGCGCCATGGAAGCTGCCATCTGCTGTACCTGGGTGGCTAGCGAGGTTAGCACTCGTTCCAGGGATGACGCGGACTGATGAGCCTCCGCCGCGTTGGAGGCTAACAGAGCCTCATGGTGCTGAAGTATTCCCTCCACATGGGCGAGACGAGAATGGGGGGAAGTGGGGTCTGCTGGGTCCATTTCTGGCCAGATTGTACTGAAACGGGTGTTGTTTGGACCCAAATGCAGTACACAGGCGCACAGGAACAGTCGGTAATGACTTTTATTCTTAGCAGGAAGATGAGCAGGACGCTCTGCGTTCTGGAGAGCCGGCTGCACGTGCTGTGAGGCCGACGAGGAGTAAGCTGAAGAGAGGTCGTAGACAGGCGGGGGGGTCGTAGCCAGGTGAGCAGTCAGAGAAGACAGAGGCACCGTTGGGGAGCGGGCAGGAGAGGAGATGAGGTCAGGCGGAAGAGTCAAAACCAGACGAGCAGACAGATACCAGAGACGCTGAGGCAGAGCACGAGGTCAGGGACAGAAGGCAGGTGAGTTTACCGGGAGACAGACGAGGATGGCAGGTCAGGGACAGGCAGAGTCGACACCGGGAGATCAGACAGGAAATGAACGCTGGAAAGTCTCGCATGACGCTGAAGAACAATCTGGCAAGGAGTGAAGGTGCTGGAGAGACTATATGCAGGCCTGATTGCAGTGATCTGCAGCAGGTGAGCAGAGTGGGCTGGTGCAGTAGGCGTGGCCGGCAGGTAGAGTGGAGCAGAGGGAGGGAGAGTGGAAAAATACTGCAGCAGTGTGACAGGAGGGGGAGTGAGAGGCAGGAACTGTGACAGATGCAGAGAAATTAATCCACGCTTTCATCACTTCCAGATTAGATTACTGTAACGCACTTTTTTCAGGCTGCCCCAAAAAGTTGCTGAAGACTCTTCAACTAATTCAGAATGCTGCCGCCCGTGTTCTGACCAGGACCAGTGCCAGAGACCATATTTCTCCTGTGCTGGCTTCTCTACACTGGCTTCCTGTGAAAGCTAGGATAGATTTTAAAATACTCCTCCTCACTTCCAAAGCCCTTCATGGCCAGGCACCGACCTATCTGAAGGAACTTTTAGTTCCTTATAATCCATCCAGAGCATTACGCTCTCAACATACTGGCCTACTGGTGGTTCCTAGAATTTACAAAAGTAGGATGGGAGCTAGAGCCTTTTGCTATCAAGCCCCTCTATTGTGGAACCACCTCCCTACCTCATATCGGGGGGCAGACACCATCTCATTATTTAAGATTAGACTTAAAACTTTTCTTTTTCATAAATTTTTCAATTAATGGCAACTTAGGTTACTACGTTTATTTTCCTAGAGACCTACACTGCTGGAGACTCAACATCCAGACTCTCTGAGTTCCTCTCTCCTCCTCCTTCTCTCCAATCATCTCTGTTACTCCTCCTCTTCTCTTTTCTCACTCTCCAAGTCGCCAATCACACCCTACTAACTAACCTTCTTCCCTGGAGTCTCTGTGCTCTATGTCCTCTGTCCTCTATGTCCTTTTTTTTCAGATTCACCCCTCATCCACCCATCTGCTATGGACCTGGTCTTCCAATCCCACCAGTACCACCCCGAACCTAATCATCGGCTGGGGTCCGGCTTCCTTTGTCCTCTGCGCCACCATACTGTTCCACCCCTCATCCACCCATCCACTGTGGACCATCCACTGTGGACCTGCACCTCCCATCCACCAGTATCACCCCTCACCTAACCATTGGCTGGGGTCCTGCTTCCTTTCTTCCTCCGTGCCGCTATACAGTCATCCACGCAGCTGTAATTGTGGCTTGACTTTAACAACCTTAACCATATTGACACTGTCTCTATCTGGTCTATCTGTCACTCTCTCTCTGTCTCTCTCTCTCCGACCCTGTTCTTATCTTCCTTTGATTTCCTTTCCACCCAACCGGTCGAGGCGGATGGCCGCCCAAAAGAGTCTGGGTCCTGCCCGGAGTTTCTTCCTCATCGAGGGAGTTTTTCCCCGCCACTGTCGCTTATGCTCTGGGGGGTTCAGTTGGGTTTCTCTGTCTGTTAAAGCGCTTTGAAATGTCTGCTGCCATGATTAAGCGCTACATAAATAAAACTTGATTGATTGACTTCTGCCCTTAGTCTAGCTTCCACTACTCTTTCCCATAACTTCATTGTATGGCTCATCAGCTTTATTCCTCTGTATTATTATTCAACACCATGAGTGTTAAATACTATGTCCCTTTAGGAGATCACATGCGATAGTATCTGGAGACTTCAGTGCAAACACACATTAGACTAATAACATTGTTTATCAGAATGAGTTTCATTGTCATGAATTTGACTACACAACAAATATTAGCCTTTAGTGTTGATGGATCTTGGGAGACTGATTCACTGTGGCGACCCCTGAAGGGAAAAGCTCAAAGGAAAAGAAGAAGAAGAAGCTGAGAGAAACTCCACAGCATTTCTCTAAGTGGGTGACCCCATCCCCTCAAGTTCAGAGTCTGGGGGTCATCTTTGATAACATTCATGTGCTTGTTTTGCATCTCTGTCAGTCCTGTGGGCTCTAACCAGAAACTATACTGTCCATCGTCTCCAAGAAGGAGCAGCAAAGATTGAGGCAACCATTGCTCCTGTTTCTACACTCAAAGCTGTGGATCAATGGTCATCATCTATGTGTGAGTGTGTGTGTGTGTGTGTGTGTGTGTGTGTGTGTGTGTGTGTGTGTGTGTGTGGGTGTGTACGTACGTGTATTAGTCTCTGGTTCTTGTAATCCATGTCTGTTCATTTTTTGATTCTCCTGTGGTTCAACCTGTTGTGTTTTTTTATTTTTCTGTACAGAATTTTAAAACGGTCACGTTTTAACAAAACATCTCCAGTGATCTTCATTGTTGTCTAAATTCTAATGGGATAAAAGAAAGCCATTTCACGTTTCAAACCATAATAATGTGACAATGTTGAGGATGACATCATTTTTAGTGTGTGAGTCCTGTTGAATATATTATACCCTCAAGGGTGAAAGGAAACAGAAATTGTTGTTTGTTGTCCACGTCAACACAAAACCAGTTTCTAGGTCAAGCTCATTTGTTTTCAACCAGTTTGTTGTCTTTTATTAATATAAACTCCAACTTTGGCAGGTGGTGAAGACATTCAAAAAGGACAGCATGGCTGTTAACATCCCAGGAGTTTGGCTCTAACAATGAAATTGCAGATATCAGCGCTCACCTTGGCTCCAAGTTGCTGAAAGCTTCAAATCAAACCAGAAATCTCAACTTAATTATTGATGCAGACCTGAGCTTCAACGACCATCTAAGGTTTATCAGTACATTCGCTGATCCCCACTGGAAAAATATAAGTAAATTAAAGACATGGAAAAACTTATTCATGAATTCTTTTTTAGTGGATTGGGTTATTGCAACCCCTGCTGGGTGGCCCTGTTATGGGTCGCCACAGATCATCATCCTTTTCCATATCAGCCTATCTTCTGCAACCTCCTCTCTAACACCAACTATCCTAGTCTTCCTCAACACATCCATCCACCTTTTCTTTGGTTTTCCTCTTGCCCTCATATTTAAACAGGATGAGATTTGTTAGGGAGGGTTGGAGGGGATCATCTAGTTTTTAACATCTCGACCTTTGCTGAATGCATTTTATCCTTGGAGGTGTACAGGTTAAGCCAAGCTTGAAGCCACTGAGGTATTCCACCTTAATTATGTGAATGACACTCTGTATCGCTTCCTGGTCATTAAAAGTCCGACACGTCACTTTATGCTTGATTCTTCTTCAACCAACAGAAGAGAGTAAATAAACACATAAGTTCTCTATTAACAGTCATTGACAGTGTTCTGAATTTAATCTGTGGTGCTGTGTCGCCTACATAATCCATTTAATTGTAGTACATGTATCAAACTATTACAGGTATACTTCGGCTTACGTTATTTCGAGTTACGTCGTTCTCGATTATGCATCAATTTAAAAAAAAAAGATACACAGGAAAATTAGAATCAACTTTACAAGGTTTTGATGCAGTTTTTCCGGACCCAGTTTGAGGGTCTAAGTGTGGATGGAATTACTCTATAAAATACAGTCTCCAAAAGCAAATTGTCATTTGTGAATTTCGGCATTTCTTTTGAGCAGTGTGCTCCTGTTTATCATCTCCCACTCATTGCTGATATTATTATTATTATTCAACACCTTCTTCTTCTTTTCCTTTCGGCTTTTCCCTTCAGGGGTCGCCACAGCGAATCAATTGCCTCCATCTAACCCTGTCCTCTGCATCCTCTTCTCTCACACCAACTACCTTCATATCCTCCCTCATTACATCCATAAACCTCCTCTTTGGTCTTCCTCTAGGCCTCCTGCCTGGCAGTTCAAAACTCAGCATCCTTCTACCAATATATTCACTATCTCTCCTCTGGACATGTCCAAACCATCTCAGTCTGGCCTCTCTGACTTTATCTCCAAAACCTCTAACATGTGCTGTCCCTCTGATGTACTCATTCCTGATCCTATCCTTCCTGGTCACTCCCAGAGAGAACCTCAGCATCTTCATCTCTGCTACCTCCAGCTCTGTCTCCTGTCTTTTCCTCAGTGACACTGTCTCTAGACCAAACAACATCGCTGGTCTGACCACAGTTTTGTACACCTTTCCTTTCATTTTAGCTGAAACTCTTCTATCACACATCACACCTGACACTTTCCTCCACCCGTTCCATCCTGCCTGGACACGCTTCTTCACCTCTTTTCCACACTCTCCATTGCTCTGGACTGTTGACCCTAAGTACTTCAAATCCTCCACCTTCTTGATCTCTTCTCCCTGTAACCTCACTCTTCCACTTGGGTCCCTCTCATTCACACACATGTACTCTGTCTTACTGCGGCTAACCTTCATCCCTCTCCTTTCCAGGACAAACCTCCACCTCTCTAACTTCTCCTCCACCTCTTCCCTGCTCTCACTGCAGATCACAATGTCATCTGCAAACATCATAGTCCATGGAGATTCCTGTCTAACCTCGTCTGTCAGCCTGTCCATCACCATAGCGAACAAGAAGGGGCTCAGAGCTGATCCCTGATGCAGTCCCACCTCCACCTTGAACTCCTCTGTCACACCTACAGCACACCTCACCACTGTCTTACAGTCCTCATACATGTCCTGCACCGCTCTCTTCTCCCTGTAACCTCACTCTTCCACTTGGGTCCCTCTCATTCACACACATGTACTCTGTCTTACTGCGGCTAACCTTCATCCCTCTCCTTTCCAGGACAAACCTCCACCTCTCTAACTTCTCCTCCACCTCTTCCCTGCTCTCACTGCAGATCACAATGTCATCTGCAAACATCATAGTCCATGGAGATTCCTGTCTAACCTCGTCTGTCAGCCTGTCCATCACCATAGCGAACAAGAAGGGGCTCAGAGCTGATCCCTGATGCAGTCCCACCTCCACCTTGAACTCCTCTGTCACACCTACAGCACACCTCACCACTGTCTTACAGTCCTCATACATGTCCTGCACCGCTCTAACATACTTCTCTGACACTCCAGACTTCCTCATACAATACCACAGTTCCTCTCTGGGCACCCTGTCATAAGCTTTCTCCAGATCTACAAAAACACAATGCAGCTCCCTCTGGCCTTCTCTGTACTTCTCTATCAACATCCTCAAAGCAAATACTGCATCTGTAGTACTCTTTTTTGGCATGAAACCATACTGCTGCTCACAAATGCTCACTTCTGCCCTTAGTCTAGCTTCCACTACTCTTTCCCATAACTTCATTGTATGGCTCATCAGCTTTATTCCTCTGTAGTTGCCACAACTCTGTACATCTCCCTTGTTCTTAAAAATGGGCATCAGCACACTTCTCCTCCCCTCCTCAGGCATCTTCTCACTATCTAAGATCCTGTTGAACAACCCAGTCAGAAACTCTACTGCCACCTCTCCTAGACACTTCCAAACCTCCACAGGTATATCATCAGGACCGACTGTCTTTCCACTCTTCATCCTCTTCAGTGCTCTCCTCACTTTATCCTGACTAATCTTTGCTACTTCCTGGTCCACAACAGTCACCTCTTCTAGTCTTTGTTCTCTCATTTTCCACGTTCATCAACTCTTCAAAGTACTCTTTCCATCTTCCCATCACACTGCTGGCACCTGTCAATAGACTTCCATCCCTATCCTTAATCACCCTAACCTGCTGTACCTCCCTCCAATCTCTGTCTCTCTGTCTTGCCAACCTGTATAGATCAGTCTCTCCCTCCTTACTGTCAAACCTAGAAAACTAGTCATCATAAGCCCCTTGTTTGGCCTTTGCTACCTCTACCTTCACCTTACGCTGCATCTCCCTGTACTCCTATCTACTCGCCACCCAGAGCCTGTCTTAACTCCTTTCTATAAGTTATGCAACCACTCTTCCTTTTTCTATATTATTATTATCATTATTATCCAACACCATGAGTGTTAAATACTATGTCCCTTTGGGAGATTGCATGCAATAGTATTTGGACACTTCAATGCAAACACACATTAAACTAATAACAGTGTTTATCAGAACGAGTTTCATTGTCATGAATTTGACTACACATCAAAATAATAGCCCTTAGTGTTGATGGATCTTGGGAGACACGCAGAGGTGAATCATCAAACTATTGAACACGTATCTGTAGAGGTTCAGCAGTGGACTTCTGGTGGTTCAGGGTCATTCTTCCTCAGACACTTTGGTTATCAGTAAAACAAGCTGAGATAAACTCCACAGCATTTCTCTGAGTGCGTAACCCCATCCCCTCAGGTTCAGAGTCTGGGGGTCTTCAATTATAACATTCATGTGCTTGTTTTGCACCTTTGTCAGTCCTGTGGGCTCTGACCAGAAACTATACTGTCCATCGTCTCCAAGAAGGAGCAGCAAAGATTGAGGCAACCATTGCTCCTGTTTCTACACTCAAAGCTGTGGATCAATGGTCATCATCTATGTGTGTGTGTGTGTGTGTACCAGTCTCTTTACCTTTTAATGAACATGACTTACATGCATTAGTTAAGTAAAGTAGTTGGAGGAACAAATTTTTTAAAAATTTGTAAATAAACTTAAACTATTAACTATTTTTCGGTACAGAATTTAAAAACAGTCACGTTTTAACAGAACATCTCCAGTGATCTTCATTGTTGTCTAAATTCTAATTGTATAAAAGAAAGTCATCTTCATGTTTCAAACCAGAATAATGTGACAATGTTGAGGATGACATCATTTTTAGTGTGTGAGTCCTGTTGAATATATTATACCCTCAAGGGTGAAAGGAAACAGAAATTGTTGTTTGTTGTCCACGTCAACAAAAAACCAGTTTCTAGGTCAAGCTTTAATTACTACATACTCCAACTTTGGCAGGTGGTGAAGACATTCAAAAAAGACAGCATGGCTGTTAACATCCCAGGAGTGATAGTGATGGTGGTTTTCTATCTGCTGGTCCTCGGGACCGGAATCTGGGCTTCTTTCAAGTCCAAGAGGAAACAGAAGAGAAGTGGAGCTTCTGGAATGGAGATGGTCCTGCTGGGAAACCGGAGTATTAATGTGGTGGTGGGGGTCTTCACCATGACAGGTGAGGAAAGTACTTTTAAAAATTTGAGAAACTGCATTTCCTCTTTTAAATACAGGTTACAGATCTAGAAACTAAACAAGTGCTAAAGATTAAGACAATTAAAATACTCTTTAATGTCAATTTGAAGTTGTATTGTTGTTGTTTTTCCATTAATATACTCCATGTTTGTTCATTCATTGTGTAGCTACGTGGATTGGAGCAGCCTACATTGTTGGTACAGTTGAGATGATGTGCACTCCATCCATGGGGCTGATAAGGGTAATAATTCTGTTCCTGTCAGACAGCTTGACTTTTATTCTTGGTAAGATTTTAAAAACACATCTGATAGAATTCTGTATTCTGTAAGCGTGACTGTTTGACTGTTAGTCATTTTCTGTTTCCATAGACTATGAAATAATAATATGATTTTATTGTTGTTATTATTATCAATAATAATTGATATAAATTATTAATTAGATATAATTGTAATCATAATTATAATAATGGTATTTCTAATGCATTTAATGTTCAAGACCATATATATATATATATATAGAGTAGGCCCTAAGTACAAGAGCAATGGAGGCCAATATCTACCACAGTAGATCTGACCCAAGGTGCAGGCTATGTAAAGAAGCCCCAGAGACAGTCCAGCATGTGGTAGCAGGGTGTAAGATGCTCGCCAACTCAGCATACATGGAAATGCACAACCAAGAAGCTGTGATAGTATACAGGAACATCTGTACCCACTATGGACTAGAAGTACCCAAATCCCAATGGGACATACCACCAAAGGTGGTTGAGAACAACAAGGCTAAGATCCTGTGGGACTTCAGCTTCCAGACTGACAAACAGCTGCTGGCTAACAAACCGGACATAGTGGTGGTGGACAAAGAGCAGAAGAGAGCAGTGGAGATAGATGTGGTGATTCCAGCTGACGCCAACATCAGGAAGAAGGAACACAAAAAGATTGAGAAGTATCAAGGGTTGAAAGAACAGCTGGAACACATGTGGAAGGTCAAGGTTAATGTGGTCCCCGTGGTAGAAGGAGCACTTGGGGCAGTGACCCCCAAACTGGAAGAGTGGCTCCAGCAGATTCCTGGAACAACATCTGAAGCCTCAGTCCAGAAGAGCGCAGTCCTAGGAACAGCTAAGATACTGACAGAACCCTCAGACTCCCAGGGGTCTGGTAGAGGACCCGAGCTTGAGGAGGACACAGATACCACCCCACAAGGGTGAGAGGGACTTTATATATATATATATATATATATATATATATATATATATACACAGTATAAAATCAATACAATATAAATGTTGTCTTTAAGGTGTCATCCACGTACATTGTCCTCACCACCAAACACACAACAGTTTTTCCTGTATAAAAAATCATTTGGTCAACAACAACTGATCAGTGCTCAACAAAGCCACCCTGATCAATGAAGACCCCCCACTCCCCATGCCCACCCCTTTCAGACATCAAGAAGACTGTACCACACAAATATCTGTCCATCCATCTGTCCATCTATTTATCTATCTAATTATCAGGAATGCTGTTTGCCAAACCAATGAGAGACAGAAACTGTATGACGATGATGGACCCTTTCCACAACAAGTACGGGAAACAAGTAGCAGCTGCTCTGAGCCTGTTTGCAGTGTTTGCTGAACTGATCTGGCTGCCTGCAATTCTCACCGGTTTAGGCGAGTAGATATGCACACACACACACACGCTCGCACGCATGCACAAACACACACTGTTTTACAGCGGTTCAAATCTTACATACAAGAAATGAACTTTTTATATGAATTGGAAAAGAGGAGTGAATTATGATCGTATGTGGGGTCCCTCAAGGGTCCATTGTCAGACCGCTCCTATTCAACATCTCCACGCTACCCCTAGCTCAGATAATGCAACTTGACAACATCTCCTGCCAAACTTATACCGATGACATACAAGTGTATATTTCAGTCTCATCACCTGATTATAGTTCCTTTCAGTAACTATTCATCAACTTGAAGAATGTGTCAGAATTTTTGAAGGAAAGACAGAGGTGATAATTTTTGGCTCTAACAATGAAATCGCAGATATCAGCGCTCACCTTGGCTCCAAGTTGCTGAAAGCTTCAAATCAAACCAGAAATCTCAACTTAATTATTGATGCAGACCTGAGCTTCAGCAACCATCTAAGGTTTATCAGTACATTCGCTGATTCCCACTGAAAAAATATAAGTAAATTAAAGACATGGAAAAACTTATTCATGAATTCTGTTTTAGTGGATTGGGTTATTGCAACCCCTGCTGGGTGGCCCTGTTACGGGTCGCCACAGATCATCATCCTTTTCCATATCAGCCTATCTTGGAGATTCCTGTCTAACCTCGTCTGTCAGCCTGTCCATCACCATAGCGAACAAGAAGGGGCTCAGAGCTGATCCCTGATGCAGTCCCACCTCCACCACTTCTGCCCTTAGTCTAGCTTCCACTACTCTTTCCCATAACTTCATTGTATGGCTCATCAGCTTTATTCCTCTGTAGTTGCCACAACTCTCCACGTCTCCCTTGTTCTTAAAAATGGGCACCAGCACACTTCTCCTCCACTCCTCAGGCATCTTCTCACTATCTAAGATCCTGTTGAACAACCCAGTCAGAAACTCTACTGCCACCTCTCCTAGACACTTCCAAACCTCTACAGGTATATCATCAGGACCGACTGCCTTTCCACTCTTCATCCTCTTCAATGCCCTCCTCACTTCATCCTGACTCATCTTTGCTACTTCCTGGTCCACAACAGTCACCTCTTCTAGTCTTTGTTCTCTCTCATTTTCCACGTTCATCAACTCTTCAAAGTACTCTTTCCATCTTCCCATCACACTGCTGGCACCTGTCAATAGACTTCCATCCCTATCCTTAATCACCCTAACCTGCTGTACCTCCTTCCAATCTCTGTCTCTCTGTCTTGCCAACCTGTATAGATCAGTCTCTCCCTCCTTACTGTCCAACCTAGAAGACAAGTCATCATAAGCCCCAAAGCATGATGTTTCCACCCCCATGCTCCACAATTATGGTGCTCTTTGGATGTAATCCAGTATTCTTTCTCCTCCAAACATGAGAAGTGTTTCGACCAAAAAGTTCTTTCTTGGTTTTATCTGACCATAGGACATTCTCCCAGTCCTCTTGTGGATCATCCAAGTGCTCTCTAGCAAATTTCAGACGGGCTTGGATGTGTACTGCCTTAAGCAGAGGGACACATCTGGCACTGCTAGATGTGAGTCCCTGGCGGCGTAACGTGTTACTAATAGTCGCCTTTGTTACTTTGGTCCCAGCTCTCTGCAGGTCATTCACTAGGTCCCCCTGTGTGGTTCTGGGATGTTCGCTCACTGTTCTTGTGATCATTTTGACCCCACAGGATAAGATCTTGTGTGGAGCCCCAGATCGAGGGAAATTATCAGTGGCCTTGTATTTCTTACATTTTCTAATAATTGCTCCCACAGTTGATTTCTTCACACCAAGCTGCTTGCCTATTTCAGATTCAGTCTTCCCAGCCTGGTGCAGGTCTACAATTTTGTTTCTGGTGTCCTTTGACAGCTCTTTGGTCTTGGCCATAGTGGAGTTTGGAGTTTGACTATCTGAGGTTGTGGACAGGTGTATTTCACACTGCTAATGAGTCCAAACAGGTGCCATTAAAACAGGTAACAAGTGGAAGACAGAGGAGCCTCTTAAAGAAGTTACAGCTCTGTGAGAACCAGAAATCTTGTTTGTCTTTAGGTGACCAAATACTTATTTTCCACCATAATTTGCAAATAAATTCTTTAAAAATCAAACAATGTGACTTCTGGATTTTTTTTCTCATTCTCTCATAGTTGGCGTATACATATGATGAGAATTACAGGTCTCTCTCCTCTTTTTAAATAGGAGAACTTGCACAATTGGTGGCTGACTAAATACTTTTTTCCCAGGAGGAACCATGGGTGTGGTTCTGGACTTGCCCTACACTGTTTGTGTCTGGATATCTACTGTCATCATCATCACCTACACCCTACTGGGAGGTCTCTACTCTGTGGCCTACACAGATGTTATACAGCTGGTCCTTATATTTGCAGGGTTGGTGAGTTATCAGACAGTTTAAGAGGAATCAAAATAAATCAGTTTCGTAAAACTCATTCATCTGTCATGTTTATGTTTGTCAGTCAATCTGTGTTCCATTTGTCATGACGAGTCCTCACACCATGGACATCAGTCAGACTCTGATGAACAACACCTTAAACACTCCCTGGATTGGTCAGCCAGAGCTGAAAAGAATCTGGATCATGATTGATGACTTTCTCTTCATGGTAAGAAAGTTAAAGCATGTCTTGGATCAAATATATTCTACTCTGCACAAATGTTGAAGGATAGTGATAAATTTCAGATGTTTTTTGTTGTAACCGAGCAGTAACAAGGGGAGACTAAATATCCTCTAACTGAAGTTGTGAAGTTTATGGTAGACTTGAATGCCTGCTAAAGACTTGATGAACGACTTCATAAAGTTAACCAGTAACCTGGTTTTCCTGTCAGGGACTTGGTGGTTTGGGATATCAAGACCTTCACCAAAGGATCTTGTCAGCTTCTTCCACAGTTTCAGCCAAGCGCTGTTGTTTCATTGCTGCTTTCTTCATACATTTATTTGCTATACCTCCTATTCTGCTTGGAGCAGCTGCTGCATCAACAGGTAATGATGAACCTGAAGTTTGACATTCAAACTGTCAATGGTTTACTGTAAGACCCAAATGTGAAGCATGGCAGGTAAGGGGAAAAAAGACATTTATTTAACAAAGAGTGTTGCGAGATGGTTGACCAGATGACCAGGCTTAACAGGTGAGTCGACAGGAGGACAAGTAGTCGAGGCAGGCAGGTGGGCTGGAAGGGTAACAGGCAGCAGACCGCAACTGGTAACATGAAGAAAACAGAGTTAGCAAAAGTCAAGGGTTTAGTAATGAGAGCCATGGTGCTGATACTGACTAACAGTACACATGAACTGACAATGAATGGTGGGAAGCTGGTCCTCATGAAGGTCTGGAGATTGGAAAATGGAAGACAGGTGTGTTGCTCTGCTGCCAGGAGTGGCCACGCCCAGGTAGGTGGGACCCGGGTGTGACACCAAAGAGGAGAGAGAGAGAAGGAGCAACTGAAATGGAGATGAGAATCACAGATGAACAATCAAGGACTACATTACTGTCAGAATGAACATACATCACAAAAAAGTCAAAAAGTAATGTTCCACTAGAAGACTGATGTGATATCTGTACTTCATCTGTTTGGTAATAACATGTTAGATCCTCAGGAAACACAACAAATAGTCTAATGATGGATTTTGACTTTGTTTTAAAAGAAATTGGGGCCAATGATGGGCTGATCAGTCAAAGCAGATTCATATCTGGGTGTGGATTCAGGGTTACTTTGTCAATGTTCAACATCATGAGATAAGGTGTAGGTTTTCATGATGTTCTACCAATGACTGCAATTAGATTTGATTGCCCTTTGTAGTAGAGTATCATGAATATCCAAATCAAAGGTCCATTCTCAAAAGTGAACAAAGCATT
This sequence comes from Antennarius maculatus, assembly GCA_013358685.1. Lineage (NCBI taxonomy): Eukaryota > Metazoa > Chordata > Actinopteri > Lophiiformes > Antennariidae > Antennarius > Antennarius maculatus. The sequence continues at coordinate 21,684,507 of CM023616.1, forward strand.
TGGTACCATTAGTTCACTGCATCATATCAGCTAATAGTCACAGGTCAGAGCTGTACCTTCAATCACTCATTTGTTCTTCAAGCGCTAACTATCCAATCTAAAAGCCAGCAAAAATTTAATCAAAGTCAAGCACAACACAAAATTAATTTTGAATGTTTAACCAAGGTTGTGGACTCACCATGGAGTTACTGCTGGGTGAAACACTTCAAACCCACAGAGGAAGCTGGACGTCACTAAAGTAGATCAGTGATCCATTTTTCTGTTCATTCCCTCAGACTGGAACCAGACCACCTATGGTTCTCCATCTCCGTTTGAACGTGGGGAAGTTGCTCTCACTCTGCCCATCGCCCTGCAGCACCTCACCCCCACCTTCATATCCATCCTCGGGATTGGATGTATAGCTGCTGCTGTGATGTCATCAGCTGACTCTGCTTTACTTTCCTCTGCTTCTGTCTTCACTTCAAATATTTACAAGACCATCCTGAGACCAAATGTATAAAAACAAATTCATCTTATATATCTTAATATTGTCAAGGTGTGACAAGTAATTTTAAGGAGAAGAAATGGAGGGACTGACAAAGCAAATGAAGTTCAAGACTATCCTGTGACCAAAAAAATAATAATCCATTGGTGTTCTGACCTTACATTTTGCAGGACTGACGAAATATCTTTGGACTACCCTCTGGGAATATTTACAAATTCACAAAGAACAGTGAAGAATCTTCGATTAGATAAGGAAGTTGTTTGATACAAAATTTTTATCTTTTCATTTTCTTCTTCAGGCATCAGACCAGGAGAATCACAGGGCGGTCCAGGTTTCGTTGGTGGTCGTGGGCGTGGTTGGAACATCTCTCACCATGCTAGACAATGGAATCATAATGTTCTTGTTCCTGAGTTATGAATTTGCTTACAGCATTATTTTCCCCGAACTTTTCTGTGTCCTCTTCTTCAGTATCTCCAATGGTTATGGGGCTGTAATGGGTATACTAGTGCCACTGGTGTTAAAACTGCTGAGTGGAGACCCATCACTCGGATTAGAACCAGTCCTACATTTCCCAGGATGCACTCTGGAGGATGGTGTTTATGTCCAGTACGCTCCAGTTAAGACCATCTCCATGTTGTCCACCATTGCTGCCATCTTGTTGTTCTCCTACCTGGCTTCTGTCCTCTTCAACAAAGGTGTTCTACCTGAGAAGTGGGATGTGTTCAAAGTGAAAGCCCGGCACTCACCAGTACCACTGTCACCAGTAGGGGGCGCCATAGAGGAGATAGAGCATGAAATGTTGGATGCAAGCACAACAAAACATCACAGCTATTGATGTACAAAAGGTGTCATATTCCTTGTTTCATTATCATCTAATATCTTTTTATTTGTAGCATGTAATATGCTTTCATTGATCTTTGTTGTGAATTTGATAAAACACACAGAAATGATTGGTCAGTTTCTTATTAATTATTACTTATTAAAATGCAAGGAAAGAGCCAACCGAAGACGGTAAATAAAGACATAACTGGTGAATTAATTGGTGAATCTCTTAAATAAATATGAAGTTGGATGTCTTGATCCCAAAGTTCAACAATACGGACGCTGAACCTTTACAAGCAGAATAACTAGAAACTATTTACGAGTATGAGTAAAGTGCTATTTTTTCAGGTTGTTCGAGTCTGGACCCCAAGGAGCAGAGACTGACACAAGTGACAAATCAACAGTTTTATTGCTTAGGCTGAAACTAGTGATGCCCGCTTGTTCTGTCTGTCACTACAAGCCACTCACTTTGACTCTTCAATGGGTGGCTTGTAATGACATGCAGACTGATCAGGTGAAATCAGGATGATTGCCCACGGCACATTTGTGTTCCACTGAACAGGTTGGGAATCACTGCAATAAATATAAAAATGTCCTAAAAATGTCATGAATTTGCTTACAACATTATTTTCCCCGAACTTGTCTGTGTTCTCTTCTTCAACACCTCCAATGGTTATTGGGGCTATAATGGGTATACTGGTGCCACTGTTAAAAGTGCTGAGTGGAGACCCATCACTAGGATTAGAACCAGTCCTACATTTCCCAGGATGCACTCTGGAGGATGGTGTTTATGTCCAGTACGCTCCAGTTAAGACCATCTCCATGCTGTCTGCCATTGCTGCCATCTTGTTGTTCTCCTACCTGGCTTCTGTCCTCTTCAACAAAGGTGTTCTACCTGAGAAGTGGGATGTGTTCAAAGTGAAAGCCCAGCACTCACCAGTACCACTGTCACCAGTAGGGGGCACCATAGAGGAGCAACAGAACAAGGAAATGAGTAATTAAGAAGAGAAAGAACTAACAGAGTGAGTCATTTCAGCTGTTTTTACAATTTTAAAGCATCCCAATCCCAGTTTGTTATTTAAATAAGAGTTCACTAAAAAAAAAACAACAACCCTGTGCATTTATTTGGGCTACATCGCCAGCACAGACATAGCTGTTTCAAATACGGAATTTTATATGAAAGCCACGGATTTGTCTTATTTTTTTTATGTTCATTTTTTTAATGTCAGGATCATGGAGGATATAAACAGTGACTTTGATAAATCTATCGTCATAGCAAAAAGTGATCATTTCTATTCCCAGTTTATTTTCTTTACTATTTTACAATATTAATAAACCAGGCAGGTGGCAGCTGAATGCCTTTATCTTGACATGTTCATTGAAAGAGTGAATAAAATTGTTGGAACACAGCTGATGTGAGCTGGCAGCAGTTGGGGTTTCAGGCAGGGAACCAGAGTCAGCTCAGGTTAACCATGTTTAGTATGTGGAAAACAACACCACACATATTCAGCTGATTGTATCTTTGTGTAGGTGTGTCATCAAGAGAATATGAAATACTGCTGACAGTACATAATGAGACTGTAATGTTTGTTATGTTTGTGAAGGTTCTCATTTATTCAGGTCATGGTTCTTGTCTGCAAGAGAGTCTTCTGCAGACTTCTTCAAGAGAGTCCCGAATGTTCACTGACTGTGATTTTTAGACAACTACCCCTGTTGGCCCAACTGGGTCATCTCACAAAAGTTGCTGTGGTCAACATATATGTGTTCTATATGTATCTCGTATGTTCACTCTAACCACCCAGAACTTGGCTTATCAAATTACGTAACCCTAGATACCAGCTCAAAGAACCGGCAGGTACACTAAGGTGACAACTCTAACAATCAGATTTACAACTTTTCTGTTTCTCAGATGGGATGCCAAAACTTTCTTGTCACAGTTCCTCAAACACTGGAATGTTGTAAAACCAGACATCCGAGTCATCCAGGCTCTCATACATAAACACTGAAGGTCTGACAAAAAAAAAAGAAACATTCATTAATACAAAAACCGTCTCTGAAGTCATGTATTTATTTATTCAGTTGTTTATTTCAGTTATAAGTTATAAGTTTGGCCTCGTTCAGACTAGTCGCCTATATCCGATTTTTAGCCCATCCAGGTTGATATCGCATATCTTGTGTGTAGTCTGAACAGTCCCATACCACACGATATCCGATATTTGTGGGACGGACCGAACCACATTCGGGAGGTACTTTCGTGTTGGATATGGAGCGATAAGTCTCAGTCTGAACAGCTCCAAACAGTCCAATCAGGCGGACTGTGATGTCTTATCCGTGACGCAGGAGCAAGGCGTGAGAATGAAGAATGTCACGCATTACGGAGCGGTAAAAAGTGGAAGAAGTTGACAGTGTCTGGTGATTTACTCCACCTATACAGATGATTTCCCAGCTCTGGATCAACTGGATGGCAGTTGATGACAAAATATATTATCAACTGCCATCCAGGGGTATGAGATCACTTGCAGTGTTTGTAAAATTCTACAACTGTAAGCACAAGATTGCCCTTCTCTTGGGGCGGCAGTGGCTCAGCAGGAGAGGGTGTCCTATGATGGTATCCTATGATGAGAGACGGGCGGTTTGATTCCCGTGCCTGCCAACCATCATCAGAATGTGAGCTGACAGCGGGAGGTGTCAACTCACCTCCCAGTCACTGCCGAGGCACCATTGAGCATTGCACCGTCCCCCTTACAAGTTGCTCAATTGGGGCGCACCACAAAGTCACTTCCCGTCACTCTGCCTCGTCCTGTACTAATTTGCATGCTTACAGGCCCCTAGTGTGTTGTGTGTTTGTTTCAGGGGCCTGTATGTATATGTATATACATGTCTAACACATATATATGTATATGTATCTTATTGTCTGAGTGAAAAGATAATTTCCCCATTGGGGACAATAAAATGGAGTTTCTTTCTTCTCCTGAAACAAGGCTTCAAACTGAAAGGAAGAAATATTTACATCAACAAGAATCTCACCAAAAAGAATGATGATATTGCCAAAAAAAGCTTGTCAGCTGAGTGTTGAGGAGCTGGCAAAATACTATCAATATGGCCTACAATTAAAAACTATAACTCCAGCACAGCAGGAAATGGCAATCTCTGTCCAATCTGAGGAAATGTAGGACCTTATACAAAGGACTGCTGAACATGAAAGTTTGCAGTTGATAGTTGATCGAGTTGGTCAACTTGTGGATTATGTCCTGACTGACCTAAACGGAATTATTGACCCTGAAAACAACTTCTACAATAACAGGATGGACAAGAGTTTTTACCACACCAAATATCAGTACGACAGACTCACTTCAATAGTAAGAGCATCTACAACAGTTCTAGCCCTAACCCTAAGCCTAACCCTAACCAAATCAACACCATTAAAGTGTCAGAAACATGGATTAATGAAAACAAAGACATGGTTTTATGTTTAGAGGAAAGCGCATGTCGATATCTGTTGACAGTATAATGAAATGTGTAACGGTTGGAGTGGCTGCAACAAAAGGCCAGAACATAGTTGTGAACTGTGTTTACAGGGCACCAGACTCAAATAGAGTGGATGGAAATGCTGGTTAATTCTTGGATGAACGCTGTCTGTCTACTGAGGGACGTTAACACGATCCTTATATTGTTGTTGAGACACCCTCAGAACACTGGCAAGGTCAACTTCTTGTTTTAACCATCTATAAAGTTAACAAACCTTATAGATGGTTGAAACAAGCATGAGCATGTTTATGTTCTTCTTAGGAAGAACATAAACATGCTCATGCTCTAGGTTACAACTCGGACAAAGCTAATATCTGGAGTAGCAGGAAATACCTGATAGAAACAACAATGTGCCACAATGACAGTGAAAATTCAATGTACTTGTTGAAAAACATATTGTGTTGAGAGAAGACCGATGAATTCTCTAAAGTAGTTGATGTTGAGATAAAGATGATGAGAGCAACATCTGTTCAGCCTTGATTTAGTCTTCAACAGAGTGATGCAGTTTGTTTCATTTTGGAATGGATGGTATGTGAGCAGACAGCTTTGAATTGTCTTTTTCTTTACCTCATAAAGACTTTATGGGCCTTTCATGAAGTAATAGAAACCAGTTTTTACAGAAGTCTTCTCCTGTGATCTGGAATGCAGACGGCTGACAAAATCATTCAGACATCAGTGAGCCAGGCAGACAGTGAACCAGTCCATCATGGCTGTTAACATCCCAGGAGTGATAGTGATGGTGGTTTTCTACCTGCTGGTCCTCGGGACCGGAATCTGGGCTTCTTTCAAGTCCAAAAGGAAACAGAAGAAAAGTGGAGCTACTGGGATGGAGATGGTCCTGCTGGGAAACCGGAGTATCAACTGGGTGGTGGGGGTCTTCACCATGACAGGTGTGTACAGTTGAAGCGGAGTATTGGGTGGGTTTAACTCCCCTTCAGAATAACCACATAAATGGCTACTGTTCCCGTATCTTTTATCATTGTGCAAATAAAGATAAAAACTTCTTAATGCATTAACTTTGTGATAAAATGTCAGATTCAATAAATAGATTATTGCACAGATACAAGTAGTCCTTTACTGCCATTGAAAACAATGTGAACTATGTGAGGAAAGCAGAAGCAGGTTTATCTGTTAACGTCATTTTGGTACTTCCTGTGTTTATAATTAATTACGTTAAATCAATGTGTCATAGATATTAATTGCTGTGTATTGATCTGACCTGCAGCGACATTTGTCGGAGGAGCCACGGTCGTTGGCACAGTTGAGATGATGTACACGCCCTCCATGGGACTGACATGGACAATGATCATGCTAATTTCAAACAGCTCAAGTTTTATTATTGGTAAGAGTGCTGTTCAAATATAAATGTAATATAATAAAACTACCAACTAGAAGAGAGACACTAAAATAGAGTTATTCATAGAAGTAAATGTGGTCTTTTAAGTATGGTTAATATAGAATAATTACTTAAATCAATGATAACTATATGGCAGCAATCATTTGGACGAAGCACGGCAGATAGCAGCAACCTTCTTTTAAGGTTGCTGCACCTTCTCTTATTAGGCTTCTACAGATACCCGTAGGCCTCAGTCACGTTTATGCAGCAGAACTCTCTTTGTTTCAGAACCTTTAGCCCTGCAGCATGAATGTTGTTGAAGAAAATGTATGGATTACTTCAAAGCTAGAATAATGAAACAGAAAAAAAATGAATAGATGAAAAATAATTTCTTCTTCTTCTTCTAAATATATTTATGTAAATACACATTTAACATTTCTACATTAATAAATATAAAGCTGTTCAACATCACCATATTTTTGGTCCACATTACTTACTGAACATCAATAACTCATGAATAAAAGATACATTTGAATACGCTTGACATATTTTGTTGACGGCTGATCTGAACATCTTGTATGACGTTTCTTCATTTGAATGAAAAATTGCATTTTCCTCTTCTTGTTTTTCTGTTCTTAAATGTAGAAGCTTTGTTTTTTGCCAAACCAATGAGAGAAAGAAGGTTTGTGACGATGCTGGACCCTTTCAACATCAAGTATGGAAAAGTGATGACAGCTGTGATGAGCTTGGCTTCTCTTTGTAGTGATGTGACTTGGGTCCCATCAACACTCACTGGTTTAGGTACAACACTATACTTTTAATATTCAATGACCGGTTATAAATGTTCACTGACACAATGTGTTTAACAGGAGGAACCATGAGTGTGGTTCTGGATTTGCCGTTCTCTGTTTGTATTTGGATCTCTGCTGCTGTGGCCATTACCTACACCCTACTGGGAGGTCTCTACTCCGTGGCCTACACAGATATTATACAGGTTGTTCTAATATTTGCCGGCATGGTGAGTTTGCTGCCTATTTTTTCACAGCATGTCTCACCGTTTATTTTAAGAAAACAGTTTCACACAAAGTCCTAAAGGTTTATTTATAATTTATGTTTGTGTTTGTCAGTTGATCTGTGTTCCCTTTGTCATGACGAGTCCTCACACCTTGGACATCAGTCAGACTCTGATGAACAACACCTTACACGCTCCCTGGCTTGGACAACCAGAGATGAAAAGGATCTGGATCATGATTGATGACTTCTTGTTCTTTGTAAGGAAACATGACCTCTACCCAACACAATGTTTGATAGATCCCTTCAAATCGTTATGATTTCTTAATACTATTCTTATATACTTGTATATACTCAATTTGTAGACAGAGACTATAATGTCAACCAATGTCAAGGTGAGAGCAACTATCATACGACTGTAGTTAGTTTGAGGTGGGTGTTGATGCTATTCAAGTGTTTAAATTAACCAACTAACTGGTTAACTTTTCAGGCACTGGGCTTATTGGGATATCAGTGGGTCCACCAGAGGATCCTGTCATCTTCTTCTACAACCACAGCCAAGACTGCAAGTTTTGTCGCTTTTTTCACCGTACTGATATTTGGGATACCTGTGATACTGCTTGGTGCAGCTGTTTCATCTACAGGTAATGAGTGAATGAAGGATGGTTTTAAAATGAAATGAATAACACACCATAGCACAAGGAAAGTCAAGATATGTTTGTCATTGTTCATTTGTATTTAAATCTAACATGATAAAAATACAAAATTGGCTTCCATTCACCCATTCATCCATCTTCTACTGCTTATCTGGCACCTCCTCCAGCTCCTCCGGGGGGGATGCTGAGGCGTTCCCAGGCCAGCCAAGAGACATAGTCCCTCCAGCGTGTCCTAGGTTTTTACCGAGGTCTCCTCCCCAAGGAGGTGTCCATGAGGCATCATGAACAGATGCTCGAGCCACCTCAGCTGACTCCGCTCGAGGTGGAGGAGCAGCAGCTCTACTCCGAGCTCCTCCCTGGTGACTGAGCTCCTCACCCTATCTCTAAGGGTGCGCCCAGCCACTCTACGGAGGAAACTCATTTCAGCCGCTTGTATCTGGGATCTTGTCCTTTCGGTCATGACCCAAAGCTCATGACCATAGGGGAGACTAGGAATGTAGATTAACCTGTATTATGACTCAGCTCCTTCTTCACCACGACAGACCTACAGTATACAACGACTGTATCACTGCGGAAGCTGCACCGATCCCTCTGTCAATCTCATGTTCTATCCTTCCTTCACTCGTGAACAAGACCCCAAGATACTTAAACTCCTCCACTTGGGACAAAGACTCTCCACCGACCTGAAGAAGGCACACCACCCTTTTCCGGTTGAGAACCATGGCCTCAGATTTAGAGGTGCTGATCCTCATCCCACTTGGGTCACACTCATGGCAGCCGCTTCAACAATGGAGGTGGAGAACATGGTCCACTCTGACTCAATGTCCCCAGCCTCCTGCGGGATCAGAGGGAAGTTCTCACGGAGGTGGGAGTTGAAGACCTCACTGACAGAGGGTTCTGCCAGACATTCCCAACAGACTCTCACATTTGGGCCTGCCGAGTCTGTCCGGCCCCCTGCTCTGCCAGCGGATCCAGCTCACCACCAGGTGGTGATCGGTTGACAGCTCTGCCCCTCTCTTCACCCGAGTGTCCAACACACACGGTTGGAGGTCTGATGATACAACAACAAAGTCGATCATCGACCTCCGGCCTAGGGTGACCTGGTGCCACTTATGGGCATCCCTGTGGTTGAACAAAGTGTTTGTTATGGACAAACTGCGACTAACACAGAAGTCCAATAACGGAACACCACTCGTGTTCAGATCGGGGAGGCCGTTCATCCCAATCACCCCTTTCCAGGTCTCACTGTCATTGCCCACGTGAGCGTTGAAGTCCCCAAGGAGAACAATGGAGTCCCCAGTCGGAGCACTATTCAGCACCCCTCCCAGGGACTCCAAGAAGGCTGTGTATTCCACACTGCGCTTAGGCCGAAACAACAGTGAGACACCTGTCCCCAACCCGAAGGCACAGGGACATGACCCTCTCGTTCACTGGGGTAAACTTCAAAATATGATGGTTGAGCTGTGGGGCTACAAGCAAGCCCACACCAGCCCGCCGCCTCTCACCTTGGGCAACACCAGTATAGTGGAGAGTCCAGCCCCTCTCAAGGGTGTGGGTTCCAGAGCCCAAGCTGTGGGTGGAGGTGAGCCCAACTATATCTAGTCGGTACCTCTCGGCCTCCCTCACAAGCTCTGGCTCCTTTCCCCCCAGCGAAGTGACATTCCATGTGCCTAGAGCTAGACTCTGTCTGGGGATTGGGTCATCGAGCCCCATGCTGACGAATGCCACTAAATCCATACTGCACCCGTCCCCCACGGTTTTTTCTGCAGGTGGTGAGTCAACCGGAAAAAATTGGCTTCTCTCATATTGAAGTTTGCTCATCATACAATCATTGGAGAAAGAAGTTTTTTTTAGAATATTAGCAAAGTGCTCGTTCATTCACTTTGTTTCTCCTTAATTCTTCAAACTCTGTTACATTGATTGTGTGGAAATTTTAAACCCCTTTCAACTTCAGACTGGAACCAGACCACCTATGGTTCTCCATCTCCATATGAACGTGGACAAGCTGCTATGGTTCTCCCCATCGCCCTGGAACACCTCACCCCACCCTTCGTCTCCATCATTGGTATTGGATGCATAGCTGCTGCTGTGATGTCATCAGCTGACTCGGCTTTATTATCAGCATCTTCTATTTTCACCTCTAACATTTACAAGAACATCCTCAGACCTCAGGTATATTATGTAATTATTCCAAATAATGTATGAAAGCATCATGTCCTTCTGTCCATGTCTGTGTGATGGATTCCCTCTGTCAGCAACTCTTATTCTAGATTTCTAGCTTCAGTCTTGGTGACTGTTCATGGTGTTACGAAGCTGAGTCATGATAGGAACTAAACTTGATTATGGGTTAATGAAATTGGAAAATCATTATGGAAAATGAAAGTGTCAGTCATATACTGTTAACCTGATCTATCTCTACTGTCTCCTTCAGGCATCAGACAGAGAGATCCAGTGGGTGATCCGGGCTGCTGTGGTGGTCGTGGGTGTAGTTGGAACATCCCTCACCAGCCTGAAAAACAGCATCGTAACTTTTTGGTTCCTCGGTTCTGAAGTGGCGTATGTCGTAATATTCCCTCAGCTCGTCTGTGTCCTCTTCCTGAACATCTCCAACAGTTATGGAGCCATTATGGGCGTAGTGGTAGGATTGGTTTTAAGACTTCTCAGTGGGCACCCATCACTAGGTTTAGATCCAGTCCTACATTTCCCAGGATGCACTCTGGAGGATGGTGTTTATGTCCAGTACGCTCCAGTTAAGACCATCTCCATGCTGTCCACCATTGCTGCCATCTTGTTGTTCTCCTACCTGGCTTCTGTCCTCTTCAACAAAGGTGTTCTACCTGAGAAGTGCGACGTGTTCAAAGTAAAAGCCCAGCACTCACCAGTACCACTGTCACCAGTAGGGGGCGCCACCGATGAAAAGTAAATGAACAGAAACAACTCTGTCGATACTTCTACTCACATCAGTTACCCTCATGTATAACATGGATTAATTTAAAATACTATATAACATTGAAAGTGAATCGCACTGCTTTTCGTAACATTTTATCAAACTAATTGTACGGAAAAAAAAGATTAAATTCATCAAATTATTTTTAGAAATTTCTTATTTACATCCTAATGGGGTGGCAGTGGCTCAGCAGTAGAGCAGGTCATCCAGTGTTACAAGATCAGCAATTCGATTGCTGCGACCGCCCAGTCACTTTGGAGTGTGAGCTGACAGGGGGAGGCGTCAGCTCACCTCCCGAGCACTGCCGAGGCGCCTTTGAGCAAGGCGCCGTCCGTTTTACAATCTGCTCATTGGAGGCGCACCATGAAGAAGCTGCCTGGAGCTCTACCTCCCCCTCACCTGCATGCCCACAGGCCCCTTGTGTGTGTGTTATGGGCCTGCGTGGAGTGGACTTCTAATTTCCCTTCGGGGATTAATACAGTTAATAAAATTCAATTTAATTAATGATGTAAATGTATGTGGAATGGAGAAAAAAGTAGATAAAATACCAATAGAAATGGATTGGATAGGATGATGCGTACCAAGACATGTGAGTAGATCCAAGACAGAGATAATGAACAGCGTAGTGTTTGCTGAACTCTTTGCTTTTTATTATCGTCATTGTTTCTGAAACAATAAATAATAAACGCACACCAAACAAAGTTTACTGTGAAATAATCTGAATTGAAATAAAAATCATGAGCGACTCTTAACAATAGTTTTGAAATAGCAAGCATTGTAATATGATTACATGTTTTATCCCTAGAAATTGGACATTAACATGATATTATGTGCTTTTAACGGTTTTATTGTGATTGTTAGTCAAACAAGTGCAATTTGAGCGAAATGACATAAACTTGATTATCATTTTTCCATGTTTCCTTTTGCAGCCGACATATAATATAGAATGACTTAACTCGAAACAACAAGTTTTTTTTATTTTTTTTATCGTATGTTGTTTTTATGTTGGCCTCTAATTTTCACTGAGGGCCACATCAGCATCATGGCTGTCCTCTAAGGACCAGATGTAACTTATAAATGTAACCAAATGTAACTCAGTACAATGTAAAATAAATGTAACTACTCCTTAGTGTTAAATAACTATGGATTTATTACTTATTCAAGTTACAAACAATACAGTTGCACAGAAAAAATATGTTTGCTTGTTTCTCAGTTATAAAACCTAGTAATTTGTCAGCTTATGAAACCCACAGAACTCCGTCAATCAAGGCTCAAACTATAACATCAAACACAAGTTAAGACATGGACATTGTTTAAAACTGACCTTAATGATCTCGCGGGAAACATAAAATGATGTGACGGGCCATATTTGGCCCCCGGGCCTTGAGTTTGACACCAATGTTTTCTAGTTGGGTTTGATCTGGAGGAAGTAGAGACATCTTCTGGAAGCATTAACTGGCGTTTATGCTGAAGTCTGAATGTTTTGCTATTTGATGTTAACTATTGGTGGAGTTAATGCAAATAAAACAGAGTAATCAAAAGTGGCGTGTTGGAGTTTTGATAATCAAGAAGAGTGTCAGCATGTCATTCACGTCAGTGTTGTGGAATACCTCAGTGGATTAAAGCTTGGCTTAGATGATGATGATAAATCATCATCCTCATCCTCATCTTCATCCACATTATTCGGAGTTGAGTCGCGGGGGCAGCAGCTTTAACAGGGAGCCCCAAACTTCCCTTTCTTTGGCCACATCCACCAGCTCTGACTGGGGGATCCCTGGGCGGTCCCAGGACAGTGTTGAGATATGATCTGTCCACCTGGTCCTGGGTCTGCCCCGAAGTCTTCTCCCAGCTGGATGGGCCATGAACACCTCCCTAGGGAGGCACCCTGAAGGCATCCACACCAGATGCCCAAACCACCTCAACTGACTCCTTTCCACGTGAAGGAGCAGCGGCTCTACACTGAGCCTCCCTAGAATAGCACTGTTTCTCACCCTATTTCTAAGGGAGACACCAGCTACCCACTACTAGCCAAATAAATAATCAATTAACCAATATTTCAACTGTGGTAACTGTAGAAAAAAATTGTACATATAAATAGAAAAAACGATAAATGTGTCTCTATGTAACTCAGATAATTACCAGTAGTTACTTGCACCAAACAAATAAGGATTGCTCAGTGTTCACACAAGTTCAAACGAGTTCAAACTAAAAATGTTTGTCATCCGATAAAAAAAAATTGTGAAACTATTTACTGTGGGTATGTCGTCATCCTTATCATATCTTATCTGAAGTGCAGTCCCTCTTTTCACTCAGGTAGATACTCAGTCATCAGATGTACTGAAGACAGTCAAGTACCTTGAGGTACTCCACGGGTGAGTCTCTCGATCTGAAGATTTATTATTTACATGTACAAACTGAAATCGGTCAGATAGACATGACCTAAACCAGTCAAGTTTTTAATCCCCACTTCCTCTTCTTCGTAGAAAAATGTTTTGATCAACAGTATGGAATGCTGCACTCAGGTCTAATAGGACTAAAACAGGTAGACCTTTATCTGACGCTATTAAAAGGTCATTTGTAACTTTTAGCAGTGCAGTCTCGGCACTGTAGTTCTTTCTCAAACCTGAGTGAAAATCCAATCCAATCCAACAAGTTATGGTTTGACCTCCTGTCTCAAGTTATGGTTACTCGAGAAGTATTTGCATTTATTCCTCATAGCAGTTAGAGTTAGTCCTATTTTGTTTTGTTTTGTTTGTTTTTCTACAGTTTCGTGACATGACACTTGTTATATAATAGAGGTTATGTCCAAAACCCAAACAGGCCAAATGTTCTGTCTGTTCAATAAACCTTGTGGTTGCTGACATCAATCGTCTTTGGCTGGTGCCATTTCTGAAATAAATAAATATACTGTTTGGCTTGTGCCCTCTTGTGGCTACATTAAATACCCAATGTCTTATTGTGCCGGTCCCAAGCCCGGATAAATACAGAGGGTTGTGTACTGGTGTACTATTGCAGGAATAGTGTGTGACCAAGAGGCAAACATGAATAAATCTTTAATAAATATGTGGCAACAGACCAGAATGAGCAATTCTTAAACAGCCAAAGGAACAAACATGGCATTCAACAAGGAGATAAGAGAGGAGATTACGTCAAGTTCAGGTAACCGGTGTTTCCACCTACATACTCCAAAATAAATATTTGTGAATTTAGTAATATCTGTGAATGTTGTATTTGTGAATATAATATTTGTGATAAAACAGCAGCTAATTCCACAAGAAGAGCCCTCTTTAATCAGTATTAAGTAAATGAGATGCTATAGCTGTGGAAATGGGTCTCATACATTTTATCATGTTTTGTGTTGTGACAATCAGCAACTATTATCAGTATCATCATCATCATACACACACACACACACACACACACACACACACACACACACACACACACACACACACACACACACACAACCTGCCGACACTGCCCAGTGAAGTACCTCCTCCCATTGACAAGGAGCTTACCAAGTGAACTTAAACCACCTCACCTGTTTGGTGCAGCTGAGAAAGAGGAAAAATAAAACCTGTGAGACCCATGTGGAGATAAAACCACTTGTTTACATGTGACACTACACCCGGACCACAGAACTTGACATCTTTTCAGAGTTTCTGCAGTCTAAACACTGTTCCTGTGGTGCTGAAGGAATTTTGGGTTAACAACAACACTTCAAGGGCAGAAGTAAGAATTGATCAGTATTTAAACAGGTAAACATAAGCCGTCTTTGTCCAATCGAATAAAGCCTGAAACCAGCTTATCCACTGTGGATAATTATACATCATAATCATATAACTTCACTGAGGTACGGTCCATCTTGTCACTCAGACATCAGACATTGAAGACAGTCTAACAGTCCGTCATGGCCGTTAACGTCCCAGGAGTGATAGTGATGGTGGTTTTCTACCTGCTGGTTCTTGGGACTGGAATCTGGGCTTCTTTCAAGTCCAAAAAGAAACAGAAGAAAACTGGAGCCACTGGAATGGAGATGGTCCTGCTGGGAAACCGGAGCATCAACTGGGTGGTGGGGGTCTTCACCATGACAGGTGTGTGCAGTTGAAGCTGAGTATTGGGTGGCTTTAACTCCCCTTCAGAATAACCGTTCCCGTATGAACACAGACTGCTTATCTTTGATTTTTGTGAAAATAAAGATAAATAGTTAAGAATTCATTAACTTCCTGATGAAACGACAAAATCAATAAGTGTTTTAATAAGTGGTTGAAAATTCTTGCACAAACAAGTAGAGTACAGGAGAGTACTTTGGAGTCAATTGTTGTTGGTTTTGTAGTGTTCAGGAAAATGGATGGATGAGAAAAAACACATCACAAAACATAAGCAATTCTGTTTTCTATTGAAAACAATGGCAGTAAAGTCACAGTCAGTACCAGCTGCACCAGAATCCAAACTGTAATGTTTTTGTTTCTTAGCTGGACTGTTTTGTCACACATGAACTTCACCAGTGTTCATGTCTACTTTTGCCAAAAAATACCGTCTGGTAAAGTACTTTTGGTACTTCCTGTGTTTATAATTAATTACGTTAAATCAATGTGTTAAAAATATAAATTGATCTACCCTGCAGCTACATGGGTCGGAGGAGCCACGATCGTTGGCACGGTTGAGATGATGTACACGCCCTCCATGGGACTGACATGGACAATGATCATGCTAATTTCAAACAGCTCAAGTTTTATTATTGGTAAGAGTTTTAAATCAAGTGTGTTGAGATGCTGTTTAAACTTAAATGCAATAAAACAAAACTAGCAACTACAAGTGGGGCACTAGCTGCAAGAGGGCACAAGCCGGTATCTTATTGTGCTGGTCCCAAGCCTGGATAAATACAAAGCTTTGTGTCAGGAAGGGCATCTGAAGTAAAACTTTTGCTATATCAAACACGCAAATCAAATACATGACTTCCATACTGAATCATTTGAGGCCTGGGTTTACAATGACCAACATCGGTGCTGTTGACCTACAGGGTGCCGGTGGAAATTGAATTACTCTTGGTCGAAGAAGGAGAGGAGGAAAGTGCATTCGCACGAAGAAAGAGAAGAGGAGCGCCAAGAGTATAGGACTAAGAGTAGGGACGTTGAATGTTGGAACTATGACAGGAAAAGGTAGAGAGTTGGTCGACATGATGCAGAGGAGGAAGGTAGACATACTGTGTGTCCAGGAGACCAGGTGGAAAGGTAGAAAGGCTAGAAGTTTAGGAGCAGGGTTCAAGTTGTTCTATCATGGTGTAGATGGGAAGAGAAATGGAGTAGGAGTTATCTTGAAGGAGGAGTTTGTTAGGAATGTCCTGGAGGTAAAAAGAGTGTCAGATAGAGTGATGAGTCTGAAGCTAGACATCGAAGGTGTGATGTTCAGTGTTGTTAGTGGGTATGCTCCACAGGTAGGATGTGAGCTGGAGGAGAAGGAGAAATTCTGGTTGGACTTTGATGAAGTGATGCAGAGCATATCTAGAAGTGAGAGAGTTGTCATCGGCGCAGACTTCAATGGGCATGTTGGTGCAGGTAACAGAGGTGATGAGGAAGTGATGGGCAGGTTTGGTATCCGGGAGAGGAACACAGAAGGACAGATGGTAGTTGACTTTGCAAAAAGGATGGAAATGGCTATAGTGAATACTTTCTTCCAGAAGAGGCAGGAACATAGGGTGACCTATAAGAGTGGAGGTAGGAGCACACAGGTAGACTACATCTTGTGTAGACGGCGTAACCTGAAGGAGATCAGTGACTGCAAAGTAGTGGTAGGCGAGAGTGTAGCCAAACAGCATAGGATGGTGGTGTGTAGGATGACTCTGGTGGTGAGGAAGATGAAGAGGACAAAGACAGAGCAGAAGACGAAATGGTGGAAGCTGAAAAAGGAAGAGTGTTATGACTTTTGCAAGAGTGGAAAGGCAGTCGGTCCTGATGATATACCTGTAGAGGTTTGGAAGTGTCTAGGAGAGGTGGCAGTAGAGTTTCTGACTGGGTTGTTCAACAGGATCTTAGATAGTGAGAAGATGCCTGAGGAATGGAGGAGAAGTGTGCTGGTGCCCATTTTTAAGAACAAGGGAGATGTGCAGAGTTGTGGCAACTACAGAGGAATAAAGCTGATGAGCCATACAATGAAGTTATGGGAAAGAGTAGTGGAAGCTAGACTAAGGGCAGAAGTGAGCATTTGTGAGCAGCAGTATGGTTTCATGCCAAAAAAGAGTACTACAGATGTAGTATTTGCTTTGAGGATGTTGATAGAGAAGTACAGAGAAGGCCAGAGGGAGCTGCATTGTGTTTTTGTAGATCTGGAGAAAGCTTATGACAGGGTGCCCAGAGAGGAACTGTGGTATTGTATGAGGAAGTCTGGAGTGCCAGAGAAGTATGTTAGAGCGGTGCAGGACATGTATGAGGACTGTAAGACAGTGGTGAGGTGTGCTGTAGGTGTGACAGAGGAGTTCAAGGTGGAGGTGGGACTGCATCAGGGATCAGCTCTGAGCCCCTTCTTGTTCGCTATGGTGATGGACAGGCTGACAGACGAGGTTAGACAGGAATCTCCATGGACTATGATGTTTGCAGATGACATTGTGATCTACAGTGAGAGTAGGGACGAGGTGGAGGAGAAGCTAGAGAGGTGGAGGTTTGTCCTGGAAAGGAGAGGGATGAAGGTTAGCCGCAGTAAGACAGAGTACATGTGTGTGAATGAGAGGGACCCAAGTGGAAGAGTGAGGTTACAGGGAGAAGAGATCAAGAAGGTGGAGGATTTTAATGAAATTTTTCATGCAAATGAAAAAACGTCATACAGGACATTCAGAGCTGACGTCAACAAAATATATCAAGCATATTCATATTTATCTTTTATTCGTGCATTATTGATGTTCAGTAAGTAATGTTGGCCAAAAATATGGTGATGTTGAACAGCTTTATATTCCTTCTTCTTCTTCCTCTTTCAGCTTTTCCCTTCAGGGGTCGCCACAGCGAATCAATTGCCTCCATCTAACCCTGTCTTCTGCATCCTCTTCTCTCACACCAACTACCT
The DNA here is from genome assembly GCA_013358685.1 of Antennarius maculatus. NCBI lineage: Eukaryota > Metazoa > Chordata > Actinopteri > Lophiiformes > Antennariidae > Antennarius > Antennarius maculatus. The sequence continues at coordinate 21,702,347 of CM023616.1, forward strand.
TCATGTCCTCTTTCACTACATCCATAAACCTCCTCTTTGGTCTTCCTCTAGGCCTCCTGCCTGGCAGTTCAAAACTCAGCATCCTTCTACCAATATATTCACTATCTCTCCTCTGGACATGTCCAAACCATCTCAGTCTGGCCTCTCTGACTTTATCTCCAAAACCTCTAACATGTGCTGTCCCTCTGATGTACTCATTCCTGATCCTATCCTTCCTGGTCACTCCCAGAGAGAACCTCAGCATCTTCATCTCTGCTACCTCCAGCTCTGCCTCCTGTCTTTTCCTCAGTGACACTGTCTCTAGACCAAACAACATCGCTGGTCTCACCACAGTTTTGTACACCTTTCCTTTCATTTTAGCTGAAACTCTTCTATCACACATCACACCTGACACTTTCCTCCACCCGTTCCATCCTGCCTGGACACGCTTTTTCACCTCTTTTCCACACTCTCCATTGCTCTGGACTGTTGACCCTAAGTCAGAGCTCTTATTGACCTACTTGTTGACCTAACAGTCCAGAGCTCTTATTCTTCAATGGTCATTTTTCTGTTCTTAAATGTAGAAGCTTTGTTTTTTGCCAAACCAATGAGAGAAAGAAGGTTTGTGACGATGCTGGACCCTTTCAACATCAAGTATGGAAAAGTGATGACAGCTGTGATGAGCTTGGCTTCTCTTTGTTGTGATGTGACTTGGCTCCCATCAACACTCACTGGTTTAGGTACAACACTATACTTTTAATATTCAATGACCGGTTATAAATGTTCACTGACACAATGTGTTTAACAGGAGGAACCATGAGTGTGGTTCTGGATTTGCCGTTCTCTGTTTGTATTTGGATCTCTGCTGCTGTGGCCATTACCTACACCCTACTGGGAGGTCTCTACTCCGTGGCCTACACAGATGTTATACAGGTTGTCCTTCTATTTGTCGGCATGGTGAGTTTGCTGCTTTTATTTCATAGCATGTCTTACCTTTTATTTTAAGAAAACAGTTTCACACAAAGTCCTAAAGGTTTATTCATAAATACGTCCTGCTTCAAAGCTGTGATGTATTGTAATTATCAGTGTTAGTGTGTTCCTCCTTTCGTCTGTCAGTTCCTTAGTCCACCAAATATCTTCGCAACCGTTGCAGATAGAAAGATGAAACAAAAAACACATCACTCGTGCCTCAAAGGTTGATGAAAATGAGATGATGACCTTGACCTTGAGAAAATTCCAAAGGTCAGATTTAAACTTTTGTACACTCAGGAACCGGATAAGACAGAAAGACGAGAGAAATGGCCAGTGTGAGTAACACCATAGATCAAAGCTAGTGCTTTGACCTATGCAAGTAGGTCAGGGTAAAATTTTGAATTCAGGGGTGTCACAGGATGTTGCAGTCTGTGACTGCATTGTTTACATTTGTGTTGTTTTTCAGTCCATCTGTGTTCCCTTTGTCATGACGAGTCCTCACACCTTGGACATCAGTCAGACTCTGATGAACAACACCTTACACGCTCCCTGGATTGGTCAACCAGAGATGAAAAAGATCTGGATCATGGCTGATGACTTCTTGTTCTTTGTAAGGAAACATGACCTTTACCCAACACAATGCTTGATATATCACAATGTGAAGGGATCTACGAACAGAATAAGAAAAGGGACTTGTATATACTCAATTTGTAGACAGAGACTATAATGTCAACCAGTGTCAAGGTGAGAGTAACTAATGCATGACTGTAGTCAGTTTAAGGTGGGTGTTGATGCTATTCAAGTGTTTAAATTAACCAACCAACTGGTTAACCTTTCAGGCACTGGGCTTATTGGGATATCAGTGGGTCCACCAGAGGATCCTGTCATCTTCTTCTACAACCACAGCCAAGACCGCAAGTTTTGTCGCTTTTTTCAACGTACTCGTATTTGGGATACCTGTGATACTGCTTGGTGCAGCTGTTTCATCTACAGGTAAATGAATGACACATCACGGCACAAGGAAAGTCAAGATATGTTTGTCATTGTTCATGTGTATTTAAAATTGACATGAGAAAAATACAAATATTTAAAAATTGGCTTCCCTCATATCAGATCAATTTGCTGATCATGAAATCATTGTAGAAAGAATGTCATTTTTAGAATATTGGTAAAGTGCTTGTTCATTCACTTTAATTGTTTCTCCTTGATTCTGATCGTGTGAACATTTTAAACCCCTTGCCCAACTTCAGACTGGAACCAGACCACCTATGGTTCTCCATCTCCATATGAACGTGGACAAGCTGCTATGGTTCTCCCCATCGCCCTGGAACACCTCACCCCACCCTTCATCTCCATCATTGGAATTGGATGTATGGCGGCTGCTGTGATGTCATCAGCTGACTCGGCTTTATTATCAGCATCTTCTATCTTCACCTCTAACATTTACAAGAACATCCTGAGACCTCAGGTATAGAATATAATTATTCTAAATAATGTCTGGAAACATTATGTTCTTCTGTCCATGTCTGTGTGACGGATCCCCTCTGTCAGCTACTCCAGTTCTGGATTTCTAGCTCAATCTTGGTGACTGTTGATGGTGTTACGAACTTGTGTCATGATATGAACTAAACTTGATTGGTGCAGAAAAGTCATGCAACTGTGACAGAATCATTCTAGTTGTCAAAGGGTGAAAAGAGCCCTTCATGCTGTTGGATGTCATAGTTTCACCTTGGTTGGTAAATTTCTTACTCAGATAGCCAGTTTCAATGTTTAGAACGTCATTCCTTGTTAGGACATTACCTCCCACGAAGTAAATGCATCGAAACAGATCTGGAATGTGACTGGTGGTCATCTGACTGGATCGTGAGGATAAGGATTAGCAAAGTCCTGGTCACCCTGAAGTAATACTCATCACTCAAGAATAGAATATCTGTCTCATTAATTGTTCCTAACTTCATTTGGGTCTAATGAATAAAGGTTAATGAATCAATGTTTGCTGTTGTAAAGATGTGGCCTTCATTTGAGAGGCAACAGTGCAGAGAGAGAATCTGAATGGACTAAAATGATGTGATGGAGTAAAATGAAGGAGTGTCAGTCATGTCCTGTTAACCTGATCTATCTCTACTGTCTCCTTCAGGCATCGGACGGAGAGATCCAGTGGGTGATCCGGGCTGCTGTGGTGGTCGTGGGTGTAGTTGGAACATCCCTCACCAGCCTGAAAAACAGCATCGTAACTTTTTGGTTCCTCGGTTCTGAAGTAGCGTATGTCGTAATATTCCCTCAGCTCGTCTGTGTCCTCTTCCTGAACATCTCCAACAGTTATGGAGCCATTATGGGCGTAGTGGTAGGATTGGTTTTGAGACTTCTCAGTGGGCACCCATCACTAGGATTAGAACCAGTCCTACATTTCCCAGGATGCACTCTGGAGGATGGTGTTTATGTTCAGTACGCTCCAGTTAAGACCATCTCCATGCTGTCCACCATTGCTACCATCTTGCTGTTCTCCTACCTGGCTTCTGTCCTCTTCAACAAAGGTGTTCTACCTGAGAAGTGGGATGTGTTCAAAGTGAAAGCCCAGCACTCACCAGTACCACTGTCACCAGTAGGTGGCACCATGGAGGTAGAAGGGAATAAGGAAATGAGTAACGAGGAAGAGAAACAACTGTAAAAAGTACTGAACTCTTTACAGTACTGGTGGGTGAAGGTGTGTTGTTTTTTCTTCAGTTTTCTTGGAAAGAATAGAGTCAGAAAGGTGTTTCCTTTCTGACTTGACAGAGTGACTTTTGGGCATTCTTTACTATTCGTGATTCATCTTTTTGTTATGCTGAGTTTTGTTTCACAGAACCCAGAGGTCCCCTCCTTTGCTTTTTCTGTATTTATGTAAAAGCCCCTGGTGCATTATAAACAGACTACACTTAATGCATGTCATATTTTCATGTTGCTTCCCGTTTTGCTCTTTTTATATTTAATATGAAGATCAGGGCTGTAAACACTCAATTAGACACTGCCTGTTCATGATTATGATAATAAAGTCTGTCATCATGAAACCTTGACATGAATACTGTTGGCTAGAGTTTTCTTTTTTTCTTTTTGTTTTAGACCTCAATGCTATTTTCACTGGTTTTGTCAGTGGCAGTGACACAAACACCACAGATGTACACAGACAACATTTGACATCAAGAACAAGTTTGGACTGACTTTTATTACTTTCTGTGACTTCCTTCGGCATTTTAAAGTTTTATGACAATACCGATAAAAAGAACTAAACCCCTCCAGGATCCCTGGAGGGGTTTGGGAGTATGCCCCAACAGTCAACATGTGTTTTGTGGATTTGAACAAGGTGTACGATCAGGTCCCCAGGGATATGCTGTGGGAGGTACAGCGGGAATATGGGGTGAAGGGGCCTCTTGTCAGAGTTGTGTTCTTGGCAGTAAGTCTGACTTGTTCCGAGTTCCTGTTGACCTTCACCAGGACTGTGCTTTGTCACCAATTATGTTCATGATTTTCATGGACAGGATATGAAGGCATAGTTGTAGTGAGGAGCGTTTACAATTTGGTGGGTTTAGGATTGCATCGCGGCTTTTTGCAGACGATGTGGTCCTGTTTGTGTCATCAGCCTGTGACTGCAGCACTCACTGGTCTCTTTTGCAGCTTGGACGTCCATCTGAGACCTCAGGGGTCTTATATATATAATCCCTCCTGAGGTAGAGGGATTATATCTCAACACCGGCTTGGGAACACCTCGGGATCCCCCAGTCAGAGCTGGTTGATGTGGCTGGGGAAAGGGACTGTTAGATTAATGTAGATATGTTATCCCATATTTACTCGTTTTCATTTTTGAACCAATAAAGGATTTGTGTGTGAGTGTCTTGCTATGCCCTGAGTATGTTTAGATAGGGATCAAAAAGATCACAGCTGAGGTAGCAGCTGACAACTAGTTAAAGATGTAAACCTTGACCTGCTGAAAATAAGACGAAATCATATAAAGAGAAGGGTTTTACTCTTGTGACAGTATACCATGGTGCATTGTTGATATTTTTGTCCCCTATCCTTTAGGACCCATTGTAAACAGGGACTGCCCAACTGAAATAAAAAGAGGGTTCGGCAGAGAAATGTTGAGAACGGGGTGGAGATCTGTAACTGAGCACATCTCTGTCCGTTCTCCTCGCGAGTAAAAAATATAACTGTTGTCTTCTCCTTTTTTTGTGAGTGTGTTTTAAATGTTCTAGGTTGCTTGAACCTGACAGGGACGTGTGGGGTTCCCCGTTAAAGCGACCCAACTCAGGATAATATGACTGAAGATGATCATCACGACTCTGAAATAAAACCATGATCTTAACAATTCTGAAGAATTACTATTTCCTGAACACTGAGAACATGTTTTTAAAGAAAGAATTAGCTACTGTTCTACACTGGATGTGTGATCCTGTGACCGTTCACAGTGGCTGGTTGGACAAGTTATAGTATGACAGAGGAGCCCAGTTGCTTGGCTATAATAGGGTAATTCAAAACCCCCCACTAAGGACTTGTAGTGGAACAGGCTGAGTGTGATGATTATGGTATGACAGAATGAGACGACCAACTTTTTTTTAATAATGAATAACTAGGTGTGTTAAAAATTAGGAACCACAAGACGTATTTTCATCAACAAACATTAACTGGCAAGTTAGTCCACCTTAATCCACATTTCTTTCATTGTTGATGCTTTGTGTTAACACTGAGTTCAAGCTTGGTTTGTATGAAGCTATGCAAAGGAAGTAAAATATTTAATTAGTATGAAATGCTGTTACAACAGACTTTACACCTTCATCAAGTTTGCAACATCAACAACAACATCTAAAAAAAAAGGGCTGACGGGTAGAAGCCGTTGGCCTTGTGAAATTCCCGTCCTGAGTGGAGATTAGGACCAGTCCTACATTTTCCAGGAGAGCAATTAACACAAACAACCCTCAGAATGAAGCACCATCACCAACGATCAGTAAAAGTCATTGGAATTTCTGTTTTAATTAGCATCTGTTGTCTGGATGTATAATGTATGTTGATCATGACTGCAATCTAATCCAACAGAGAAACAACTTTCTGATTTTTTATAATCAGTTTTTTTCTTTCCAGACATGTTATTACAGCAGACTTCAGTTTCATCAGTGTCGGAACATCAACAACATCTGAAAAGACAAAAAGAGGGTTGACAGGTAGAAGCCATTGGCTTGTAAAGTTCCCATCCCCTAAATCAATAACACCTCGCTCATTGCAGCACATTGTCAACCAAATTCATACATTGCATGTCACACTTCAGTTATTTTATTTTGGTGCATTGTTGTTTTAAATCGTCCATTCAGTCCAACAGGCGTTCATCTTTGCACACGTCTTTGTTAGTTCTTGAGAAGACTTGCATATGCTGACTATTAATCCAGCTCTCGCTCAACAACTCAGTTACTGCACAAAGGTTACAGTGACATTTATTTCACAGGCATGACAACATGAAGTTTAATTAGCCATAACAATGTAATACTTTAACCATCATTTGCATCAGAAATATAACCTTGCAAAGTCAAGGTTTTTAAATTCTTTTTTAAAGGCAGATAGAGTTCCTAGACTCCTAACTTTGTTATCCAGTTTGTTCCAGAGTTTGAAGCCAGTAGACGATAATGAAAAAGTTTTTAGTGTAGTTCTTGCTTTCTTCTGTAAAAATGCTGTGTTTCCTCTCAGTTGGTAGTTGGATTCATTAATCTGTCTTTGTGATTGTATATTTTGTGGTAAATAGTTATTGGTGATGCAAGAGAATGAAAAATGAAAGAATGAAAAGATCATTTCTTCTCACTGGTTATAGTTTGAAAGAGTCTGGGCGGACTGGTTGTAGCCTGATAAAGATGCTGGGCTGAATAGTTATTGTATGACAGAGAAACTGGGTGGATTGGTTATAGAAGAGGCAAGAGGGGGAGTTTATTAAGGATTTTTAAGGACAAAGGATTCAGTGAGAAAGACTGAAAGAACTGGTTATAGCAGGATTGGCAGAGAAGATCAAACAATGTTTTGAACAACAGGAATATGTTGTCCAGCAGGTAGTGTCTTGGTGTACAAGGCTGTCAGAACGACGTTCAAAAAGGTGAGAACACCTTAACTGGCCAGACCTCTTTATTTTTTGTTGCCGCTTTGTATTTATCTGTGAAATCTCAATGCCAGTGTTGCATGTAAAGGTAAATCTAATTTTGTACAGAGAAGGGATGGGAGTGCTTGGAATTGGTGGACGTTTGTAGTGTCAGAACTGTTGTTGTGCCATTCTTATTTGGACATAGATATAGAAGCTCCACATTTTTTTTATTTTAGTCATACAACTGATGTCGCCGGACATAGGTTCAAGGTTGCTTGAAGATGGGTCACCTGTATACTCTTGCTGGGCCAGAAAACAATAAATGACCAAAACCACCATGACATTGAGTCTCAATTGAGACCAGTTGATTCCTTTCTTGCTCTTCTTGATTTACCTTAACCTGGATGACTGAGAACCAACAGAGATTTGTCAGATATACACATACAGTATGATAAAGACTTGGGACTTTGCGCTTGTGTTTTTGATTTAGAAAGTTGCCAGCCTCATTCAGTGACAACACCCAGACCATCCGGCATTTTTTACTGTCATAACTCAATATGTGACTGCCTGGGAGTCACCAGTCGGCTATGGAATTGGCCCAAAATAGAAATTGGTATAAGAGAATAAATGAAAGGATACAAACATACATTATATACAAGTATGTACAATATCAGTGTCAGTTTACATTCCTGATCCTCCTCACCGTAGACTGTCAGAGTGAGGAGTTTTACATTTTGATGGCCACAGGTAAGAATAATTTCCTCTGGTGCTCAGTAGTGTATTTAGGAAGGGTCATGTGCCTGAGTGCTGTAGTTGACAGCAGCCACTCGGCACGCTCCACAGCAGTCTTTTCTTTTGCTTGTTTTTTGTCAGTTTTTACCACTTTTTCTACTCTCTCATCTTACTACTGAATGAACTCCTGTGTCTAATAAATGTCCTGCACAGGTGGTACCCATTGTCCAACATGACCCTTAACTTGAACAATGTCCTCCTCTCCAACACCACTATCAGAGAGCCCGATTTTGCCTCAACAATGTCATTGGTCCTGCGGATAAGTCTGTCCAGACTTAGGCGTCTGCCACACTCAGACCACTGCCTCAGCACACCACAGTGTAGAGGAGCACACTGGGCACCACATACTGGTAGAACACCCTCAGCATGGTGTTGCAGATGTTAAAATACCTCAGCCTTGCCAAGAAAAAGAGACGGATTTGGCCCTTCTTGGAGAAGGTGCTCATGTGCTTTCCCAGACCAGATTGTTTTCAATGTGGACCCCCAAGTATTGCAGTCCTCTAAAATGTCCACAATGAAAGAGAGAAGGGTTACCTGCTCTTTCATTCTCCTCCATTCCACCAACAATTCCTTTGTCTTTGTCACATTGAGTTATAGATGGTTTTTCTCACTACATGAGAAAGCTGTTCTCAACAGTCCTGAACTGTACCTGTGTTATCACTCTCACTGATACATGCGTACCGCCGTGTCATGAGAAAACCTCTGTAGACAGCAGGTCCTGTACAGTAGTTCAATATTGTGGCGTAAAGGGTAAAGAGAAAAGAAAACAGAATGGTTCCTTGTGGGGTGCCAGTGTCACTGACCACACTGTCAGACACACATGGTTGCAGGTGCACACACTGTTGTCTGGCGTTCAGTGTCTTTAAGAAATGCTTTGGACATGTTATCAAGCCAAAAAATATGACAGTCAGGGACAGGTTTATTTGTATTTCATTTGTTTCTACTGAAATATCATTTTTCTGTTCTCGCAGTCAATCACTCAGACATCAGTAAGTAAGGTGGCTCATCGGCCAGTCCATTATGGCGGTCAACATTACAGGAGTGATAGTGATGGTGGTTTTCTACCTGCTGGTCCTTGGGACTGGTATCTGGGCTTCTTTCAAGTCCAAAAGGAAACAGAGGAAAAGTGGAGCCACTGGAATGGAGATGGCCCTGCTGGGAAACCGGAGCATCAACTGGGTGGTGGGGATCTTTACCATGACAGGTGAGGATCGAAATTAACAAGGGTAGGTTGTAGCCTATAAGATTGAAGTCTACGAGGGTTAACAACATGAGAATTCTCTTGCATCACCAAGAAGTGGTTAGCAGCTGGTCAAAGTCGATACTGGGCATCTATTTTAAGACCAAATAAAAAGGGTTATTTCAATTATCCATTCGTTCAGATGAGGATTCAGAAATGAGAAGGGCCTTTTTTCTTTTTTTGTGACTGCAGAGTTCTGGGAAATCAATCAAGAAGATCTAAGCCTAAACATGACAGCACTCAAACATCTACAGCATTCAAAACCAGGCTAATGGAATTACCAAACCAATCCTGAATGAAAACTGAACCTCATAGCAATCATAAGATTAGAACTATTGAACAAGTGTTGCAGTAGTCAACAGATATGTGTAGATCAATCAATTAGAATATCATTGAAATATATTTATGTTTGTCATTCTAAATGTGAAACTCATTTAAATAATTTATTACACATTAGTTAGTCCTGTCTTTTCACTGAGGAAAAGACAGGAGACAGAGCTGGAGGTAGCAGAGATGAAGATGCTGAGGTTCTCTCTGGGAGTGACCAGGAAGGATAGGATCAGGAATGAGTACATCAGAGGGACAGCACATGTTAGAGGTTTTGGAGATAAAGTCAGAGAGGCCAGACTGAGATGGTTTGGACATGTCCAGAGGAGAGATAGTGAATATATTGGTAGAAGGATGCTGAGTTTTGAACTGCCAGGCAGGAGGCCTAGAGGAAGACCAAAGAGGAGGTTTATGGATGTAGTGAAAGAGGACATGAAGGTAGTTGGTGTGAGAGAAGAGGATGAAGAAGACAGGGTTAGATGGAGGACACTGATTTGCTGTGGCGACCCCTGAAGGGAAAAGCCGAAAGGAAAAGAAGAAGACAAGTTAGTTGGAGCAGGTTTTGATGATAAGTTATGGATTACAGCTAATGAGTTGTTCTTTTTCATGACCCTACTATGGTCATGCGACCCTGAGCTTGTGTGTTAATCCATTTTGTAGCTACGTGGGTTGGAGGAGCCTTCATTGTTGCCACAGCTGAGATGGTGTACATGCCCTCCGTGGGACTGATCTGGACAATCATGGTTTTATTGGCATTCAGCTCATCTTTCATTGTTGGTAAGAGAAGAAGTACTATCTGAAAAGATGTTACAGACACCGTATGTATCCATAGTTCGCTCTCTCTGAACTCTGGAAAAGTTGTGCTGAAGCAGGGTAAAAATCTCGAACTTCTGACACCGATGTAACACCCCTTGTGTAGTCTAACGATGGCAAAGATGACACTTAGTTAGTGGCTTTATGTGGCAATCATCACTCAAGAACTGATACAAACACCCATTCACCTTCATTTCCACACTCTCACGACCCCCTTCAAATCTCGCAAACTCACAGCTCAACACATGCATGTGCCAACTCAGGGCAACAACACACAACAGCAGCCATGATAATATTTAACACAGCTTATCACTGTACTTTGGTTGATTGAAGAACAGACTTCTGGAAAAGAATTATTCATCCACTTATGTCTTTGTTTCTTTTAATTCTTTATACAGTTGGTGTGTTTTTTGCCAAACCCATGAGAGAAAGGAACTATGTTACAATGCTACAACCTTTTCAGGTCAAGTATGGAAAAGTAGTATCAGCTGGACTGAGCCTGGTCTCAATTTTTATTGATCTTATCTGGGTGCCGACAACACTAACTGGTTTAGGTACAGTACATGTATAGTGTTCATGTCCATATTTATAACTGAATTTATATCACACAAAAACTTTCAGTGACTCCTTGTGTTTTACAGGAGGAATCATGAGTGTGGTTCTGGATTTGTCGTTCTCTCTTTGTGTCTGGATCTCTGCTGCTGTCATCATCATCTACACCCTGATGGGAGGTCTCTACTCTGTGGCCTACACAGATGTTATACAGCTGATTCTCATATTTGTTGGATTGGTAAGTCTCTTATAGTTTTCACTTAGTTTCTGCCATTTTTATTTCACAAAACCAGCATCATAAGTTTGTATTAATTGCACAATCACTTACTCCTGGATTTGCATCTGCAGTGGGTCTGTGTTCCCTTTGTCATGAAGAGTCCTCACACGTTGGACATTAGTCGAACCCTGATGAACAACACCTTACACGCTCCTTGGATTGGTCAATTGGAGTTGAAAAATGCCTGGATAATGACCGATGACTTCCTGTTCTTTGTAGGGAAACTTCAACTTACTTTACTTCAAATCCTTTTCATGTCATTCTAGAAGTAGCTGAAAAGGTCGTGTCATCATCAAAGGTTCAATCAAAAGCATCTGCCCTTTAAAATAAGATTTGACCACAGTTCTAATGTACTAGCAGAAGGTTTCTTCTGACTAATAATTCTGGGTGGACCAACTGTGAACTTGTGACTTTCAGAAACATCAGTGTATAAGTCTTTTGCAATGAAAGTTGAAGCATCTTGAAAACTTTTATAATAGTCCAGTTGCTTTTCATTCAAACTTCAAGGACTATGTCTGTAATCTTCAAGCGCAATTGTATTTTACTCATCTTCTAATCGTATCTTAAAATAATCTTTAACAAATGCTTTAGGGGGGACTGCACGTGATTAAAATTAGCCGACTGCTTTTGTTTTTAAGGCGCTGGGGGGTTCAGGATACCCGAGTTTCCACCAGAGGATCTTGTCAGCTTCTTCCCCAGCAACAGCCAGGCTCACTTGCATTATTGCTGCATTCTTGATGTTCACATTTGGTATACCTCCAATACTGGTTGGGGCAGCAGCTGCTTCCACAGGTAATGTGTCCTGTGTTTTGTTTTTATTTTATTTTTTAATCAAGCTATTAATAATTGGACTTAGGGTGGTGGTAATGTTACGTGAAATACGATCAAATATTCGGATAGTCTCCCGTGAAGAGGGGTTCAATTTCATCAGGGAAACTTACAGACTACGGAAACAGCAGCACAGACATGTTGTCTAACTCAGGCAGAGCCTTTCTGTCTGCCGTCACATGCCGATTCTAGCCAGCAATGACGTCCAGTTTGCTGCAACATGTTGTATTATACTTATTACCCCATTGCACATAACTGTTGATATTGTACATATCCGTTTATTATGTATTTTAGTGTTAGTGTTGATTTTCTGTGTATTGAGTCTGGTTTTTGCACTTTGCACTCCTCTTTGCACTTCCTTGTTGTGCACTAACCCTGTCTTTTACACCAATATTGCTGCTTTATGTGCCTTCAATTTATGCAGACATAAACAGGGAAGAAGTATGTTGTATGTCCAATGGTCTAGAGTCTAGAATTATGCAATACATAGTTTTTTAATATGTACATGTTAAAATTCTGTAGTATACATTATGTGTATATGGAACGGATGGACCGATGGGGTTAGTTTCCTGACTGTAACATTAAAATTAAACCCAAATAAAATTAAATCCACTCATAGACTATGTTACGTTTTTTTTTTTCTTTGTTTTTTTTGGTCCTCCTTCTATGGCTCAGACTGGAACCAGACCACCTATGGTTCTCCGTCTCCATATGAACGTGGAGAAGCTGCTCTCATTCTCCCCATTGCCCTGCAGCATCTCACCCCGTCCTTCATCTCCATCATCGGTATTGGATGTGTGGCCGCTGCAGCGATGTCATCAGCTGACTCTGCTTTACTTTCAGCATCCTCTGTCTTCACTTCAAACATATACAAGAACATCCTGAGACCTCAGGTATATTATGTATAATTTCAGCCATCATTTCTGTATTATTGCGACCAATAAAGCAATCTGAAACTAGTTGAAGGAATTGTTCTTTTAATTTCACAACAATTTAGCCCAGTTTGGCCATTTGGCTCTGGTTCCTGACCGGAAAAGGGTGGTGTGCCCTCTTCATGTTGGTGGAGAGTCTTTGCCCCAAGTGGAGGAGTTTAAGTATCTTGGGGTCTTGTTCACGAGTGAGGGAAGGATGGAACATGAGATTGACAGATGGATCGGTGCAGCTTCTGCAGTGATGCAGTCTTGTATGGTTCTGTAGTGGTGAAGAAGGAGCTGAGTCGCAAGACGAAGCTCTCGATTTACCGGTATCTACGTTCCTATTCTCACCTATGGTCATGAGCTTTGGGTCAAGACCGAAAGGACAAGATCCCAGATACAAGCGGCTGAAATGAGTTTCCTCCGTAGAGTGGCTGGGCACACCCTTAGAGATAGGGTGAGGAGATCCCTCACCAGGGAGGAGCTCAGAGTAGGACCACTGCTCCTCCATCTCGAGCGGAGCCAACTGAAGTGGCTCTGGCATCTGTTCCGGATGCCTTCGGATGCCTTAGTTTTGACTTAAGAGTCTCGAAGAGTTCATGAGTTAGTCAAAGGAGAAGGGAGGTCCTTCCTGTTATGTGACAAGGATGGGCACGTGGGTTGGAGAATCCAACCAATCCAGTCCACACTTCTAATGTTTGCTCCCCACCATGGATGGCATCAAGGTTTTAATTGAGAGTTACTTCAACTGACCAGAGTTACAGTGAAAGTGATAGAAATCATTATTTGAAAGTAGAAAAGATTTAACCCCGTGTTCACCTGATCTCCCTCTTTATTGTCCTTTCAGGCATCAGACAGAGACAGTCAGTGGGTGATCCATGCTTCTGTGGTGGTCGTGGGTGTGGTTGGAACATCCCTCACCAGCCTGAAAAACAGTGTCTATACATTCTTGTACCTTGGTACTGAAGCAGCCTACATCTTACTTTTTCCTCAACTAATATGTGTCCTCTTCTTCAACATCTCCAACAATTGTGGCGCTCTTACTGGATTATTGGTGGGATGTACATTAAGATTGCTCAGTGGAATCCCATTGGTTGGTTTAGAACCAATCCTACATTTCCCAGGATGCACTCTGGAGGATGGTGTTTATGTCCAGTACGCTCCAGTTAAGACCATCTCCATGCTGTCCACCATTGCTTCCATCTTGTTGTTCTCCTACCTGGCTTCTGTCCTCTTCAACAAAGGTGTTCTACCTGAGAAGTGGGATGTGTTCAAAGTGAAAGCCCAGCACTCACCAGTACCACTGACACCAGTAGGTGGCGCCATAGAAGAAAATGAGGATGAGTCAAAAAATGGACCGGACTCTAGGATTGATGTATAGCAAACAGTACATGCTGTTTCACAATGGCAAAGCCAGCATTGAGAGGCAACAGGTCAAGCAACTATCAATCAATCAATACACAATTTCTTTGGGGTTTAATTAAGTATATATCTATCTGTCTAAGCAAATCAAGCCAAGTATTTTGCTTGATGTGGGTCTTGAACCAGCCACTCTCCGCATCCCCAGCCCAAGATTCGGTGGACTGAGCCACTGCCGACCCGATACACTTTATTAATCCCGGAGAAAATTGTGTATGGGAAGAGCAAATAGTGGCACTAAAGCCTATGGTCTGAGTGTAAAGACAATTTCCCAATGGGGGACAAATAATAATTTCTTTCTTTTGCTCTTTCTTTCTTATAGTCCAAAATACTGTTTATATAACTGAATTATGTGACTCACAGAAAACCCTGTCTTTTGTTTTGTGCAATACATATGATTGTGGTGCTGTGATCACTGTCAGCTCATGGATCAAAGTAATGTGATTCCCACTGAAAATGAATTATAGTGATTAAACTATTCAGAAGCTGTGCATCGAGAGGGCTTTCCTGGTAATGTGGTGAGGACAATAAATTTTCAATTTGAAGCAACTATATTGATCCCTGTAGGGAAATTATTAGTCCACTCTAACAAACACTGGTATAATTAGTCGCATGCATATACAGTACTGTATATAGTGTGTACAGGCCTGTAACACACACACAAACAGAACAGCAGCTTGTACAGGCAACGGCGCCTTGGCAGTTTTTGGGAGGTGAACTGATACCTCCCAATCTCAGTTCACACTTCGAAAATTGTTTTGCTCGACGTGGGTCTGGCAACCGTCCGGTCCCCAGTCCAAGACTTAGTGGACTGAGATCCTGCCACCCCTTATAGATAAGAGACTTACAAGAGAGTACTGCTGTTGGACAGATTGAAGGATTTTCTCCTTTTTATTACAAACTTCCAAAAGCAAAGACTTGGCAGAATTAAAGACAATGTTGTTCTAAAAGAAAATTGGAATTTGACATGTATGAGAAAATTCTCACTCCTCCTCGAGTCGTCATCTTATCGTGCTGGAGGGGTTTGTGTGTCCCAATGATCCTAGGAGCTAAGTTTTCTGGGGCTTTGTGCCCCTGGCAGGGTCACCCATGACAAACAGGTCCCAGGTGAGGGACCAGACAAAGGACGGCTCACAGACCCCTAATGATGAATAAAAACAGTGGAGCCCGTTTTCCCTTGCCCAGACGCGGGCCACCGGGGCCCCCCTCTGGAGCCAGGCCTGGAGGTGGGGCTCGAAGACGAGCGCCTGGTGGCCGGGCCTGCACCCATGGGGCCCGGTCGGGCGCAGCCCGAAAGGACAAAGTGGGTCCCCCTTCCCATGGGCTCACCACCTGTGAGAGGGGCCATAGGGGTCGGGTGCACTGTGAGCTGGGCGGTGGCCGAAGGAGGGGACCTTGGTGATCCGATCCCCGGCTACAGAAGCTGGCTCTTGGGACGTGGAATGTCACCTCTCTGGCAGGGAAGGAGCCCGAGCTGGTGTGTGAGGTGGAGAAGTTCCGACTAGATATAGTCGGGCTCACCTCCACACACAGCTTGGGCTCTGGTACCAGTCCTCTCGAGAGGGGTTGGACTCTCTTCCACTCTGGAGTTGCTCATGGTGAGAGGCGCCGAGCAGGTGTGGGTATACTTATAGCCCCCCGGCTTGGCGCCTGTACATTGGGGTTCACCCCAGTGGACGAGAGGGTAGCCTCCCTCCGCCTTCGGGTGGTGGGACGGGTCCTGACTGTTGTTTGTGCTTATGCACCAAACAGCAGTTCAGAGTACCCACCCTTTTTGGAGTCCTTGGAGGGGGTGCTGGAGAGCGCTCCCATTGGGGACTCTATCGTTCTGCTGGGGGACTTCAATGCTCATGTGGGCAATGACAGTGAGACCTGGAAGGGCGTGATTGGGAAGAACGGCCCCCCCCGATCAGAACCCGAATGGTGTTCAGTTATTGGACTTCTGTGCTCCCCATGGACTGTCCATAATGAACACCATGTTCAGACATAAGGGTGTCCATATGTGCACTTGGCACCAGGACACCCTAGGCTGCAGTTCGATGATCGACTTTGTGGTCGTGTCATTGGACTTGCGGCCGCATGTCTTGGACACTCGGGCGAAGAGAGGGGCGGAGCTGTCAACCGATCACCACCTGGTGGTGTGTTGGCTCCGATGGTGGGGGAAGATGCCGGTCCGACCTGGCAGACCCAAACGTATTGTGAGAGTCTGCTGGGAACGCCTGGCGGAATCCCCTGTCAGAAGGAGTTTCAACTCCCACCTCCGGCAGGACTTCACCCACGTTCCGGGGGAGGCGGGGGACATCAGAATCAGAATCACTTTTATTTGCCATCGTCTGTTGGAGAACAGACAAGGAATTTGTTTCCGGCAGGTGGTGTCTCACTACATTCATACATTAATTTGACTATCTAAAATACTTTAACTACTATAAATAACTAATACAACACAAGATGCAGAACGCGGTGGGGGGGGACACAGTGTGCAAGTGCTGAGTGCTTGTGTAAACGTTTGCAAGGATTTGGGACAATAATTAACGGTTGCCATTCAAAATGAAAGGAAAGGTGTACAAAACTGTGGTGAGACCAGCGATGTTGTTTGGTCTAGAGACAGTGTCACTGAGAAAAAGACAGGAGACAGAGCTGGAGGTAGCAGAGATGAAGATGCTGAGGTTCTCTCTGGGAGTGACCAGGAAGGATAGGATCAGGAATGAGTACATCAGAGGGACAGCACATGTTAGAGGTTTTGGAGATAAAGTCAGAGAGGCCAGACTGAGATGGTTTGGACATGTCCAGAGGAGAGATAGTGAATATATTGGTAGAAGGATGCTGAGTTTTGAACTACCAGGCAGGAGGCCTAGAGGAAGACCAAAGAAGAGGTTTATGGATGTAGTGAAAGAGGACATGAAGGTAGTTGGTGTGAGAGAAGAGGATGCAAAGGACAGGGTTAGATGGAGGCAGTTGATTCGCTGTGGCGACCCCTGAAGGGAAAAGCCAAAAGGAAAAGAAGAAAAGAAGAATTAACGGTTGCCATTCAAGTGACTTATGGCTAGGGGGAAGAAACTGTTCTTTAGTCTGGTGGTTTTTGAGTCTGAGTGGACCATGTTCCGCGCCTCCATTGTCGAAGCGGCCGACTGCAGCTGTGGCCGTGAGGTGGTCAGTGCCTGTCGTGGCGGCAACCCCAGAACCCGCTGGTGGACATCGGCGGTAAGGGATGCCGTCAAGCTGAAGAAGGAGTCCTATCGGGCCTTTTTGGCCTGTGGAACTCCTGAGGTAGCTGATAGGTACCAGCTGGCCAAGCGGAATGCAGCTTTGGTGGTTGCTGAGGCAAAAACTCGGGCGTGGGAGGAGTTCGGTGAGGCCTTGGAGGACGACTTCCAGACGGCTTCGAGGAGATTCTGGTCCACCATCAGACGTCTCGGGAGGGGGAAGCAGTGCAGCATCAACACTGTGTGTAGTGGGGATGGGGCGCTGCTGACCTCAACTCGGGACGTTGTGACTCGGTGGGGAGAATACTTCGAAGACCTCCTCAATTCCGGCGACACGCCTTCCCATGAGGAAGCAGATTCTGGGTTCTCTGAGGCGGGCTCTCCTATCTCTGGGGCTGAGGTCACCGAGGTGGTTGAAAAGCTCCTCGGTGGCAGGGCCCCGGGGGTGGATGAGATCCGCCCGGAGTTCCTAAAGGCTCTGGATGTTGTGGGGCTGTCCTGGTTGACACGCCTCTGCAACATGGCGTGGACGTCGGGGACAGTGCCTCTGGATTGGCAGACTGGGGTGGTGGTCCCCCTTTTTAAGAAGGGGGACCGGAGGGTGTGTTCCAACTACAGGGGGCTCACACTCCTCAGCCTCCCTGGTAAGGTCTATTAAGGGGTTCTGGAGAGGAGGGTCCATCGGGAAGTCGAATCTCGGATTCAGGAGGAGCAATGTGGTTTTCGTCCTTGCCGTGGAACAGTGGACCAGCTCTACACCCTCCGCAGGGTCCTTGAGGGGGCATGGGAGTTCGCCCAACCAGTGTACATGTGTTTTGTGGACTTGGAGAAGGCGTTCGACCGTGTTCCTCGGGGGGTTCTGTGGGGGGTGCTTCGGGAATATGGGGTACCGAACCCCTTGATAAGGGCTGTTCGGTCCCTGTACGACCGATGTCAGAGTTTGGTCCGCATTGCCGGCAGTAAGTCGGATTCGTTTCCAGTGAGGGTTGGACTCCGCCAAGGCTGCCCTTTGTCACCGATTCTGTTCATAACTTTTATGGACAGAATTTCTAGGCGCAGCCAAGGCGTTGAGGGTGACCGGTTTGGTGGCCTCAGTATTGCGTCTCTGCTTTTTGCAGATGACGTGGTGCTGTTGGCTCCATCAAGCCGTGATCTCCAACTGTCACTGGAACTGTTCGCAGCCGAGTGTGAAGCGGTTGGGATGAGAATTAGCACCTCCAAATCTGAGACCATGGTCCTCAGTCGGAAAAGGGTGGAGTGCCCTCTCCGGGTTGGGGATGAGATCCTGCCCCAAGTGGAGGAGTTCAAGTATCTCGGGGTCTCGTTCACAAGTGAGGGTACGATGGAACGGGAGATCGACAGGTGGATCGGTGCAGCGTCTGCAGTGATGCGGACTCTGTATCGTCCGTCGTGGTGAAGAAGGAGCTGAGCCGAAAGGCAAAGCTCTCGATTTACCGGTCGATCTACGTTCCTGCCCTCACCTATGGTCATGAGCTGTGGGTCGTGACCGAAAGAACGAGATCCAGGATACAAGCGGCCGAAATGAGTTTCCTCCGCAGGGTGTCCGGGCTCTCCCTTAGAGGTAGGGTGAGAAGTTCGGTCATCCGGGAGGGACTCAGAGTCGAGCCGCTGCTCCTCCGCATCGAGAGGAGCCAGATGAGGTGGCTCGGGCATCTGGTCAGGGTGCCTCCTGGACGCCTCCCTGGTGAGGTGTTCCGGGCACGTCCTACCGGGAGGAGGCCCCGGGGACGACCCAGGACACGCTGGAGAGACTATGTCTCCCGGCTAGCCTGGGAACGCCTTCGGTTTCTCCCGGAGGAGCTGGACAAAGTGGCTAGGGAGAGGGAAGTCTGGACTTCCCTGCTCAAGCTGTTGCCCCCGCGACCCGACCCCGGATAAGCAGTAGAGAATGGATGGATGGATGGATGGATGGATGGATGGATGAATAGAAAATTCTCACTAAGGAAATTAAAATTCTAGAAACAGGATAAGTAAAAAAAAACAAAAACATTTCTCTGAACACATTTTTTAAAATCTCTCCCAACCAAATACTTGCGAACTGATACAAGCAAAGCATACAGTATGTCCACTCCCTGTTGTCTGATGAATGCACTATTTGCAACTTAATCTTCACTTATATTCAGTATCAGTACACAGTTTTCATGTAAAGTTTTCAACATTAAAGTTGAACATTTTAACGAAACATAAAGTCAAAGAGATAATTGTTATGGTATAGAAAATTAAATTATTTAAAATGACAACTTTCTGGCTTGAAGAAACACTAAAACACATCAAGACAAAAAAGTGTGGAAGTCAACACCAAGGAGTGGTGAACAAACACGGAATCATTCAACCCACAGTGGACGTTGCTATAAAAATAATACTGGATTAGACTCACATTGCGCTTTTCTAGTCACTCAGAGACGCTTTACTGTGGATCCATGATTCATTCACTCTTCATTCATACTTGATAATGTTAAACTACAAATGCAGCCACAGCTGTCCTCAGGCAGACTCCGACCACCACTGGAACAATCACGCACTGAAGGCAAGAGGGTAAGGTGTCTCGCCCAAGGACACAGTGACAGGTGACTTGGGAAGAGAGAAGAGAATCACCAATCCTACGATCATTGGATGACCTGGTCTACCGCTGGGCCACTGCCGCCCCCACTACACTGTTAAATTAAAGCAAGAAGGTCCCAAGTTCTTTTCTACCTGGGACCTTTCAGCGTGGATTTACATGGCAGTGGGTGGGGGCTACCTCTTTTCTACCTCCACAAATCATGCAAGGCAAATTGGGGATGCTAAAAATGTCTCTAGCTGTAAATGGAAGCATAACTGTTTGTACAACCCAAATGAGGTGGCGTCTCATTTCGGGTCTACCCCTTGTTCCATCTGTACCCATTTGGGATAGGCATAAGTGTAACACCTGACCTATTGAAGATGCTTGAATGAGTTAATCATTAGGCTACTAACAATATAACAGAAAAGTGTGGACTCTTTAATCTATCATTAACCAGTCCACACAGGATTAACTGGTTCTAGCAGGAAATAACGAGTGGCAGACTGTGTCACACAAGATTAGACGAAGACTGATGGTTGGCTACATGAAGAGACAAAAAGAGCACTTGGTGTTTTAAGAAGGACATTCAATCAGGTGAGGACATAAACATGAGATGCATGTAAATCAAGAGTAATCACTCAATTTTGATTAAAATTCTGATTCTAGTTCATTGAAAAGTACTCTATTACCTGTGGAACACCTGCCTTTCGGTAGCAAATGTAATTACTGCCCCTGAGGAATCTTGGGAGTTACTGAGAGGAAGAATTTCATGTCCAAGCAAGGTAATGCTTCCGAAGGAGCAGGAATTTTGCTCTTGAAGATCCACAACTGCCTGCCGCCATTCTGATTGGATGGCCTTGTTCTTCTACACCATCGTCAAGAGCATCCACAACATTTTCTCCATGTAGGGTTAGTGGTTGTACAGCCTGTGTGATATTCTATTATGCCTAAGAGCAAAAGCCAGCCGGACCTTATTCATGACTTCTTCGTCTATTTCATAAAATCTTGGAGATGTGTCAAAGCGGATGATTGGTGTTGCTGGACATTGAAACTACCCTGGTGACCAGGTGGTGTATTATAGACCATATCTGAGTATTGGCCCTTGATGTGCTGCTTCTGTTCTTCCTTGTAGATGTTTTACTATCTACTGTTCTTCTCTTTTGTTTGGTTAAAGCCAAACCTCTCAGTTGGCTGGAAAATTTATATTTGTGCCTCTGTAAATGTCTCATCCAACTTACTAGTTGTAGAATTGAAGGGGGCTGATGTGCCCATCACTCTGTTTGATGGACTCATTTTACCTGCCTCATCAGATGCAGATCATTTGCCTTTTTTTAATGTTGCCCTTCAAATAACCTTCGGTTTATTTCTCATGCAATGGGGGTGGGGTATGTATTATACAACAATTCTTTTCTCTCAACAATGTTGAAATCGGGGAAACATTCATATTTATTTTCTGATATTTGTATCAGGTTTTGCAAAAAGTAATATCTGAAATTATATTTCTAGTATTCATTATTTCAATCTGTGGAAATTCAATTGTAGTTCTACTTGTGAAATGGAACCTTCAAGGGTTTTCATGACCTGCATGGAGGAGAAACTACACCAACATATCTCCTAAAGTGTCCCCTGTCTATTTCAATCAGACTTCTCAGTTGGGGAGACCAGTGAACCAGTAAATCATGGCCATTAACGTCCCAGGAGTGATAGTGATGGTGGTTTTCTACCTGTTGGTCCTTGGAACCGGAATCTGGGCTTCTTTCAAGTCCAAACGGAAACAGAAGGAAAGTGCAGCTACTGGAATGGAGATGGTCCTGCTGGGAAACCGGAGCATTAACTGGGTGGTGGGGATCTTCACCATGACAGGTGAAAAAAAAAAGAGCTAACTAACTTAAAATGGAATCTCTATGACATGAGTTGAATAAAGTAAACATCATTAGTTAGTTGTCAAACCTAGTTTTCAAGAAGAAACCTTGATGCAAATATTTTAACGTAATCATCAAAACCAATCTTCAAAACCATAATAACGTGAAGGTCCGAGGATATGCTGTGCATCCATTTGGAACTCTAAAACGGAAAACCTCTTGTGGTATGATCTGCATTTTATTTATTACAGAGCTAGACAAGGCAACCAGACCGGACAGGACAATGAGGCACAGGGGCGAGGTTGAAAAGCCGAGAAAAAATGGTGCAATGGGTCTAATATGTGCAGGAACTGGCTTGCGAGACGTAGAAGCGGTAGAGGGAGAGGAGGAAGCATGCAGTAGGCAGTCTGTAGTGACGGTGGACGTCTGAGAAAAGAAGTAAGGAATGGAGGGATGGCTAAACCGATTGAAAAAGCAGTTCAGATCATTAGCTCACTCCACTTCCCCCTCCACTGCTCTGCGCCCTTTGTCGTACCCAGTGATGGTCCCCATGCTGTTCGAGACTTCATATACGTGGTTGCATCCCAATTGGTTCCCCAGTTTCCTCCTGTAGTCCTCCTTGACCTCCCTCTGGCAGAGTCTTATTGCTTATAGAGCCTTTCTCATCTCCAACTCTTTCTCACTCCAGAATGCCTGCTTCTTCCTGTTCAGGACAGTCTTGACCTCCTTGGTCACACAGGGTTTATTGCTTGAATTTGACTGTCCTGACAGAGACCACTGCGTTCACATAGAAGTCCATGTAATCCATTAAGCACTGAGCAGCCCCCCTCGATGTCCTCCCCATGTACGCCCACCTAAATTGCATGTTTTTTGGAAGTAGGAGGAAGCCGAGGAATCCAGAGACAGTGAGAAAATACAACCTGTACAGAAAGGACTCTTGCTGTGATGCAACAGCAAACACACTGCTGCCCAGTGACAAAACACTACAGTACAAAATGCTCATCATATCATAACTGCAATCTTCCCAGTGAAATATTCATGGCTGTCAAAACAACTGTCATTGCCCTCAGTCATCAATGAACCTTTCTTCTCTGCTGATGTTTCTCTGCTTAAGAACTGAATGTGTGCTAATCCATCATTTAGCTACATGGGTAGGAGGAGGCTTCATTGGTGGCACAGCTGAGATGATGTACACCCCCTCCATGGGACTGACCGGGACAGTTGTGTTGGTGATGGCTTATAGCTCATCTTTTGTCGTTGGTAAGAGATTAAAATGATATGACAGGAAGATAAACCTGAATTTAAAAATTGAAGATAGCAACACGAATAAAAGAGACGGAAACATTAAAAGCAGTCAATGTTTGTAGCTACATGACCTTTACAGACAAGTACTTTCATTCATGTCAGATCACTTGAGTGTTGCACCATGCTGTTCTGCTGATGCTGAAATTTCACAAAATGAAATATAGAACGTATTAATGATATGAAATACACATTTGACTTCAGACATGTCAAAGCAGTACACCTTCAAAGTGGCTCCTGCACCTTACAGCAACATCAGTCTGCTGCTGTAGAGTCTCAATCCTTCAGATCTTGGTAATCCTTGAATGTTGAATTTAGAAGCAGCAAGATTTCTTCAACCATAGTTTCTTTCAGTTGGAACTGAAGGACACTTTCACACATTCTATCTTCACAAATTGAAATAATGGCAAAGGGTGTCAGTCGGTAGTGATGACCGCCAAGTCTGACTGAAATCAGTGGTTTTGATGAATTTTAAATTAAAATCAGCAGCTAAATCAGGTTGGTAGGTAGTAGAAGTAAGATTGGACCTAAAAACTCCAGCCTGACCCGAGCCCGCGGGTATTAAAGCCCAACCTGGCCCGAGCCCGCAGCTTGGACTCGGGGTCGGGCTTAAGATCTTACCTCTAGTGGGTAGGTAGGTGATGAATGACTTACTTGTTTGAACAGTGTAGATATCATTGCAACATATTTCTCGATTTTTTTTCTTGGTTGTGGAAAAAATATTTCTGATGCATGAATGTGTATCTAATTATTTTGTCTTTCCCAATTACAGGAGGTTTGCTGTTTGCCAAAAAAATGAGAGAAAGACACTATGTGACGATGCTGGACCCATTCCATTTCAAGTATGGGAAAGAAGTAGCAGCTGTACTGTGCCTGGCTTCACTTTGTACTGACCTGACTTATCTAGCCTCAACGCTAATTCCTTTAGGTGCATCATACACACCTTGTATATAGACATTCATTTTGTACAAACATTGGTTATGAACTTTCAATGACACCTTTACTAATTTACAGAATGAAACGTTACAATCCGTTGGCCATAAACTGAAACAAAACCACACATTCAGAAGCCTTCATTGAAATTTAACTAGCATGAAAGCTGGCAAGATTACTTACAAGCTACCAGTCGATGGTCAAGCATGAAACCAAGTGGTTAATCAACTGCAGTACGCAGCAGGTCATTGAAGTCATCAAGTGATCATCGTCTTTCACTGATGTTCAACTTAAAGTATGGGAAAGTCATAACAGCTTTACTGAGCCTGGATTCACTTTATAGTGACGTGACCTGGGTACCATCAACACTAATGTCTGTAGGAACATTCCACAAACAGTATAAAGATATTGATTGCAAAAACACTGTTAATTGAACTGGCATGTTGTATTTGACAGGAGGACTAATGAACGGGGTCCTGGATTTGCCGTATTCTGTTTGTATCTGCATCTCTGCAACTGTTGCCATCACCTACACCCTGATGGGCGGTCTCTACTCTGTGGCCTACACAGATGTTATACAGTTGGTCCTCATATTCATTGGCATGGTGAGTTTGCAATACTTTTTTCATAGATTTTCACCTTGCACTTCTTTTTTAATAATGACAATTTTATTTGTCTCTTAGTGGGTGTGTGTTCCATTTGTTCTGATGAATCCTTCCACCTTGGACATCAGTCAGACAATGATGAACAACACCTTACACGCCCCCTGGATTGGACAACCAGAGCTGAAAAAGGTCTGGATAATGATTGACAACTTTTTATTCATGGTAAGGAAGCAATCATTTTCCTGTCAAATAATACAAAACCCTGTATAAACAACCTCAGTGTTGACCATATTTATTGTCAACTTATAATCATTTAAAAGCAGAGGCAATTGTTTGGAAGGTCGTGGACATGGACAGTCAGAAACTTTCTTTGAGATTGAGAGCACATATTTTTGAGTCTTTGCTACCTGATAAGAATGACATATTAGTGATGATCTACAAAATCGGTTACTTTAAAGGCCTTGGGGTGTTCAGGATGCCAACTCTTCCACCAGAGGAACTTGTCAGCTTCTTCTCCAGCTTCTGCCAGGTTAATATGCATTGCTGCTGGATTCATCTTGTGGATATTTGGCATACCTTCCATACTAATTGGGGCAGCGACTGCATCCACAGGTGATAAGAATTTATCCCGTGTTTGCTTTTCAAAGCTCTACATGTCTCATCCAACACAATGCTCTTACTCTGTTTTTTTTCCCCACATTAATAATGCATGATGTGAATGACCTGCAGCTGTAAACACCACAGAGTGAGCAAAAGAAAGAATAAAACAACAGATTGAATTTGGACAATACCTCGGCAATCCCTCATGTCAATCAATGTGTCAAAATATGATCATCAAACCAATTCAGACCATATGCTTTCTAGGAGTGAGACTATTTTTTAGAAAATGCAAGCTGACTAAATGTGAATATGATAACCAGTTATATTATATCTAAGATTGAAAAATCAAAATTCAAAATCAAAATAAAAAAAATATTAGATGTCCAACGGTTTAACACTTCACATCAATGTCTTTAATAAATGGAAATTAAAACTGAGTTCATAAAATTTCTATATCAAATTTTCATTGTTTAAAACAATCCTGATGTATAGAACACAAAGAGTGAGTGATATTTTTTCAGAGAGTTTATTGCCATATTTGTTTCCATACTCAGACTGGAACCAGACCACCTATGGTTCTCCATCTCCTTATGATCGTGGAGAAGCAGGTCTAACTTTGTCCATCGCCCTGCAGCACCTCACCCCCACCTTCATGTCCGTCATCGGGATTGGATGTATAGCTGCTGCTGTGATGTCATCAGCTGACTCTGCTTTGCTTTCAGCAGCTTCTGTCTTCACCTCCAACATTTACAAAAACACCCTGAGACCTCAGGTTTGTACATAAAAGAAAAAAAATCTTTTAATCATGGTTTGGAAGCTTTCAGCTTCAGCTTCCAGACTGACAAACAGCTGCTGGCTAACAAACTGGACATAGTGGTGGTGGACAAAGAGCAGAAGAGAGCAGTGGTGATAGATGTGGTGATTCCAGCTGACGCCAACATCAGGAAGAAGGAACACGAAAAGATTGAGAAGTATCAAGGGTTGATAGAACAGCTGGAACAGATGTGGAAGGTCAAGGCTAAAATGGTTCCCGTGGAGCAGAGACCCCTAAACTGGAAGAGTGGCTCCAGCAGATTCCTGGAACAACATCTGAAGCCTCAGTCCAGAAGAGTGCAAAATTTAGTTGTTTGGTGAAACTTAAATCCCTCCTCCCACTGATTTGTTTTCTGCAGCCTTCTGTGGGTATTTTACTTTGAGACATCCTTGATTACCTTCCTAGTGACATTAAATAAAAATAGGTTAAAAAAAAGCTGTACATCCTTTTTGGGATAAGAGTGCAGGAAAGCATAAATGGAATAAAATAGTAGAAGCTAGGTGAAAAAAAAACCCAGTTTAAATCAGTCAGAGAGTGATTTACAAAGAAATCAGTCCTTCACTGTCCACCTGATCTTCTGCTTTACTTTCTTTTCAGGCATCAGACAGGGAGATTCAATGGGTGGTCCGTGTTTTTGTGGTTGTCATGGGTGTGGTTGCAACATCCCTCACCAGCCTGAAAAGCAGCTCCATACTGTTCTGGTTCATAGGTGCAGAAGTATCCTTCCTCATAGTCTTCCCTCAACTCGTGTGTGTCCTCTACTTTAATATCTCCAACAGTTACGGTGCCATTTTGGGATTATTGGTGGGATTTCAATTAAGACTATTAAGTGGATACCCATCACTAGGACTAGAACCAGTCCTACATTTCCCAGGATGCACTCTGGAGGATGGTGTTTATGTCCAGTACGCTCCAGTTAAGACCATCTCCATGCTGTCCACCATTGCTGCCATCTTGTTGTTCTCCTACCTGGCTTCTGTCCTCTTCAACAAAGGTGTTCTACCTGAGAAGTGGGATGTGTTCAAAGTGAAAGCCCAGCACTCACCAGTACCACTGTCACCAGTAGGTGGCGCCACAGAGGACAATGAGATAAATTAAGACAAACTGTCCTCAGAGTGAAGTACCACAGCTATCTGTAAAAATTCTTTAGCATTCCTGGTTTAATTGTAATCTGTCCTCTGATAGTTTGCACGGTATGACTGTGTAATTTTATTGATCAAGACTGTACTCTGATCCAACACCGATAAATGTCTTATCCCATCTTCTTGACAATGACACTTGCAAAACAGTGACGCATGTCCTGCCACAGCAGCAGTGACATGTAAATATGACAACCCCAGCAATGTAGTTTTACATAAATGGGTAAAAGTAAAATTGCATGTAAAATTAGAATATAGTTATGGTTATAGAAAAGGAAGAAATGAGAGGATTAAGAGAAAAAGAACTAAGTCAGTAGCAGTAACCAAAAAGTAAAAATTACCAGAGCAACTATAACATGCTGCACGTTCAGTGGTGCATGCTTACTACAAAGCTGTGGATACTCAGCTAAACCAGCACAATGTTACCATCATACCATTGTCAATAAAGCAAAAAAAAAAGTGTTTCTCTCATATATATTTCAGTCATGTGTTCACATTGTAGTTTCTTCAGGATGTTGAACTGTGTTGATTTCTCCCATGACATAAATCAAAACCTTCCATGCAGTTTTGCAGTACCGTAATTCCTCACTTATTTGTGCTTCAAGATGCACGGCTTCACTACATTGCGGATTTATAGTAGGTAGTCACATGATACCATCCGTGTATGCTATTAGCTGACAGAATCCAGAAGCGCGCTGTGTTACGAGACTCACGGAACGCAGCGCGCTTTCGTGAAATACAAAAGTGCTTTTAACAGTCTATGGGAAAAGGTAACACAGATATAAGGTGGTCTAATATCAGTAAAGGGAAGGTTCATAAAGGTTTAAATTACTGTAATTACTGTATCACGGAAATTCGTTTTTTTGTGGGTGGTCCTGGAACGCATTAAACGAGAAAAAACCATGACGAACTTTGAGTAATCCTTCTACCACTCTGACAAAAGTAGAAAAAAACTGCTTGGTGAAATCAGTAACTTAAAGCTCACACATTCTCTGTTTTTGTTAGGAGCAAGAAAAAGGGGTCAAGAAATAGGAGACAGATGCATAAGCAGTCTGTTAATGTACATTTGAACCAATATTGTGGATCAACTTTAACCTTTGGGGAATTTCATGTGTCATCGTTTCAACCCGTCCCCAGTTGGCTGCTCCACTCTGGCTTCAGGAAGTCATGCGGTGGAACCCTGACAACTAGTCTGTGAATCTTCTGAGAATTAGAAATTCTCATTGAACCAGGACAAATTTCCCTGAAACGTAGCACTGTTGCCTCAAAGCCAGAAGGTCCCAGGTTCGAGTCCACCAGAGGCATTTCATTGGGCAGTTGCATGTTCCCCCCATGTCTGGGTGGGTTCTCTCCATTGTGTCTGTCTTCCTCCCAACTCCAAAAATTGTACAAGGTGAAACAGGCATTCTAAAATGTTCTTACGTGTGAATGTGAGCATGAACACCTCTGGGTAGCCTTGCTGGTGTCTCATCTCTGGAATAGGCTTCAAGAAAATCTGTCACCCATCTTTCAGACTAAGATGTTGGAATTAATAAGATGTTGCAATTAATTAATGATTACAGTATAATCAAGGAGCTGGACTGGTTATTTAATAACTAATTGAGAGAGAGAGAGAGGCAAACGGTGTGAAATATAAGATTAGAGAAAGACTGACGGTTGGCGACAGCAAGAGGTAACAAGAAGACTTGGTGTTCAAGAAGGACCATCAAACCGGTGAGGACAGAAACATGAACTCATCCTCTAGATCTCACTGATGGGAATTTACGTTAAATTGTTTTGAGTCTTGTCTCTTTCTCTATGTCTTATTGAAATATCACAAGGGGACACGTCATATGTGTAGATTTAAAATGCAAAGTTTGCAACAAACTTGAATTCATAATTCTACAGTGATTATTTCAATTCAGTTGTGTATTCTGTTGTAGATATCTGACACTGTAATTTCTACTTGTGAAAACGGAATGAATAGATGAATAAATTGTTGAAGTAATTGTGCTCATTTAAATTATTTTTCAACAGTACGAAAGGCAAATAATGACTTTTCATGGTATTGATTCCTTGAGTGTGTTTCCTTTTGGTGTGATTGTGAGTATTTCCTGGCTGAGGTGATTCAAGTGCAGCTGACTGATAACTAAAACCTCTGGTAAAATTACACAAAATTATTCTATCACTAGTCTTAGACGAAAGTTGTTCAGTTGTTTAATTGTGTAGAAAACAAGCAGACATGCTAGAAAATTAAATCAACTAAAATGACAGCTTTCTGGCTTGAAAAAAAGACTAGAAGACAAAAGAAAAAAGTGTACAAGTCAATAACTTACAGTGCGACAGAGGAACTGAGTGGACTGGTTGTATTGTAACAAGTGGGAGGAGTGAACTGGTTCCAGTGGGAGAAACAGTCAAACTGGTTGATATAAAGGTTAGAAAAAGACTGACGGCTGGCTACAACAAGAGACAAAGAAGGTGAGGATAGACACATGCACTTGTGTCCACATTTTACCATCCATGAAACCCTTATTTTTGTATCAGGTGTTGCAAATGATAAAGTCTGAAACTTGGAATTAGATTTCCAGTAGTCATTATTTCAATCTATGGAAATCCAAATGTAGATATCTGGAACCGTAATTTCTACTTGTGAAAATGGAACCTTCAAGGGTTCCTATGACCTGGATCGAGGAGAAACTACACCAACATATCTCCTGAAATGTCATCTGTCCTCTTCATTCAGACACAGTCATTCAGACATTGGCAAGTGGGGAGATCAGTCAACCAGTCCATCATGGCTGTTAACGTCCCAGGAGTGATAGTGATGGTGGTTTTCTACCTCCTGGTTCTTGGAACCGGAATCTGGGGTTCTTTCAAATCCAAAAGGAAACAGAAGGAAAGTACAGCCACTGGAATGGAGATGACCCTCCTGGGAAACAGAAGTATTAACTGGGTGGTGGGGATCTTCACCATGACAGGTGAGGAATGAAGAGCTAATGAACCTAGAATGGAATCTCTATGACATGAGTCGAATAAGGTAAACAACAAGAGTTAGTGGTCAATGGTCAATGTCCTCGATCATCAATGAACCTCTGTTCTCTGTCCAAAAAGCTGATGTTCCTCTGCTTACGAACTTCATGTGTGCTAATCCATCTTTTAGCTACATGGGTAGGAGGAGGCTTCATTGGTGGCACAGCTGAGATGATGTACACCCCCTCCATGGGACTCACGTGGACAGTTATGGTTGTGATGGCTTACAGCTCATCTTTTGTTACTGGTAAGCAAATAAAATAACATCACAGGACACAAAGTCTAAATTCAAAAACTGACACCAGTCTCAAGATAGAAACACAGGACCTTTAGGTACCTTGTTTTGATTTTCATCTCATTTTAACCTACAGCCATCCTCTTTATTTTTGGTGAACAAAGGGAGGGGAAAAGAAACTTAGCTGTCAATGATTGTAGCTGCATGACCTGATCCAGAGGAATCTTTTCATTTGTGTTTGACCAATCTGAAGTATGTACATGCTGTTCTGTTAATGCTAAATTACAGACCACCTTTATCCTATAACCTTTTAGATGTGAGGTGAAATTTCTTTAGACCCTAAAAAGAAGTCCAGTTGCCTCAGATTCAACTTTCGTGGGTAACAACACGAAAAACCAACCTGCAGCCAGTGCTCCCCTGTCCTTTGCTATTGTCCTCATTTTAGAAAAGCATTCAGCATTAATTTCAGTGAAATCGAAACTCTCACATGAAGACATCAAAATAGCAGGACTGCAGTAAGAAACAGTGAAAAACAGTCATCCATTACAGACTGAAACCTAACCACTGCAGTCACGTCACAGATAAAGGTTATAATTAGCAGAGACACATGGTCCTGGTAACAGTGAAATAATGACATAGGGTGATTGTCAGTAATGACGGCCAGAGTCCGACTGCAATCAGTGGTTTTGATGACATTTGAGTTACAATCCACAGCTAAATTAGATAGTGTCACATGACGGTGGATTTGAACCTATATGCAGGACAGCGGTAGATTAGTTTTCACTCACAGTTTAATCAAAAATGGGCAAAATTCAGAAGACACAAGAAACCTCGAAATGTTCAACAAACTTTGAACTAGTGATGTCCGCTCGGTTTCGGCGCCCCGATACGTACTCCATACTCGGTAGGCGTTTCTTTCTGTACCACTGCTCTGAAACTTGCTTCAAACATGGAAAACCATATGACTGATGACGTTTGAAACACTCAAGTGCTCCGAAACATGAAGCGGTTCATTCAGCAGATGAACCAGTTTAGTGGTTCAGATCAATGGCCGGTCCCAGATGCGTTTGAATGGGTGAACCAGGGCGGATCTCAAGTCTGGGAACATTTTGAACTGGTGCCACCGAAAAAAAGTTTTAATTTTTAAGAAACTTATTATTTTCAGGCTCTGTTGCTCACACGGTAGAAAATAATAAACCACACACGTCATTTTTAATTTGCAGGTGAAGTGTTTGCTTTGTTCGCAGCACCAGGCTTTCAGTAACAACATGTTGTTAATGATGAGACGTTACCGAGCCAGGCGTGACCGAGCCAGGCGTGACCGAGCCAGGCGTGACCGAGCCAGGCGTGAGAGTAAAGCCGGTAGTGACACTGTGATGACGTCTCGGTAGTCCGACATTTATCTCACAACATAGACCCTGTTTTTTTCTAGTGACACTAATCATCCTATGTAACTCACGCACGCAAACACATATGTATATATTTACATTACATAGACATGCATGAACATGTAATCTATATCTGTTACTGCTACATCCCAGCACGGTCAAGCAACATTACAAACACCCAACTGTGACAGACAGAGAAAACTATTTTTTCTTGGTTTGAGGAAAATATTCCTGAGTCATACATTTTTGACAAATAATTAACCAATTTTCTCTTTCCTTAATTAAAGGAGGTTTGCTGTTTGCCAAAAAAATGCGAGAAAGAAACTGTGTGACGATGCTGGACCCATTCCATTTCAAGTATGGAAAAGAAGTAGCAGCTACTCTGAGCCTGGCTTCACTTTTTACTGATCTGACCTGGGTACCATCAACGCTAATTCCTTTAGGTGCTTTATACACATGGTAGAGATGTACATATTCATTATGCAGCAACATTGGGGATGTTACTTGAGCACCTTCTTTCACTGATGTTCAAGTTAAAAAATGGAAAACAAATAACTTCTTATTGATCTAGCTTGGGCACAAACTTGAACGTAAATGTTCATTGTAAAAACACTGTTAATATAATATGTTATATTTGACAGGAGGGCTAATGAGTGTGGTTCTGGATTTGCCGTTCTCTGTTTGTATCTGGATCTCTGCTGCTGTAGCCATCACCTACACCCTGATGGGAGGTCTCTACTCTGTGGCCTACACAGATGTTATACAGTTGGTCCTCATATTCATTGGCATGGTGAGTTTGCTATCCTTTTTTAATGTTTCTTGGGCCTGTGTTTCAACAAGACACATTCATGATATTTTTATTTGTCTGTTAGTGGGTCTGTGCTCCATTTATTTTGATGAATCCTCACACCTTGGACATCAGTCAGACTCTGATGAACAACACCTTACACGCCCCCTGGATTGGACAACCAGAGCTGAAGAAGATCTGGATCATGATTGACGAATTCTTATTCTTTGTAAGGAAGCAATCGTTTTCTTGTCAAATAATACAAAACGCTACAAAAACAACCTCAGTGTTAAAGGCTTATACTGTCACTGAATAATTATTTTAAAGCAAAGGGAATTATGTGAAAAGGGTATTTGCATCTAAAGTCAAAAATTATCATCAGACTGGAAGCAGATATCGTTGACTCTTTGCAGCGTCTTGCTGATGAGGACGACATATTCCAATCTACAAACTTGTTTACTTTAAAGGCTTTTGGAGCTTCAGGATACCAGACCTTCCACCAGAGGAACCTGTCAGCTTCTTCTCCAGCAACCGCCAAGTTCATATGCATTGCTGCTGGATTCATCCTATGGATATTTGGCATACCTCCCATCCTCATTGGGGCAGCAATTGGATCCACAGGTGATAAAGATTTGTCCTGTGTTTGCTTTTCAAAGCTCTTGGAGTTTACATATGACATCCAATGCATTGCTCTTGCTATACTTTTTCCACATTAATAATGTTTGATATGAATGATCTGCAGCTGTAAACACCAAAAACTGAGCAAAAGCTGTGAGGGGACAATAGTCAAGGTGTCAAATTATAATCGTCACAATATTCAGACCATATACTGAGGAACGCAGAAGGAGAGATGGTAGTTGACTTTGCAAAAAGGATGGAAATGGCAATACTGAATACTTTCTTCCAGAAAAGGCAGGAACATAGGGTGACCTTTAAGAGTGGTGGTAGGAGCACACAGGTAGACTACATCTTATGTAGACGATGTAACCTGAAGGAGATCAGTGAATGTAAAGTAGTGGTAGGTGAGAGTGTAGCCAAACAGCATAGGATGGTGGTGTGTAGGATGACTCTGGTGGTGAGGAAGATGAAGAGGGCAAAGGCAGAGCAGAGGACGAAATGGTGGAAGCTGAAGAGGGAAGAGTGTTGCACGACTTTTAGGAAGGAGTTAAGACAGGCTCTGGGTGGTCAGGAGGTGCTTCCAGATGACTGGACAACTACAGCTAATGTGATCAGGGAGACAGGTAGGAGAGTACTTGGTGTGTCATCTGGAAGGAAAGTAGATAAGGAGACTTGGTGGTGGAATGAGGAGGTACAGGAGTGTATACAAAGAAAGAGGTTAGCTAAGAAGAAGTGGGACACTGAGAGGACTGAGGAGAGTAGACAGGAGTACAGGGAGATGCAGCGTAAGGTGAAGGTAGAGGTAGCAAAGGCCAAACAAGGGGCTTATGATGACTTGTATGCTAGGTTGGACAGTAAGGAGGGAGAGACTGATCTATACAGGCTGGCAAGACAGAGAAATAGAGATGGGAAGGACGTGCAACAGGTTAGGGTGATTAAGGATAGGGATGGAAGTCTATTGACAGGTGCCAGCAGTGTGATGGGAAGATGGAAAGAGTACTTTGAAGAGTTGATGAACGTGGAAAATGAGAGAGAACAAAGACTAGAAGAGGTGACTGTTGTGGACCAGGAAGTAGCAAAGATTAGTCAGGATGAAGTGAGGAGAGCACTGAAGAGGATGAAGAGTGGAAAGGCAGTCGGTCCTGATGATATACCTGTAGAGGTTTGGAAGTGTCTCGGAGAGGTGGCAGTAGAGTTTCTGACTGGGTTGTTCAACAGGATCTTAGATAGTGAGAAGATGCCTGAGGAGTGGAGGAGAAGTGTGCTGGTGCCCATTTTTAAGAACAAGGGAGATGTGCAGAGTTGTGGCAACTACAGAGGAATAAAGCTGATGAGCCATACAATGAAGTTATGGGAAAGAGTAGTGGAAGCTAGACTAAGGGCAGAAGTGAGCATTTGTGAGCAGCAGTATGGTTTCATGCCAAAAAAGAGTACTACAGATGCAGTATTTCCTTTGAAGATGTTGATAGAGAAGTACAGAGAAGGCCAGACGGAGCTGCATTGCGTTTTTGTAGATCTGGAGAAAGCTTATGACAGGGTGTCCAGAGAGGAACTGTGGTATTGTATGAGGAAGTCTGGAGTGTCAGAGAAGTATGTTAGAGCGGTGCAGGACATGTATGAGGACTGTAAGACAGTGGTGAGGTGTGCTGTAGGTGTGACAGAGGAGTTCAAGGTGGAGGTGGGACTGCATCAGGGATCAGCTCTGAGCCCCTTCTTGTTGCTATGGTGATGGACAGGCTGACAGATGAGGTTAGACAGGAATCTCCATGGACTATGATGTTTGCAGATGACATTGTGATCTGCAGTGAGAGTAGGGAAGAGGTGGAGGAGAAGCCAGAGAGGTGGAGGTTTGTCCTGGAAAGGAGAGGAATGAAGGTTAGCTGCAGTAAGACAGAGTACATGTGTGTGAATGAGAGGGACCAAAGTGGAAGAGTGAGGTTACAGGGAGAAGAGATCAAGAAGGTGGAGGATTTGAAGTACTTAGGGTCAACAGTCCAGAGCAATGGAGAGTGTGGAAAAGAGGTGAAGAAGCGTGTCCAGGCAGGATGGAACGGGTGGAGAAAAGTGTCAGGTGTGATGTGTGATAGAAGAGTTTCAGCTAAAATGAAAGGAAAGGTGTACAAAACTGTGGTGAGACCAGCGATGTTGTTTGGTCTAGAGACAGTGTCACTGAGGAAAAGACAGGAGGCAGAGCTGGAGGTAGCAGAGATGAAGATGCTGAGGTTCTCTCTGGGAGTGACCAGGAAGGATAGGATCAGGAATGAGTACATCAGAGGGACAGCACATGTTAGAGGTTTTGGAGATAAAGTCAGAGAGGCCAGACTGAGATGGTTTGGACATGTCCAGAGGAGAGATAGTGAATATATTGGTAGAAGGATGCTGAGTTTTGAACTGCCAGGCAGGAGGCCTAGAGGAAGACCAAAGAGGAGGTTTATGGATGTAGTGAAAGAGGACATGAAGGTAGTTGGTGTGAGAGAAGAGGATGCAAAGGACAGGGTTAGATGGAGGACACTGATTCGCTGTGGAGACCCCTGAAGGGAAAAGCCAAAAGGAAAAGGTTGTTTTCACATTTTTATTTCTTCCAAAAGTATTCATATGATAACCAAAAGATTGGAAACTAAATTCAAAATATCAAAAGAAAAGAAAATATATTGGATGTCCAACAGTGTAACATTTTGCATCAATATCTTTAATAAATGGACTCTGAAATCGAGTTCATGAAATTTCTATATGATGTTAAGTTTTGATTGTTTATAACAATCCTGATTTATACCTATGGACACAAAATCAGTGATATTTTCTCTGAGAGCTTATTGCCATATTTGTTTACATACTCAGACTGGAACCAGACCACCTATGGTTCTCCATCTCCATATGAACGTGGAGAAGTTGGTCTAGCTTTGTCCATCGCCCTGCAGCACCTCACCCCCACCTTCATTTCCGTCATCGGGATTGGATGTATGGCTGCTGCTGTGATGTCATCAGCTGACTCTGCTTTGCTTTCAGCAGCTTCTGTCTTCACCTCCAATATTTACAAAAACACCCTGAGACCTCAGGTTTGTACATAAAAGAAAAAAAAAATCTTTTAATCATGGTTTGGAAGCTTTTCCCAGACTGTCCTGTGAAGATATTCCAGGTCCAATTCTTATGAATACAGTATGTTATTAACGTCTTGAGAGAAATTTACCATGTTTTTTTTTAGTTATCCCAAGCTGTTTAAATCAATCCACTGGACTTTAGCAACATTTCTTGAACAAGTTTCACCTTTCATCCAAGAGGCTTCAGTTCAAGTGAACTGATTTGAAAATCTTTGAAAAGTGTACAAGACATGTTGGTGGGGAAGTAATCATTGTAATGGTGACTACTGTCAGGAACCCTAAAAACGAGTTCAGTTGAGTTCAGTTCAGGGGTTTTTGATGATTAATTTATTTCACTCAAATCTTTAATTCACATATCAGTTGGAGAAGTCCACTCTTCTTGGGTCAGTATTAGCATTTCTTGGTGTTGCTGATTCCATATTTTGTGCATGTTGAATATCTCTGTGTCAGAGCACATGTATGTACATATGTAACAATCTATGTTAGCTGCCTAGCAGTAAACCAGTGAAATAAAAATATACTATCCATCTCCCTATTTACTTCACTTTCAGGCGTCAGACAGGGAGATCCGGTGGGTGATCTGTGCTTCTGTGGTGGTCGTGGGTGTGGTTGGAACATCCCTGTCTAGCCTGAAAAGCAGCTCCATACTGTTCTGGTTCATAGGTGCAGAAATATCCTTCATCATAGTCTTCCCTCAACTCCTCTGTGTCCTCTATTTCAATATCTCCAACAGTTATGGTTCCATTATGGGATTATTGGTGGGATTTCCATTGAGACTACTGAGTGGAGACCAATCACTGGGGTTGGAACCAGTCATACATTTCCCAGGATGCACTCTGGAGGACGGTGTTTATGTCCAGTACGCTCCAGTTAAGACCATCTGCATGCTGTCCACCATTGCTGCCATCTTGTTGTTCTCCTACCTGGCTTCTGTCCTCTTCAACAAAGGTGTTCTACCTGAGAAGTGGGATGTGTTCAAAGTGAAAGCCCAGCACTCACCAGTACCACTGTCACCAGTAGGTGGCGTCACAGAGCAGGAAGAGAGAAATTAAAACCAACAACTCATGGAGTGAAGCGTTGAAGTCAATGATCAGTGAAGGTTACCAAACTGGCTGCCATTGACATCAATAGGCATCAAGTCAAATCTGAACGTTCACTGCCAATGATGTGTTTCACGCAGCTCACGCTTGTACGGAAAATGTTTCGTGCCAACAACTTCTTCCTGAGAAGTGGGATGTGTTCGAACTGAAAGTCAGGCGCTCACCGGTTTCATTGACACCAGTAGGTAGCGCCATAGAGGAGAAAGATAGCAGAAAGAGAACCCTCAGATTGAAGCACCACACCAATGATCAATAAAAGTTATTAGCATTCCTGGTTTAATTAGAATATGTTGTCTATTAGGTTTGCAATCTATCACTGTATACTTTTATTGATCAAGACTGTACTCTGATCCAACATAAAAAAATGACTTGTCAATATTTTGTTAGTTTGGAGTGTAGTTGTGCTTTTCCTACACACTCTCCACGTTCTCTGCTACTTGATCCTCATCTTCTCAGCCTAACGATATCAGTGCATGCTGTTCCACATGGGCAAAGCCAGCATGAAGAGGTGATAGTTGTCTATGCCAGATGTGAAATTCAGAAAATTGTACAAGCATCCGTCTTCTTGAAGATGAGACAGTTACGCTGATCACAATATATTCAATATTGTCATGCGGATATTTGGTCACATTTCCTGCCAGCGGAGTCACAATGGTGGAATGAGTTGGGATTCTCATTAAGATAAAGATTTACATGTTCACATGCGAGAGTTCTGCTGGGTCTCTGCCTGTAAAAGCAACTTGAAATGTCTGTTGACGTAATCAAGCGCTTTACAAAAAAAGCTGATCGATTGATTGATTAAAAGGCAACACTCTAAATACTGCATCTTGACTTATATTCATTATCAGTAAAATGTGTTCAGCTCTAGCGTTGTTCCCAGAGTGTACCCTGCCTTCCACTCCCGGTCGGCTGGGATAAGCTCCATCACACCACAACTTGAAACAACGGAAGAAGTGGGTACTGAAAACGAATGGCTGAATAAATTAATGAATAAATGTGTTTAGTTTAAATTATTCTTCAACATTATTAAAGGCAAAGAATCAATTTTTATGGTACTGCTTTCTGGAGTGTGTTTCTTTTTTGTGTTATCATGAGTGTTTCCTGGATGTGTTGCTTCAGGTGCTGCTGACTGATAACTACAACCTCTGGCAAAATTATACAAAATTATTCCATCACTAGTCTCAGACAATGTTTGTTCAGTTGTTAAATTTTGTAGAAAACAAGCAGACATACTAGAAAATTAAATCAATTAAAATGGCAACCTTCTGGTTTGAAAAAAGACTAGAGGACATGAAAAAATGTGACAGTCAATAACTTACAGTGTGGCAGAGGAACTGAGTGGACTGGTTATGTAACAAGTAGGAGGGGTGAACTGGTTCAGACGGCTTAATGTAGAGGTTGGAAAAAGACTGACAGTTGGCTAAACAAGAGACAAAGAAGGACATTTAGACAGGTGAGGATAGACAAGTGGGAGGAGTGAACTGGTTCTAGTGAGAGAAACAGTCACATTGGTTGATATAAAGGTTAGAAAGAGACTGACGGCTGGCTACAGTAAGAGAAGGTGAAAATTGAACCTTCAAGGGTTCCTATGACCCGGATTGAGTAGAAACTACACCAACATATCTCCTGAAGTGTCATCTGTCCTCTTTATTCAGACACAGTCATTCAGATATTGGCAAGTGGAGATCAGTCAACCAGTCCATCATGGCTGTTAACGTCCCAGGAGTGATAGTGATGGTGGTTTTCTACCTGCTGGTCCTTGGGACCGGAATCTGGGCTTCATTCAAGTCCAGAAGGAAACAGAAGGAAAGTGGAGCCACTGGAATGGAGATGGTCCCGCTGGGAAACCGGAGCATCAACTGGGTGGTGGGGGTCTTCACCATGACAGGTGAGGAGAGAAGAGCTAATGAACCTACAATGGAATCTATGATGGGAATTGAATAAGGTCAATAAGATAAGATAGTACTTTTTTAAAACAGCGTGAGTTCACAATCAAACCTTATTTACAAGAAGAAATATGGACGCAAAAGTTTTAACCAAATAATCACAGACAACTTTTAAAACCAAAATAATGTTAAGCTCAGATGAAGTGATGTTCTCTTTGACACACACTCTGAACCTCACCCTAGACTCGGTAGCCTGCTTCAAACATGGAAAAACCATGTGGCTGATGATGTTTGAACCAGTTAAGTGGTTCATTCACCAGCTGAAACAGTCAAGTGGTTCATTCACCAGCTGAAACAGTTCAGGGGTTTGGGTCAATGGGTGGGGATTTGAAACACCTACGAGTCCCAGATTTGTTAAAATGAATCAAACAGTGCAGTGCAACACCTTCCGGGTCACTACCAATTTGAACAGAGTTCAGATTGTATAAGAATATAAATATACAAATGATGATGGAAATGATGGAAAAGAAGTCAGTTCTGAGATAAAGGCTGACTTATCTCACAATATAGACCATATTTTCAACGGTTGTGATGTTTTATGTAAATCACGCACATAAACATATGTATATGTTTGTATTATATATACATACATGAACATGTAATCTATAACTTTTATTGCTTTATTGAACACCCACATTTCCAATGAATGAAGCTTTGAGTAATGAACCAGTTTTCGGCACAATTGTCCTAAATGGTTCGAAGACCCACGAGGCCTCATTTGGCCTCATTTGGACATCACTCGTCAGGGGATATGGCAGTATTTAGCAGTGTTACCACATGTGTGGTTAGGAACCAAATGCAGAAAATTATGGAAGAAGTCCACAGTCATAATTTAATTCAAGAAAATAGGCAAAGAACAGAAAACAAAAGCAAAATCACAAGAAAGTCCAAAAAACCTGAAGAGTAAGATGAGCCCATGATCATCTGGCAGTGAACTGAGGTCTAAACAGAGCTTAAGTAGGTGGAGCCTGATTGGAGATGGGAAGCAGGTGGCTGCAGAAACACTGGTGACAGGAATGAGTGAATGAATTCAGGATGAATTCACTTTCAAAGCCAAAAATAAAATTAAGATCAGAGGATATGCTCCATTTATTTGGCACTATAAAACTGTGAAAACCTCCTGTTACATAATCTCTGTTTTATTTATTACAGAGGTAGGTGAGACAACCAGACCAAACAGGAAAGGGAGGGTTGGGGGAGGGGTTGAACAGCAGTAATAAATGAATAAAAAAAGAAAAGGGTTGGAGCGAAAGAGTGACAAAAAATTATAGTGGAAAATGTTAAGCACATTAAAACTGCAGTCTTGCCAAGGATCGAATCAGGCTTCTTCTTTTCTTCTTTTCCTTTCGGCTTTTCCCTTCAGGGGTCGCCACAGCGAATCAGTTGTCTCCATCTAACCCTGTCCTTTGCATCCTCTTCTCCCACACCAACTACCTTCATGTCCTCTTTCACTACATCCATAAACCTCCTCTTTGGTCTTCCTCTAGGCCTCCTGCCTAGCAGTTCAAAACTCAGCATCCTTCTACCAATATATTCACTATCTCTCCTCTGGACATGTCCAAACCATCTCAGTCTGGTCTCTCTGACTTTATCTCCAAAACCTCTAACATGTGCTGTCCCTCTGATGTACTCATTCCTGATCCTATCCTTCCTGGTCACTCCCAGAGAGAACCTCAGCATCTTCATCTCTGCTACCTCCAGCTCTGCCTCCTGTCTTTTCCTCAGTGACACTGTCTCTAGACCAAACAACATCGCTGGTCTCACCACAGTTTTGTACACCTTTCCTTTCATTTTAGCTGAAACTCTTCTATCACACATCACACCTGACACTTTTCTCCACCCATTCCATCCTGCCTGGACACGCTTCTTCACCTCTTTTCCCCACTCTCCATTGCTCTGGACTGTTGACCCTAAGTACTTCAAATCCTCCACCTTCTTGATCTCTTCTCCCTGTAACCTCACTCTTCCACTTGGGTCCCTCTCATTCACACACATGTACTCTGTCTTACTGCGGCTAACCTTCATCCCTCTCCTTTCCAGGACAAACCTCCACCTCTCTAGCTTCTCCTCCACCTCTTCCCTGCTCTCACTGCAGATCACAATGTCATCTGCAAACATCATAGTCCATGGAGATTCCTGTCTGACCTCATCTGTCAGCCTGTCCATCACCATAGCAACAAGAAGGGGCTCAGAGCTGATCCCTGATGCAGTCCCACCTCCACCTTGAACTCCTCTGTCACACCTACAGCACACCTCACCACTGTCTTACAGTCCTCATACATGTCCTGCACCGCTCTAACATACTTCTCTGACACTCCAGACTTCCTCATACAATACCACAGTTCCTCTCTGGGCACCCTGTCATAAGCTTTCTCCAGATCTACAAAAACACAATGCAGCTCCCTCTGGCCTTCTCTGTACTTCTCTATCAACATCCTCAAAGCAAATACTGCATCTGTAGTACTCTTTTTTGGCATGAAACCACACTGCTGCTCACAAATGCTCACTTCTGCCCTTAGTCTAGCTTCCACTACTCTTTCCCATAACTTCATTGTATGGCTCATCAGCTTTATTCCTCTGTAGTTGCCACAACTCTGCACATCTCCCCTTGTTCTTAAAAATGGGCACCAGCACACTTCTCCTCCATTCCTCAGGCATCTTCTCACTATCTAAGATCCTGTTGAACAACCCAGTCAGAAACTCTACTGCCACCTCTCCTAGACACTTCCAAACCTCTACAGGTATATCATCAGGACCGACTGCCTTTCCACTCTTCATTCTCTTCAGTGCCCTCCTCACTTCATCCTGACTGATCTTTGCTACTTCCTGGTCCACAACAGTCACCTCTTCTAGTCTTTGTTCTCTCTCATTTTCCACGTTCATCAACTCTTCAAAGTACTCTTTCCATCTTCCCATCACACTGCTGGCACCTGTCAATAGACTTCCATCCCTATCCTTAATCACCCTAACCTGCTGCACATCCTTCCCATCTCTATCTCTCTGTCTTGCCAGCCTGTATAGATCAGTCTCTCCCTCCTTACTGTCCAACCTAGCATACAAGTCATCATAAGCCCCTTGTTTGGCCTTTGCTACCTCTACCTTCACCTTACGCTGCATCTCCCTGTACTCCTGTCTACTCTCCTCAGTCCTCTCAGTGTCCCACTTCTTCTTAGCTAACCTCTTTCTCTGTATACACTCCTGTACCTCCTCATTCCACCACCAAGTCTCCTTATCTACTTTCCTTCCAGATGACACACCAAATACTCTCCTACCTGTCTCCCTGATCACATGTTTCCTGCACCAACATGTCCATTGAAGTCTGCGCCCATGACAACTCTCTCACTTCTAGGTATACTCTGTATCACTTCATCAAAGTCCAACCAGAATTTCTCCTTCTCCTCCAGCTCACATCCTACCTGTGGAGCATACCCACTAACAACATTGAACATCACACCTTCTATTTCTAGCTTCAGACTCATCACTCTATCTGACACTCTTTTTACCTCCAGGACATTCCTAACAAACTCCTCCTTCAAGATAACTCCTACTCCATTTCTCTTCCTATCTACACCATGATAGAACAACTTGAACCCTGCTCCTAAACTTCTAGCCTTGCTACCTTTCCACCTGGTCTCCTGGACACACAGTATGTCTACCTTCCTCCTCTGCATCATGTCGACCAACTCTCTACCTTTTCCTGTCATAGTTCCAACATTCAACGTCCCTACTCTTAGTGCGCTCCTCTTGTCTTTCTTCGTGCGAACGCACTTTCCTCCTCTCCTTCTTCGACCAACAGTAATCCAATTTCCACCGGCGCCCTGTAGGTCAACAGCGCCGATGGCGGTCGTTGTTAACCCGGGCCTCGACCGATCCGGTATGGAAGTCATAGGTTTGATTTGCATCTTTGATTTGGCAAAAGTTTTACGCCGGATGCCCTTCCTGATGCAACCCTCTGTATTTATCCGGGCTTGGGACCGGCACAATAAGACACTGGCTTGTGCCCTCTTGTGGCTACATTATACAAATATATTAATGATATATAGTCAAATACAATAGTTTGCAATAGTTACCACGCATCACATTAGATACTGAACAATTTCAGTCAAAATGAGAGGTGGAACTTCTTCATTCCCTGAATAGATGACCCGTTGTTTCAAATTCGACTTTCATGGGTAATACCGTAACATGTCATAATGGATGGAGGATAACTAACATAATATCATATAACATAACACAACATAATATAACATAACATAACATAACATAACATAACATTTCCTTCTCTGCCTCAGCAATGTTTCATGCTTTATTAACAAGAGGGCAATGACATCACTGATGTAAGCAGAGGATAGTTTGATTGACTTTTGTACTACCATGAGTGCCTTAGTGGTTTAAGCAGTGCAGATATACTGTAGACATATTTTTATAGTCCTTTTCCTTTTGATCTTATCTTCTTGGTCTTGGAAAAATATTCTTGAGGCATCAATTTCTCTCTATTGTCTCTTGTTGATTTATAATGAAAGAAATTGTTTCCCTTACGGGAGACTAAAAAAGGCATTGCTGATTTTTTTTGTTTTTTTTTTTTTTTTTTTGTCAATTGAAGGAGGTCTATTGTTTGCCAAACCAATGAGGGAAAGGAGCTGTGTGACAATGCTGGATCCATTCCATTTAAATTATGGAAAAAAAATAACAACTGTACTGAGTCTGGCTTCACCTTTTACTGAACTGACCTGGGTACCATCAACGTTAATTTCTTTAGGTACATGACACACACCGTATACGTGCACAAACACTGAATGACACATATTGTGTCATTAAGTGACACTATATATAATATACTGTATATACAGTATACTGTATATATACACTGTATATATGTACATTTTCTATATATGACAGGAGGAATCATGAGTGTGGTTCTGGATTTGCCGTTCTCTCTTTGTATCTGGATCTCTGCTGCTGTGGCCATTATCTACACCCTGATG
Organism: Antennarius maculatus; assembly: GCA_013358685.1. Lineage (NCBI taxonomy): Eukaryota > Metazoa > Chordata > Actinopteri > Lophiiformes > Antennariidae > Antennarius > Antennarius maculatus. The sequence continues at coordinate 21,746,738 of CM023616.1, forward strand.
GGAGGTCTCTACTCTGTAGCCTACACAGATGTTATACAGCTGGTCCTCACTTTTATTGGCTTAGTGAGTTTCTTATCATTTTCTTTTGTTCAAATGTTTTTGGCCTTGTACTTGAAAAAAAAAGAATTAGAGAAAAAAACATTTTCATGTGTCTCTTAGTGGGTGTGTGTTCCATTTGTTTTGATGAATCCTCACACCTTGGACATCAGTCATACTCTGATGAACAACACCTTACACGCCCCCTGGATTGGTCAACCAGAGCTGAAAAAGATCTGGATCATGATTGACGAATTCTTATTCCTGGTAAGGCAGCAATCATTTTCCTTTCTAATAAATAAACCCTATATAGACAACCTCAGTCTTAACAAGTTTTTCAGTTGCTGAATAACCATATGAAAGTAATGATGGGGAAGGGTGTCAACACCGAAAGTCCAAGTAAACTATCCTTCTGGCTGAGAGCAGACATCTTTATATCTTTGCAGTGCCCACTTGATGATTGTGACATATTTGTGATAACACACAAATGTTTTCACTTTTAAGGCATTAGGGAGTTCGGGATACCAGACCTATCACCAGAGGAACTTGTCAGCTTCTTCTCCAGCAACCGCCAAGTTCACAAGCATTGCTGCTGGATTCATCATATGGATATTTGGCATACCGTCTATACTAATCGGTGCAGCAACTGCATCCGCAGGTGATAAAGATTTGTCCTGTGTGCTTTTAAAAGCTCTTGGAGCCTACATGTCACAGCCAATATAATGCTCTTACTGTATGTTTTTTCACATGAACAACTCATAACATGAAGGAAGTGCAGCTGTGAACACCAAAGAGTGAGCACAGGAAAGGACAAAACTACACTTTGAATTTGCACAGTCCCACAGCAGCCATTGATCAAGGTGTCAAAATATGATAGTCACATTTTTCACACCATATACTTGTTGAAAGAGCGAGGTTATTTTGAGTGAGTGCAAGCTTCCTTCAAAAATGCGCATCCGATTTATTATTTAAAATATTGAAATACAAATTCAAAATATGAAGAAAACTCAACATTAAATAGAAAAAAAATATTAGATATCCAACAGTCCAGTGTCTAGCATAAATTCCTTCAATAAATGGTTTTTGAAATTGAGATCATTAAAATTCCATGTGTAAAGAAGTAATGGTTGTTTCAAAAAATTCCCGACACTATCGACAAATAGGGAAAGTGACATTTCCTGGACACTTTCTTTCTTGCTGTATTTGTGTCCATACCTCAGACTGGAACCAGACCACCTATGGTTCTCCATCTCCCTATGAGCGTGAAGAAGCAGGTCTAACTTTGCCCATCGCCCTGCAGCATCTCACCCCACCCTTTATCTCCATCATTGGGATTGGATGTATAGCCGCTGCTGTGATGTCATCAGCTGACTTGGCTTTACTTTCAGCGGCTTCTGTTTTCACTTCAAACATTTACAAGAACATCCTGAGACCTCAGGTATAAAATGTACTATTTGTCAATTATGGTTCGGAAGACTTTTTAAGACTGTCCTGTCAAGTTATTGTATGAAGACAGCATCTCATTGGCATCTTGAAAGAAATATGTAACATTATTAGGTTTATCTTAACACTTTAATCTCTTTGAATTACCCTCACTTTATTCTTTAGTGTGCCAGAAGATTAAACTCATCAGCAGAGAGTAGACAAGGACAAGTTAGAACCAGCAATGTAGATTGTAGACTAGCTGTAAGAAAAATCTGCCACAGCCTGCCAGATTTTTGGTTGGGTTGTCTCTCTGGGGATAAAATTCATTCAGAAGAGGCAAAGATGTAAAAACCAGAGGAGGGATGATCACCTCCACCCTCACAGTTATCATATATATATGACAGCCTGCTTATGTGATGAAAATGTGATAAAACTCATTTTGGTTTGCAGAGCAAACCGAGAACCCCAACGGACACCAGATTGTTTGGTCAAAAATTCTCTCAAACTCCAGATGATCCAGACTGCAGATTGGAACCTGCAAGTTTTCACAAATTAGGCCCCTATCCAATCATATTTGTGATATTTTATTGAATTCCTTTAAATTAATTTTGCTGGCTTTGATTTATATTTCAATAGGAAAAGTCAAGTCCTCTAGGGTCAGCATTGGGTTCTCTCCAGGTTCTCCGGCATCCTCCCACCTCCAACAATACACACTTTAGTGAATTGGCTGGCTTCAAATTGCTTGTAGATTTGAGTGTCTGGTTGCGGGAACCAATCTGTCTTGATGGGATATTCGCTGCTGGCTACATGAGGGACTCTGAGGAGATGTAGAGAGTTGTATGACTGGTGGTTCTTTTTGTGGAGGACGTCAAAAAACTTTATCTGTTTGGATTTATGACAACAGGGCTTCTGCTCCTCCTCATCTGTCACTTCTGTTAAGACATTTTTGCAAAACCGAATAGAAGTGATTACATGACTCAGTTCAGATACACACTTCAGCATGCACCAAAAGTGATACCAAATCCCTGCTGCAGGGGGCACTTGAAGTTTTGCATGCCCACACACACATGCAAATACTTGGTGACCTGGGAAAAAAATGCACAGTGGTATCAGAAGCTATTTTAAGTGAGAATCATTGGGGGTCCACCATTTTAGGCCTTTTAACAGCATTGGGCCCACATAGTTTGGTTAATGCCTATCTTGCGGTCCAATAAAGTCAGAAATTCAAACGCACACACCCACACCCACACACACACACACACACACACACACACACACACACACCCACCCACACACACACACACACACAGAAGTTGTATTTTGCCCATTTTCTGTTTCAAAAGCTGAATGTGAGGCTCAGTGTTTCAATTTATTTCTGTACTCATAATTGAGAACTGGCCTATAACTGACCCTGGTTTATGCTCCTGTTGGGCTGCAGGTGCCTGAGGTTGAACCTGGGACAGCATACATGTGAAGCATGCGCTCTGCCACTGAGCTACATAAATAAACAGTTCTTTTTTTGGAGCCCGATTTAAAGTTCCATTATTAGTTTGTGCAAATGTTCATAAATCTTTTCCTGTGATGCATGGCAATACATCCTGGGTGTACCCTCCTCTCAGCTGAAGCCGATCAGGCTCCAGCATAACCTGTGACAAACAAGGTGGACAAGTGGCTGAAGATGAGATAATTACAGTCATCTCATCTTCACGGAAATGGATGGATTTACCTTTTAATCAACCATAGTGCTCACAGAATATCTGTTCAATGACAGGTAGACCTACTCATTTAGTACTCTGCTGCCATCTGGTGCAATTCACTCTCAGATGCAGAAAATAACACACAGTTTGAACCAAATTTGTCGGTGCAGCGTCATTTCTTAGTATTTCAACTGTTATCTTAACCGTCTTACAAGTTTATCGAATGATTTTTGGAGTCAGTGGTCAATTGTTAACCATGTCTTCTTTTTCTTTGGTCTTTTCCCTTCAGGGGTCACCACAGCGAATCAGTGTCCTCCATCTAAACCTGTCTTCTGCATCCTCTTCTCTCACACCAACTACCTTCATGTCCTCTTTCACTACATCCATAAACCTCTTCTTTGGTCTTCCTCTAGGCCTCCTGCCTGGCAGTTCAAAACTCAGCATCCTTCTACCAATATATTCACTATCTCTCCTCTGGACATGTCCAAACCATCTCAGTCTGGCCTCTCTGACTTTATCTCCAAAACCTCTAACATGTGCTGTCCCTCTGATGTACTCATTCCTGATCCGATCCTTCCTGGTCACTCCCAGAGAGAACCTCAGCATCTTCAATTTGGTCAATTGTTGACCATGTCAGCGCTAAATTTTTTCTTCTGTTTACCACTGACTTATGACCTATATTCATTCATTAATTCATCGCCTACCACGTATTCTGCTTATGGTGGGTCGTGGGTGTTGCTGGAGCATAACCCATGCCTTTTGTGGTGCTTTATATAATATTCAGCTCTTTGAAACTTTACACCTTCAAGTTTTACTTCTGTCTCTGAATGAAAGATGAGACTCAAAGGGCATGGGTTACTCTCCAGGAACACCCACGACCCGCCATAAGCAAGTTTTTGCCATCAAGACAAAATATTTTCTTCTTTTTTCATTGCATCAAACATCATCTCAACCTGCATTGCTAACGTCATGTGTTGTTCTTGCTGGAAGATAATGGAAAACCACACAGAAACAGTTTATTTATTTGATTTATTTTCTTTACGGACATGTTATTACTACAAACTTCTAAACTGCATTACATTTACAACATCAACAACAACATCCAAAAACAAAAAAGGGCTGATGGGTAGAAGCCATTTGGCTTGTGAAATTCCCCAGAATCAACAAAGACCTCTATCATTACAATATGTTGTCAATAAATTCATATATTAAGTTTAACATTTAATTATTTTTGGCACATTGCTATTTTAAATTCCCAGCCACACATAGTCTCTCAGTTACTATCACTAGACCTTCATTTCCCCTATCAATGTAGCCACAATATCTTACCTTCACTAAACTGTTATTATAAACACTGTTATATTATAATAAACATTAACCAACATTTCCATCAATTCTGTCACCTTGCAATGTCAATTATTTATATGCATTTTTAAAGTCAGATAGGGTTTCTACACTCCTAATTTCCTTGTCCCAATTGTTCTATAATTTGACACCAGTAAAGGAAAAATAAAATGTTTTTAATGTACTTCTCTTGCTTTCTTCTGTAAAATGCTGTATTTCCCCTCAATTGTTAGTTGGACTCACTATTCTGAAGTTGTGCTAATGTATTTTGTGGTAAAATATTGTTGGCTTCCTCATACATGAGTTGAACAGTCCTATAGCTTATGAGGTCATGTGTCTTAAAACTTTGACTTTCCTTATCAGTTCATTTATTCTGCATCTGGGTCATTGAATATTCAAAGCACAGGTAATCTAATTAAACAGAAAAAATTACAATGTTATGTTCAATTTTTCATCATCTTCCTCCTCAATGGCGCCACCTACTGGTGACAGTGGTACTGGTGAGTGCTGGGCTTTCACTTTGAACACATCCCACTTCTCAGGTAGAACACCTTTGTTGAAGAGGACAGAAGCCAGGTAGGAGAACAACAAGATGGCAGCAATGGTGGACAACATGGAGATGGTCTTAACTGGAGCGTACTGAACATAAACACCATCCTCCAAAGTGCATCCTGGGAAATGTAGGACTGGTTCTAATCCTATTGTTGGGTCTCCACTCAACAGTCTTATTGCAACTCCCACCAATACCCCACTAAGAGCACCATAACTGTTGGAGATATTAAAATGGAGGACACAGAAGAGTTGTGGGAAGACTATGATGAAGGCTGCTTCAGCTCCAATGAACCAGAACAGGAGGACACTATTTTTCAGGCTGGTGAGCGCTGAACCAGTCACACCCACAACCACCACAGACGTATAGATCACCCACTGAATCTCTCTCTCTGATGCCTAAAGAGGAAGATCAGGTCAACAGTAAATGACAAATTTTTGAAAGGTAATTGTCAACTGTTCCTACAAATTGTTCAAAATAAAGACAATTGGTTTGGTTTTTGGTGTGTAATCTACAATTCTATGTAAGTGAACTTTGAAAAATATTTGTTCAAATGTGTTCTGATTACATTTTTATTACATAACTGCAATTCTGTACAAACAGCTGAAGTGAAAAAACAGAAGCTTGCTGTTGATACAATAAACATCTTGATGATAGTTGTCATCTCTCCAAATATTACTTTTCCACAAACATATCTTGTAGACTCTTACTGAATCTCTTTTACAATGCAACAATGGATAGAACCACTAGTTGTGAAGTTTTTCTGAGCATTTCTCAAGAAACCTGCAACATGCAAAACTAAAGCCAGAGAAAAGGCCAATAGTGAAAGGTTATGTTTAGAACAGGAGCTGGAGGAATATGGTTATTGTTTTAAAAATAAGATCACATCTGTCAAGTCAAAACAGAGATTTCGTGCTCATAAAAATTGGACAGAAGTCTGTGGAGAAGTCTGGAATAACCAAATATCCTTCCAACCATAGTAAAGACAGTCATATTTTCATACCTGAGGTCTTAGAATGTTTTTGTAAATGTTGGAGGTGAAGACAGAGGCTCCTGAGAGCAAAGCGGAGTCAGCTGATGACATCGCAGCAGCAGCTATACATCCAATTCCAATGACGGAGATGAAGGACGGGGTGAGGTGCTGCAGGGCAATGGGGAGAACTATAGCTGCTTCTCCACGTTTGTATGGAGATGGAGAACCATAGGTGGTCTGGTTCCAGTCTGAGCCGTGGAAACAAAATAGAAAAGAAAAAAGAAGTGTTTTGATCTCTGACTAAATGCGGCTCTCAACGTTTATGTCTTCTTTTTAATGTGGTAAATCTGTCAACTTGGTATCAAAGTCCATCTGTTACAGAGGTTTCATCTCCAACTAGTTAAATCGTTAACTAATTTCAGGAGCTAAGACTATGTTGCAAAATGGCTTATGTCCAATTAGGTTGTCTCCAGGATAAAAAAACAAACAAGCTGTCCAGGTAACTAGAGCCAGAGTGTTTGGTTTTGCTCAACCCTGACAACTGCTCACAAGCTCACCTAAAGATCTGCTCATTTGTCTCAGGTGAGAGTTTGATCATGGGGCCTTTCAAGGTTTGAATTGCACGTACATGACGTGCTATAATTTGAGAACCACAGGATTTTATCTCTGCTTTATGCAGACGATGTTGTCCTGTTGGCCTCATCAAACCTGGACCTTCAGCGTGCACTGGGAGGGTTTGCAGCTGAGTGTGACGCGAGTGGGATGAGGATCAGCACCTTTAAATCCGAGGCCATGGTTCTCGACCGGAAAAGGGTGGTGTGCCCTCTTCAGGTCAATGGAGAGTCCTTACCCCAAGTGGAGGACTTTAAGTATCTTCAGGTCTTGTTCACGAGTGAGGGAAGGATGGAATGTAAGATTGACAGATGGATCAGTGAAGCGTCAGCAGTGATGCAGTCGCTGTATAGGTCTGTCGTGGTGAAGAAGGAGCTGAGTTGCAAGACGAAGCTCTCAATTTACCGGTCAATCTACATTCCTACTCTCACCTATGGTCATGAGCTTTGGGTCATGACCAAAAGGACAAGATCCCGGATACAAGCGGCTGAATGATTTTCCACCCTAGAGTGGCTGGGTGAACCCTTAGAGATAAGGTGAGGAGCTCAGTCACCAGGGAGGAGCTCGGAGTAGAGCCGCTGCTCCTCCGCCTCGAGTGGAGCCAGCTGAGGTGGCTCGGGCATCTGTTCTGGATGCCTCCAGGACGCCTCCCTGGGGAAGAGACCTCGGGGAAGACCTAGGACACCCTGGAGGGACTATGTCTGTTGGCTGGCCTGGGAATACATCGGGATCAGCCTGGAGGAGCTGGAGGAGGTGTCTGGGGAGAGGGAAGTATAGGCATCCCATCTGAGACTGTTGACCCCTCCACCCGTACCTGGATAAGCGGTTTAAGATGCATGTATGGATGGATGACGTACTATAATTACCTGTGGATGCAGCTGCTGCCCCAATCAGTATAGGAGGTATGCCAAATATAAGTATAAAGAATGCAGCGGCAATGCATGAGATCTTGGCTGTAGCTGGGGATGACGCTGACAAGGTCCTCTGGTGGAAACTCTGGTACCCCACCCCCCCCAGTGCCTTTAAAATAAACAAGTTAGTTGTTTTGTAGAAATTTGGAATCCTCCGCAGACAAACCCTTCCAATCCTTACAGGACTTAAAAAATAGTTCAATTTGAGACAAACTCCATGACAATCAGAATCTATCGCTAGAACATAATTTCTACTTTTCTTTTCAACATGAGTACTGAATTGTCTACATTTATTTATCGTTGAAAGAGGATAAGTCAAGCTTCCTTACGAAGAAAATGAAGTCATCAATCATGATCCAAATCTTTTTCAGCTCTGGTTGACCAATCCAGGGAGCGTTTAAGGTATTGTTCATCAGAGTCTGACTGATGTCCACGGTAGAAGGATTCATCAAAACAAATGGAATACAGATACACTGTACAGAAAAAAGAAAACTTTTAAATGATAAAGCCCACACCTCAATGGCTTAAGCTTTAAAAAAAATAGGGGCAGAAATGATAAACTCACTAAACCAACGAATATCAGGACCAGCTGTATAATATCTGTGTAGGCCACAGAGTAGAGACCTCCCATCAGGGTGTAGATAATGGCCACAACAGCAGAGATCCAGACACAAAGAATGAAGGACAGATCAAGGACCACACTCATGGTTCCACCTGCCCAGTATAACTTGTCAGTAAAATTGTAATAACAGTGATTTTGCAATAAATATCTAACTATACTGTGTGTGGAATGTACCTAAAGAAATGAATGTTGAGGGTACCCAGGTCACGTCAGTAAACAGTGAAGCCAGGCTCAGTATAGCTGTCACTTCTTTCCCATACTTGAAATGGAATGGGTCCAGCATCGTCATGAAGTTTCTTTCTCTCATTTGTTTGGCAAACAGCAGACCTCCTTCAATGACGAAGAAAAAAAAAGTTAAAAACCCAACAACCCATGATTAGACAAAAATAGTCACAGAATAACCATAAGCGTTATGTTGTGCAATCTTAATGAGCACCAGTAAGAGAATGATGGGATGGGAACAAACATATTTTTTATATATGCATCATGATGAAAAAAAAGACCAGGTCAAGTTGTGTCAGTAGCTACTATTCCAAAAGTAAGTAAATCAAACTTTGAATGTATGAAGCAACAATAATCCTTAATATATTTAGATGATAAATGTACACCTTACAAAACAATTAAAAGACTTAATTGTTTTACTATAACACCAGGGCAGTTCTTCAGGGATATCAATCTGTTTATTTCAAAAGTCACAAGAGCTGCTTCCACCTTGTCCTGATTAACTGATTCTTCTCTAGTTTTAAGATTTTTCTTTTGTCACAGGTAGTCCATTTCCTCTAGGATGGTACAGCCAGGTAGTAGGTGTGTCCTAACAAAGTTTTCTGTGTCTCCCAGTATGACCATGCAAGAGTGGAAGAGATATCAGGAGATGTCCATCACATGAGGCGAGTTGGCCAGGACAATAGAAAGGGTTTAGATTCATCTGTTTCATTAAGTGAAAATAAACAGGAAGAATGCCCTACAACACGACCTCCAATGGGTTCCTAGTGGGCATGTTCCTGACCAAATGTTAAGAGAGACAGTCATCCAAGAACACAAGAAATAGTTTGGGATTCACAAAGCTTCGGCTGACATGGGGCACGTCAGGCATGAACAAGTCTTGAGACAAACTGGTGAACTTAATGCTGAAAACTATTCTTTCCGTATCTGAACTTGACAAATTGTGTAAATTTTCTTACTATTGAGACACGAAAAGTGATGGCAAGGTAAAGCAGCAGGCAGCTACTTCATGTTGCTCCCAATGAACAGCTTATAAAGGGGGACGGCACCTTGCTCATGGGTGCCATGGTGTGCGCTGGAGGTGAACCGGCACCTCCCATTGGCAGTTCACACTCCAAAATTTTCTTGCACAACATGGGTCTTGAACCACTGACCTTCCGGTCTCCAACCCAAGACTTAGTGGACTAAGCTACTGCTGCTCTTTATGTTTTTCTTAGTTTGTTTCTTCATTTTATTATTCTTAACTTAATTTTTGCTTACTGTTATCTACATATTATTAAGACAGTCTGTGCTTCATTCTGTGACACTTCAGTTTCTACATAAAAGCAAGACCTAACTTTCAAGTGACCCGACACTTGTCTGCATCAGACCATGCAGCTACAATCATTGACTGCAGTTTGCTTTTCCCTTCTCTCCCCTCACTTTGGCCCCTCTGAAAATAAAACAGATGATTGTAGGTTAACATGTAGTAGATGTGAGTAGATTATTATTTTTTTTCCCACCAAAGCAACCATTTGTGCAACAGGGGTAAGTTGTATTCTATAAATGTTCAGCTAATCCAGCTCTAGGGAAGTGTTGCAGTTGAAGAACTCCAAGCTGAAAACACTTTCAATGGCGTCATATCATTAAGTTGTACAGCAGTTATTGCTACCATACTCTACTGGTGTCAGACAGCTTTTAAATCCAGATTTATCTTCTTGTGATGTCATTTTAATCTCTTACCAGCGATAAACGATGAGCCATAAGCCAATACCACCACAACTGTCCAGATGAGTCCCATGGAGGGGGTGTACATCATCTCAGCTGTGCCAATAATGAAGGCTCCTCCTACCCATGTAGCTAAAAAATGGATAAGTACACATGAAGTTCGTAAGCAGAACTACATCAGCTTATTGGACAGAGAAGGGTTGTTGATGATTGAGGGCATTGATTGATCATGAAATAATCATGGCTATCAAAACAACAGTCTGATTTTACATTATGATCACTGGGAAAAGTTTTAAATGCAATGCATTTAGCACTTTAATGCTTTATTTTTACCCAAACCATTTTTGCTCTTCATTTCTTTCTGCTGTTCAACCCCTCCCCCCATGCCACCCTTTCCTTTCTGGTCTGGTCGTCACATTTATCTTTGTAATAAATAAAATGAAGATGATACAACAGGAGGTTTCACAGTTTTAGACTGCCAAACAGATGCACAGCATATCCCCTGACCTCGACATTATTATGGTTTGATTGTGATGATTAGGGTAAAAGATTTGTGTCCAGACTTCTTGTAAATTAGGTAGCACATTTTATTTGCCTCATAGATTCCATTCTGGGTTCATTAGCTTTTCTTTACTCACCTGTCATTGTGAAGATCCCCACCATCCAGTTGATGCTCCGGCTCCCCAGCAGGACCATCTCCATTCCAGTGGCTGCACTTTTCTTCTGTTTCCTTTTGGATTTAAATGAAGCCCAGATGCCGGTCCCAAGAACCAGCAGGTAAAAAATTGCAATCATTACAACTCCTGGGACATTAACAGCCATGGTTGACTAGTCTCCTCACTTTCCAAACTCTGAATGACTCTCTGAAAAAAGAAGACAAATTTCTGAAGACATGTTTGCCCATCCATCCATTTCATAGAACCTCTTGGATATCTCATTTTCAAAAGAAGATATTACAGTTTCAGATCTCTACACTTGAATATTCATAGGGTGAAACAGTGATTATTGGAAATGTAATTTCAATTTTCAGAGTTTGTATCAGGTATTACCATTTGTAATACCTGATACAGAATTAACAGTTTGATGGATGGCAAATTCTGGACACAAGTTCATGTTTCTGTCCTCACCTTTTTGAATGTTGCTCTTGAACACCAAGTGGTCCCTTTGTCTTCTGTTGTAGCCAGCCGTCAGTCTTTTACTAACCTTTACGACAGGTGGTCAGCCTCTCTCTCTCCTACTAGCAACAGTTCACTCAATGCATTTGTTATAACCAGTCCACTCCTCTGTTATACTATAAGCTGCAAAGTGATTCATTCATTCCAACATCTTCCAGCCAGGGATGGCACAGTGGTGCAGTGGCTATCTCTGTCACTGCGCAGCAAGGTGGTTCCTGGTTGGAGTCCCGCTCTGTTTGGAGTTTACATGTTCTCCCAGTGTCTGCTCAGGTTCTCTTTGGATTCCCCTGGGACAACACTCATTGAAAAATTATTTCAATTTATAATATTTTTTACATGAACAAATATGCTATTTAATTAAATATCAACCAGTTTTGTCACACCAGGTAATCATGTTTAAGGCAAGGTAGGTTTGTTGTACCATTGCTTCTCTTCTTGAATATTGCACCTCTTTAAATTCAGCCACTTACAAATCAGCTGTGGAGGAAGACAAGGACGAGCAGGTATATATATACTTTTATGATCCCCGAAGGGAAATTAAGAATACACTCTACTATGTTAGTGAATCACACGCATGCATGCATGTACATGTTAGTGTTTTCAGGCCCCTGTAATACACACAACCACACACAAGGGGGCCTATAAGCATGCCATGTGAGGTAGAGTGGCGGGCAGCTCCTTCTTGGTGCACCCTATGTAAGCAGCTTGTGAGGGGGTGGCGCCTTGCTCAAGGGCGCCTCGGCAGTGCTCCGGAGGTGAGCTAAAATTTGCATAAAATTGTTTTATGGTATTTAAGTCTTGTCCTGGTTGTGCTGGTTTTTATTTGTACAAACTTTATAAGTGGTTTTTCATATTCCTTAGCTAAGTTAATTTACTTTAAACACACAAGTTGGAGGGACTATGTGTCTCAACTGGTATGGGAATGCGTGGGCTTTATCTTATGAAATCCTGTCCTGATGTGCTGGTTTTATTTGTACAAAATTATATAATTGGTTTTCCATGTTCCTTAGTTAAGCTAAGTTAAGCTACCTTAAACACACTAATTAGAGAGACAATGTCTCTCGGCTGGCCTGGGAACGTGTGTGTTTTAGATATACTTTATTAATCCCAGAGGAAATTGCACATATCCACTGCTCAAGCAGACATAATGAATAAATACTAGATAAAAACCAGGAGAAAAAGAAACACTGACATCGCGTGACATACCACAAGACATACACTACACTACCAGACACATGCAGCACTAACAGGACATATACTAAACTAAAATATAAACAGTATAAAATAGTATAAAAAGTGAAAGTAGTGAAGAGGAATATATTCCTAAAAAAAGTGAGGAAGACTCAGATGCAGAGACAGAGACAGAGGATAAGTTAAAGTATACATGTCCCCCACCAACAAAGCTAAACAGAAGCTGTTCAAAGCATGCGTGAAAAGAAAGACATTTGACTATAAATAAAAGCTTGAGCTCAGGTCCTCGGCATAATGTGCAGACAGACAGTGGTCAATGATCAAGCCAGAGTGGCATGGGAGAAAGTAGTGACCCTTCCTCAACACGTAATTAGGAGAAAAATACTCCACACAGTTTATCATCCAGCAATGATTTCAGTTACTGTATCTGCCGTATGCAAAAACAATAGTGGGTCAAGGCTGTACAACAAAAAGCAGTATTGCCTGTACTGTAAACTTGGATTCATTAAAATTTCAAGTCATTTGGAGAGTGCTCATGTTGATAAGCCAGAGGTTGCACTGGCCGTGGCCTGGAAGAATCCATCTGGAGCATCTAAAACAGGGGCAATTTTGCTCGCAATGTTGAAGTAATGAATGACGGTGTTGGTGAGCTTGTTCCTCACAAGAAACCAAGAATGGATTCTCAAGTAGCAGATTACCTTCATTGTTCATATTGCCAAGGTTTCTTTGCAAGGAGGGTCCTTTGGCATCACTTGTTGATCTGCAAGTTCAAGCTGGCTATAAAAGAACCTGGCAAAACACGTGTGCAAGCCCTATGTACATTTGCTGCACCTCCACCACCTGGTGTCAAAAAATAAATTTTGGAAGTTGTTAAACAACATTGTGATGTTTATTTAACCATCAAATCTGACCCCTGTATCATGGAGTATGGTGAGCACCTGTATAATTGTCTTGGATATGATGCTGGTAAAGATGAATATATATGGCAGAAATTAACTTAGATGGGACGGCTTCTGGTGTGCTCAAGAAAAATGTCTTCCCTGAAGACCCTTGAGGACCACATCAAACCCTCAAATTTCATGCATGTTGTGGAAGCAGTGAGATGCGGAGCTGGGTATGATAGCAAGACTAATGCATACAAATGCCCAAGCCTTGCTCTCAAAATCGGACACAGCCTGACAAGGATTTCACTTCTTGTTGAAAGTCTTGCAAATGTACAGTGCAACTACAATGCAGCCAAAGAAGCTCGTACCTTCCGTGGAGTGTATGAGGCCAGGTGGAATTAGTTGATATCAGCTACATCACTGAGAATACTTCAAAAGTCTAAATGGAATGCACCACTTTTGCTTCCATTCACAAAAGATGTCCAGACTCTCCATTCCTTTTTAGAAGAGCACAATCAAAAAAGTCGCAGTCAGTTGTCCACCGAAGCAACCCCTCAGACTTGGGCAGTGCTAACAAAGGTCACTTTGACACAAGTCATCTTTTTCAACCGAAGAAGAGCAGGGGACGTGTCCAAAATGCCCCTCTCTGCATATTTGTCTCAAAATAGTGGAGGCCCTCTGGAAGATACAAATATAGACCTTGAAAGAAAGTCTGTCAGCATTTTGAGACATTAAAGAGGGAAAAGGGGAGGAAAGGTTCCTGTACGTTTGACCCCGCCAATGCAACAAGCCTTGGATCTTCACATTAGCAAACAACATGAATGTGGTGTTCAAAAGGAGAATATCTACTTATTTGCAAGACTATATGCACTTAACTGTTACAGTGGGTCTGATTGCCTACGCTATTTTGCCGTTGTTTGTGGAGCAAAAAGTCCTCAAAATCTCAACTCCACAAAACTCTGCAGGCAAATGGGAACTTTGTGTCAAGTTCTTAATCTTAGTAATACTGAACTTGATCAGTGAGCTGATTTTCTTTGTCATGACATAAGAGTGCATCGGCAATTCTACAGACTTCCTGAAGGTACCCTGCAGCTTGCTAAAATTAGCAAGGTTCTGATGGTTATGGAGCAGGGACGTCTAGCTGATTTCAAGGGCAAGGGTCTGGATGACATCCATATCGATCCAGAGGGTATTAGTCATTTATTATTCAAATTTAATAATTTCCATGTTTAAATTTCTTGAGCATAACCAATTTTTTCTTGACCATTGCAATTAAAAGTATTTCAGCCTGAATTCATACGTCATGTCCCTATCTCCAACCCTCTTTGCAACCAACTATCGTCATAGAGCAAGTGAGTGTGGACAGTGACGTTGAGATGGCCAGTGAACAAGGCTGCCAAGGTATTTTCATAATCCTTCCCAATAATGCTTATGTTCCAATGCGTGTTCAAATTCTTTAACACTGGATAACTATTGATACTGAATATCATTTAATTTTATTCAATATAAATTTGAATTTGACATGTCCTCCTTAATTATTTAAAAACTGCTGCTTCGAGTCTCAAAGAATTTATCATCAATTTTATGAGCATAAAATATTGAGATGATATGATGGGGATGTTTAACTGTACTTAAGATTGTTTGCCTTTCATATATAAGAATATTTCCCTTGTACTGTGTAAAAAGCCCTGTGCAGTTAAAGCTGTTGGCCTGGACTTTTATCATATCAAGATGACACATCAGCGATTAGGTTCGCATCCTACAGATTACATTTTTATTTAAATTTTATTTTGCAATTCAATCTTTAATGGTTTTCAAAAATTCCAGTTGTCAGATCAAGCCAGAGAAGAGAGACAGAGACGTGAACGATAATGATGCAAAAACAGCGGAGGACAATAATAATAATATAGCAATGGAGAAGGGCACTGTGGCACCTTCCCAAAGCTACAGTTGCCTCTCACCAGAAAGAACGTAAGGTTTCTGTCACATAACTTTCATCCTATGATTATAGAATACTGATGGCACTGAAGTAACAGAAATGCGTATTTATAACTGTTTTATAGGTCACCATCCTTTCAAGAGACAGCCATGGCAAACAGAGGAGATACTTTTAGTTGAAAAGCACATGATGTCGTTCATCACTTCCTGTCGGGTTCCAGGGAAACATGACTGTGATAAGTGTCTTCAACTGGAAGAAGTATCACTCAAAAACAGAAATTGGCTAGCCATAAAATTCTACATCAAGAACCAACTCACAGCTCTGAAAAGGAAATTATAAATTTGATCAGTGTATGCTGATAGAAATTCCAGAGCCCATTATGTTTTCTATATTTTTATAAGTATTTTTTATAAGTGTAAAAGCTAGAGTTGCAAATTTTTATTCTATTCTAAGTTGCCACTGAAGTTTTAATTTAATGTTACATTATTTTTTTGAGAATTTATAATATAATGCAACCTTTTAATTTATTGTCAATTTTTTTTTTAAACAAATTTTGTTAAAAAACATTCAAAGCAGACTAAGTTATGTTTTCTATATTTTTATGAGTGTAAAAACTAAAGTTACAGAAATTTTATTTATTGTTAGTTACACTTTTAAGTTTTAATTTAATGTTAAATTATTTTCTGAGAATTTATAGCATAATGCAACTTTTTTCTACAAGTTTTGTTAAACATTATTACAAAGCATTAAAAAATAAAAAAAAAATAAAGTTTTGACTAGAAAATTCACCAAACGGCCTGAGTCTCTAACCAGTAGCAAACAATACATCACAAGGTGTAAAAGCGTAATTTGACGTTGATAAATTCTGGAATATCTATATGAAACATTCAAGGATGGCATGCTATTGCAAATCTATATTTGCCTTCTGTGTCTGTCAGTGTTTTTCAAGCTGTATCAAGGTTTTGTATTACTTATCTCCACAGTAAAAGTATATAAGGTTCAACAAAGTAAGTTTAACCTGAATGTGTGTCAAGTGGTGCCCAGTAAGGAAGATTCACCGGACATTGTGCTTACATGGCCCCACTTATGACTAAATACCGGATACTGTGCTTATGTGTCCCCACGTATTACCAAGTACCTGACAAGTTCCCACAAGTAGGATCCCTGTCAGGTCTGGGAATTTTACTTTCTTTAATTGATAACATGAAGTGAGATTTCTGTTTAGGAAGAGTTCAGGATGTTTCCTGATTTTTTTCAGAGCTGTAGGTGCACTGGAAAGGCCGGTTCCCACAACTGACCAGCTGCTCTTGTGGCATGACAATGACGTAAAGACAAGGATGTGTGTGTGTGTGTTATGTGTGTGTCTGTCTGGTAGGGTGGAAAGGAGGGCTTTCTTTTTACTACTTTCTTGTGTTTGTTACTTTATATTCTGGAAAGCACTTTGTGTTGCATGTTCTTGCATGAAAAATACCTTAGAAATAAAGTTGATTGGTTGACTGATAGCCTTGGATAACTAGTGAAACTGCTCACGGAGACACTCACAAATGCTGCAGTCTGTGCGTCTTCTGCTGCAACTCCAGTGCACGCTTCTGATCCCGTTCCAGTTAACACAATAGAAAGCCCCTTTGTTTTGATGAGCCCATTCTTCTTAAGTTGACGAGCTTTTTGGCAATATCAGCGTTGCTTTTAGTGAGATTCGTGTTTATGGAAACATTTCTTCCTTTTAGTTTGAAGTCTTGTTTCAGAAGAGCAATTTTGTGTTTACGATTGTTGAATTTTATCAACACTGCAGGTGTTCTCCTACCCCGAGGTGTCAGCGAACATCAGCTTTGAATATGCTACAGATTTAAGATTATCTTAATATCTCTGAGTTGGGAAATCACCTGTTGCTCCACTGTGTCAGTATCAGCCTTGCGCTCATTGGCCTCTGCACTTCCCCCGGCTACAGCATGTACATGCGTGCGAAGCTTGTTTTTGATGCCAGTGATGATCACATCATTAATGCAAGTCTTCTGTTCCAAATAATCCACTCGCTGTTCCAAGGCAATAATGCACCAGTCCTTCTCTTCCATATCTTTCCGCAACTGCTTCAGTTCTTCCAAGACCTTTCTTAAATTTGCATTATAATTTCTAAGTATACATACATATATAAACATACTTATTTATCTATTTTACTTGCCAAGGTGCCCTGTTGGGAGGGATGTCTTTATTTCACATGACCTGAAATGAATAATACATTTACTATGGTTTGATAATATGGAGAAACTGTTCGGGGCTAATGATAATAGTAATAGTAATCTGATGGTTAACTTTGTCAAGTCCTGGTCAGTATAACTGAATCCTCTCCTTGGGTTTCAATAACTAATCAACATTCTCCTCTGACAAAGCTCAGTTCTATTAAAGTCCTCTCTGATCCATCATTAGTATAGACTGCAATAGTCCACTGAACACCCCTGATGAACACCCCTAATGTGTAATGAATAAAATTCAATACACATTAGAAATGAATGGATCTTTTTTTCAGTTTGGAGCACTGCACTCATTTTGACCCCTGGATTTGACTAGCATTGGACTTAGTACTGAACCAGCATTTAAAATTTTCCATATTGGATTAGGTTTTATGAACATATTTATGGAACATATTGAGAGTAAAGATCACTTACAAAAATCATGTGAACATTTGCCAGTCCTTTCTTTTTCTGTGCCCGTACTTCAGACTGGAACCAGACCATCTACGGTGGTCAGGGGGAAGCAGGCTCAACTCTGCCCATCACCCTGCAGCACCTGACCCCAAACTTCATCTCCATTATTGGGATTGGCTGTGTGGCCGCTGCTGTGATGTCATCAGCTGACTGTCAGCATCTTCTATCTTCACTTCCAACATTTACCAGAACATCATTAGACCTCAGGTAAAAATTGCCTCTATAAAAATGCCCAAATGTTCCCCCATCATCGACTGGTGATGGTGGGGGAGAGGTTACCTGTTTGGTTTGCTAATTTTGTTGTTTAGATGATGTTTGGTCAGAAGTTCGGGGCCAACTTGAGCTCACAGGACTAGACAATCTTTGCCAAATTCAAATGCTGACTCGACAACTGTTCTTGTGAAGGTGTGATGATTATTGAACATAATATATTGCATCTTGTTTAATCAGTTTCATTGAATGAAGATCATAAATTCCACACATGCACTTTCTTTATAAATAAATGATGGTAAATACATGAAGCTACTGGGTATATTCAAACAGGTTTTAGAAATGCAGAATGCAAGCTAATGACCGGTGGGATTTCAGAAAAGAAACAGAAAAGAAAAAAAAATCTGGTTTCACTTCAACAGTTTCCTGTTGATCCAAATGTATGATGTACTAAAAACAGTTCACCTGATTTAGAGACGTCAAGGCCACCAAATCAGTTAATACAGAAATACAGCAGACCAAAAAAACCATCAATATCCATTATTCAGTGCAATCCTGTATTAGCACAACATATTCAGAATTAAGAATCATATTTTTAATTAAAGTCATGAACAATCATGTGTAACGTGGTTTCACAGAGGTAACTACTAATTCAATCATTTACAGCTGACATATATACTCAAATTGTTAGCTTCTATTACTCGTCGTTTTGATATTTTTGCAGAATGTTAAAATATTGCCTTAGGTCAATTACGTGTGCTAGTTGGTCATAAAACTCCCAGACAGCCACAAATAATTTTGCGATGCAAATAATGCATCACTATGTCACTATGGGCAGCTGTCTAAAGCTGTGCTCCCAGATCTTCCCAGCGTCCTTTCTGATTGTAAATCCATCCGTTTGTTTTTCCACTTATATTGTGTTGTATTTTGTTATTTTATTGCTTTTGATTTCAAATTTTGTTACAATCCATATTTATGAACTTTAAATTTGCTTCATGACTGAAGTTGAACTTTTGTTATTACATCAATGAATACATCTCGTCAGTACTCATGTCCACCCGGGTTCTGTGCACAAAACGAGCTTACCATGTTTATAATGTTTGTATGATCTCTCTATGTTTTCCTTTCCAGGCATCCGACAGAGATCCAGTGGGTAATCCGAGTTTCTATAGTGGCTGTGGGTGTGGTTGGAACGTCATTCACATTTCTGAAAAATAGCATCATGATGTTCTGGTTCCTGGGTTTCGAAATGGGTTCCGTTTTATTCTGTCCTGAATTTTTCCGTGATATATTGTTCAATATCTCCAACAGTGATGGTGCTGTAGGATTGGTAGGATTTGTATTACGACTGCTGAGTGGAGAAAAACTACTAGGATTAGAACCGGTCCTACATTTCCCAGGATGCACTCTGGAGGATGGTGTTTATGTCCAGTATTCTCCAGTTAAGACCATCTCCATGTTGTCCACCATTGCTGCCATCTTGTTGTTCTCCTACCTGGCTTCTGTCCTCTTCAACAAAGGTGTTCTACCTGAGAAGTGGGATGTGTTCAAAGTGAAAGCCCAGCACTCACCAGTACCACTGTCACCAGTAGGTGGCGCCACTGATCAGAATGAGGATAAGACATTGAAAGAACTCTGAGCTGTCACAGCTGATGATCTGAATTGAGTAATTACTTTTCATGTGTTCAGAAATATCTTTTTTTTCCTTAATTTTTTTGCATTATATTGGTTTTTAAATGCAATGCAGTGTTCTGACCAGTGTTCCCAGACTACTTCCAGTAGAAGATGCTAGGGTTGTAGGTATGGTCGTGGCCATGTTCCTGTTGTGACCCTCTAACACCATAATGCTTTGTACTTTTGCCTTAAATTGCTTAATAAACTCTTTTGGAGCCACCTGGTCTAAATGTTTATCATTTGTTACAGCCTACGAGATGCGATAGCTACTGTGTCCCTGCATAGGATTGCATGCAATACTGTTTTGACGCTTCTGTGCAAACACACATTATAATAATAACATGTTAGAGCACAAGCTTCCTGAATTCTGCAGCACAACAAAGTGATAGCCTTTGGTGTCTATGAGGATTAACACAGGGCAACACATCCGCCCATTCATCCATCCATCTTCATCTGCTCATCCAGAGTTGGGTACACACACATTATATATATATATTAACACGCAGGTACAGGTAGTTAATGGAAAGATCTCATGCTATACATCTTATTTGGCTTTTCCCTTCAGGGGTTGCCACAGCAAATCAATTGCCTCCATCTAACCCTGTCTTGGTCTTTGGTCTTCCTCTAGGCCTCCTGCCTGGCAGTTCAAATTATATATTATATAGATATACAGTATATATATATATATATATATATATATATATATATATATATTCATCACCAGTGTTCTTCGGTGTTGTCTACATTATAATAATGAAATGAAATCTTATTATGTCCCAACAATTTTAACGTGAGAAATAAAATTTTGTGGATGACAGTTTTAAATCTCAAGTATGAAAAGAAGCACTAATTGTTCTTTGTTGACTAAGTCAACATAGAACCAGTTTGTGCACCAGAATGAAATGTCAGGTCAAGCTAATTGGTTTTTAACCAGTTTGTTTCCTATTCTAATTATATACTCCAACTTCAGCTGGAGCTGAAGACATTCAAAAAGGTGAATATGGCTGTTAACGTCCCAGGAGTGATAGTGATGGTGGTTTTCTACCTGCTGGTTCTTGGGACCGGAATCTGGGCTTCTTTCAAGTCCAGAAGGAAACAGAAGAGAACTGGAGCCACTGGGATGGAGATGGTCCTGCTGGGAAACCGGAGCATCAACTTGGTGGTGGGGGTCTTCACCATGACAGGTGTGGAGTTCACTTTACAAAATTAGAGGAACTCCATTTTCTGATGAAAATACAACTTATCTAGGAGCTAAATTCTTAATCTTGACTTTGATGTACTCAAAATTTTAAAATATTGTAATACTTCTAAATGTTGCTCTGTGATGTGCTGGCAACGTGTCCGGAATATTTCTCCGTCTCATGCCTGTAAGTCGACTGGAATATGTCCCAGTAAACCCCGTGTTAATCCACTCTGCAGCTACGTGGGTTGGAGCAGGCTTCATTGTTGGTACAGTTGAGATGATGTGCACTCCATCCATGGGGCTGATCAGGGTAATAACTGTGTTCCTGTCACACATCTCAACTTTTATTATTGGTAAGAGTTTTATTTATCTGATAGAACACTGCCTGTCAAAGTGTAAAATAACAATTACAATCACAAAAAAATCACATCAGCTTTATAATGTTTTCTCTCCCATCCCTTAGTTGTATTGACTTCCCATCAAAAGCTTAAGCCGTATGTTTTTCTCCAACAGTCACAGTCACATCCCAGAATGTAGGTCAGTGGTTCTTAACCTGGGTTCGATCGAACCCTGGGGGTTCGGTGAGTCGGTCTCAGGGGTTCGGCGGAGACGGAGGTCAAGACAAAACACCCGTTTTTGCGCACTCAGTAGTTGATTTCTGCCTGTCATGATGGTACGTCATCTGATTGCTTTCTTAATATTTTAATTCATAGTTACTATGTTGAGCAAAAACAGAAAGTGGTCAGACGAGTGGTATAGAGGGTCGTCCAGTGATTCAAGATCGGCGGTTTGATTCCCGCTCCTGCCGAGTCATTGGTCGTTGTGTCCTTGGGCAAGACACTTTGATAAATAAAGGGTGGGCCTCGTCAGCTGCTAGGGTCCAGCCATAACCTCTGCCACAGCCTGACCTGTCACTAGAAAATGAGCTTCACATGGAGCATACCAAAAGAACAGAACCATGACAGTCACGACACATCAGTAACCTTTTTTTTTTTAAACTTATCGTGTGTTTCAATGAAGGAGGTCTCCTGTTTGTCAAACCACTGAGAGAAAGAAACTGTGTGACGATGCTGGACTCTTTCTACATCAAGTATGGAAAAGTAATAATGGCTGGAATGAGTTTCTTCTCAATTTTTATTGATCTCACCTGGCTGCCTCCAACACTCACTGGTTTAAGTATGTCATTTGAAATAAAATTTGTGGCACACTTTATATGCATATATATACTTTACTGTCTCTATATCTGACAGGCGGAACCATGAGTGTGGTTCTGGATTTGCCGTTCTCTCTTTGTGTCTGGATCTCTGCTGCTGTTGTCATCATCTACACCCTGATGGGAGGTCTCTACTCTGTGGCCTACACAGATGTTATACAACTGGTCCTTATTCTAGTAGGTTTGGTGAGTTATCATATATTTTAATAGGCATAAAATATAAAACTAATATGTTTTAGCACTGGATAACACTATCTCTCCACAGCAAGATGGTTCTGGGTTGTAGAATTTGTGAGTTCTCCCAATGTCGGCGTGGGTTTTCTCCAGGTTTTCTGGTTTTCTCTCACCTCAACAATAATGTTCTTCAGGTGGACTGGCCAGGCTCCAAATTGTCTCTAGATATGAGCATGTGCATGAGTGGTTGTTCGTTTTTCATGTGGTTCCTCGGAGGGCTGGCAACATGTCCGGAGTGTCTGACAGTATCATGCTCGTATTCTTCTGGGATAGGCAGCAGCCACCCCAGTGAGCTACAGAGGCCATACAGAAAAAATAATAAATGTATTGTCTTCATTTGTGTGTCAGGGCATCTGTGCTCCCTTTGTCATGGTGAGTCCTCACACCTTGGACATCAGTCAGACTCTGATGAACAACACCTTAAACGCTCCCTGGATTGGTCAACCAGAGCTGAAGAAGATCTGGATCATGATTGATGACTTCTTATACTTGGTAAGTAAACTACAGTATGTCCTTTAATAAGTAGAATTCACTCCTGAATCTATAGATATCTGTAGAATAGTGATAAATGTCATGTATTTTGAAGACTGAACTGTTATAATGTTGCACTGAAATTAAGTAATTAACTGACTCTGTTTAAAGATTAGGATGGATGTAATGCAAATGAACCAATTATCTGGATTATTTTTCAGGCACTTGGGGGTTTTGGATACCAGGTTTTCCACCAGAGGACCCTTTCAGTCTCCTCTACTGTTTCAGCAAAGATCTCATGCTTCGCTGCAGCTTTGCTAATGCTCATATTGGCAATACCTCCTATACTCATTGGAGCAGCATCTGCATCCACAGGTTAACCTTAAGTTTCTGGTCCAAACCTCTGAGAACTAACAACAACTGATGGCACAAATATTTCTTAAACTAATCGTATCCAACAGTCCAATCTATTTTGGATAATGTTTCATTGCCGCTTGTTTTTTGGTCCTACTTCCTGTTATATGGAGATTTCATCTCATTTATCCAGAGCATGGTTAAGTTGTTTTAAATCAATCCACTGGACTTTAAGAATGTTCCATGAAGATGTTTCACCTGTCATCCAAGAGGCTATCTTCAGTCCAAATAATTTTGGAAAATCATGACCTGGATAAACGAGAACCTACACAGAAATATTACAAAACTTGCCTACAATGTCACATCCCCATTCACATGTGTTCTCACAATGGAGGCGGTGGAGATACTAAGGCAACTACTTGTACAGGACAACACCCTCAGTGACAGGACAAACCGTAACAATGCTCAGATTTGCCAACTTCTGGACCTCTGCCTGGACACCACCTATTTCCAGTACAGAGGGAGCTTCTATAGGCAGAAACAAAGATGTGCCGTGTTCTCGCAGGTCTGTCCTATTGTGGCCAATTTGTACATGTAAAAAGCGGAACACGTTGCTCTGACCTCGTTCAGTGGAGCAACCCCTAGCCATTGGTTCTGTTTCATGGACGACACATGGGTCAAGATCAAAATCCACGAGGTGCAATCTTTCAACTCGGTGGACAACAACATCAAGTTCACCAGAGAGGGATGTAAAGGACAATAATTTTCTCTTTTTGAATTGAGAGGTTCGCACAGAAGATGATAGAAGTCTGAGTGTTGGGATGAACAGGAAACAAACATACAGTACCTGGTTTTGAACTCTCACCACCCACTTGAGCACAAGCTTACCGTCATTAGGACCCTGCAAATCAGGGCTGACAAGTCACCAACCAGTACCCAAGACAAAAGAACACCAACACCTGAAAGGGGCACTGAAAACTTGTGGATATCCTGACTGGACCCTTGTAAAGGCTCACACAAGATCCAGAAAGGAGAACAACACAGTGAGGACAGAAGATAAAGAAAACAGACATAATAACATAGTGACTCCATGCATGTCTGGAATGTCTGAAAAACTGAGGGGGATATTTAACAAACACCAGATCCCCTTGTTACACCCTTACACTAAGACTGGTCCATCCAAAAAACATCATCTTTCACCAATTTGCAATCTATTTCTTTAAAAAATCCACAAAAGATCTACTCAGCAGATGGACTTAGGCGTGGTGTCTCATGTAATGACCTCCAAATGAGGATTGGCATGCTTTGTGAAACTCGCATTTCAACGACTTCCATTTGACACCCCATGGCACACCCCAATGGCCATCGTTGAGGAGCCCAATAGTCCTTGACAATGATCGTTGGGATATAAATAGGACTGACCACACCTCAAAGAGGTTAGAAGCTGAGAAAAGGCCAACCATCACCAGAACTGGGGAAGCCTCTTGGATGGCAGGTGAAGCATCTTTGAAGAACTTTCTTAAAATCCAGTGGGTTGACTTGAAAGAACTTTGGATGTGCAGTAGAGCAAATATCATGAAGACATGGTTTCATTGACAGTACAGGCCATATAAACAAATCATGTGACCATTTTTCATTTTCCTTGTTTTTTGACCAAACCTCAGACTGGAACCAGACCGCCTATGGTTCTCCATCTCCATATGAACGTGGAGAAGCAGCTCTCACTCTGCCCATCGCCCTGCAGCACCTCACCCCCACCTTCATCTCCATCATCGGGATTGGATGTATAGCTGCTGCTGTGATGTCATCAGCTGACTCTGCTTTACTTTCGGCATCTTCTGTCTTTACTGCTAACATTTACAAGAACATCCTGAGACCTCAGGTAAGAAAACACACCTCTCTTCTTGCTTCCTGTCAGAGACAGACATGTCCAGATGCTTACTTGTTTTCCATTGTGAAGGTTCTGAGTATATTCATTACACTAGGAAAGTTGAGTGTGATCATTTCACCCATATTTTACAATCCTCATTTCAAATCTACTTAAGAGGGTACACATAGTTAAAAAAAATCTTTGCATTGGATTGTAACAGTCTTGAACTCCCATAAGGTCACCTAGTCTAAGCTCAGACAGCAAATAGTTCTAAGAGTTAGATACAGTGTTGTAGACCATTCCAACATTGACAACAGCTGGAGGGTTTTGCAGATCTACTCAATAAATTCTTCTCCATTCACATTTGCGTGATTAATTTTTGAATATTATTCAGCTTGAAGGTGATGGAGCATTGTGTGAATGGCAGGGGTAGGTTTGGGGTGAGGTTTAGAGCTTGTGGAGTTATTTTTTTGGTGTCCATTGGTGTAATTTCATCACTCAATCCATCAGAGACATCTTCACAGACCAGTCCTGGTTTGTTGTTATTCTGTAAAAAGCTGCTTTGATTGCTCTTGTGAACGTGTGAGGATTTTTGAAACATAAAAACTGGCATGATGGAGACACACAGAGGTATACTGTACATCATTCAAACCAGACAAAGTAATTTATTTATACTTTATTGATCTTTATTTTCTTTTCAGGCATCGGACCGAGAGTGTCAGTGGGTGGTCCGGGCTTCTGTGGTGGTAGTGGGTGTGGTTGGAACATCACTCACAATGCTGAATAATAAAAACTTGTTGTTTTTGTTTCTTGGTTTTGAATTTGGTTACAACATTATTTTCCCTGAACTCCTCTGTGTCCTCTTCTTCAACATCTCCAATGGTTATGGGGCTATCATGGGTGTACTGGTGGCAGTGATGTTAAAGCTGCTGAGTGGAGACCCATCACTAGGACTAGAACCAGTCCTACATTTCCCAGGATGCACTCTGGAGGATGGTGTTTATGTCCAGTACGCTCCAGTTAAGACCATCTCCATGCTGTCTGCCATCGCTGCCATCTTGTTGTTCTCCTACCTGGCTTCTGTCCTCTTCAACAAAGGTGTTCTACCTGAGAAGTGGGATGTGTTCAAAGTGAAAGCCCAGCACTCACCAGTACCACTGTCACCAGTAGGTGGCGCCATAGAAGAGAATGAGAACAAGGAAATGAGGAATGAACCCAACACGGCATAAAATGAGAAAGCAGGAATGAATGGAGACAACTGAGTGAGCTAATGATTAGCATGTTCTTTTCAGATGCATCTGTCCATCTTACCCATGAATAATACTGAACCACACAATTTTGTAGAAAATGGAATTACATAGAACTGTTATAATATTTACTTGATTATGTAATCATTTTATATACATTGTAACCACGCTTTAAACATGTCTCAAATTTCAAAAGAATGCTCAGACCAAGTAGAAGAAATCAGCCAAGGAACAGTCTAAACATCCCAGGATCATTCTGTATTGTCTAGGAGGAAGATATACTTGAACAGAGCATCCCAGAAACACTAAGTTTGCGTAGTTTAGACTCTTGGTTCTTTGATAACAGGACTTCTTTTAGGTAAGATCTGATGACACTGAATGAACCTTCTGCAGAATTTGGACAGAAATATTTGCAATTCTAAATATTGACCTATACCATTAGACACACTGCATTATATTCTGAGAATATTACCAGAGGGAAGCAGAATACTGGTTAAGTATATTTTCTCCCTTTATTCATGCAGGTAATTCCTCTCTGTGGGGATGTACTGTATAAGAAGCCATGAACTGTTTTCAGTTTTGATTCTATATGTTTGCCAAATTGTGTTTTGTTATGTGTTGTTGATATTTTGTTCCGTTATTATTTCAAGACTTCAATAAAAAGAAAGCAATAAAAAAGTAGGACAACTGAATGGTGCACGGTGGCTGGAGTGATTGTAGTCACAGACATTAAACAATAAGACCGATACAAATGAAAATGACAAATCACATGATGAAGAGGTGGAATAGTGGGATTGTTTGGTAATATACTTCTTGTAAGTAACAAATACGGTAAAAATGTGTCAAATCATAGACTTTAAGCCTTTTAACTTTCAAGATCACAAGCTTTATGAGTAAGAAAATGACTCTGATCCAGAGATCTATTTCTACCAAAGATAGAGATGTAGATAGTTAGAGATATAGATAGTGAGAGATAGAGATAGGGCTTGATGCCTCCACAGTCTTGCACTCAGAAGGTAAAGAGTGGAAAACTACTGAGGAGAGAGCAGAAAGAAGCCCAACAAGTTCCTTCAGTCACCACACCCAAATGTCTGCAGAATGTACTTGTATACATTATGAATTTATGGTCTTGTCACTTAAAAATGTCTCAAACAATCACAGCAAGTAATAAATGTCAGTCAAAGCGTGTTTGTTGTAGTCTGTGTAACGCCTGTGGCTTTTTTATTTTATCACTGACATTGACAAAACCAGTGAAAATAACATTTTTTTAGACCAAAATGTTTTCTTTTTTAAATTTTTAAATAAACTTTTATAAACAAACAGTTTTTAAGGATTCATGATCAAGGACTTCAGCTGCAAAGTCTGAATAATAGTCAATAGCAGAACAGTTCAGGAAAAAAAAAGTGCTAAGTTATCATCAATATGGACATGCAGTATCAAATTCATTGTTCATTAAATTGAAATCTTTTACTCAATATCAACATAGATTAACTCAGAAGGCTGATTTAAAGGATACAGTAGTCTGAGTGATTAACTGGAAGACAAAATGCATGTAAAATAAGTTCAGATTTTCATCATCCACGTATAAAATATATATAAAAACATTTAATGCCTATCAACAACTAAATGCACAGGTTCATGTGTGAAACAATGATCAATGTGATTTTCGTCCAGCTATTTAGTGACACATACTTTAAGAACAAATAGGTATGCTATCAGACTTTGCTAATAAATGGCCAAGATGCCTCAATTGGACAGCTTTTGTTCCTCATTTTCATTGTTTACTATGGCGCCACCTACTGGTGACAGTGGTACTGGTGAGTGCTGGGCTTTCACTTTGAACACATCCCACTTCAGTCAGTGTGGTGGAATACCTCGGTGGATTGGATTAGTCTGTGCACCCCGAGGATACAATCCATTCAGCAGCGGTACAGTAAAAACCAAAGGGGGGTGGGGGGAGGGGGAGGATGTGATTCTACGTTTTTCATGCACACGTTTAAGAAATCCCTCAAAAGGTAATGAATGGAAACCTACTGAGAAGAGTACAAAAGAATGGAAAACTACTGAGACAGCAGAATCAAACAAGTTCATTTGATAACCACGCCCAAAGCCCTCCAATATGTACTTGTACATACTGTACTGTATTTATATCAGTGTGCTGTCACATCAATTTAAAACATCAGAGGAAGTCACAGCAAGTCTTAAAACTCAGTCCAGACTGGTCTGTGTGCATGTGTGGCACTAGCTCTGTCCACTAAGTTTTGGGTTGGGGACCAGAGGGTCCCCTGTTCAAAACCCGTGTCAGCCAAAATATTTGGGTTGTGAGCTGTGAGCTGTGATGTACCAGTTCACCTTTGAGCATTGCCAAGGTGCCCTTGAGCAAGGCACCAACCCCTTAAAAGGTGGTCATGGTGCACCCCACGTGAGAGCAGCCCGCTACTCTACCTCCCATTATCTGCATGCCTACAGGCCACGTGTAATTTAATGTAATGTGTGTGTGAATATTTGGAGCGGAAGAAAGTAATTCTCTTAAGGCGATTATTAAACAATTAACTTACTTCAAATTGTTCTCACATGACAAGTTGGCAAAGATGCAGTGACAGCACCAATTCGACTAGAAAGGAGATTAGAGATAAGAAAATAATATGTACAGGTATAAACATTTAGTAATGCTTTTGGCCATCTTGAAAGAAGCCATTCAAGATGACTTCAATGTCCTTTGGTACCCAGGGCTTGTTGTTCGGATAATAATGACCAGTCTGAGCAGGAACAGTGGAGTGGACACAGAAGTTGAAGCTTTTGATGGTCTCATATGCCTTATTTGTCCATCTCCTGAAGGTGGTAGTGATAGCGAGCTGTCTCTTCAGCAGGACCTCATATGAGGACTTTAACAGTAGCAGGTTGTGGTCTGAACTACCCAGGTTTTCCCCCTCTTTGGTAGGGTAGTCGACATACTGAGTAAAGTCAGCAAGTGATTTTTCCATTAATACATGATTAAAGTCCCCTGGGATTATGATGGCTGTGTTTGGGGAAGAATTAATCATGAATAAAACACTAACAGGCCAGGATGAGCAATCCTTCAAACAACCAAAGAGAAAAACAGCATTCAAAAAGGTGACAACATGACATCTCTTCAGAGTTTCTGCAGTGTAGACATTGTTCCTGCGGTGCTGAAGGAGGTCAGGGTTGACAACAACTGCTATTAAGACAGATGGAGGGATATCACAGCATGCTTCCCACATACGGTATTTTTCGCACTATAAAGTGCACCTAAAAGCCTTTGATTTTCTCAAAGACCAACAGTATATGAAAAAAGTTTTAAAATAGGCCATTTATTGAAGATGAGTTCTCAGGTGAGCTCTCAGCTGTAAACCCAACCCCCACGCTGTTGCCTATCTGGTCAGCAACCCATATAGAATACACATGTTTTAGATGCACACCCTCCCCCAATAGTTACCTGCTGTTTCAGGTGTCAACTACATTGGCGAATCAACTGTAGCATGCTGGCTAGTAGTGACTTGGCTCTTGAAATTTCAGGAAAGACTAGAGAGTCGTGAATGCAATCCCTTTAGCGCAGCTCAATCTAGTGGATGCATAACACAACCACAGCTACCATAGTAGTTTATATTCTATGCACCCTATAATGTGGAGGCCCTATTCTGGTAAAAGCAGTTTTAAAATAGGCCATTCATTGAAGATGCACTTAATAATCCAGTGCGCCTTATTGTGCGAAAAATACTGTACTGTAAGAAAGCACTTTGGACAGAGGACAGCATCAGGTTTATTACTCACTTTGAAATCAAGAAATTAGTGTATATAATTCATTCATTCATCATCTACCGCTTCATCTGCAAGATGCGTGGAGCTGGAGCCTATCCCAGTTGGCATAAAGCGGTGGAAACTCTGGGTGTGATGCCAGTGCACCGCAGGTGTATATAATTATCACAACTATTTACTGGCACTGCTTCAATGCCAGAAGAATGGAATGTGTAGTGTGAACATGTATATAACATTACGAAAACATAAAATGTCTGTGTCCAATTGAATAGAGCTTGAAACCAGCTTTTCCACTTTGGGTAATTGTTCCTCACTGTCATATAGCTTCACTGAAGTACATTCCGTCAGTCAGACATCCAGACAGCAAGGAGTGTTGAAGACTGTCAAGCAGTACCATCATGGCTGTTAACGTCCCAGGAGTGATAGTGATGGTGGTTTTCTACCTGCTGGTTCTTGGGACCGGAATCTGGGCTTCATTCAAGTCCAAAAGGAAACAGAAGAAAAGTGCAGCCACTGGAATGGAGATGGTCCTGCTGGGAAACCGGAGCATCAACTTGGTGGTGGGGGTCTTCACTCTGACAGGTGAGGAGACAACAGCTGACAGAACTAGTTTCTAAAGCGTATGACTGTGAATCCATGAACTCATAACTATTAAGGGAATTGCTCCCAACAGTATGAATTTAATTTGTTCCCCTCTGGACATTTTAGAAAGAGCAGCCAGTCACCGAGTCCACAAAGAGCTGTAGAATCAGTTTGAATCTACACAAGAGTCCTTGAAAAAAATGGATCACGGTTGTGATCTTTGCAAATTGACTCGAGGTAAATCAGTGCCCATGTGCTGACATTCCGTAGAAATTAATCCAACTGAAACTCACTGACATTTTTTGTTTGTTATTTGAATGTGTCTTCGTTCTGTGGCAGTTTTGCTCCAGTTTTTGCGATCGTGAAATTGTTCTTCAGCTTGTCATGGCGTAGGTATGAATTCTTTCATGTTTAGATTTGACTGCCCAACCTGTCAACTCATCAACCCGTCAATACAAACTAGACCTGCCACATGAGTGCGAGCATTCTGTCCTGTTCATCCACACTGTTCTCTTCCTTGTTTCCTGTTTTATTTCCCAACAGTCTTTGCTCTTTGCCTTTTTGGGGACAGGCCCTTGATCTGTAACCCTCAGAGGATGTGTCTTCCTATTTTCGCAGAACGTGCATTTCACCCTTCCTGAAGCAAACAGCACATCTCAGAAATTTGCTTTTTCCGCTGCCGCGGGTTGAGGGGCTGTTGGAGTCTATTCCAGCAGGCTTGGTGCGTGACGCAGGGCACACTCCAGGCATGATGCCAGTGCACCGCAGAACCACATGCAGGACAAACAAACACGCACGAACACAATTATAACTATGGACAATTTGAGACTGGCCAACTCACCCGAAGGCCATGTTTTTGGTGTTGGGGGGAAGTCAGAGACCCCAGAGAGAACCCACACAGACACAGGGGGAACAGGCAAACTCCGCACAGAGACTCTAGACGGGAACCACCTTGCTGTGTGGCGATGGCGCTACCCACCGCACCTCCATGCCGCCTCCAATGCAGTAACAAACCCAATGATATTTTTAAAGTATTAACTTCAAGTACTCTTGTAATTTAAAGCATTATAAATATCTTAGTTTTTCTTTTTATTTTTGATTATTACTGTTACTGCAAATGTCAAATCTCGCAAATCTTTTCACCAACATCTAGATTTCAAATACCAGGTGTATACACCTTCATACTTTTCAATAACTTCCAAATGTTGCATCATTAGTAACACTTCATTATTATATCATATTTTATATAATACCCCAAAGGAGAACCATGTCCATGACCTCTACAGTGATCGGGGTCAAGGTCTTATCAGTGGGCAGGGGAATAACTGGTTTCCAGTCGTTCATCCAGTTCTATCCAAAGTAGTTCTGTAAAGAGAAACAAGATCATTACGTTAACCTGTTTTCATTGTGGGAGAGTATAAACACCTAGATTTCTTGTTTTCGGTCTGGTTTCTTCATTTATTTTCCCAACAATGACTTGTGTTCTTGATATTCTCATCTTTATCAATCTGTTAACTCCATGTTTATTGATCCATCCTGTAGCTACGTGGATTGGAGGAGGTTTCATTAATGGTGCAGTTGAGATGATGTGCACTCCATCCTTGGGGCTTGTCCGGGCAATAGTTCTGTTCTCGTCATTCAGCTCAACGTTTATCCTTGGTAAGAGTTTTAATTACATCTACTTGAATACAGTATGTGTAAAAATGCAAAATTGATTGTCCCTTATTGTTGCTAATAGTAATATTTGAATTTACATATCACTGACTAAATTTTGTTTTTTTGTTTTCAACAACTTAACATCACAAGACTGATTTAAAAAAAAATACTGATTGTGTACTGATCCTTTATATAGTTTTTATATACTGCATCCTGTTCACATTTTCTTTGTCTGTTTATTTATTGTACATTTCAATGAAGGAGGTTTCCTGTTTGTTAAACCACTAAGAGAAAGAAACTGTATGACGATGCTGGACTCGTTCCACATCAAGTATGGAAAAGTAATAATGGCTGGAATGAGTCTCGTCTCACTGTTTATTGATCTCACCTGGCTGCCTGCAACACTCACTGGATTAGGTACAGTGTACATTGTAAAAACATACATACACACACACACACACACACAGAGACACACACACTGTATATTTCTCTATGTCTGACAGGAGGAACCATGAGTGTGGTTCTGGATTTGCCGTTCTCTGTTTGTATCTGGATCTCTGCTGCTGTTGTCATCATCTACACCCTGATGGGAGGTCTCTACTCTGTGGCCTACACAGATATTATACAGCTGGTCCTCATCTTAGGAGGCTTGGTGAGTTATCAGACGGTTTACCAGGTGTAAAAATATTAAAACTAACTGAAAAATTTTTTTTCTGCAGGTTCCCAAATTGACCGTAGGTATGAGTGCGTGTGTGCGTGTTTTGTTTGTGTCTCTGTGTGGCTCCGCAGTGCACTGGCGTCGCGCCCGGAGTTTCCCCCGCCTCACAACCCACGCCAGTTGGGATAGGCTCCAGCTCCCCGTGACCCTCGACAGCAAATAAAGGGGTAGAAAATTGATGGATGGATGGATTTCTGCAGATGTGTTTATGTACCTTTTGCCTAATTACAATCAGGTCCCTTTGAACGTCCCAAAAAGAACGACTCAGCAGATTAACCCAGTCTAGCATGAGGTGCCTCATGCTAATGACCCTAATTAGTATAGAAAACTAATTTCAACGACGCCCTTTGAATGCCCCTGGCACCCCCATCAACCATTGTTGAGGAGACAGATGGTTTCAACTATGGTCATTGGAATATGAATAGCACTGACCACACCACACAGGGGTAAGCTGGGACAAGACCAGCCACCACCAGAACTGAAGAACCCTATTGGATGAGAGGGCAAACAAATTCAAGAAACTTTCTTAAAAGTCCAGTGGATTGATTTAAACAGTTTTGGATTATGTATTATTTTCATTCTTTTGTCTCTCAGTCCATCTGTGTTCCCTTTGTCTTGACCAATCCTCACACCTTGGACATCAGTCAGACTCTGATGAACAACACCTTAAACGCTCCCTGGATTGGTCAACCAGAGCTGAAAAGGACCTGGATCATAATTGACGACTTCTTATATTTTGTAAGGAAACTACATTATGCCCTTTATTGTCTATATTGATATCTGTAGAATAGTGATCAATGTCAAATATATTAAAAGACAACTGTGGTTTAGGAACTGAAGAAGAGGCATCACAATTTGTGTACTTTACTTTCAGGCAGTGGGGGGGTTGGGATACCAGGCCTTCCACCAGAGAATCTTGGCAGCTTCTTCTACAGCTTTAGCAAAGATCTCCTGCTTTGCTGCAGCTTTCCTCATGTTCATATTTGCAATTCCTCCTGTACTCATTGGAGCAGCTGCTGCATCCACAGGTAATAATGAAGAACCTTGTGTTTCTGGTCTTGTCTTGAAAACTGTTTGTTTCTCCATGTTTCAATGACTGTGTTGTTCAGACATTGGAGCTCTCTGAGCAGCATTGAGATTATTTTATGTGACTTTTAAGACAACATTTAACCTGCTTCCGAGAGAAAGGAGAGCCTCTTTCTGCTGAGACAATTCAGAATCTTTCTACAGTTACTGAGAGTCAAAACCTCCTGCATGGACGCTGAGAGTCTTACAGTAAATGTTCAGTCAATGTCGTAATGGCTGCTCATTTTGCCTGTATGTCTTTATTACTGACAACTGATTCCATCATTGTTTTATGTACCTCCACTGTTTGATTCAGATGGCTCCTGGACCTAGTGGGGTTCATCATGCAGTGTTCCTCTGCCTGGTTTTTCTTCCACTTGGAAACGGTTGTTGTTTTTCTAGAAAGGTTTAGGGTAGTATGTCTGAGTGTGGTAATCATCTCTCTTCAAACCGATTGTAGGGGCCCACAGGAGCAGAACATTTCAGATTTTCCTTTTTCTTTTGTTCAAACTTCAGACTGGAACCAGACCACCTATGGTTCTCCATCTCCATATGAACGTGGAGAAGCAGCTTTGGCTCTCCCCATCACCCTGCAACACCTCACCCCCACCTTCGTCTCCATCATTGGTATTGGATGTGTGGCTGCTGCTGTGATGTCATCAGCTGACTCTGCTTTACTTTCTGCATCTTCTGTCTTCACCAACAACATTTACAAGAACATCCTGAGACCTCAGGTGAGAAAAGAGCCGTATCTTAATGATTCTCTGTCAGAAATAGACATGGACAGAGGTTTACAGGTTGTCCATCAGGTCATACCATTCACAATTAACAAGACTGTAACCCAGCAGAGAAACCTGACCAAACTGAGCTTAATACTGACTTTACATATATAATTTAATTTTTTTATATACCCTGTGCACTGAACAATAAGGTGCACCATCTGTTTGGTTAAAGTACGGAAATAAACTTTGCAATTTAGACTACACTCTTTATACAATGCGCCGAATGTTGTGTTAAATACGGTAAGTGTGTCATGGATGTTTGGACATTTATTAAATGGGTTCCCCTTTGTTGTCAGACTGACAAAACAATGACCAGTCCACTATGGTGATAATTTATTTTTTGTGGCTCAGTGGTAGACCAAGTCGTCCAGTGATCGTAGGATCTGCTGTTTGATTCCCACTCCCCTCATCACCCCTAGTTGTCTCCCCGGGCAAGACACTTTACCCTCCTTGCCTCCAGTGAGGGACTCACTGGTGTGTGTATAAGCATTAAGATTGTTCTGGTGGGGGTCAGAGAGGCCGTTGATGCGAATTGGCTGCCACGTTTCCGTCAGTCTGCCCCAAGGCAGCGGTGGCTACAGGTGTAGTTTACCATCACCATGTATGAGTGAGGAGTGAATGAATAATGGATCTACTGTAAAAAGAGTCTTTGAGTGTCTAGAAAAGCTCTTTGTGAAATTTAGCCCATTATTATTACTATTATAAAACAGAAGAAATGAAAGGCACGAGAGATGAAATCAAATGAAAATTACTGTAGGTTGACAGAGAAACACGATCATCATTGGAAATAAGAGAAATAATTAATAGTAGACACAACCGCAGAATGAATGTTTTAATATTTATTAATATTCCTTCTTGTGTTCCTCAGGCATCAGACCGAGAGTGTCAGTGGGTGGTCTGGGCTTCTGTGGTGGTCGTGGGCCTGGTTGGAACATCACTCACCATGCTGAATAACAGCATCACCTTATTTTGGTTCTTTAGTACTGAAATGTGTTACATTATCATGTTCCCTGAACTCTTCTGTGTCCTGTTCTTCAACATCTCCAATGGTTATGGGGCTATCATGGGTGTACTGGTGGGATTGATGTTAAAGCTGCTAAGTGGAGACCCATCGCTAGGATTGGAACCAGTCATACATTTCCCAGGATGCACTCTGGAGGATGGTGTTTATGTCCAGTACGCTCCAGTTAGGACCATCTCCATGCTGTCTGCCATTGCTGCCATCTTGTTGTTCTCCTACCTGGCTTCTGTCCTCTTCAACAAAGGTGTTCTACCTGAGAAGTGGGATGTGTACAAAGTGAAAGCCCAGCACTCACCAGTACCACTGTCACCAGTAGGTGGTGCCATGTCATGAAATGAGAAAGAGGAAATGACAGCTCAGCTCCAAGTTAAAACTGATGTCTTCCTTGCTCGATGGGCCCCAGTAATCACATATTTTATCATATCAGAATGAGACAGCCCAAGATTAATTCTAGCAGAACCCTGGTTAAGCATATTTCCTCTTTATTCGTGCAGGTTCTTCCTCTCTGTGGAGATGTGCTGCACAAGAAGCCGTGAACTATTTTGATTGTATATGTTTGCTAAATTGTATTTTGTTATGTGTTGTTGATGTTCTGTTATCATTTTATGACTTCAATAAAAAGAAAGTAATAAATAAATAAATAAATGTAGCTCAACTGAATGGTGCACCAGAACAAACTGGAGTGATTCTAGTCACAGACATTAAACAACGGGATCAATACAAATTAAAGTGACAAATCACATGATGAAGAGGTGGAATAGTGGGATTGTTAAAAAAAAAATGTTAAGAAATATACTTATGTAAAATCCTGCTTGTTTGTGATAAATAAGGTAAAAATATGTCAAACAAGAACCAATGCAGTCAGAGACTGCAACATCCCGCGACACCCTTGAATGCAAAATTTGACTTACTTGTATCGGTCAAAGATCAAAGCTAGTTATCTGACCTATTTTCATAGTGTAAAGCACTAGCTTTGATCTATGGTCTTACTCACACTGGCCCTCACTCACACACACTTCTCCCTCATCTAGTTTTCTCAAGGTCAAGGTCATCATTTCATTTTCCTCCCCTTTGCTGCCTGAGTAATGTGCTTTTTGTTCCATCTTTCTATCTGCAACGGTTGTGAAGATATTTGGTGGACTGACGGACGGACAGACGAACGAATGAACACACAAACGCTGACAAATACTTCACCGATTTGAAGCGGGATGTAATCACAGACGTTCAGTCTTAACTTTCAAGATCACAAGCTTTGAGTAAGAAAATTCCATTGATCCAGACATCTATTTCTACCAAAGATAGACATATAGAGAGATAGGTAGAAAGATAGAGATAGGGCTTGATGCCTCCACAGTCTTGCACTCAGAAGGTCAAGAGTGGAAAACTACTGAGGAGAGAGCAGAAAGAAGCCCAACAAGTTCATGAACTCACCACACCCAAATCTCTGTACCAAGTACCTGTACTTCATGATGGATTTATGATCTTGTTACTTAAAAATGTCTCAGACAGTCATTGCAAGTAAATCTCAGTCCAAGCTCGTTGTTCATGTAAACCATAGTCTGTAACGCCTGTGGCATTTTTTTTTTATTATTGACACTATAAAAACCAGTGAGAACCACATTCTGGTCTATCAGCTTCTACAATTTTTAAATATTCTGGAGTCTGAAGTCCAGGAAGACCACAGTCATAAAGGATTCATGATCAACGACTTCAGCTTCAAAGGCTGCACAATTAATTGAATGATGGCGAATAGCAGAACAGTTCAGAAAAAAAAGTTAGCATAAACATGGACATGCAGTATCATGTCGGGCATTGTCTCATCACTCTATAGGTTTAGTTTGTATGCTTGTTTTCACACAGGGTCAATTCTCTTGCATTGAAACCTCATCATTGAATCATTTTAACTGTTTCTGAGCAGAGTTTTATTTATTGTAAATATAAGACATTATCCATTGGAAGGATCCATTTATTTGACCTGTCCGCACCTTATCCAGTGGGTACAGAATGTGTTCAGAACCCCTTATTTTTTCAGTCTTTGAATCTGTTGGAGCTTTAAATGTCGCTTTGATGTCTTTGAAAACATTTGTTTCCCGTTTCATGTTTCCAAACCAACGTTGCAGGTTGGGAAAACTAAAAAACCAAAATGTCCTGCTTGTTGTCAAGATTTCCCCCCAGTTACCACTGATTCCATCAAAATGATGGATCAACCAGAGACCCAGAACCAAACTGGAACGGGAACCAGTGGACATGGACACCAGATTCTAACACACTGAACCCAAACGGACACAAACACAAAGACAGAGAGACAACTGATGGTGTTGACCCTCCACACACACAACCAAGTGAACAGAGGAGGCTCCGCCTCCCTTTGTAACCTCCCAACGAGACTGATCACCTTCAGCTGGGGGCGTGGCACAGGTGAGGCCACTGGCTCTGACGAGCAGGTAGACCGTGACCTGGAGCTGACCTCTGTCCACATCCAGACAGAAGTTTGTCTTTTATTCCTTGTTGTTCTGGACTGGAACAACATTTACAGACGTTACTACACACTTCAGACCACCAGGGGAACAGAAACACAACCAGGGTTCTCCACTCTGACCCTCAGCCATCATTAAACCCCTCCTCTGAGCACACAACATGAACACAACCATTTCACACATCTTCTGATCGACTGGGATTGATTCTCAAAGACTCCACAGCGATGGAGTCGTGAACGTTGAAGATTGCTAAAGTTCATATTGTACAGCGCACCAATTATTTGAGTTAAGTAATAGTAATTAATTGATGAAGTTAATTCAGAAAATTACTCCTTAAAGCAATGTACTTTAATTTTAAAATCAACAATTGGAAAGAGAGAGTGAGAGAGAAAGGGAAAATTCCATCATCAATCATTATCAACTTAGTTGAATTCTTGTGATGTTTACTCAGATATTTCAATCATATAATCATTGTCTATCCATTATAACTGTGCCTAGAAAATAATTGTCTTACTCAGGCATTGTGTGTGTGTGTTTGTGTGTGAACGCATAGATCAGTCCTTCCATCACACACTGCAAACCAGGGAAGGTAAATGAGGCTTTGGTCATTTTCTTTCAGTCCTGATGTCTGGAACAGAAACGTTATAGTCTAAAATAAAAAAAAAAGAAAGTTCAACCTACCATGAAAATTAATCTATGATTCAGCATCTCTGTCATTTGCATTTGACCTCATCTCACTTGCGGCACGATAATGTGCTTTCACATTTGGTGCGATACTGCCCTCTTGTGTTTGTCATTCACCATCGCGGGACCACATTAAAAAAAAAAGCAAACATGTGTTCACACCTACAGACTATTAAGTGAAACCAATTCACGTAAGCTGCATGTTATTTGACATAGGAGGAAGTCCGAGAACCCACAGAGACACAGGGAGAACATGCAAACTAGAGCGGGACTCAAACCTGGACCTGCTGTGTAGTGCGGCAACAGCGCTACCCACTGCGCCGCCCTGGAGTATGTCAGTTTTTATTAGAAGCCGCTAGTCTCCTCCTTAGTTCTGCTCATGTCTTTTGTTTCCACATGTCGCTTATAAACCCAATCAACTCTCATTTCCCTGGTCAGATCACCACTATCCCCCTTCCACTTTCCATATGGTCAACTACCTTTGACATGTCTTGTATAACGAAAGATTTATGCTCTGTCTTGAGCTTTTGTCCAGGATCATCTGCCCGTCAGAAGTGCTAGCTTCTCTTGAAAGACAATTCTCAGTCCTGGGAAGCTGTGATTTATATTCAAGGAAACAATGATCACAATGCAGATGTGTGAGGAATCTTTCAAACATGCTGCTTGGAGAAACAGTGCTTTTGAGAGTGTCTTTTTAAAAACAGTGAGACCACTTCAGGCTTGATAATGTGCAGTAGTTCTGCGCTATCTGAACTACTACACTGAGGTGTGGGGAAACATATCAAAGCAGTTTACA
This sequence comes from Antennarius maculatus, assembly GCA_013358685.1. NCBI lineage: Eukaryota > Metazoa > Chordata > Actinopteri > Lophiiformes > Antennariidae > Antennarius > Antennarius maculatus. The sequence continues at coordinate 21,786,742 of CM023616.1, forward strand.
GCCTCGATTCTCAGGACAGAAAAAAGCCATAAGGATTATTCACAATGCCCACCCAATCGATCCAATCGGTCAAGGCGGAGGACCGCCCTCCAGAGTCGGGGTCCTACCCGGAGTTTCTTGCTCAGTGAGGGAGTTTTTCCCCGACGCTGTCTCTTATTCTTTCTCTGGAGGGTTTCATTGGGTTTCTCTGTCTGTTAAAGTGCTTTGACATGTCTGATGTTATTAAGCACTATATAAATAAAGGTTGATTGATTGATTGAACAGTATCATTGTGCACCAACAACCACCACGCAGCAAAAACTGAGCAGGGTAAACTCTCCAACATCTTGATTGCTCTGTGTTTGCATATGTGAGCAGAAACAAAGAGAGAGGCGTAATAATCACTAGCAGTGATGATTACTTAAGTCAAACACTCTCCTTGTGTTTTGCATGATAATCACTTCTATGGCTCTGACTGTTTGAACTGATGTGACTGAGAAATCATAGTTCATGAAAGACTTGTAATTCATTCACAAAAAGACATTTGCCTGAAGGTGAACTGACTTCTTTTGCCAAGTGTCAGTTCACCTGTCAGTTGTGTTTCCCCAAATCTGCTCCTGGTCTCGAGGGGAAGTTACACAATAACGCAGATGTGAAAAGGGTAATGGAATTTACTGTGGAAATCAAAAATTAACGAACAATGGTTACATTAGACACCATGGAGACATCTGATATCTACTTACTGTCTCACAAATGCAATGCTGTTTCCACCCTTTATTGTTAGATTCTACTAAAATTAACTTGACTGTTTTTTATTAAAACACCCAATGTTAGCAATGGTGGTGTTACTTTTCACGTACATGTTGTTTATTTTGAGGTCACATGAACGCCTGCTCACTAGTTATTTGCATACTTTTTGTATTCTTCTCTATAATAAACAGTCATATTAGTTAGTAACTCATTCTGATAACCAGAATCTGATATAAAGATGAAGACAACATTATAGTATTATTATTGTGAATCAATCACAACCATGTCAGACTTGTTTATTGTTGTCATCGTAGGAAAAACACAAAGAACAATTACACTGATCGACTGATCTCCAAAAGATCCACATGGCCTGACATCTGCACTGATCACAGTAGAGTTATGCTCAGTAAGACTGTCACAGCAAGACTTGATGCTCCTTCCGTCAAGAACACTGACGGTGTGCGTTAACCACTGGCTGTGATGCCTCGCATTGACAGTTGTTACACTTCATTTCCTCATTCTCCTCCTCCTCTATGGCACCACCTACTGGTGACAGTGGTACTGGTGAGTGCTGGGCTTTCACTTTGAACACATCCCACTTCTCAGGTAGAACACCTTTGTTGAAGAGGACAGAAGCCAGGTAGGAGAACAACAAGATGGCAGCAATGGTGGACAGCATGGAGATGGTCTTAACTGGAGCGTACTGGACATAAACACCATCCTCCAGAGTGCATCCTGGGAAATGTATGACTGGTTCTAACCCTACAATTTGGTCTCCACTGAGCAGTGTTATCACCACGCCAATTAATATACCCATAACGGCTCCATAGCCGTTGGAGATGTTGAAGAAGAGGACACAGACGAGTTGAGTGAAAATAATGACATAGGCCATTTGAACACCAAGGAACCAGAATATTAGAGAGCTGCTCACATTGGTGAGTGATGAACCAATCACACCCACAGCCACCACAGAGGCACGCATTACCCATAGAGTCTCCTTGTCTGAGGCCTGGAGAGGAAGAAGATGAAGCAGTGAATGCCTGAACCCGACTACTGAATTTGTTCACTTTGTTTCATCATCACGCCATTTCATTACAGTAGTATATGTTTGGACTCTAGCTCTATCGTTTCAACACAAATGTCACAGAGACAGCAACAAAGTATCCAATGCTAAAAATCCAAATAAAAGCCGAGGTTGATGGATACTGTATGTAGCTGCGACAAATGTACTGAGATGCTCCTGAGATATGACATTCAATGTAACTGAAAAGAAAGGAGGGATAGATGAAAAGAACACCTGAATCAATTTTTGTGTTAAAGTACATTTTCATACCTGAGGCCTGAGGACCATCTTATAAATATTGCAGGCAAAGACAGAAGCTGCAGAAAGCAAAGATGAGTCGGCTGATGACATCACGGCAGCGGCCACACAACCAATTGCAAAAATGGAGATGAAGGTGGGGGTGAGGTGCTGCAGGGCGATGGGCAGAGCCATGCCTGCCTCCCCTCGTTCGTATGGAGATGGAGAACCATAGATGGTGTGGTTCCAGTCTCAGGTACGGATGTAAAAGAAGGAGAAACTGAGAATTGATCATCTGACCAAGACTGAGTTCCACTCACTATTTCCATTTCAACCATTCTGTATTGACTGCCTTATCAATAAAGTCCTGATTTGAGAAACATGTTTCTTCTGTTGTTCTGATGTCAGATTATTTCTTTGTAGTTTACTGCTTGTGTCTTTTGAGGTTTTTTTTTCTCACTCTGATTGGCACCAAAGCTTTAGTAAGCAATCTTTGCACACATCCTAATTACCTGTGGACGCATCAGCCGCCCCAATCAGTACAGGAGGTATGCCAAATATGAACATGGAAAAGGCAGCAGCAATGCATGACCGCTTGGCTGTAGATGCTGAAGCAGCCGACAATGTCCTCTGGTGGAAGCATTGATATCCCACGCTCCCCAAGGCCTTTGAATTAAACCAGTTGGTATGCTGTCATTATTGTCACATAAAAACTCCGCTGTGAGCCCTAAAGCACATCAACTAGTCACAGGATTGATCGTTTCTTTCTAACGTTTTATACATCATGTTCGACATAAGAGACACTGCCTTCAAACAGTTTTTCCAGTTACAGTGTAGGTCAGTTAGCTTCGCTAATGACTTACACTGATATTTATGATATTTATATTATGATATTTATGAAAGTCAAAGTGAAATGACCCTGAGTCTTCCTTACAAATACTATGAAGTCATCAATCATGATCCACATCTTCTTCTTCTCCAGCTGTCCAATCCAGGGAGGATGTAAGGTGTTGTTCATCAGCGTCTGGCTGATGTCCAAGGTGGAGGGGTTCAACAAGATAAAGGGAACACAGATCCACTGTAGAGACAAATAAAACATCTAAATGGAAGCATACATTTAAAGGAATCATCCCTGTTTTCTCAAAACTGGGACCCTAAAAATAAAGAACCAATGCTGTTTCTCTTGTGAATATGTCTAGAACTGTTTTCTTGTCCTTAGTTTTCAATAAAAACTCCATATTTTGTGCTTTCTATCCCAACAATACTGCCATCATAACATATTTGCACATGGTTTTGGTTCAACAGGTCAACCTGAAGTGGACTCGTTGCTGCGACAGTTGTAGTAACTTAAGAATCCAGAATTTGAATTTTGAGCTTTGGGATTAAAATGTATATTGCTTATCGTCTGCATTAAGAGGATTCAGTTAAAATATTTGTGTAATAAAGAAACTTAAAGTTACAGCATAAAAGATTTTAAAGAAACGTTTTTACACACTAGACGGTAGTACATGGCACAGATGATAAGTTTCTATGCAAAAATGACAAACCTTTGGAGAATTAAACCCTGGTGATGATCATTGTCCATGTCTTCAGTGCTGCCTCACCCCTTACATGACTTTTCTTGTGACCAAACTGATCATCAAGGCTAAGGACATTGAAAACCACTGCCAGATCTCCAACTGTCTTTTCCTCAGTAAAATCTTGGAATGCTGTGTCCCGTATACATATGGGACTGACCCCTTCCTTTTCGGCTGGGCTCCTGCTTCCAGTCCCATAAGGATATGGGACCGAGCAAATAACTGAACAGCTTCGGCTGCTTAGTTATTATAGACCTACACTGCTGGAGACTCAACATCAAGAGTCACTGTGCCTTCTCTCCTTCTTCTCTCTGACCCTCTCTCTCCAAGTCTCCATTCACACCTTTGCTAACTCGACTAGTTCCCTGGAGTCTCTTTGCTCTATGTCCTCACAGGTTTTCTCGGGTTCACCCCTCATCTGTCCATCCCTCATCTGTCCATCTGGGATCTGCTCCTCTAATCCCACCAGTATCACCCCTCGTCTAACCATCAACTGGGGTCCTGCTTCTTTTCTTCCTCCGTGCCACCATACAGTCATCCATGCAGCTGTAATTGTGCTTTTAATTAACCAGCTACATGATGGGGAACATGTGTAGAAGACAACAACCCAGGCGTCGGTGAACACAGCCTGACTTTCTCGTCCCTACTTCAGCGCCTCCATCAAATTGCCTAACTTTAGCCATAAAGACACTGACTCTATCTGGTCTATCTGCCACTCTCTCTCTGTCTCTCTTTCTCTTACCCTGACCTTATCTTCATGATATTTCTTTCGCACCCAACCGTTCTGGGTCCTGCCCAGAGTTTCTTCCTCAATGAGGGAGTCTTTCCCTGCCACTGTTGCTTATGTTTTGCTCTGGATGGTTCTGTTGGGTTTCTTTCTTTGTAAAAGCGCTTTGAAATGTCTGCTGACGTGTTTAAGCATTTTACAAATAAAAGCTGATTGATTGATTGATTGATTGATTGATTGATTGATTGATTGATTGATTGATTGATTGATTGATTGATTGATTGATATATCGACCCATGAGTCGATTTCAGCAGCACACCAAGACCACCCACATTAAAAATCCTCAGAGTCAGTTAACAAACTCACCATGCCAATAAATACCAGGACCAGCTGTATAATATCTGTGTAGGCCACAGAGTAGAGACCTCCCATCAGGGTGTAGATGATGGCCACAGCAGCAGAGATCCAGACACAAAGAGAGAACGGCAAATCCAGAACCACACTCATGGTTCCTCCTGTTAAACATATTAAAAATTACACCCAGTATTTGTGTGATGTATATGAAACTTAAAGGGAATAGATTAATATGTATGTTTTAGTTACCCAAACCAAAAAGTGTTCCCGGCACCCAGGTCAGATCAATTAACATGGAAACCACGCCTAGTATGGCTGTTATTACTTTTCCATACTTGATTTGGAAAGGTTCCAGCATCGTCACAAATCTTCTTTCTCTCATTGGTCCAGCAAAGACAAGACCACCTTCATTTGAAATGATACAAAAGGAAGAGTACTGTACACGAGAATAGTTTTGTAATAGTTGCATTATCGTGTCACCCAATCGTGTACAGTAGTTGCTGTTCTTATTGGATAATTTGTGTTAATCATTCGGACAATGGCATCCATTCAGATGTTATGTGAAGTCTTACCAATAATAAAAGATAAGCTATGTCCTGTTAACACCACTATTGTCCAGGTGAGTCCCTTGGAGGGCAAATAGGTCATCTCAGTCGTGCCCATAAGGAAGCCTCCTCCAACCCATGTAGCTGCATGAATGGATTAGTGGATCCTTGTTAAGCTTCATTTAGCATCCAGTATCTGTTTCCTTCTAAACTATATATGAACTTGAATTTCTCCTCATCTTCTTCCTCTTCTCTAAGAGATTCGTTTTATCTGAGCTTTCTTTACTGTATGTATGATACTAATGCTGATTATATCACTGCTACCACACTACTCCTTTCTTCAGCTTTTGTGCTGTGACAGATTTTCGAACAATCTCTTTAAAATTCTACATCTTAAACTTCATTTTTTTAGTAATCAGCTTTCATAAGTTGATTGCAAGTTTATATTTGTATTATTTTTAGTTTGTTTCACCTCTCTGCAACATTCTGAAACTTATCCTCACCTGTCATGGTGAAGACCCCCACCCCCCAGTTGATGCTCCGGTTTCCCAGCAGGGCCATCTCCATTCTAGTGGCTCCACTTTTCTTCTGTTTCCTTTTGGATTTGAAAGAAGCCCAGATTCCAGTCCCGAGGACCAGCAGGTAGAAAACCACCATCACTATCACTCCTGGGACGTCAACAGCCATGATGGACTGGTTGGATGTCTTCACCACCAGCTGAAGTCAGAGTGTATAATTACAGAGAATAAAATTACAGACTACAAACTGCTTAGTCACCAATTAACATGACCTAAAAAGTAAAACATGGTTTCTTCTGTGTAAAAATGGATTTCATACTTACTAGGAAAGTGATCAAACAATTAATCTGCGCATGTTTTCCATGTTTCATTTATTCAATAGGAATCGCACACTTAATGTAAAACCACTTCCGGCTCTCGACAGGAGGAAACGTCTTTTGTCTCCTGTTGTCGCTATCTCTCTAACTCATACCCAGACTGACTCTCTGCAAAATGACGAGAGGAAGAGGGAAATCAGAGGATACTAAAGACCAGATGGTCTCTATGAAAGAGTTAAAGAGTGACTTTGATAAAAAGTTGGAAGAAAAGCCAAAAAAGATCTCAACTGAGGGATCAGGAGATAACTATATATCTGGACCATTTTGAGACCTATTACCCATTACCATCTGGAGGTAGGAAACCACCTGTAGTGCTGATAAAGTTCCAGAATCGTAAATATAAGATTGTTCTTCTGAAACAAGGCTTCAAACTGAAAGAAAAAAATGTCTACATTAATGAGAATCACTAAAAAGAATGCTGATATCGTTAAAAAAGCTCAACAACTGAAGAAGAATGGGATGATGGACAACACCTGGACCAACACCTGGACCAACACCTGGACCAACACCTGGACCAACACCTGGACCAACACCTGGACCAACACCTGGACCAACAACTGCAGGATCTTCATCAGAACAAAGGGGCTTTCTCCAGACCAGATGAAAACAAAGGTGATCAGGAGTGCAGAGGAGTTGGTGAAATACGATCAATAAAGACGGACAAGAATTGTTACTACACCAAAGATCAGTACAACAGAGTACTGCAATAGTGGGAGCTCTACAATTTTGGACACGTCAAGTATTACATGGAACAGTTGAAAAAAATCAACATCATCAATGTCAGGAACATGGACTCATGAACAAAAAAAACATGGATTTCTGATAACATGGGACATGTTGATATCTTTTGACAATATAATAGCATGTGTAACTGTTAGAGTGTCTGCTACAAACTGGTTATTCTTGTATAAACACTGTCTGCTGAAAGAGGTGAAGGTGATCATTACATTCTTGTGGAGAACACTGGCAAGGTCAACGTCTAGTTTTGACTATTCGTGATGGTAACAAACCTTGTTGTTCGTAGGAAGCGTGTAAGCATGGTTCTGCTCTGTCAAAATTCAATGGATGAACTGGTTGAAAACATTTAATGTCTGAGTAGTCTCAACATCATGAACTATAGGTAAATACAACAAATATATAAACATATCCTTAACCGAAAAACGCTCCAAGTGTTTACTTTTGACTGCTCGTGTAAGACATTTACTAATCTAAAATTGTATCACACCTTTGTGTCCTTTTTCATTTCTTTTCATTGTTTTTCTTGTTTCTCTCTCCATGCAATAGCCCTTTATGAAAAATAGTTTCTGCACATGAAGCATCAGATCAGTGTCAAACAATAAATACAGAAATAAATGAATAAATAAGGACAGAGATAGACTGCAATAGGAAAGGAATGGATTGATTGAGAGCTTACTACCGTGCTAATAATAATAATAGTAATAAGATATATAATAATTAATAGCCTCCTTTAGTGTCAATGACTCCAGATATCAGCATTCTATGTCAACACTGGAGGATTAAAATATCCGAGTGACGTTACACTATGCCAAACTAAATTAAAATAAAGTCAGATTAAAAGTGAAATGCAAACCTCTGTCCTGCTTGAACGCTCAGAGTTGGAATCTTGCTGCTTCTTTTTCTGTCTTTAAATGTCTTCAGATTCTTTTCTTGCTTCTACGGAGTTCAGAAGTCACATCGATGCTTTTATAGAAACACCAGCTCACTATCCAGGAAGTCACATGTTTGCTGAACAGGAAGCTACTTGATTCTGTCGAGAGCAAATAAAATATAATTAATAATAAATGTAATCAAAATAAACCTTGAAGCATTTCGTTGGAAAGAAAAAAGCTCAATTTTCACGTAGGAATTTGCACTGAACATATAAATCTTACTGACGATAAAGCAAAACCAATACGTAATAGAACTACTAATATAAATAAATATGTTATAAAGCCAAGCTGCCAGTGAGGAGGCTCCTTAAATGTATGCAGATATGCAAAATGAAATGTTGTTCCTTCATAAAATTTGACACGTGTGTGTTTGTGATTCAAGTTTTGAATGTTTTCATCACTTTTTTAACTTGTGTTCATTAAACATGCTTTGGACATACTTTGCATTCTGGAGCTTTTCATAATTGTTTGGAAAGCTGCTTGAATAATTTAAGTCAGATATTAATCAGACTGTCTCTCCATTTAACAGGAGAGACAAAGAACCAGTGGTACCGAATACAAAAAGAAAAATAAGGGTGGATAGTCTGCCTCTTCCTCTTGGGCATAATATCATGTTAGACAGAAAGAATAATTGGTTAAGAAATGAGTACCGGTGTTCCTTTCCTATCCCTGTCATTATTGGTATGTTCGAATGAAGGGTAAGTGGCAGGTCAAATATGTGTGTTCATGTGAAGGATTCTGTACAAACACGTAATGCTCCACCCCTAAAAACGAGGCGTTTCAAACACCAAACCCATCTCGGGATCAAAACACACATCCCTCAAATGTTAGAGCATTTTCTGCAGGAGTGAGTCTGTGACAGGGATACCGTGGCCTTTTGGTTTCTCTTTCTTGAAGCCCACAGGAAGTGGATAGAGGTTGTTTTGATCAGGCTGTCTGAATCCTATAATGGAGGCAAACTGTATCCTATTATTATTATTATTCAGACCTGTGAACTATTGAGTTCTATGTGGATGAAGTATCTGCAGGAAAACTGATAGAAAGAAGGTGACTCAGGATGAAGACCGTGCAGAGTCTGTCTGTTTTAATGTGTATTTGGTTAAACCAGGTGGCATGAAGCGTGCGGCAGAGAGTATTCATATTCGGAGACTAGTCTCACACTGTTTGACGAAAAGTTGGCTACTTCATTCTGGATGCTGTTCCCTTCAAAAACAATTGGCAAAATTTCACATCAGAAGAAACAATCAACAGTTTTGTTCTCCAGTCCTGATCCATCGTCTACCTCCTGAACCATGTTTACAGTCACCTGGACAAGGTAGTGAGAGTTGTGACAGTCAGGGTTTGACTTCTCATCCAGCTGACTCCTCTGGGTAAGAAGTTCATGGCTATGCAGATAGACCATCCATTAGTGTCCTGGATTGTTGACCACCTGAACCCTAGACAACAGTATATACACAGTGTGGTCAGCAACGCCGGTGCCCCACAAGGGGTATTCTCTGTCCTTTCCTTTTTACCCTTTAATCCCTCTGAATGTGTCTAAACCTCTTCAGGTAGGTGTTCCGTAGTTTGGTGAGTCAGTTCTGCGTGTCTACCATGCTGCATGAATATCAAAGGCCATTATTTTGATGTGCAGTCAAATTCATCAAAATGAAGCTTATGCTGACAGAACGCTACCAGTCTAATGTGTGTTTGCTCAGAAGTGTCCAAATGCTACTGCATGCAATCCTCAGCAGGGAAGCAGTACTTAACACTCTTGGTAGTGTCCTAATAACACAACTGAGTGTGTGGAGAAAGGGAACACAGTGCATTGAATCCCCAATCCTGCAGAAATGTGTTGAAGTGGTCTGGCTTTTTCTGGGGAACAAGAGCAATGCTGAACCACCAGAAGTCTGCGACTGAAGCTCTAAAGATACAGGTTTTGTAGTTTTGTGATTGGGCTCTGCACATCTACCAAGCTGCATGAAAGCCTATTATTTTGTTGTGCAGTCATATGCAGTGAAATGAAGCTTGTGCCGTTGAAACATGACATGATTACAATGTATGTTTGCACAGACGTGTCCAAACACAGTTGCATGCAATCCTCAGCAGGGACAGTATTGAACACAGTTGTCCTAATTACATAACAAAATGAGTGGGAGAAAATCAGACAGGAGCACAGTGCATCGTGGGAAGTGCCCTACCACAGATATCAACCCCCTCCTCTTCAGAGATCACCCTGACCTCAAAAATCATGTTTTTACCATAACTGAACAATTTAATTGCTGTCTATAGAAACTTTTCTCTTACATTATTTAACACCAGACCTCACGAGGCAAACAGGAGATTGTCTCCATCTTGCACATTTGTTCTCTCAATGCTATAATATACTGTGTATATATATATATATATATGCGTAAAACACATCAAGCAACAGCTGGTTTGTGTTCCCAAGTTACTTAATCCCCCTGCTAATTCAGTGGAGCCATCATTTCCAATAGCAGAAGCTACTGGAAGGGTTGCTGAGGTGGTCGATGTCTGGTTCCCGTGATCTCAGACTGATGCCATGCTGCTGTTTGTTTTAAATAGTGACTGTTAGATAAACTTGTGTTAACTTTCAAAGCCACCTGGTGGACTCCTCCCTTATTTGTTGAGGTCTACAAGCCGGCAGTAACGTGTGTGTGTGTGTGTCTGTGTGTGTGTGTGTGTGTAAACATATGCATACAGACTGTATACATGGATTATTTCAAGGCAGAAAGTCTGATTTTCTTTTATTATGTAAATGTAGAAAGGCAAATTTCTTCAAGCGTCATCTCAGACTGCTCAAATGGTGTAATTTGTGTTTTTTTGTTAAATCTTCCAGCAAGTGAAACAACAGTTGGACTCTTGTAATCATCTTACATTTGTCATTTCAATGTTCATGTTAAATGAGAAAAACAATTAATTCTGAAAACATTGACAGGCGGTGTTCATTACTTTTTTTTGTGATGCCTCAGAGTTTCAGTTCATTTCCTCATTGTCATTCCCTTTGTCCTCCATGGCGCCACCTACTGGTGACAGTGGTACTGGTGAGTGCTGGGCTTTCACTTTGAACACATCCCACTTCTCAGGTAGAACACCTTTGTTGAAGAGGACAGAAGCCAGGTAGGAGAACAACAAGATGGCAGCAATGGTGGACAACATGGAGATGGTCTTAACTGGAGCGTACTGGACATAAACACCATCCTCCAGAGTGCATCCTGGGAAATGTAGGACTGGTTCTAATCCGAGTGATGGATCTCCACTTAGCAGCTTTAACATCAGTGCCACCAGTACACCCATGATAGCCCCATAACCATTGGAGATGTTGAAGAACAGGACACAGAGGAGTTCAGGGAAAATAATGTTGGAACCAAATTCATAACTAATGAACAAGAACATCATGATTCCATTATTCAGCATGGTGAGCGATGTTCCAACCACACCAACAACCACCACAGAAACCTGGACCGCCCTCTGATTCTCCCGGTCCGATGCCTGAAGAAGAAAAGGAGTAGATAAACATTTTGTGGCATTTTGTCCTTATTTAATCTAATTAATAAATCACATATGGCCTGATTAGAAGAGCCTAACTGTATTTCATACATTATGCAATATATTGATAAAATAATTTCAATAAGGAATGCTGGTTTAGGGGAACCCATCTGTCCTGGGAGGGCGTCTGTTGTGGAATACATAAGGGACTCATTGGATGGGTGGAGACTTGTGTGCGTGGCGGTTGTCTATCTTTGATGATGTTAGAGATCTTTGTTTGGATTTATGATTTTGGGGTTTCTGCTCCTCAGGGTGAGTGTTGCTCTGGTGTATCAAATAATTGGAAAGACGGCATCAAGTCAAGGAGTCCAAAGGCTGACCACATTGTTAGGTGAAATAGGCCAAGCAGTGGGTACACAGAAAATTTCATGGGACCTCACTGCTCAGGGTGGGTAGTGGGAAAGTGGGGAACCCGGCAGGACTATTCAGAGGACTGAATTAGCTACGTTCCTCAAATTCGGAGCCATCAGTTTTTCCCCTATTTTCCCATAGTTGCTTTTTTTTCTAACTCACTCCCTCACCACCTTCTCCATTGAGATATTGTCTTGCACAGTGTACTGTCAAAACACCAATGAATCTTTCTCTTTTTTTTTTTTTTACCTTTGGTCTCAGGATGGTCTTGTAAATGTTTGAAGTGAAGACGGAAGCAGCAGAAAGTAAAGCAGAGTCAGCTGATGACATCACAGCAGCGGCTACACATCCGATCCCAAGTATGGAGATGAAGGGTGGGGTGAGGTGCTGCAGGGCGATGGGCAGAGTGAAAGCTGCTTCTCCACGCTCATATGGAGATGGAGAACCATAGGTGGTCTGGTTCCAGTCTGAGGAAGGGAACCAAAAGAAGGAGGGACAGCATTTGTCACATGGTCTATTTCAGCAATGTGTACCCGCTTCTCTTGCCTTGAAGGTTTTTACAAAGGAGTGACTCTATTTGGTTAGTGCATATTTTTGAAGGTGGCAAGAAGCCAAAGAGCCTTGCGAGAACCCAGGCAGACACAGACAGGACAAGGGCCACACAGAGCGGGACTTGAACTGGGAACCGCCTTGCTGTGCGGCGACAGCACTCCCCACTGCGCCACCATATGGCCCAACACTTGATCTCATGATGTTAAATATTAACAAAGTAATCCCGAATCTGCATCCAGAAATGGATCTGGTTTGAAACTAATTCAGCCCATCATTGAACCAAAATATTTCATCAAAATTAAAATTCATTGTTGATGATTTGTTACGTTTTCTGTGACCCTAAAGAATAATTAGAAAACAGACGGAGTACAAATATCACATCAGTCTTTGGAAAATTATTTTTTGCCATTGTGGTAATTGATGTTTATTTTGTCAGTAATATACTCCATCACTTTTGATTGGTGATTCTAAAACTTCAGGCTCATCATTACCTGTGGATGCAGCAGCTGCTCCAATCAGAGCAGGAGGTATAGCAAAAACAAGTATGAAGAAAGCAGCAATGAAACAACAGCGCTTGGCTGAAGCTGTGGAAGAAGCCGACAAGATCCTTTGGTGGAAGGCCTGGTATCCCAAACCCCCGAGTCCCTTAAAAGTAAAAAAGGTAACTGGCTAACTTAGTCAAGTCGTTTATCAAGTCTTAAGCAGGCATTCAAGTCTACCTTAAACTTTACAATTTCAATGAGAGGATAGTTATTTTCTCCATGGCACTACGCAGTAACAAAGGAAACATCAGACATCACTATCCTACAACAGATATGAACTGTATCTGTATTTGATCAAGAGACATGTTTTAACTTCCTTACCATGAAGAGAAAGTCATCAATCATGATCCAGATCTTCTTCATCTCTGGTTGACCAATCCAGGGAGCGTTTAAGGTGTTGTTCATCAGAGTCTGACTGATGTCCAAGGTGTGAGGACTCGTCAAAACAAAGGGAACACAGATCCACTGAGAGACACATGAACACGATAAATGAGTGTTACATAAACTATTTCTACTCTCGGATTCCCCTTAAACTGTCTGGTAACTTACTGAGCTAACAAATATGAGGACCAGCTGTATAATATCTGTGTAGGCCACAGAGTAGAGACCTCCCATCAGGGTGTAGGTGATGACAACAGCAGCAGAGATCCAGACACAAACAGTGTAGGGCAAATCCAGAACCACAGTCATGGTTCCTCCTGTTAAATATAGTCTGTCAATGAAATTTTAATATCTCACCCACACAGGTTGTCCTCAAGATACAAACATCTGTCTTACAAACATTTGTACAAACAACTGCATGCTGCCATATCCACTAATGTAGTTCCCCTTTGCTCGCTGTCATGGTTCTGTTCTTTTAGTATGGTTGGCTCTTAGCAGCTGATGAGGCACACCAGTTCTCACTCTGCTCATCAGCCTCATTTCAAAAGACCTGGCTTTTGCCTAAGAGTCCGCCAAGCTGTGCTGCTTTTGGTTTCCGTTGCTCATTCGTGTTTTTAGCCAGAGCAATAAAATAGATGATTTTTACTTTTGTGTCAGTCTCTGCTCCTTGGGGTCCAGACTTGAACAATCCTCAACACCCTTCGCTCTAAAGCTAAGTTACATTACGATACTACAGTATTTTTTTTCATCTGTTGTTGTTTTTATGCCCGGTAATTGTTTCTGGTAAGTCCAAGGGAATAATATTTTCTTATATAGAGTAGTATTACTACTGCTACCAGCCAGTTTTATGTCCACTGGCCACTACCGTGTATTGGACGTTGCACGGTAGACTGCAGTACACCTACATTTTCTTTCAATGGTTAGGGTTATGGTTAGGTTAGGCAGCACGCACGATTTATGATTAAAGTGTATCGTTGAATATGGCCAAACCAGTGAAGTCGGCAATGCCAGAGAGTTGATTCAAGGTCAGTGATGCCAAGCCTCTCATAACAGCTGTGCTTATACCGTTGTCTGATCTCATATGGCAGGTCCACCGCAACATGGCCCTCTCATTTCTTTCAAGTTTATTGAGGTCAGTACCTTTCACTGGCCAAAATTTACCAGCATACAGCATTGCACTCCCTACACAACTGTCATACACCCTTCCACCTGTTGACAAGGACAGCTTCAAGTCATAAGGACTGGAAGACGTTCTCTGAATTTGCCCCAAGCACGTCTTGTTCTTGTGATAGTGGCTGCCTCACAGCCACCACCAGGAGTAAAGGCATCCCCCAAATAGCAGAAGGAATTGATAACCTCAAGCATTTAACTGTCAACCATCACATGTTCACAGCGTCTTTTGTCCAAACGTTGGGCTGTCCCATGGTAGCTACTACATTTGAAGCTGAGATCAGTGGTGATCTTTCTTATCCAGTGAGCACACTCTGGACAAAACATGGAATTGCTACCCATGCCAGTGCAGCAGACACCAAAAGGATACTTCCCATAGTCTGTCAGAGAGTCTAGGTTTGAGCCAAAGAAAATCACCTTGGTCGTGTCCATGTTCCCTCGCAGACCCTTGAACTGGAGTCCTGTCTTCCACCGTTTAATATTTTGAGCAGATCTTCCAAGGACTTACAGTAGATATTAAAACAAGTCATCTGCATAATGGAATTTAAATTACATCAAGATGAATTTAGAGATTTATCCATCCTTTTCTTCTTCTGCTTTTTCCGCTTTTTGTAGGTCATGTGGGTCGCTGGAGCCTATCCCTGTGGACTACTGGCTGGAGGTGAGGGGACATTCCAGGTACGTCACCAATGCACCGCAGAGCCACACAACCAATCCACGTAAAAGTCATGTTTTTGGAGGTGGGAGGAAGCTAGAGAATCCAGAAAGACGGCACGCACACATGAGGAGAGCCAATATACTCCGTACAGTAAGGACTCGAACTCGGACAGGGACAGCACTACCCACTGCACCACCACGATTGATTGAAAGTTAAAACATAATGATTTAGGAACAAGTCAGCCCATGAACAGCCACATAGAAGCAATTGTGTTCATAAGTTGAGGACCATCCGTGTGTGTGTGTGTGTGTGTGTGTGTGTGTGTGTGTGTGTGTACACAAACAGTATATATTCTGTATATATAATTACCTAAACCAGTGAGTGTTGCAGGCAGCCAGGTCAGATCGACAAAAACTGAAAACAGGCTCAGAGCAGCTGCTACTTGTTTCCCATACTTGATATGGAAAGGATCCAACATCGTCATACAGTGTCTGTCTCTCATTGGTTTGATAAACAGCAGACCCCCTGGATGGATGGATGACAGATGGGTAGGTAGGTAGACAGACAGACAGATAGTTAGATAGTTAGATACTATTGTCATCAAACAAAAAACGTACAATTCCAATTATAAGCCTGTTAACTTTCCTCAGTGTTTATCCATTAATTAACCAGTTTGTCACAGACACTTTAACAGTTTCACATTCCATTATATTGTCAACAGATATCAACGTGCTCTTTAAAGTCTCAAACTTAATGTTATCCCTCCAAGCAGAAATCCATGTCTTTGTTTCATTAATTCATGTTTCTGACATTGATGATGTTGAATGGTTTTTCCAATTGTTCTATGTAATCCTTGATGTGTCAAAAATTGGTGTAGAGCTCCCACTATTGAAGTGATTCTGTTGAACAGATCTTTGGTGTGGTAACAGCTCTTGTCCATCTTTATTGATCATATTTCACATTGTGCCCAGGTTCTCCAGCAGTAGCAATGAAAACCTAAAAGGAGAAAGGAAAGGCTTGGAGGTCTCCTTGGTTCCTCCACTGTGTGCCACCCAAACCTTGACTAAATCATGACCATATTGCATTGAATTCCTGGATTGTCACTGAGGTTGGCATTATGGGGCCACTGGACACCCTCAGAGCACAGAGAAACTGGTAAAATGTAGTTGTTTTGTTTTCCAAGGCAGCCATAACCACTCTGTAGGTAGTCACCAGGCAGAGGAAGGAGGTACCTCAGGTAGAGGATGACTCCTCCCTCCCCTTTAGGAACCGGTGACAAAAAGCATTGGGCTTCACTTTGTGGTTCACTGGTCGATAGAGAGAGTGAAATTGGACTGGGTGAAGAAAAAGGACGATCAAGCCTGTGTAGAGTTAAAGCTATTAGTGGCTGATCAAATGCATTCCAGGTTCTTGTACTCAGTCCAGACCAGGAATGACTGAGTGGTGCCTTCCAACCAGTGGCGCCAGCTTGACTGCCTGTAATGTGCAGATAACAATGTCATAGTTCTTCTCAGCGGGGCATAGATGCAGAGAGAACGAGGTGCAGGGATGGAGTTTCTGGTCATCGACTACCCGCTAGAGAAGTACCACCCCCACTCCGACATTGGAGGCATCTACCTCCACAACATACCGTCATTCAGGATCAGGAACTTGCAAGGTGAGGGCTGTGGTGAAGCAGGTTTTGAGGGCTTCAAAGTTAGTGGCGAACTGGATGTCAAGTTGTCTGGTCAACTCATCATCAATGACACATAGTTCTTCCAGCTCAAGCTGTCCTAAATACCTTGTCAATATTTAATACACACATTTCTCTCACACTAGGCACAACAAAGGCAGAGAACATTTTGTTTGCATCGTTCCCACTCTGCTTTGCTCCATAGATGAGCCTTCTCCATCAGCTGATAATGGTGAATGCCACCTTGGCATCTTTGGAGGTGAACGTGAGCAGTTGCTGGGAGAAAAGTTTGAGTAATGGGCAACAGCCTTGGAGATCTCCAGCCAATCTTTCAGGGGTTCCTACCTGTGGCTCAAATGAAACAGCATGAACAGACACGGGAGCTGGTGCTGGAGATGTTGGAGTCGAGCACAGAGTGTGTCATTTGTGAGCATCTCCATGAGAAGTTTAACCTAACTAGCCAACACAGCCAAGGCTTCTTCCTGATTGGTGACAGCTAGCTGGATGTCTGTGTTGGTTGAGGGGAGCAGATCTTGGTGGTGTTGTTGTGGTATTGGACTTTCAAAGCAGTTCTGAAGTGATGGGGTGTAAGTTGGATCCATGCTGACCAGATTGTCATGTCAGGGGGGGGGTGGCAGTGGGATTCGAATGCAGCACTCTCAGAAAGGTCCAAAATGACTTTTTCCAGTTACGCACAAGAGTTATGTTAGACAGAACAGGTATGAAATAGACTGAGTCATGGTTGAAGGATGCTAACTCATGGTAGGGGACAAAGCAAAAGCAAACTCAAAAACGGGAAAAGACTGGATATCTGAGAAGAGGCAGGGTCAAAATCCAGGAGGAACAGGTTAATACATGAAGAGAGGATCACAAATCCATGAAACAAAGCTAGAATATCACTGAAAGGGCAAATGTATAATCTATCAGTGATTGCCTGCTAGAGCTGGATTCAGCTGCGTCCCCGATGAAGAGGGACTGGCTGGCAAACGGTTGAGGAGGAGGAGGAAGGGCAGATGGAAAAATACCGGGGGATATGTAGACTGTAACACCTTCGGTGTCTTCTCTGGAGCAAATGGCCAATCATCAAGCTACATGTATTGTATTACACATTCACACATATGGAATACAGAATTCAGAATGTGTTTAAACTCTTACCTGCTATAAAGGTCAAAGCTGATGACAGGAAGAGAATTATAAACCCAGTCAGTCCCCTGGAGGGTGTAAAAATCATCTCGGTTCCACCCATGATTGAGGCTGACCCAATCCACGTAGCTACGGGAAATATAGACATGGGATTAATTTCATATGTTTTTTGAACAGGATTAGTGCAGATGTGGAAGAACTCCAACACAAAATATTGAGAAAGAATCACAGAGTCAAAGGAGAAATTGCCCCCGTGTTATAAAATGAGCACATTTGAGAATACTTTGAGAAAACTTTGTGGTGACCCATTCAGTGTCTTGCTAAGTGTAATACAAGCTGCCCAGCTGAATAAACTTACCCACAGTTCATTTGTGTTTGATGGTGTGATGTTGTGTGACCATACCAGTGTGAGTGTGGATGTTGTGTGACTGGTCAGTCCGTCTAAAATAGGGGTGTTCACATAAAATGACCAAGTCAAAAAGATCTACCAACTACAAAAAGCCAAAACCTATATTTATTTCTAAATTGAGATTGTACAGTATGTACAATGTACATTGATGCATGAACCCATGTTGCCTAACAACACAGTTAACTATTTTTTGCGTGCCCTGAGTTGACTCAGATGACTTGCACTGAATGGAATCAGCCAGATACGTAGTCCAGACAGTAGTTGGCGACAGCCAGCCTAACGGTGCTGGTCCCCCATGACTTCAAATGATCATCAGTCATGGTGGAACAGCACTTAGACTTTACTTAACTAACAGCCGTTGACTGTCATTTAGCTGCTTGTATCCTGCATGTCCAGCTACTTGCGAAAACTCCTGAATCTTCTGACAGAACTCCTGACATTTTTGCAGAGATTTCCGTGACTGAGCCACCTGTGGGTTCAGGGTCACCAACTTGACAGATGTTGACCCATCTTTCTCATTGATATGTGATCGGCTTGATTTGTTCTGATTGTGAATTAATGACCAGTCAGCAGAGTAAACAGGAGGAATGTGTCTATATACTTTTTAATAAAGTTCTCTGCATGTTGCTCAGACATGTCAAAAACAAAATACTGCCATTTTTTTTTTTTTCTATTTATGGGTTGATTAAATTTATGGTAGTGGAGTTCAGTTCCTGTCAGCTGTTCTCTCCTCACCTGTCATGGTGAAGACCCCCACCATCACATTAATGCTCCGGTTTCCCAGCAGGGTCATCCCCATTCCAGTGGCTCCACTTTTCTTCTGTTTCCTTTTGGACTTGAAAGAAGCCCAGATCCCGGTCCCAAGAACCAGCAGGTAGAAAACCACCATTACTATCACTCCTGGGACGTTAACAGCCATGATGGACTGGTTGACTGTGGGCACTGGTGGCTGACGTCTGAGACACTAGATAAGTCAAAAGAGAATAATTAACCTGATCTAAACCAATGCCCACTGAATTAAAAACCAGTTTCATCCAGTTATTTACTGTTTTAGGAGCAAGCAAAAAAATTTTGCACACTTGAACATTTGGATCACAAAGCTGTTTAACTGGAAGTTGCATTAATGACTAGAGGATATCACTGTTGGAACCGTTGCACTTTAACTGATAGGCCCAGAGTGTCGTGTCTCTCTGCCTCTGGGTTTATTGGTTCTAATCTTAGTGTCTCCACTCAGCCGTCTTAACACCAATGTTACCAGTATACCAATTGTAGCCCATAACTAATGAAGAATTTCAATAATTCAGAATAAAAACTATGTTGTTGGCCATTTCACTACCAAGGAACCAAATTTTTATGATAATGATATTTAGGATAGAGAGCGATCTGGACTGAGTTAGTGCGCAATGAGAAAAAAAAAAAAAAGAGCTGCCAACAGTTGTAAAGAATTTAATGAAATGATCCACAGTCCGCATCTCTATCTGGATCTGTCTCCATCTTCAACCAACCCATCGGTGGCACATCGATGTCTTGTGAACTAATGGATTACTACAGCACGCCCTCGTTACTCGCGGTTAATGCGTTTCAAGAACCACAAGCGAATAACAAATTCCGCGTGAATGAAGGAACGTGAATGAATGAATGAATGAGTGGATGAAGGAATTTTATTGTCGTTGCACATATAAACAGGGTTCCATGGACAACGAGATGAAATGTTAAATGTTCCTATTCAACATTATCTCATTTCACATTGTTTGGGTGTGGAAATGTAAAAAGAGAGAGAGAGTAGAGTAGAACTTTATTGATCCCTTAAGGAGATTCCGTCAGGGAAATTAACTTCTCCGTCGCACTACACACAGCACAGTGAGTACACAAAAACACAGAAAAAGGACACAGAACGTAGCACCAACACCAAATATAATAGTAATAAATAACCCACCATGAAAGTGTCACTTTCATGGTGTCCCAGAAAGTGACACTTATGGATTCTAGCACTCTGCAGCTATCTAGTGATTGACTCTCAACTCCCCTTTTCTCATTGTTATAACAGTGAAAACATAGCTGGCTGGGATCGGCCCCAGCAGACCTGTGACCTGAGAGGTAGATAAGCAGCTCTAGACAAGATTTTACTTTGTCTTAGTTTATTCCTCGTGGATTATTAAACATCCAACACACAACTAGTCCATGTTCAAAATGAGGGAAACAGATAGGACTGAAAATATTAACATGTTGTGTTCTTCATTGGCTGTGATGCCCACTCAGAGTTTCTGCTCTCTGCTTTACAGCGCCCCCTACTGGTGACAGTGGTACTGGTGAGTGCTGGGCTTTCACTTTGAACACATCCCACTTCTCAGGTAGAACACCTTTGTTGAAGAGGACAGAAGCCAGGTAGGAGAACAACAAGATGGCAGCAATGGTGGACAGCATGGAGATGGTCTTAACTGGAGCGTACTGGACATAAACACCATCCTCCAGAGTGCATCCTGGGAAATGTAGGACTGGTTCTAATCCTAGTAATGGGTCTCCACTCAGCAGTTTTAACATCAATCCCACCAGTACACCCATGATAGCCCCATAACCATTGGAGATGTTGAAGAACAGGACACAGACGAGTTCAGGGAAAAGGATGATGTAACACACTTCAGTACTAAAGAACCAAAATAACAGGATGCTGTTTTTAAGCATGGTGAGTGATGTTCCAACCAGGCCCACGACCACCACAGAAGCCTGGACCACCCACTGACACTCTCGGTCTGATGCCTGAGGAAGAGAAGAACGATTATCTGAATATGAATTCAGTAATTCTGTCTGCTTTCAATTATTTCTCTTCCTTCTTTCTAATGGTGATAATGTTTAGTAATGAAGTCACCCCACTGGTTCCCAGTACGAGCCTACAGCTCTCTCAGATGACCTCAAGCACTGCATCCATTCACAGTTTGGTCTTTTCTTACCTGAGGTCTCAGGATGTTCTTGTAAATGTTATTAGTGAAGACAGAAGATGCCGAAAGTAAACTAGAGTCAGCTGATGACATCACGGCAGCAGCTATACATCCAATACCAATGATGGAGATGAAGGTGGGGGTGAGGTGCTGCAGGGCGATGGGTAGACTGAGAGCAGCTTCTCCACGTTCATACGGAGATGGAGAACCATAGGTGGTCTGGTTCCAGTCTGAGATTTGGATAAAATACAATGAAAAACTGAAAGCTGATTTCATGTTCCATTCAGGTGAGGTCTTCTATTTTGGCTTGATGAGTGGGAGATGATTACAACACTAAGACACTAAAGCTTTGAAGATAATCAACAACCCTTTCCCGGTGAAGGAAAATTCAGGCATCCAACCAGAAAAGTAGACCTAGGGGGAAGTACTTCATTAAAATGACAATTTGATCAGAGAATTAATCTACATTTACGAAGGATAACATGTTGGTGTGTTGATCAGGGACACTGCATTTAGAACCCTTCTATATCCAGAAGGCACCTGAAGCAGACAGAGGAGATACCTCAAGGAACAATGGTATATGATGCAAATGTCTGCAGCAATCAGAGACTTCCATCAGATAAGATATTCCTCAGTTTCATGGTAGGGAAATTACGTTTGCATAGCCTACTAGTGAGTTAGTACCGGACCACTGCAACTAGTGCGCTGTATAGGACAGGTCAGCTGGGGAGGAATGGGTGAAAATAAAGGAAAAAAAGGCTCTTATTTGAAATGAATGTGTGCACAAACATAACATAATGAAGAGCAGAGGGCAGATGTGTGTGAGTTATGTCAAAGATATAGTGTAAGTTGCGAGGGACATAAGCCTATTCAGTCTTCTCTATAGTCCAGCTGGGATCCCCACCTCCCCACTTCGCCACGCTGAGCAGTGAGCTCCCCTGAGATGTTATCTATCTTGCGGGTGGGTTATTTAGTCTCAGACAGTCCGTGTACCCACTGCCCGGCACATCTCACCCAGTAAGGCGCCCAGCCTTTGGACTCCTTAAACGGCTGCTGTCTTTCCAATTTTCTGATACACCACCACAAAGCTCACTCCGAGGAGCAGAAGCCCTGCAATCATAAATGCAAACATATACAGATCTTCCACGGTCTACACAAAAAGAACCGCCAGGCATGCGACTCATCATGGTATTGAATTGTCCTCTTTATCATCCCTACATGGATGTATTGAGAGAAGATCAGCTTATCAGCAATATGCACTCCTAGGTCTTTCTCACATTTGCTGATCACCAGTGCTGGATACTGTTGTGCATGATATTTGTGGATTCCCGGCACTTATACAGATGAAACCTCGTCTGCCACTTCAGAGCACACTGTTCAACAGCCAGTAAGTCCTTCTAATGGTTGTCACAGTCATCACTGGTGTTGATCACATGATATTTTTTGGCATCATCAGCAAATACGTTTATATCACAAGGGTTTCTGGCACGTCATTAATAAAAATGACAAAGACTTAGGGTCCCAATAGTTTTCCTTGCAGAATCCCATTGAGTACATGTTGAGTCGCTGATGTCGTACTCCTTATGTTATATCTTTGGAAGGCATTGAGCCAATTCAGTAACATGTCTTACAACAATAACTAATAAAGCTCTCTGAATGAATTGATTACTGGTAGTTGTTATTAACTTCCATTAGTATTGATGGTGATGAGGATGATAATGATCATGAAGAGGGTGTGAATGATGGTGTTGATAATGTAATGAATGTGATGATGTAGATGAAGTCAACTTCTTTCTTGAGTATAGACCCAGTTAGTTTATGGTAACCTGCAGGATGGGAGATTCTGGATGAGTCAGCTTTAATTTTAAGTTTCATTAAAATGGGTAGTTTTACGCCTCCTCTTTCATGTATAGAGGGTTTTTGTCACCTGGACTGAAACAAGAAGATGGTTCTGGTAGACGATTCTACTTGTCTAGTGACTAAGGATTAGAAGTAACTCATTCAGGAAGAAAAATGTTGAGATGTTTAGTCAGGTTACACAAGCTGTTGAAGTCGGGTTACACAAGCAGTTGAAGTCGGGTTACACAAGCTGTTTAAGTTACACAAGCTGGCCGACCATTGAGAGATTTGAACGTGAGGAGAAACATGTTAGACTCTACATGCATGTTTTCTGGTGCAGTTTGACCATGTCTGATTCTGACCTGCATAGGTTCTGTGTCAGGACAATTTGAAACCCTGCGAAGTCAGATGGTAAGAACTCTGAAAATAGTCAACAGCAGAAGTAAGTACAAGTAATGAAGAAATACAAGCAAAATGACCAGTCATGATGAAATTCCCTTTGAGCAGTCAGTTTGCTCAAAGGGAATGAGTTTCTTTAGAAACTCATTCATGTGTGTTCTTCTGGAAGTAGGTTCAGTGTTGTATTTAAAACAACATGGTAAGCAAAACAGGAACAAAGAAGAAATTATTTTCCAGATAAGACTAGAAACATGAGGTTCATCATTATTACCTGTGGATGTAGCAGCTGCTCCAATGAGTACAGGAGGAATTGCAAATATGACAATTAGGAAAGCTGCAGCAAAGCAGGAGATCTTTGCTAAAGCGGCAGAAGAAGCTGATAATGTCCTCTGGTGGAAGGCCTGGTATCCCAAACCCCCCAGTGCCTGAGAAGTATACCAGATAGATGGCGATTGCTTCAGTTACCAGACAACAGTTCAGTCTTTTCTACAGAGATCAATAGAGATAAAGAGTGAATTTTATTTATTAAAAGACACACTGTAGTTTCCTTACAAAATATAACAAGTCATCAATCATGATCCAGGTCTTTTTCAGCTCTGGTTGTCCAATCCAGGGAGCGTTTAAGGTGTTGTTCATCAGAGTCTGACTGATGTCCAAGGTGTGAGGACTCATCATGACAAAGGGAACACAGATGGACTGAGAGAGAAATGAAGACAATAATATCTAAAGAAAAAGATATTTTTCTTTTTTATTTCTGTGTCTGTTAAACTGATAACTCACCAAGCCTACAAAAATGAGGACCAGTTGTATAACATCTGTGTAGGCCACAGAGTAGAGACCTCCCATCAGGGTGTAGATGATGACGACAGCAGCAGAGATCCAGATACAAAGAGAGAACGGCAAATCCAGAACCACACTCATGGTTCCTCCTGTCAGATATAGAGAAATAAAAAAAAGTTTTAAATGTTAATATATATGTATGTACCTTCTTACATGCATATTCAACTCTTATCTACCCCAGTTCAATCTCGTGAGCATATAAAGAAAGCAAAGGCTTGTGCATAAGCAAGTAGTTGTGACAATCCTCCCTCCTCTTCTTCTCACAACGACAGCATTGTATTATGTGTATTTACTACCTCAAATACAAATGTAATAAAAATAATGTTAATAATAATGTTTTTCTATTTGATGTTAACTCTTGGTGGAGTTAAATTTGATGGAACTAAAACAAAGTAGTAAGGCATCATTCACATCAGTGCGCTGGAATACCTCAGTGGAATAAATATGGACTTAGCCTCAACACCCCAAGGATACAATTCATTCAGCAGAGGTAGAGGTGTAAAAACTAGAGGGGGGGGAGACGATTCGCCTCATATTCCCCTAACAAATTGCATATTACATACACACACACTCACACACACACACACACACACACACATATATATATATGCGCAAATAGAACATGCAGTGTGTACCTAATCCAGTGAGTGTTGCAGGTATCCAGGTGACATCACCAAATAGTGCAATGAGACTCATTCCAGCCGTTATTACTTTTCCATACTTGATGTGGAAAGAGTCCAGCATCGTCACACAGTTTCTGTCTCTCAGCGGTTTGACAAACAGCAGACCCCCTTTATTGAAAAGCAGAAGAAAAAAGGAAAAGTGAAAATGTGAACATCATACAGTCAATACAAGCCAAAGTACAGTACATTTTACAACCAGCCTCATAATGTTTAAAGTTGTTGTTCAAATATTAGACTTTTGAAACTTTCAAACAAATTGTTGTTAGTGATGACAAGGGACAAGCTATTTTTACGCTTCGAGACATACAATTTGCTTTCAGATGTACTTAAAACTCTTACCAATAATAAACGTTGAGCTGTATGACAAGAACACAATTATCACACGGACAAGCCCCAAGGATGGAGTGCACATCATCTCAACTGTACCGTTAATGAAACCTCCACCAACCCACGTAGCTACAGGATGGATCAATAAACATGGAGTCAATTAATGGACATACAAGGGTGAGAATATCAAGAACACAATTCATTCATTTCACAATTTAGTGTTTAGAAAATATTGCAAGAGCTAAAACCAATAATCTGACGGTGAAAAGTTTATAGGTGTTTGTTCTCTCCCACAATCAAGACAGACTAACGTGATGATCTTTTTTTGTCTAAGTCACTAAACATTTTCCTCGCTATTTAGCAAGTACACAAGTCAATAAAGAGAGCTGCTGACAGTGGGTGGGTCTGGTCTAGTGTCTGTCCTACTGTGTGCTGAGGTTACATGTCAGTAAAATCTAAACTAGAGAAGGAATTTGTACACAAGCCTTGACAAAATGAAGAACATTACACATCCACAACTATTAAAGCACAACTGCCACAAAACAAAGACACATTCAAATAACATTCAAAAAATGCCAGTGAATGTCAGTTGGATTCAATTCTATGGAATGTCAGCACACGGACACTGATTTTCCTGGAGACATTTTGTAGACATCACAACCCTGATCCTTTTTGTTCAAGGACTCTTCTCTGAATTCAACCTGATTCTACAGCTCTTTGTGGACTCAGTGTCTGGCTGCTCTTTGATCATTTTGTATGTCCAGAGGGGAACAAACTAAATTCATGCTGTTAGAGGCCATTCCCTTAATAGTTAAGAGTTTATGTTATTCACTGTTGTATACTTTAGAAATTAAACACAAAAGTAAGGAAATTTGTGTTTGATACATTATTTGATTGGTAGAAAGTCCTTTTTTTCCTACCACACTTGTCAGGAACAAGCACTTGAGGGCTGAGTATAAGAGTTAAGTATCTTGGTTGTGCCCATGAAAAATGTGATAAATCCTATCTGCCCAGTCAGTCTGGAGAAGACTATACTAGGTCAATGTTCGATCCCAAAGGGCAGTCACAAGTCCTACTATGACCATCCTTCACTGTCTGTGCTTGTTTTTCTTTTCTGTTAGCTAGTTCCTCCTCACCTGTCATGGTGAAGATCCCCACCACCCAGTTAATGCTCCGGTTTCCCAGCAGGGCCATCTCCATTCCAGTAGCTGCACTTTTCTTCTGTTTCCTTTTGGACTTGAAAGAAGCCCAGATTCCAGTCCCAAGGACCAGCAGGTAGAAAACCACCATCACTATCACTCCTGGGACGTTAACAGCCATGATGGACTGGTTGACTGTCTTCAACACGTCTACTGACTGAATGTCTGCCTGAGTGAAACAGAGGAACTGTACTTCAGAAAAGATATGATAAGGATGACGACATACCCAGGGTAGATAGTTTCACGCTGTCTTTACTGGGAGAGAGACATTGTTGTTTGAACTTGTTTGAAATTGTTGGAATACTGAGCAATCCTTACTTGCTTGGGGCGAGTAACCAGTCATGATATATATCTGACTTACATATAATTTTCCTATTTACATATACAATTTTTACCACAATTGTTTTATTTTTTGGTTTTAAAGTTGTTTATGAAATATTGGTTACTTGATTGATTGACAATTAATCAATTAACAGTGGGTACAGCGGCCGAAAAAGGGAAAAAAATAGCAGGACTGTACAAAAGTTGCTGACTTGGACACAGAAAACCGGACTTTGAATCACAATCAGGTCAAAGAACATCCAGTAAAGGGTGATCTGCTGTCCAATGGATGAGATAGAAGTCACAGACTAGAAAAAAAAACAAGGATGCACCTCACCGTGACTGTAGGGTTTGTCTCCAAGTTCAGCACCTTGAGGTTGTACATGTCGTGGTTTTGTTCTGTTGGTATGCTTGGCAGGCTGTTTTTGTGAAAACAAACTCCTTTTCTCCTGACAGGCTGTGGCAGAGGGTGTGGCTGGATCATAGCAGCCTCATCTTTAAAGGGCCTGGCTTTTCACTAGGAGGTTGCCAGATTATTCCGTCCTGTTCTAGTGATGCGAGTGTCTAGTGTTTCTCTAGTTGCCAGTTCTTTCTATGTTTTTGGAGTTTAGTCATTTTTTGCTCAGCTGCCTTTTGTTATCAAGCTCATCTGCGTTTTTGTTTAGCCTGAGCAATAAAGCTGTTGATTTTTTACTTGTGTGTCAGTCTCTGCTCCCTGGGGTCCAGATTTGAACTTCCCGTAACACTACATGGGAAAGACTGAGGTCAAGACTTACTTAGTATCAAGGCTACAGTCCAGGATGAAACACAATAAATCCAAGATAATTTACAGACAATGGTCTAACAGGATGATCTGTGAATGAATGCTTCAAACAACAGAAACATGATGGCACTGAAGAGGAGCAGAGAACATGGAGGCACAAGCTTACACAACCAGGTGGCTAGGACAATGTTCAGGAACATCTATACCCAGTATGGACTAGACACACTCAAACATCAGCAGGATGTACTGCCAAAGGTGGTTGAGTACAACAAAACCAAGGTGCTGTGGGACTTCAGCTCACAGGAAGCTGCTGACTAACCTGCTGGACATCGTGGTGTATAATGACCAGAAGAGGACAGTGCTATTAAATGTGGTGATACCAGCTGGTTGGTGAGGGGAGGAGGGGAACAATATGAGCAGAATGTTTCTCACCCCAATGTCAGCCTCTTCAACTTGCCGCAGTCCATCAGATATCTCTACCACCTCCAGGTGACGACCGAGACACTAAGAAGCTTCTTTCCACAAGCAATCAGAATATTGAACAGAGATGGAGACTCAAGCTGACAGTCCAAGGTCGATTGGTCGATGATAGAGACAAAGGCTGAGAATCGTTTTGGTATTCCATGGTTCACATTACTGCCACTTTATTCTTCTTACGAATGTTTTAGTTTTTAACGTGCTTTCTTGTGTGGGATAACCGCTTTCTATTTCATTTTACTGCATGAAAGTGTAAGAAACTAAATAAATATTGAATTTTGAAAACTTGATCCGTCTTGTAGTTTGCCATACAACATTCTGTGATGCATTTTTTGATTGTGACAATGTATATTTTGCCAAGAGCTACAAGTTTGGATTTGACTAGATGACATGACAATGGGATCATACAACAAAGTACAAGCTACAGAGCTCAGGGTTACAACCAACCACCTCGCTGTGCGGCAACAGCACTACCCACTGCACCACTGTGCTCCCCATTGTTATTGTACTATTTTTGTTATTATAGTATTATTATTATTTATCGTTATCATCATCAATTACAGGTAGTCCTCAACATATGAGCATAATTGGTTCTGAGAAAATTGTTCGTAAGTCCCCACTTATTAATTTTCAATCTATAATCTCCATTTGAGGTCATTTAAATGTCATTTCTACTCTAAATGTAAAAGTACTATTCCTTAAAACTTACCAGAAACAATAATAGGACATAAAAACAACAGATAGTACTGTGATGTAACTTTTACATCCCAACCTCTTCTGATTGTATTTTTACCTCAGGAGCCAAGCTTTAATCCACTGGGGTATTCCACCACACTGACGTGAATGAGATGCTGATACTCTTCTTGGTGATCAAAACTCCAACACACTGTTTTATTTGCATCGAATTTCTCCGTTAACTCCACCAATAGTTAACATGAAGTAACAATACATTCAGACTTCAGCGTTACCGCCGGTTAATGCTTCTAGAAGATTTCCCTTCTTCCTCCAGATGAAACCTAACCAGAAAATATTGGTTCCTCCATCATTTAGAGGACAAACTGGCAACATTAAAACAACATATGATGAATGAAAAAATGGGTAGTTTCAAGTTATTCATGTTTAATAGTATTTTAAATGTATTCAATGTTACACATGAGGGGAACTGTATGTGGACGTACTAACAGAGTTATTTCTGTTCATTTCCTTAATTTCGTCTGTGGCGCCCCCTACTGGTGACAGTGGTACTGGTGAGTGCTGGGCTTTCACTTTGAACACATCCCACTTCTCAGGTAGAACACCTTTGTTGAAGAGGACAGAAGCCAGGTAGGAGAACAACAAGATGGCAGCAATGGTGGACAGCATGGAGATGGTCTTAACTGGAGCGTACTGGACATAAACACCATCCTCCAGAGTGCATCCTGGGAAATATAGGACTGGTTCTAATCCTATTGATGGGTGTCCACTGAGCAGCTTTAACATCGATCCCACCAGTACACCCATGATAGCCCCATAACCATTGGAGATGTTGAAGAAGAGAACACAGACGAGTTCAGGGAAAAGGATGATGTAACACACTTCAGCACTAAGGAACCAAAATATTGTGATACTGGTTTTCAGCATGGCAAGCAATGTTCCAACAAGGCCCACGACCACCACAGAAGCCCGGACCACCCACTGACACTCTCGGTCTGATGCCTGAGGAACAGAAGAAATAATATCTAAACATTAATTCAGCAACTCTGTCTGCTATTGATTATTTCCAATGAAAAACGTGTCGCTTCATCATTCCAGTATTTTTTTTTATTTACTTTCTCCTGCCTTTCATTTCTTTTATTTAAAAAAAAAAATGTTGTCATGGTGAACTGGTCAGTGTTTTGTCAGACTGACAAGAATGTCGGACCCTTTTCATAAATGTCAAACCATCCCTGACACACTTAGTAAGGAAGTTACAGCACTGCCACTGGTCGCTCACATGACCTCAAACACTGCATCCATTCACAGTGTGATCATGTTTCCCTGCTGGATGTCAGTGTTCTTAATTGTGAATTAGAATTAGATGGACAATCAGTAAACCTCTGTCCATGTCTCTCTCTGAAGAG
The DNA here is from genome assembly GCA_013358685.1 of Antennarius maculatus. NCBI lineage: Eukaryota > Metazoa > Chordata > Actinopteri > Lophiiformes > Antennariidae > Antennarius > Antennarius maculatus. Next base: position 21,816,849 of record CM023616.1, read on the forward strand.
AGACGCATGAAAACGCAGCTATCTTCTTACCTTTGGTCTCAAGACGTTCTTGTAAATGTTAGCAGTGAAGACAGAAGATGCGGAAAGTAAACCAGAGTCAGCTGATGACATCACAGCAGCCGACACACATCCAATACCGACAATGGAGATGAAGGTGGGGGTGAGGTGCTGCAGGACGATGGGCAAAGTGAAAGCAGCTTCTCCACGTTCATACGGAGATGGAGAACCATAGGTGGTCTGGTTCCAGTCTGAGGTTCAGATAAAATTCAAGGAAATTCATGTGAGGTTGTCTTCCGCTTTTTTTCTATTGAAGAGTTGGAGATTATTACTACACCAAGACACTGAAACTTAACACAGAACCAAAAACCCTTTCCCAGTGGAGGAAAACTCAGCCAGCGGATGGGAACCTGTTACAAGAACACAACCACTTGTCCCAGAAACGCAGACCTACCGGAAATCCTTTGTTAAAATGGCTATTTGATCAGAGAATTAATCTACATTTATGGAGGATAACATGAAATCTGGATGAAGAATCCTACTAGATGTAGGAGACACCTAAAGCAGACAGAGGAGGTACCTCAAGAACCAATAATGAATGCTCCAAGATGCTCTAACCCTAAACCTAACCTAAATAGGAAATATTTCTTCTTCTTGAATCAAAACACAATGTTTGGTTGTTTTTATTAAGTTGTATAAGCACTGATAGTAATGTTGACGAAGAAGATGTGAATGGTGGTAATGGTACTGAATGTAATGCCTGTGATGATAGGCAATGTGAAGTCACCATCTGGATGTCGATCCAATTAGTTTATAGTAACCTGCAGAATAAAAAAACTCTGTGGAAGAAGTGAAGTTAGTAACATGAATTAATAAGACATGATTGTGCAGAGGAGACGAGGAAGATAATAATTAAAGACTGTCAAAATATTGGTACACATGTTTGCACGGACATAACATCTATAGCATGATATGTAAAGCAAAGGGCCGATGTGAATGGTAGTTATGTCTAAAGTCCAATGTTTATGTACAGTATGTGTGTTCTATTGGAAGTCCTTCGTCCAGATCAACATATAGTCCCTTCCTAGGGAATAGTCCCTTCCCTGGACTCTTGGGAAGAGGTCCAGGGAAGGGAGAAAACTCCTAATGGTCTTGTATACTCAGGAGGAATTGGTTGTTATCAGTTGGTGACTGACAACATGAACAGAACCAGAACAGGGGAAGGCGGGCTCCCCACTTTTCCACTACCCCAGGCAGAGTACTGAGCTACCCCAAGATGTTATCCAACTTGTGGTTAAGTTGACCACGACAAAGCTCACTCCGAGGAGCAGAAGCCCTGTGATCATAAATGCAAACAGACACAGATCTTCCACGGTCTCCAAGTAAAAGAACCTCCAGGCATATGGCTCATCATGGTATCGAAATGTCCTCCTTGTCATCCCCACCATTTACTTTACATTTACCTAATGTGGTGGATGTACTGTGATGCGAAAATATCAGCTTATCATAATATATATAGTCTGATGCAGTTTGACCATTTCTGACTCTGACCAGCGTTCAAACCCTGTAAAGTCAGATGGTAAGAATTGTATATTTAGTCATGAGCAGAAATAAGTCGGAGGAACAACGAAATACAGGCAAAATGACCATTTCCTGTCGAAGCTTCCATGCTGGAGGTTTGATGGTCAGTAACTTTAGAAACACCATCATGTGTGGCTGATTTTCTGAACTGTCTCAGCAGCAAGAGGCTCTCTGTTCTCTGGGAAGCAGGTTAAAAGTTGTGTTTAATGTCATACAATAATCTCTATGCTCCTCAGAGACCTCCGGTCCTCACGAGCAACATGGTCACTGAAACCCAGACCAACAAGAAATATGTTTACAGGCAAGACCAGAAACATAAGGTTCATCATTACTACCTGTGGATGCAGCAGCTGCTCCAATGAGTACAGGAGGAATTATGAATATGAGGAGAAGGAAAGCTGCCGCAAAGCAGGAGATCTTTGATAAAGCAGTAGAAGAAGCTGATAAGGTCCTCTGGTGGAAGGCCTGACACCCCAAACCCCCCAGTGCCTGAGAAGTAAACCAGATAAATGGAGATGATTCTTTAGTGTTCTAATATACATGACATTGATCACTATTCTACTGAAATCTATAGACATGTTTGAATTTTATTGACTAAAGGACACACTGTAGTTTCCTTACAAGATATAAGAAGTCATCAATCATGATCCAGGTCTTCTTCAGCTCTGGTTGACCAATCCAGGGAGCATTTAAGGTGTTGTTCATCAGAGTCTGACTGATGTCCAAGGTGTGAGGACTCATCATGACAAAGGGAGCACAGATCAACTGAGAGCCAGATAAAGAAAATAATTTATAATGTCTACAAAACCTTTCTTTAATTAGTTTTAAATTTCTGGTTGAACAGTCTAATAACTCACCAAGCCTGCTAAAAAGAGGACCAGCTGTATAATATCTGTGTAGGCCACAGAGTAGAGACCTCCCATCAGGGTGTAGATGATGACAACAGCAGCAGAGATCCAGACACAAAGAGAGAACGGCAAATCCAGAACCACACTCATGGTTCCTCCTGACAGAAAGAGAAATTAAGTTTTAAATGCTAATATATATGTATTTACTGTGTACATACATCTCCAACTGTTATCTACCCCAGTTTAATTTTGCACGTGTCTGTCAGCATATAAAGCAAAGGCAAGCGATGATGGCGAGTGTGGCAACGGTCTCTTTGATGACAATGTTGCCTCTCACCAACCATATCTCCTCCTCGTCCTCTTACTTTGCTCCAAAGGTAAGTTACATAATATTACTTCAGTACAGATACACCTCACCCAACAACTTCTCCAAAATGATTAAATTACATGGAGCTAAAAGCCTGCCTTGACTAACTAAATGATTTCAAAATAATCGCGTGGATCATGAGCGACACTTAACGATAGATACTGAGACTATATGCACGTATTTTCATAATGGTTTGTTCAGTAGTCTTATTTATTGTACAATACCATTGCAGAGTAAAATTATATTTTGTGTTTTTTATGTCTTCTGGAGATTTTACAATTCTAATATCTGTGTCACACAGATATAAAGTAAAAGAAAACAACATAAACTCGTCTTTTATTTTTCTGTTTTTTTTGTGAATAAAATGTAATCGACAACGACGTAACTCAGTGACACATAAGACAAGGTATAACTGTACTTTACTTCATTTAGGTGTCGTTTTTATGTAATTTTATGTAATTGTTTCTGGCAAGCCTAAGGCAATGGTACATTCATATCTAGAGTAGTAATGGCATGTACTACCTCAGTCAGAATGTAATAAATAACTTATGACCAATTCCCCTTATGAACAACCTTTCAGAAACGATTGCATTTGTATTTTGTGGACTAACTGTGTTGGGTGTCCTGGGGATAATTTGTGCAAGGGATTAGTAGGAATCAATGTTGGCAGGGTTAGGTTTCTGCTCAGACGTATAACCGTTTTTTGATCGATGACTTCTCACTAGTGGTCGAGTTAATTGAGAACCTTAATGGCAATAAAAGAGAGCAATCAAGCATTAAGCGTCAGACTTTTGATGAACAAGAAGCACATCAGCGTTTGTAGCCTCCACATCCCCGCGGAAAAAATTCATTCAGCAGAGGGGGAGATGTAAACATACACTCTGTACCTAATCCAGTGAGAGTTCCAGGTATCCAGGTGATGTCAGTGAGAAGTGCAATGAGACTCATTCCAGTCATTATGACTTTTCCATACTTGATGTGGAAAGGGTCCAGCATCGTCACACAGTTTCTGTCTCTCAGTGGTTTGACAAACAGCAGACCTCCTTCATCGAAAAGCAAAAGGAAAAAAGTGAGTGTGAAAATGTGAACATCATAGTCAATAATAAGCCAAAGCACAGTACATTATTTAAACCACGGATGTTTAAAGTTGTTGAAAATGATAAAAACTGCAAAGTTCAGTCAAAGCTGACAGGTACAGGCAGGCCAGGCGTACTGCAGCCCGAGTAGTTGCGGAGACAAAATCTTGGGTCTGGGAGGAGTATGGGGAGGCTCGGTCAGCCCCGAAGAAATTCTGCCAAATCATTCGGCGTCTCAGGAGGGGAAAGCTGTGTACAAGAATACTGGAAAGAATACTTTGAGGATCTCCTCAATCCCACTAGCATGTCTTACACAGAGGGAGCAGAGGATGAGGACTCAGAGGTAGACTCGTCCATCACCCAAGCTGAAGTCACCGAGGTGGTTGCCAAACTCCTTAGTGGCAGAGCACTGGGGTGGATGAGATTCGCCCTGAGTACCTCAAGTATCAGGTTGTGCAGGGACTGTCATGGTTGACACGTGTCTGGAACATTGCATGGCCATCGGGGACAATAGCTCCAGATTGGCAAAAGGGTGTGGTGGTCCCTCTTTTCAAAAAGAGGGACCCTATTTTCAAAAAGAGGGACCAGGGGGTGTGTTCCAACTATAGGGGGATCACACTCCTTAGCCTCCCGAGGTAGGTCTATTCCAGGGTACTGGAGAGGAGGATTAGACCTATAGTCAAACCATGGATTCAGGAGGAACAGTGTGGCTTTCGTCCAGGTTGTGAAACACTGGACCAGCTCTACACACTCCATCAAGTGCTCAAGGGTTCATTGCCCAACCTGTACACATGTGTTTTGTAGATCTGGAGAAGGCATTTGATCGTGTGGTATCTTGTGGGGAGTGCTTCAAGTGTATGGGGATTGGGGCCCTTTACTAAGGGGTGTCCGGTCCCTGTATGACCGAAGCAAGAGCTTGGTTTGCATTGCTGGCAGTAAGTCAGACCTGTTCCAGGTGCATGTTGGACTCTGGCAGGGCTGCCCTCTATCACTGGTTGAGTTCATAATATTTATGGAAAGAATTTCTAGGCACAGCCAGGATCCGGAGGGAGTCCGGTTTGGGGACCAAAGGATTTCATCTCTGCTTTTTGCAGACAATGTTGTCCTGTTGGCCGCATCAAACCTGGACCTTCAAGCATGTACTGGGACCGTCTGCAGCTGAGTGTGACGCGAGTGGGATGATGATCAGCACCTCTAAATCCAAGGCCTTGGTTCCTGACCGGAAAGGGGTCATTTACCCCCTTCTGGTCAGTGGAGAGTCTTTGCCCCAAGTGGAGGAGTTTAAGTATCTTGGGGTCTTGTTCATGAGTGAGGGAAGGATGGAACGGGAGATTGACAGATGGATCGGTGCAGCGTCAGCAGTGATGCAGTCGCTGTATAGGTCTGTGGTGGTGAAGAAGGAGCTGAGTTGCAAGACGAAGCTCTTGATTTACCGGTCAATCTACGTTCCTACACCTATGGTCAGGAGCTTTGGGTCATGACCGAAAGGACAAGATCTCAGATACAAGCGGCTGAAATGAGTTTCCTCCGTAGAGTGGGGGGCGCACCCTTAGAGATAGGGTGAGGAGCTCAGTCACCAGGGAGGAGCTCGGAGTAGAGCTGCTGCTCCTCCGCCTCGAGCGGAGCCAGTTGACGTAGCTCGGGCATCTGTTCCGGATGCCTCCTGGACGCCTCCCCAGGGAGGCGTCCAGGAGGGAGGAGACCTCGAGGAAGACCTAGGACATGCTGAAGGGACTATGTCTCTGGGCTGGACAGGGAACGCATCGGGATCCCCACAGAAGAGCTGGAAGAGGTGTCTAGGGAGAGGGAAGTATGGGCATTCCTCCTGAGACTGTTGCCCCCGTGACCCGGCCCTGGATAAGCGGTTGAAGATGGATGGATGGATGGATGGATGGACATAGAATTTACTATTAGACGTAATTAAAACTCTTACCAATAATAAATGTAGAGCTGTATGACAGGACCAGAACTATCACCCGGACAAGCCCCAAGGATGGAGTGCAGATCATCTCAACTGTACCATTAATGAAACCTGCTCCAAGCCACGTAGCTGCAGGATGGATCAATAAACATGGAGTCAATTAACGGACAGATAAAGGTGAAAATATCTAGAACACAAGTCATTGTTAGAAATATTGTGGAAGTTAAAACAAGAAAACTGATGTTAGGTTCAGAGCTAATAGGTGTCTGGAACAAACAGGTAAACAGAGTTTAGAACAGGTAACCAAACACCGAAATAGAGGCAAGCTGAAGAAAACCTAAGAAGAAAGACGTGAGGAACAGTGAAGAACCAACAGAGAGATCGGTAAATGTCTGTGTGTGACGGAGACATTTACAGCAGTCTGTAGGGAGGGGCGGGACGTATGTGTGACTGGCCAATCACAGAGCATGAAAACAGTCAGGATGATTTTCCTTCAGTCCGATCACGAGTATTAACGGGTTTTATTCGTATCATACTCGTACTCGTCAAAAATGCGTTATCCGTACCGGATACTCGTATGAAACGAGTATCCGGCTCAACCCTAGTAAATAGTTCTCTTACTTTTGTGATCAAAAACATTGATTTGAATCTCAATTTCGAGGCTGTTCTGTAAATAGTTTGAAAATAAACAATAAATACAGCAACTTGTGATCAATCCATATCAATTTTAGACTTAAAATCATGTAGCGATTAAGCCCCACCCATTTCTGGTCAAACCACACCCACTTCCGGTTTAAACCCCGCCCATTCCGAGTACAGATATGGATACAGATAATCTAGTTGGTTGAACAGATACAGATACAGATAGTGGTGTACTCACTCATCCTCAGTAATAATCTCATTTCTTTTTACAAAACTACTTCGGATCACCATAATTTAGCTGCAACAGCAGCAGGACTGGATTAAAAACTAGAAGCCAGCTATTCCCTACCCACTGTTACGACTTTGACCTCACTATAGAGGTCATGGACATGTAGTCAATTTAATTAATTATAGAAATTATAAAAAAAAAATTGTATTGAAATGTTTTACGCATTTTTTCAAATCCTTTTGGAAAGAGTTATGAATGTGTATGCAACTGACTTTTGAAATCAGATTTTGTGAAAAAAATTGATCTTTGCAGCAACTTTGACAATCAAAGAAGTCATGAGTTTTTATAGGAGAATAAGTCGAAGGAACCGCGACGGCGAACAAAACGATAGACGATGAATGACAAATATCATAAATGCATCAGGACATGAAAATGTCTCAGATGTTCTACTTGCTCAAAGAATGTTGTTTCAAAATTTTTAACATTTGAAAACAATATCAATGACATCTGTATTGATGCAAAATTTGTATTTTTTAATTTTTGAATTTAGAATTATCAGACGATAATTCTTCTTCTTCCAGAGTTCTTGAGTTTGTTTTTCTGGCATATGCTTAGAACTGAAATATATATTTTTTTCTCTTTAAATTTTCAGATTTTTTTTGTTTAGGCCAAATTGGGTTTGGTGAAATTTTAAATTTGTAAAATATTTCTTTTTCACAGCCAATGAAATGCACACATCCTTTGGGCTAATTGTCTAAGGAACTAAACATAACATTTCACCAAGTACACAGATTGTAAAAAGAGCTGTTGACAAAGGGTGTATCTGATCTAATATGTATTTTGAATACTATGTTTACACGGTGGAGCTCCCTGATATTCTGGCAGTAAAATTTACAACCATTTGAGTGCGTGGCGCCGTGGGACAGTGGGTATCGCTGTCGCCACACAGCAAGGGGGTTCTGGGTTCAGAGTCCCACTCTGTGCAGAAATTGCATGTTCTCCCCGTGTCAGCGTGGGTTCTCTCCGAGTTCTCCGGCTTCCTCCCACCTACAAAAACATGTGCTACAGGCTGATTGGCCGCCCCAGATTGCCTGTAGGAGTTCTAGATCCCAGCGACCCTCAACTCCAAATGAGGGGGTTAGAGAAAATGATATGAAATGAAGTATTGGAGCACAACTGCCACAGACACATTCACATCCATAACATTCAAAAAAAATGCAGGTGAATTTCAGTTGGATTCACGTCTATGGAATGTCAGCACATGGACACTGATTTACCTCAAGTCCTTTTGTAGACATCACAACCCTGATCCTTTTTGTTCAAGGACTCTCCTGTGAATTCAACCTGATTCTACAGCTCTTTGTGGACTCAATGTCTGGCTGCTCTTTGATCATTTTATATGTCCAGAGGGGAACAAACTAAATTCACACTGTTAGAGATCATTCACTTAATATTTATGAGTTTATGGGATTCACTGTTGATTCACATACAGTATTTTCTGCTCTATAAGGTGCACTGGATTATAAAGTGCACTGTCGGATTTTGCAAAAATGAAAAGGCTATTAGGTGTGCCTTATGGTGCAGAAAATACTGTACTTTGAAAATAAACATTACCAAAAAAGTAAGGACATTTTTTCTATATTTTTTATATTATTGGGAAGCCTGTTTTCGCTTTTTAAATGGTGCCACACTTGTCAGGAACATGCATTTAAGGGTTGAGCATAAAAGTTAACTATCTTGACTGTGCTCATGAATAATGTGAGAAATCTTTTCTGACCAGTCAATCCAGAGCAGACTGCACACAGTCAATGTTCAGTCTCATAGATCAGGCACTATCAGGCCCATCTGTGCTGATGTCAAGGACACCAGCACCAGAACCTCCTCACCTGTCAGAGTGAAGACCCCCACCACCCAGTTGATGCTCCGGTTTCCCAGCAGGACCATCTCCATTCCAGTAGCTGAACTTTTCTTCTGTTTCCTTTTGGACTTGAAAGAAGCCCAGATTCCGGTCCCGAGAACCAGCAGGTAGAAAACCACCATCACTATCACTCCTGGGACGTTAACGGCCATGATGGACTGTTAGACTGTCTTCACCGTCTGATGACTGAGTGACAAGAGGGACCGTACTTCAGTGAAGTTATATGATAACTGGATTAGCTGGTTTCAAGCTTTATTCACCTAGAAAGTGGCAGCTCATGTTTACTTGTTTGAACACTGATCAATTCTTAATTCTGACCTTGGAGGGTTGTTATTCACCCAGACTCCCTTCAGCACCAGAGAGATTGTGTCTACATTGCAGAAAAGATGTCAAGTTCTGTGGTCCTGGTGTAGTGTCACATGTAAACAAGTGGTTTTATCTCCACATGGGTCTCACAGGTTTTATTTTTCCTCTTTCTCAGCTGCACCAAACGGGTGAGGTGGTTTAAGTTCACTTGGTAAGCTCCTTGTCAATGGGAGGAGGTACTTCACTGGGCAGTGTCGGCAGGTTGTGTGTGTGTGTGTGTGTGTGTGTGTGTGTGTGTCACACCACAAAACATGATAAAATGTATGAGACCCATTTCCACAGCTATAGCATCTCATTTACTTAATACTGATTAAAGAAGGCTCTTCTTGTGGAATTAGCTGCTGTTTCATCAAAAATATTCAATTCACAAATATTACTATATCCACAAATATTTATATTGGAGTATGCAGTGGAAACACCGGTTATTTAACAATTCTCTCGTCATAAAACTAAAAAAGAAAAAAACCAAACAAAACAAAACAAAACAAAAAAAAAAAAACCCAGAACAAAACAGGAGTTTAACTCTAACTGCCATGAGGAATAAATGCAAACATTTCTCGAGAAACCCTAACTTCAGACAGGAGGTCTCAGAGTACCAACTGTAGACAAGAAGCAAAGGGAATCTTCTGGCATGGGAAGTGACGAGAAGCTGGACTAAAAAGCCTCAGGCTAATCAACATGATGAGGCACATGTGTGGAGATGAGAATCTGCCCATAGGCTTGGCTCCGCCCTCTGCCACACCTCAAAGAGCAGCACAAACAGAACCTTAACATCTCTAACCAGTTCTGTTTAGTGATCTGTGCCTTGAGCCCCCTCTCCAACTGCAGGCCTTTTGGGGTGTGGCTCTGTATGGGGATCAGGAGCGGCAATGGCAGCTGTTCATTGGACCTGGATAAACAGACGTTTCTGAAATGCATTTGCTTTTGGCCATGTGATACATACCTTAGCAAATCACAACTGAGTTGCAATATTGCAATTTGCAGAGCCCGTCCAAAGATCTAACCCTGTACTACTAAAATAAAGGGTTAGGGTTAGGTTCAAGGAAGGCGGCTGGACCGGATCAGGTTTCCCCGAGGCTCCCTTGGACCTGTGCTGCTGAACTGAGAGGCCCTCTTCAACAGGTATACAACCTCAGTCTGCCGCTGTGGGGGTTTGGTCCCATCATTGTGGAAAACACCTGCATCATCCCTGTCCCCAAGGAGAGAAGCCCCACGGAGGTCAAGGACTATTGACCAGCTGCTCTTACCTCACATGTGAAGAAGACCCAAGAACGGCTGGTCCTTGAGCTCATGCTTCCCCAGATGCAGGATGCAATGGAGCCTCCCCACTTTTCCTACCAGCCTCAAGTTGGGGTTGACGACGTCTTTCTGCACGTCCATGTCCTCTACCATGCACTGACCTACCTGGACGTCGGGGGTTGTGCTGTTAAGGCGATCTTCTTTGACTTCCTAAACACCTTCAACACCATCAACACCATCTATCTACTGCAGGAAAAACTGACCTCTATAGCTGCGGACCCCAAACTCATGAGCTGGATCACTGACTACCTGACCAACAGACCCAGTGATAGACCGCCTTTGTGCCCCGTGCCATCATAGGGTACAATGAGACTAAGGAAGAAGCAGGGGAGGGCATCAAGGTCAGGAATGTCATTGAGTTGCGGCTGAGTGTGGGGGACTGATAGGCTGGAGATCTACTGAGGTGGTACCAGGGTGTCACGTCGTTGATGTTCACTTGTCTTGTACTAATGTACATTTTGATAGACGTGTCTTCCCAACATGTGGGCGTCTAGCTTGGGATCCAGTGGGATCTCGGACCTATTGGGCAATTTTTGAACTCTTCTTTTAACGGTTCAGTTTTGTATGTATTTGTCAATACAATCAAGTTTATAAGTCTCTCGTATTAACACTCTACCTGTGTATCCCTACGTACTGTGTTAATTTATTGTGACTGCTGTGTTTTCTGTTTGTGATAACTAATATTTTTGTATCATGTATATTGTATGATTGTAATTGTATTGAGCAGAGGTTAATAATTCCCCATCGGGATTCTTACAGTATTCCTCATCCTCATCTTCAGGTTTAAGGTTGGGGTTAGAGTTAGGGTCTTTGACAATGACATACATTTGTAGTCATACACTATGTAATGACATACATAGTGTACCTTTGGGTACACTATGCAAATTGCAAAAACAACAAAGGTGCTCAACAACAAAAGTAACTATCGTTAGACTGTAAATAAAAAGAAAATAAGTGTTCAGAAGCGATCATTTTTTCATTTAAATAGTTTGACAAGCTGTGAAATTCACTTCCAACTGTATGGTAATACTTTACAAATAATCCATGTTAAAAATGAGGGAAGCTGATGTAGAAACATTAACAGATGTTCAATGGCTGTGACACCTCACTCTGAGTTTTTTCTGTTCATTGCCTCATTCTCTCAATCCTCTTTGGCGCCACCTACTGGTGACAGTGGTACTGGTGAGTGCTGGGCTTTCACTTGGAACACATCCCACTTCTCAGGTAGAACACCTTTGTTGAAGAGGACAGAAGCCAGGTAGGAGAACAACAAGATGGCAACAAGGGCAGTACTCAAGTCATTTTGTAGAGACCACAATCCTGATCCTTCTTGTTCAAGGACTCGTCTGTGAATTCAACTTGATTCTACAGCTCTTTGTGCACTTGAAATCTGGCTGCTCTTTGATCATTTCAGATGTCCAGAGGGGAACAAACTAAATTCATATTGTTACAGGTCATTTGCTTAATAATTGTGAGTTTGTTATTCACTGTTGTACACTTTATAAACTAAACATAACACAAAAGTAAGGAAACGTGTGTTTGGTAGAGTATTTCATTGTTGTAAAATCGCTTCTTGGAAATATTTTTCATTTTGTGGAAAGTCCTTTGTTTCCTTTTTAAATGGTATCACACTTGTCAGGAACATACATTTGAGGGTTGAGCATAAGAGTTAAGTATCTTGGTTGAGCCCATGAAAAATGTGATAAGCCTTGTCTGCCCAGGCAATCCAGAGCAGACTGCACACAGTCAATATTCAGTCTCATAGGGCAGTCAGAAGTCCTGCCATGACCATCCTTCAGTGTCAGGCCCATCTGTGCTGGTGTCAACGACCCCGGCACCAGAACCTTAACACGGACAAATGTAATGTTCAGTGATGCGTTCTGTGAGTTAATTCCTCTTCACCTGTCAGAGTGAAGACTCCCACCACCCAGTTGATGCTCTGGTTTCCCAGCAGAGCCATCTCTTTTCCAGTGACTGAAGTTTTCACCTGTTTCCTTTTGGATTTAAAAGAAGCCCAGATTCTAGTTCCAAGGACCAGCAGGTAGAAAACCACCATCACTATCACTCCTGGGACGTTAGCTACCATGATGGACTGTTTGACTGTCTTCAACACGTCTGATCACTGAATATCTAACTGATTGAAAAGAAGGACTGTACTTCAGATAAGATATGATAAAGATGATGACATACCAAGAGTAGATCGTTTCACGCTTTCTTTGCTGGGAGACAGAATTTTTTTGTTTGGACTTGTTAGAACAAGTTTTTCTATTTACAGTACATGTACAATTTTTACCACAGTTACCACAGTTGAAATATTGATTCACTGATTATTTATTCGGTTAGTAGCTGGTGTCTCCCTTAGAAATAGGGTGAAAAACACTACTCTAGGGAGGCTCAGTGTAGAGCCGCTGCTCCTTCATGTGGAAAGGAGTTAGTCGAGGTGGTTTGGGCATCTGGTGTGGATGCCTTCAGGGTACCTCCATAGGGAGTTGTTCCTGGCACATCCAGCTAGAAGGAGACCTCGGGGCCGACCTAGGACAAGGTGGAGGGATTATATCTCAACACTGTCCTGGGACCGCCTTGGGATCCCCCAGTCAGAGCTGGTGGATGTGGCCAGGGAAAGGAGAGATGAGCTATTCCACCACACTGATGTGAATGACATGCTGATACTCTTCTTGATCATCAAAACTCCGACATGCCACTTTTCATTACTGTTTTATTTGCATTAAGTGTCTCAGTTAACCACCAAGAGTTCACATCAAATAGCAATACATTCAGACTTCAGCGTTAGCACCAGTTAATGATTCCAGAAGATGTCTCTACTTCCTCTGGATGAAAACTAACCAGAAAATATTGGTTCCTCTATCATTTAGAGGGCAAACAGGCAACATAAAAACAACATATGACAAAATAAAAAATGAGTTGTTTTGAGTTAAGTCATTCTATATTATATGTCAGTTACAACAGAATACATGAAAAAATGATAAACAAGTTAACATCATTTCACTCAAATTAATATCTAAATACCACACATGTTGGACTCTTAAAATCACGATAAAACCGTTTAAAGCACACAATACCACGGTAATGTAAAACTTATAAGGATAAAAACATGCAATCACCTTAAAATGCTATGTATTACAAAACCACCATTTAGAGTCACTTGTGATTTTTTTTGAAATTCAGATTATTTTACATTAAACCTTGTTTGTTGTGCGTTTATTATTTATTGTTTCAGAAACAATGATGATTACAAAAAGCAGGGTTCATCACACACTACACTTTTTGGTTATCTCTGTCTTGGATCTACTCACATGTCAGGTTACAAAGTGACTCAGTTGTAATTTGAGTAGTGGACACCTGTCCTGTCCATTCTTTATTGGTATTTATAACCATTTTTTTCTCCATTCAACTACCTTCTATCTGTATTGCCTTTCTCACACTCTTATCGACTGTTTAAAGTACCTTTGTGTTTCAAAAGTACATTGAGACACACAGAACTGAGCGCACTTCCGAATGCCGTCAGCCAATAGAATGCAGGTACGGTATCATGTGACTGCCTAACAAAAATCTGCGATGCTTCGCAAATGCGTGAGGGCGGACTATGTTAAATAATTCATGTTACACATGAGGGGAACTGATGTGTAGAAGCATTAACAGAGTTGTTTCTGTTCTTTCACTTATTTTCGTTCGTGGCGCCCCCTACTGGTGACAGTGGTACTGGTGAGTGCTGGGCTTTCACTTGGAACACATCCCACTTCTCAGGTAGAACACCTTTGTTGAAGAGGACAGAAGCCAGGTAGGAGAACAACAAGATGGCAGCGATGGTGGACAACATGGAGATGGTCTTAACTGGAGCGTACTGGACATAAACACCATCCTCCAGAGTGCATCCTGGGAAATGTAGGACTGGTTCTAGTCCTATTGATGGGTGTCCACTGAGCAGCTTTAACGTCAGTCCCACCAGTACACCCATGATAGCCCCATAACCATTGGAGATGTTGAAGTAGAGAACACAGAGGAGTTCAGGGAAAAGGATGATGTAACACACTTCAGCACTAAGGAACCAAAATATTGTGATACTGGTTTTCAGCATGGCAAGCAATGTTCCAACAAGGCCCACGACCACCACAGAAGCCCGGACCACCCACTGACACTCTCGGTCTGATGCCTGAGGAACAGAAGAAATAATATCTAAACATTAATTCGGCAACTCTGTCTGCTATTGATTATTTCTTTCTTTTTTTTCCAATGACAATCGTGTTTCTTCATCATTACATTTTTTATTTGATTGACTCTCTACTGCCTTCAATTTCTTTTATTTAAAATAAATTGTCATCATAGTGACCTGGTCAGCGTTTTGTCAGACTGACAACGTCGGACCCTTTTCATAAATGTCAAACCATCCCTGACACACTTAGTAAGGAAGTTACAGCACTGCCACTGGTCGCTCACATGACCTCAAACACTGCATCCATTCACAGTGTGATCATGTTTCCCTGCTGGATGTCAGTGTTCTTAATTGTGAATTAGAATTAGATGGACAATCAGTAAACCTCTGTCCATGTCTCTCTCTGAAGAGAGACGCATTAAAACGCAGCTATCTTCTTACCTTTGGTCTCAAGACGTTCTTGTAAATGTTAGCAGTGAAGACAGAAGATGCAGAAAGCAAACCAGAGTCAGCTGATGACATCACAGCAGCCGACACACATCCAATACCGACAATGGAGATGAAGGTGGGGGTGAGGTGCTGCAGGACGATGGGCAAAGTGAAAGCAGCTTCTCCACGTTCATATGGAGATGGAGAACCATAGGTGGTCTGGTTCCAGTCTGAGGTTCAGACAAAAGACAAGGAAAGACTGAAAGCTGATTTCATGTTCTATTCATGTGAGGTCTCCTTGGGCTATTTTCTATTGAAGAGTAGTAGATTATTACTACACTAAGACACTAAAACTTTGCACAGAACCAAAAACCCTTTCCCAGTGGAGGAAAACTCAGCCACTGGATGGGAACCTGTTACAAGAACACAACCACTTGTCCCAGAAACGCAGACCTACGGGAAATCCTTTGTTAAAATGGCTATTTGATCAGAGAATTAATCTACATTTATGGAGGATAAAATGACCATGAGTATGAAGAACCCTACTAGATTGAGGAGACACCTAAAGCAGACAGAGGTACCTCAAGAAGCAATGATGAATGTTCCAAGATTCTACAGCAATCAAACATTTCCATCAGGTTACTGACACTGAGGAACCTAAATAGGAAGTATCTCTTCTTCTTCTTTTCCTTTCGGCTTTTCCCTTCAGGGGTCGCCACAGCGAATCAATTGCCTCCATCTAACCCTGTCCTCTGCATCCTCTTCTCTCACACCAACTACCTTCATGTCCTCTTTCACTACATCCATAAACCTCCTCTTTGGTCTTCCTCTAGGCCTCCTGCCTGGCAGTTCAAAACTCAGCATCCTTCTACCAATATATTCACTATCTCTCCTCTGGACATGTCCAAACCATCTCAGTCTGGCCTCTCTGACTTTATCTCCAAAACCTCTAACATGTGCTGTCCCTCTGATGTACTCATTCCTGATCCTATCCTTCCTGGTCACTCCCAGAGAGAACCTCAGCATCTTCATCTCTGCTACCTCCAGCTCTGCCTCCTGTCTTTTCCTCAGTGACACTGTCTCTAGACCAAACAACATCGCTGGTCTCACCACAGTTTTGTACACCTTTCCTTTCATTTTAGCTGAAACTCTTCTATCACACATCACACCTGACACTTTCCTCCACCCATTCCATCCTGCCTGGACACGTTTCTTCACCTCTTTTCCCCACTCTCCATTGCTCTGGACTGTTGACCCTAAGTACTTCAAATCCTCCACCTTCTTGATCTCTTCTCCCTGTAACCTCACTCTTCCACTTGGGTCCCTCTCATTCACACACATGTACTCTGTCTTACTGCGGCTAACCTTCATCCCTCTCCTTTCCAGGACAAACCTCCACCTCTCTAGCTTCTCCTCCACCTCTTCCCTACTCTCACTGCAGATCACAATGTCATCTGCAAACATCATAGTCCATGGAGATTCCTGTCTAACCTCATCTGTCAGCCTGTCCATCACCATAGCGAACAAGAAGGGGCTCAGAGCTGATCCCTGATGCAGTCCCACCTCCACCTTGAACTCCTCTGTCACACCTACAGCACACCTCACCACTGTCTTACAGTCCTCATACATGTCCTGCACCGCTCTAACATACTTCTCTGCCACTCCAGACTTCCTCATACAATACCACAGTTCCTCTCTGGGCACCCTGTCATAAGCTTTCTCCAGATCTACAAAAACACAATGCAGCTCCGTCTGGCCTTCTCTGTACTTCTCTATCAACATCCTCAAAGCAAATACTGCATCTGTAGTACTCTTTTTTGGCATGAAACCATACTGCTGCTCACAAATGCTCACTTCTGACCTTAGTCTAGCTTCCACTACTCTTTTCCATAACTTCATTGTATGGCTCATCAGCTTTATTCCTCTGTAGTTGCCACAACTCTGCACATCTCCCTTGTTCTTAAAAATGGGCACCAGCACACTTCTCCTCCACTCCTCAGGCATCTTCTCATTATCTAAGATCCTGTTGAACAACCCAGTCAGAAACTCTACTGCCACCTCTCCTAGACACTTCCAAACCTCTACAGGTATATCATCAGGACCGACTGCCTTTCCACTCTTCATCCTCTTCAGTGCTCTCCTCACTTCATCCTGGCTAATCTTTGCTACATCCTGGTCCACAACAGTCACCTCTTCTAGTCTTTGTTCTCTCTCATTTTCCACGTTCATCAACTCTTCAAAGTACTCTTTCCATCTTCCCATCACACTACTGGCACCTGTCAATAGACTTCCATCCCTATCCTTAATCACCCTAACCTGCTGCACGTCCTTCCCATCTCTATCTCTCTGTCTTGCCAGCCTGTATAGATCAGTCTCTCCCTCCTTACTGTCCAACCTAGCATACAAGTCATCATAAGCTTCTTGTTTGGCCTTTGCTACCTCTACCTTCACCTTACGCTGCATCTCCCTGTACTCCTGTCTACTCTCCTCAGTCCTCTCAGTGTCCCACTTCTTCTTAGCTAACCTCTTTCTTTGTATACACTCCTGTACCTCCTCATTCCACCACCAAGTCTCCTTATCTACTTTCCTTCCAGATGACACACCAAATACTCTCCTACCTGTCTCCCTGATCACATTAGCTGTAGTTGTCCAGTCATCTGGAAGCACCTCCTGACCACCCAGAGCCTGTCTTAACTCCTTCCAAAAGGTCATGCAATCTTCTTCTTCTTTTCCTTTTTGGCTTTTCCCTTCAGGGGTCGCCACAGCGAATCAACCGCCTCCATCTAACCCTGTCCTTTGCATCCTCTTCTCTCACACCAACTACCTTCATGTCCTCTTTCACTACATCCATAAACCTCCTCTTTGGTCTTCCTCTAGGCCTCCTGCCTGGCAGTTCAAAACTCAGCATCCTTCTACCAATATATTCACTATCTCTCCTCTGGACATGTCCAAACCATCTCAGTCTGGCCTCTCTGACTTTATCTCCAAAACCTCTAACATGTGCTGTCCTTCTGATGTACTCATTCCTGATCCTATCCTTCCTGGTCACTCCCAGAGAGAACCTCAGCATCTTCATCTCTGCTACCTCAAGCTCTGCCTCCTGTCTTTTCCTCAGTGACACTGTCTCTAGACCAAACAACATCGCTGGTCTCACCACAGTTTTGTACACCTTTCCTTTCATTTTAGCTGAAACTCTTCGATCACACATCACACCTGACACTTTTCTCCACCCATTCCATCCTGCCTGGACACGCTTCTTCACCTCTTTTCCCCACTCTCCATTGCTCTGGACTGTTGACCCCAAGTACTTAAAATCCTCCACCTTCTTGATCTCTTCTCCCTGTAACCTCACTCTTCCACTTGGGTCCCTCTCATTCACACACATGTACTCTGTCTTACTGCGGCTAACCTTCATCCCTCTCCTTTCCAGGACAAACCTCCACCTCTCTAGCTTCTCCTCCACCTCGTCCCTACTCTCACTGCAGATCACAATGTCATCTGCAAACATCATAGTCCATGGAGATTCCTGTCTAACCTCGTCTGTCAGCCTGTCCATCACCATAGCGAACAAGAAGGGGCTCAGAGCTGATCCCTGATGCAGTCCCACCTCCACCTTGAACTCCTCTGTCACACCTACAGCACACCTCACCACTGTCTTACAGTCCTCATACATGTCCTGCACCGCTCTAACATACTTCTCTGCCACTCCAGACTTCCTCATACAATACCACAGTTCCTCTCTGGGCACCCTGTCATAAGCTTTCTCCAGATCTACAAAAACACAATGCAGCTCCCTCTGGCCTTCTCTGTACTTCTCTATCAACATCCTCAAAGCAAATACTGCATCTGTAGTACTCTTTTTTGCCATGAAACCATACTGCTGCTCACAAATGCTCACTTCTGCCCTTAGTCTAGCTTCCACTACTCTTTCCCATAACTTAATTGTATGGCTCATCAGCTTTATTCCTCTGTAGTTGCCACAACTCTGCACATCTCCCTTGTTCTTAAAAATGGGCACCAGCACACTTCTCCTCCACTCCTCAGGCATCTTCTCACTATCTAAGATCCCGTTGAACAACCCAGTCAGAAACTCTACTGCCACCTCTCCTAGACACTTCCAAACCTCTACAGGTATATCATCAGGACCGACTGCCTTTCCACTCTTCATCCTCTTCAGTGCTCTCCTCACTTCATCCTGGCTAATCTTTGCTACATCCTGGTCCACAACAGTCACCTCTTCTAGTCTTTGTTCTCTCTCATTTTCCACGTTCATCAACTCTTCAAAGTACTCTTTCCATCTTCCCATCACACTGCTGGCACCTGTCAATAGACTTCCATCCCTATCCTTAATCACCCTAACCTGCTGCACGTCCTTCCCATCTCTATCTCTCTGTCTTGCCAGCCTGTATAGATCAGTCTCTCCCTCCTTACTGTCCAACCTAGCATACAAGTCATCATAAGCTTCTTGTTTGGCCTTTGCTACCTCTACCTTCACCTTACGCTGTATCTCCCTGTACTCCTGTCTACTCTCCTCAGTCCTCTCAGTGTCCCACTTCTTCTTAGCTAACCTCTTTCTTTGTATACGCTCCTGTACCTCCTCATTCCACCACCAAGTCTCCTTATCTACTTTCCTTCCAGATGACACACCAAATACTCTCCTACCTGTCTCCCTGATCACATTAGCTGTAGTTGTCCAGTCATCTGGAAGCACCTCCTGACCACCCAGAGCCTGTCTTAACTCCTTCCTAAAGGTCATGCAACACTCTTCCTTTTTTAGCTTCCACCATTTTGTCTTCTGCTCTGTCTTTGTCCTCTTCATCTTCCTCACCACCAGAGTCATCCTACACACCACCATCCTATGCTGTTTGGCTACACTCTCGCCTACCACTACTTTGCAGTCACTGATCTCCTTCAGGTTACATCGTCTACACAAGATGTAGTCTACCTGTGTGCTCCTACCACCACTCTTATAGGTCACCCTATGTTCCTGCCTCTTCTGGAAGAAAGTATTCACTACAGCCATTTCCATCCTTTTTGCAAAGTCAACTACCATCTGTCCTTCTGCATTCCTCTCCTGGATACCAAACCTGCCCATCACTTCCTCATCACCTCTGTTACCTGCACCAACATGTCCATTGAAGTCTGCACCGATGACAACTCTCTCACTTCTAGGTATGCTCTGCATCACTTCATCAAAGTCCAACCAGAATTTCTCCTTCTCCTCCAGCTCACATCCTACCTGTGGAGCATACCCACTAACAACATTGAACATCACACCTTCTATTTCTAGCTTCAGACTCATCACTCTATCCGACACTCTTTTTACCTCCAGGACATTCCTAACAAACTCCTCCTTCAAGATAACTCCTACTCCATTTCTCTTCCCATCTACACCATGATAGAACAACTTGAACCCTGCTCCTAAACTTCTAGCCTTGCTACCTTTCCACCTGGTCTCCTGGACACACAGTATGTCTACCTTCCTCCTCTGCATCATGTCGACCAACTCTCTACCTTTTCCTGTCATAGTTCCAACATTCAACGTCCCTACTCTTAGTCCTATACTCTTGGCGCTCCTCTTCTCTTTCTTCGTGCGAACGCACTTTCCTCCTCTCCTTCTTCGACCAACAGTAATCCAATTTCCACCGGCGCCCTGTAGGTCAACAGCACCGATGGCGGTCGTTGTTAACCCGGGCCTCGACCGATCCGGTATGGAAGTCATATAAAGTTTGATTCGCATCTTTGATTTGGCAAAAGTTTTACGCCGGATGCCCTTCCTGACGCAACCCTCTGTATTTATCCGGGCTTGGGACCGGCACAATAAGACACTGGCTTGTGCCCTCTTGCGGCTACATTAGGAAGTATCTCTTCTTCTTGAATCAAAACACTACATTTGGTTGTTGTTCTTATTAAGTTGTATAGGCATTGATGATGATGTTGATGTGAATGGTGGTAATGGTATTGAATGTAATGACTATGATGATAGGTATTGTGAAGTTGCCTCCTGACTGTTGATCCACTTAGTTTACCGTAGCCTGCAGCACAAGAGACTGATATCATAAATCCAAACAGATAAAGATCTTCAATTTCTTCCATAGAAAGAACCACAAGGCACATGACTCCCCACCCCTAACAAGAATCCCTCACGTAGCTCATAGCAAACATCCCATCAGGACAGATGTTACAGTGTTGGATGTACTGTAATGCAAAAATATCAGCTTATCATAATATATGTACTCTAATGCTGCTTGACCATTTCTGACTCTGACCAGCGTTCAAACCCTGTAAAGTCAGATGTTAAGAATTGTCATTTAAGTCATGAGAAGGAATAAGTAGCAGTAATAACGAAAAACAGGCAAAATGACCAGTCATAATGACATTGCTGTAAGTTTCCATGCTGGAAGTTTGATAGTAACTTTAGAAATTTTTCATGTGCGGCAAATATTCTGTATTGTCTCAGCAGCAAGAGGCTCTCCATTCTCTGTGAAGCAGATTCAATGTTGTGCTTAAAGTCATATAATAATCTTTATGCTCCTCAGAGAGCTCTGACCCCAACGAGCAACATGGTCACTGAAACTGGGACAAACAAGAAATGTGTTTACAGGCAAGACCAGAAGATTCATCATTATTACCTGTGGATGCAGCAGCTGCTCCAATGAGTATAGGAGGAATTGCAAATATGAAAATGAGGAAAGCTGCAGCAAAGCAGGAGATCTTTGCTAAAGCTGTAGTGGAAACTGACAAGGTCCTCTGGTGGAAGGCCTGAGACCCCAAACCGCCCAGTGCCTGAGAAGTAAACCAGATAAATGGAGATGATTCTTCGGCTACCAAACAACAATTCAGTGTTGTAATACATCTGACATTGATCACTATTCTACTGAAATAAATAGACATGTTTGAATCCGATTGATTAAAGGTCATAGTGTAGTTTCCTTACAAGATATAAGAAGTCATCAATCATGATGCCGGTCTTTTTCAGCTCTGGCTGACCAATCCAGGGAGCGTTTAAGGTGCTGTTCAGCAGAGTCTGATTGATGTCCAAGGTGTGAGGACTCGTCAAGACAAAGGGAACACAGATCAACTGAGAACCAGATAAGAAAACAATTAAAAATATCTCTAAAAACTTTTAATTAGTTTTAAACCTTTGGTGCCTGTTAAACAGTCTAATAACTCACCAAGCCTACTAAAACGAGGACTAGCTGTATAATATCTGTGTAGGCCACAGAGTAGAGACCTCCCATCAGGGTGTAGATGATGACAACAGCAGCAGAGATCCAGATACAAAGAGAGAACGGCAAATCCAGAACCACACTCATGGTTCCTCCTGTCAGATAGAGAAATTAAGTTTTAAATGCTAATATATATGTATTTACTGCGTACATGCGTCTCCAATTATTATATACCCCAGTTTTATTTTGCACGTGTCTGTTAGCATATAAAGCAAAGGCAAGTACACAAGGCAAGCGATGATGGTGGTAGTGGCGACGGTCACTTTGATGACAACTCTGCCTCTCACCCACAAGTGTCTCCT
Source organism: Antennarius maculatus (assembly GCA_013358685.1). Taxonomy (NCBI): domain Eukaryota; kingdom Metazoa; phylum Chordata; class Actinopteri; order Lophiiformes; family Antennariidae; genus Antennarius; species Antennarius maculatus. The sequence continues at coordinate 21,839,224 of CM023616.1, forward strand.
CCCTCCTCCTCCTCTCTGTTCCAAAAGTAAGTACTTCATCCAATGTATCTCACCCAACAACTTCTCAAGGATTAAATTATATGGGGCAAAAGCCTACCTTGAGTAACTGAACTGATTTCAAAACAATGGCGTGGATCACGAGTGACACTTAATGATAGATATTGACACTATACGTACATATTTTCAAAATGTTTTGTTCAATATATAATCATTTATTGTACAATACCACTGTAGAGTATGATTACTGCATATTATGTGTTTTTAATGGTTTTCTAGAGATTTTAAATTCTAATATCTGTGACTGACAAATATCAGTTAGTACACAGGTAGATGGAAATTCCTGCTTGGCATTGCTGCTTGTCAGACCTCCTCCGATGTCCACGGGACAACTACGGGATCAGCTGCAGGGTCATCAGCTCGGGACCACTATTCATTGATGTTTTGCCCCTTTAATCCTGGAACGTCTCCTGGTGGCGGGCCAGTGGCAGGGACGTAACAGGGAGTAACCCCTTCACTCAGCTGTTATTAGGGTTAGCTGTTTTTTCCCCAGCTCCAGACCCTTCTCCTCAGCCAGAGCCAAAATCTGCTCTTTTCCACCTCCTCAGGAAGGTCTCTTGTCGCCTTCCTCAATTTGCCTCCCGTTACATCCGCATCTCTTAAGAGGTGTGTTGTTGACAGGCACACGAAGCCTCGAAAGCAGACCTCAACGGGATAGATCATGGCCTTCCATCCAGCTTCCTGGAACTCGCCAGCCAGCTCTGAGTACTTAGCTTTCTTATGCTCGAAAGCAGCCTCGATCTCCATCTCTGCTGGGACTGTCAGTTCGATGAGGTGCACAACTCTTGCTTCAGCAGACCACACCACTACGTCAGGGCAGAGAGATGTGGTGGTAAATTCTGTAGGGAATTGGAACAGTGTGTTGAGGTCAACTCTCATATTCCAATCCTGACCGGGGGAAAAAGGCCTTGGTATTTCTCTTGGCCTGATGCACCTTGATCCTCCCCCTTCCCTGACAATGTTGGTGTGACTCTCTGCTGATGGTGGCTTTTTTTCCACTCTGAGGGCACCCGTCTAGCACCTCTGCCAGCTTCCTCAGGACCTGGTCATGGCGCCACCTATAGCGTCCCTGAGAAAGTGTGATCTTACAGCCTGACAGAATGTGCAAGAGGCTTGCATTGGGGGCATTGCAGAAATTTGGTCCCAAATCATTACAGAGTGCTCCACACACCCTGGCAATCCTGGAACTCCTGCTTTCTGGCAGTTGGTATCAATGTAGCCATTTGCTAGCAGCTAGTTGGTCATCGTTTTGGCCAAAACTGAGAAAAAGATTTTCCCTTCGACATTCAGCAGGGCGATGTTTCTGAAGTGGTAGATGTCTTTGGAGTTTTCTTTTGTCTTTCCCATCCAGTTGTCATTAGGTACCATAGGATCTCAAGTACCTTGGGGTAGTTCTTATAGAGCTTGTACGGGACTACATTGGGGCTGATGAAGATCTCGCCTTCTTCACCACCTGCCTTACTTCGCTAAGCTTGGGAGGCATGATGTGGAACTCCACTTTCGGCAGTGCAGGCCGCAGCACGTACCCTGGTGTTCTTAATGGGACATTCCTTAATGGGTCGCTGTGCTGATGTGTTCCTCCATTTGGTCCCTGGGAACTTCGAACTTTCTGGACTTCTTTACCTCCAACAGTTGTCTTGAGTACCCAAAGGGGTCCTTAAAGAAGTCAGCTCTCTCCTTTTGCTTCCGCTTGCCACGCTTGCCGATGCGCTCTGCTTGGCAGAGTCCTGCAAGCCTTTGCCTGACCTCCTCCCAAAGGATTTTCAGACCTTCTCTCTCTGAACAATTCCCCAGATGAACAACCTTTCAGAAACAATTGTGCTTGTATTTTGTGGACTAACTGTGTCGGGTGTCCTGGGGATAATTAGTGCTCAGGGATAAGCAGGAATCAACGTTGGCAGGGTTAGGTTTCTGCTTGGAAGTATTAACAGTTTTTTTGACCGCTGAACTCTGAACAAGTGGTCGAGTTAATTGAGAACCTTAATAGCAATAAGAGAGAGCAATCAAGCATGAAGTGTCAGACTTTTGATGAACAGGAAGCACATCAGCCTTTGTAGCCTCTACATCCCCGAGGATAAAATTCATTCAGCAGAGGGGGAGATGTAAACATACACTCTGTACCTAATCCAGTGAGAGTTCCAGGTATCCAGGTGATGTCAATGAGAAGTGCAATGAGACTCATTCCAGCCATAATGACTTTTCCATACTTGATGTGGAAAGAGTCCAGCATCGTCACACAGTTTCTGTCTCTTAGTGGTTTTACAAACAGCAGACCTCCTTCATCGAAAAGCAAAAGGAAAAAAGGGAAAGCGAAAATGTGAACATCATACAGTCAGTATAAGCCAAAGTACAGTACATTATTTAAACCAGTGATGTTTAAAGACTGCAAAGTTCAATCAATGATCTGTAAAATCAAAAATTATACTTTTGAAACTTTGACACAAACTATTGTTAGTGATGATAAGGGACAAGTTATTTTACGTTTTAAAACATACGAATTGCAATCAGATCTAATTAAAACACTTACCAATAATAAACGTTGAGCTGTACGACAGGAAAAGAACTATTACCCGGACAAGCCCCAGGGATGGAGTGCAGATAATCTCAACTGTACCATTAATGAAACCTGCTCCAACCCACGTAGCTACAGGATGGATTAAAAAACATGGAGTCAATTAACGGACAGACAGAGGTGAGAACGTTGAACATAATTCATTGTTAGGAAAATATTGTAGAAGCTAAAACAAGAAAACTGATGTTAGGTTCAGAGCTAATAGATGTTTGATCTCACCCACAATGAAGGCAGATTAACGAAGTGATCTCATTTCTCTTTACAAAAATACTTTGGATCACCATAATTTAGCTGTAACAGCAGCAGAAGTGGATTACAAACTGGAGGCCTTTTATTCCCTGCCCACTGTTAAGATCTTGACCTTGATCACTGTAGAGGTTATGGACATGTAATCAACTTCATTAGTCCCCGTAGGGAAACTATTAATTCAAGTTAGGGGTATTATAGAAAATATAACCATCCATCCATCCATCTTCAACCGCTTATCCGGGGCTGAGTCGTGGGGTCAACAGTCTCAGGAGGAATGCCCATACTTCCCTCTCCCCAGACACCTCCTCCAGCTCCTCCTCGGGGATCCTGAGGCATTCCCAGACCAGCCCAGAAACATAGTCCCTCCACCATGACCTAGGTCTTCCCCGAGGTCCCTCAACACCTCCCCAGGGAGGAGTGCAAGAGGCATCCAGAACAGATGCCCGAGCCACCTCAGCTGGCTCCAATCGAGGTGGAGGAGCAGCGGCTCTACTCCGAGCTCCTCCCTGGTGACTTAGCTCCTCACCGTATCTCTAAGGGTGCGCCCAGCCACTCTACGGAGGAAACTCATTTCAGCCGCTTGTATCCAGGATCGTTTCCTTTCCTTTGGAACTTAAGACCTCACAGGATAATTCTTCCTCACAGATTTCAAATTTGTTTTTCTGGCATATGCTTAGAACTGCAATTTTTTCCCCCTCTTTTTAAGGTTTTGATTTTTTTTTAGGCAAAAATGGGTTTGGTTTAATTTTTGTTTTTTAAAATGGTTCTTGAAATTTATTCCAGCCAATGAAATACACACATCGTTTGGGCTAATTGTGTAAGGAACTAACCATTTCCCTAGATATTCACCAAGCACACAGATCAGTGGAGGATCCTGACGTTTTGGCAGTAAAATTGAGACAAGCGAAGGAATTCTTACGCAAGCCTTGACTTGCTGAAGAAGAATTTCATATCTTCAACTTTTGGAGTAAAACTATCACAGACAGAAAACACATTCAAATAACATGCAAAAAATGCCGTTTCAGTTAAATTCACTTGTACGGAATGCCAGCACATGGGCACTGATTTACCTCGAGTCATTTTGTAGAGTCTTCTGTAAATTCAACCTGATTCTTCAGCTCTTTGTTGACTTGATGTCTGGATGCACTTTGTAAGATTTATATATCCAGAGGGGAACAAACTAAATTCATCCTGTGTGAGGTCATTCCTTCAACAGTTATGAGTTTATAGAAATCACGGTTGATTCACATGCATTGTACACTTATAAAAAACATGACATAACATAATACAAAAAGTAAGGACATTTTTCCTATATGTCTTGTATTGTTGGAAAGCCTATTTTTCCCTTCAAATGGTACCACTGCATTTGAGGGTTGAGCATAAAAGTATCTGGGTGACACCCATGAACAAATGTGATAAATCTTTTCTGCCCAATCAATCCAGAGCAGACCACACACAGTCAATGTTTTGTCTCATAGGGCAGTCAGAAGGCTTGCCCTATGAGCCAACCTTCACTATCAGGCCCGTCTGTGCTGATGTCAAGGACACCAGCACCAGAACCACCTCACCTGTCAGAGTGAAGATCCCCACCACCCAGTTGATGCTCCGGTTTCCCAGCAGAACCATCTCCATTCCAGTAGCTGAACTTTTCTTCTGTTTCCTTTTGGACTTGAATGAAGCCCAGATTCCGGTCCCGAGAACCAGCAGGTAGAAAACCACCATCACTATCACTCCTGGGACGTTAACTGCCATGATGAACTGCTAGACTGTCTTCAACACGTCTGATCACTGAATGTTTGACTGAGTGAAAAGAGGGACTGTACTTCAGTGAAGCTACATGACAAAGATGAATCATTACACACAGTGGAAAAGCTGGTTTCAAGCTTTATTCACCTAGAAAAAGACAGTTCATGTTTATGTTTTAACACTGAGCTATTCTTACTTCTGCCTTTGAAGTGTTGTTGTCCACCCAGATTTCCTCCAGCACCACAGGGACAGTGTCTACACTGTAGAAACTGTGAAAGATATCATGTTCTGTGGTCCGGGTGTAGTATCATACTACATTTCAACATGTTCGTAATAATAGCAGTGTGTCTAAAAATGTGAATAAACCTCAAAATTCTTCAAATCGTTTTTATTTTAATGCACACAAATGCATTGGGGACACGTCACATTGCGTTTCAAAGGGAGAGACCGTTTATTTTATTTTTTGTATTTTTTCGCCTTAATTCTTAACCAATTCTTAATTTTTGTTTTTTAAAATGGTTCTTGTAATTTATTCCCGCCAATGAAATTTATTCCTCAGCCCTTCACTGTTTAACACCTATTTTTTCACTTAATCAATGACCTCACTAATTGAACTCAGCACTGCTATTTTTTTTAACATTATGTTTGTTGACTTTATGTAAAACCTTATCATATTCAATGAGTTTTTCCACTTTTCCTGCTACGAATTAGAGTATGAAGTGTGCCCAATGCATTTGTATGCATTATAATAAAAATTATTTGAAGCATTTTGAGGTTTACTCACATTTTAAGAAACACATGTAAACAGATGGTTTTATTTTGACATGTATCTCATGCGACAGGTCTTTGTCAGCTGCACAAAACAGGTGAGATAGTTACTGAAGTTCACTTGGCAAGCTCTTGTCAGTGGGAGGGGCTACTTCACTTGCATTGGCAGGTTTGTGTGTGTGTGTGTGTGTGTGTGTGTGTATGCGTGCGTGCATGCGTGTGTGTGATGATTGTTGCTGACAGTCACACCACAAAACATTATAAAATGTATGAGACCCATTTCCACAGCTGTAACATCTCATTTACTTAATACTCATTAAAGAGGCTCATCTTTTGTAATTTGCTGTTGTTTCATCATAAATATTTATATAGGAGAACTTGACCTAATCTCCTCTCTGACACCCTATCTCCTTGTTGACTGCCTCTTTGACTGTTTAAAGATTGCTCATCCTGGTCTGTTGCCAAATATTTCTAAAATATATTAATTAATGTTTGTCTTTTGGAAATGTTCACTGTAACCCTTTACTGGTGTATTTAACATTAGAAACCAATTTAGATGCTAAATTACAGGGTGTAGTGTGAAAACTAAAAGTCACACATATTGTGTTTGGCTTTCTCGCCCAGAGTTTCCCAAAAACACACTCACACACATTTCATGTGTCATTAATGCATTTTAATGAAGTCAATGACCAATGAAATAACTCAGTTGAAATGTTGGAAAGCTGTGAGTTGGCAAGGTCAGGGTTGAGGAGACATGAACTCGTCTGTCCTTAGATACCCTAACAGTACGTTTCTTTATTTCATAAATGGCACCAGCCAAAGATGATCGATGTCAGCAAATCACAAGGTTTATTGAACAGACAGAACCTTTGGCCTGTTTGGGTGTGGGACATAACCTCCATTATATAACAAATCTCGTGTCACGAAACTGCAAAAAAACAAAAAAACACAGACAAAACAAGAGTTTAACTCTAACTGCTATGAGGAATGAACAGAAATATTACTTGAGAAATCAAACTTGAGACAGGAGGTCTCAGAGTATCAACTGTGGAAGGGGAGCAAAAGGAATCTTCTGGCATGGAAAGTGACGAGAAGCTAGACAAAGAAGCCTCAGGCTAATCAACATGATGAGGCATATGTGTGATTTTTATGTTTTTGTCTATACAGCAGTGTCTTTTATGTCTCTTGTCCTAATACCCTACCTGTATATCCCTACGTGCTGTGTTTGTTTATTGTGACTGCTGTGTTTTCTGTCTGTAATAACGGTATTCTTGTGTAATGCATGTTGTCTGACTGTAATTGTATTGAGCAGAGGTACAGTAAATGATTTCCCATTGGAATTATTGAAGTATTCCTCATCCTCCTCTTCAGGTTAACGGTTAGGTTAGGGTTAGGGTTATTGAAAATGCCGTACATTTGTACAGGCACAACAAATCTTTGGGTACACTATACTAATAGCGATCTCACAACTCAATTGCAATTGACTACGGTGCCCAACAACAAACGTAACTATCATCAGACTGTAAATAAAAAAGAAGAAAATAAGTGGTCATATGTGATAGTTTTTCCATACAATTAGTTTGACAAACTGGACGACTGTGTAATTCACTTCCACCTGTATCGTAGGATTTTACAAATAATCCATGTTAAATATGAGGGAAGCCGATATAGAAACATTTACAGATGTTCATTGTCTGTGACACCTCACTCTGAGAGCTGTTTCTGTTCATTACTTCATTCTCTTCTTCTTCTATGGCGCCACCTACAGGTGACAGTGGTACAGGTGAGTGCTGGGCTTTCACTTTGAACACATCCCACTTCTCAGGTAGAACACCTTTGTTGAAGAGGACAGAAGCCAGGTAGGAGAACAACAAGATGGCAGCAATGGTGGACAGCATGGAGATGGTCTTAACTGGAGCGTACTGGACATAAACACCATCCTCCAGAGTGCATCCTGGGAAATGTAGGACTGGTTCTAGTCCTAATGATGGGTCTCCACTCAGCAGCTTTAACGTCAATCCCACCAGTACACCCATGATAGCCCCATAACCATTGGAGATGTTGAAGAAGAGGACACAGAAAAGTTGAGAGAAAATGATGATGTAAGACACTTCAGCACCAAGGAACCAAAATAATAGGATGCTGTTGTTCAGCATACTGAGCGATGTTCCAACCACGCCCACGACCACCAAGGAAACCCTGTCCACCCACTGACTCTCCCGATCCGATGCCTGAGGAAGACAAAAAGAATTTTCCTTACATTAATTCTGCTCTTTTATTTAAACTTAATCTTTTACCTTCCTTATTTCGAATATCAAGCATGTGTCTCCGTCATTTCAGTTTTCATTTGTTTGACTCTCGTGCCTTTCATTGTTGTCAAGCTGACCTTTCATTGTTGTCAAGCTGACAACAATGTGGAACTCATTTCATAAATGTCCAACCATCTCTGAAACACTTAGTAATGAAGTTACACCACTGGTTACCACCGTAAGCCGACATCTCTCTTGGATGACCTCACGTACCCCATCCAGTTACAAGAGCACCAATTCCAACCCCACATTGCTCATGCCTAAGTGGTGGATATTAACTGTTGTCTTTCTTTCATTCAAATGCAATGTAGTGCTTCACTCCATTTGGTCAGAATTCCCTGCAGCGTTACAGTATTCTGAAATGTGATTGGTTTGATCTGATGGAAAACAGTAAACATCTGCCAAAGTTTCAATCTAAACAGAGAGATATTATGACGGAGCTATTTTCTCACCTGAGGTCTCAGGATGTTCTTGTAAATGTTAGCAGTGAACACAGAAGATGCAGAAAGTAAAGCAGAGTCAGCTGATGACATCATGGCAGCTGCCACACATCCAATACCAATGATGGAGATGAAGGATGGGGTGAGGTGCTGCAGGGCGATGGGCAGAGTGAGAGAAGCTTCTCCACGTTCATATGGAGACGGAGAACCATAGGTGGTCTGGTTCCAGTCTGAGGTTCAGACAAAAGACAAGGAAAGACTGAAATAATGAGGGGTCTTCTGCCACAAAAAACTCCATGCTCCCCAGAAAGTTCTGATCTCCACGGACAACATGGTCACTCAAACCAGGCCAAAGAAGAAACAGTTTTCCAGACAAGACCAGAAACATAAGGTACACCACTATTACCTGTGGATGCAGCAGCTGCTCCGATGAGTATAGGAGGTATTGAAAATATGAGCAAGAAGAAAGCTGCAGCAAAGCAGGAGATCTTTGCTGAAGCAGTGGAAGAAGCTGACAAGGTCCTCTGGTGGAAGGCCTGATAACCCAAACCCCCCAGGGCCTGAAAGTAAAGCAAATAATTGTTGATGATTCTTCAGTTACCAAACCAGAGTTCAGTCTTCTAATAAATCTGACATTTATCAATATTATAGTGAAATCTATAGAGACAGGTGTGAATTCTACATGTTAAAGGTCATACTGTAGTTTCCTTACAAAATGTAAGAAGTCATCAATCATGATCCAGGTCTTTTTCATCTCTGGTTGACCAATCCAGGGAGCGTTTAAGGTGTTGTTCATCAGAGTCTGACTGATGTCCAAGGTGTGAGGACTCATCATGACAAAGGGAACACAAATGGACTGAGAGGCAGATAAAGAAAATAATTCATGAGATTTAGACAGGTAATTTAATATTTTATGCTTTTTAAACCGTCTGATAACTCACCAAACCTCCTAAAATGAGGACCAGCTGTATAATATCTGTGTAGGCCACAGAGTAGAGACCTCCCATCAGGGTGTAGGTGATGACAACAGCAGCAGAGATCCAGATACAAAGAGAGAACGGCAAATCCAGAACCACACTCATGGTTCCTCCTGTCAGATAAAGAGAAATGAAGTTTTAAATAAGAAATATGTATGTATTTACTGCGTACATGCATCTCCAACTCTTAACATTTTTGACAAAGAAAATAGTGAACACACACAAACACATACACACACAGAGTACCTAATGCAGTGAGTGTTGGAGGCAGCCAGGTGAGATCAATAAACAGTGAGATGAGACTCATTCCAGTCGTTATTACTTTTCCATATTTGATGTGGAAAGAGTCCAGCATCGTCACACAGTTTCTGTCTCTCAGCGGTTTGACAAACAGCAGACCTCCTTCATTGAAATGTACAATAAGAAATGGAAAAATAATGTGTCAACAGGATGAAGTACATAAACGCTAAATGAAGTACTGGTACAAAATTATGAGTGCATTTTTAAAATCAGCTTTGTGAGGTTTACAGTTGTTAACCGAGAAAACTGCAAAGCTCAATTGATGATCTGTAAGTTGAACTATTACACTTTTAAAACTATGTTTAGCAATGATAACAAAGTATTTGACATTTCAACACATCACCATTCCAGTAGACATGATTAAAACTCTTACTCCCCGTTGAACTGTCAATTAATTCTGGTTGGGGGAGTTGGAGTGCCCAAATGATCCCAGGAGCTATGTTGTTGGGGGCTTTATGGTCCTAGTAGGGTCCCCCAATGCAAACAGCTCCTTGGTGATGGCACAAACTAAGACTAGTTTAAAAACCCAATGGGAACAACAAGAACAAGAAAAAAATCAAGGACTATGATGGTGCAACTGGGCCACCCCCCTGGAGTCAGGCCCAGTTTGGGGCACACGTGCATGGGCCCAACCACCGGTGGACTCACCACCTTCTGAGGGTAGTTTACCCCCACGAATGAGAGGGTCTCATTCCTGCACCTTTGGATCTGGAGACAGGTGCCTAAGTGTTATTTTGGCCTACACGTTGAATGGCACTGCAGATTGCCCAGCCTGCTTGAAGTACTTGGCAGGGCTACTAAATAATGCTCTGACCGGGGACTCCAATGCACTTCAATGCTTATGCGGACAATGACATTGAGACCTGGAGAGAGGACGAATGGCCTTCCCAATTTGAACATGAGTGGTGATCTGTTATTGGACTTTTGTGCTCGTCACAGTTAGTCCATGACAAACACCTTGTTCAAGTACAGACATGTTCAGAAGTGCACATGGCACCAGGACACCCTAGTTGTCCTATCACCAGTCTTCCGACTGTGTGTCTTGGACATTCAGGTGAAGAGAGGGACAGAGCTGTCAACCGATCAACACCTGGTGGTGAGCTGGATCCACTGTTGGAGCAAGAGGCTTGACAGACTCGGCAGGTCCAAATATGTTCTCAGTTATTGAGGTCATGGTTATCCAAACATGTTTAAATCAATCCACTGGACTGAGAGTTTCTTGAAAATGTTTTGCCTCTCATCCAAGAGACTTCTTCAGTTCAGTTCTTCAGTTCTGAACTGAAGTGTTCCACTTGCAGAACACTGGACCAGCTCTACCAGCTCTGGAATGTGAGATTAACAGACAGATCGGTGTAGCAGCTGCAGTGTTGCAGTCGTTGTATAGGTCTGTCATGGTGAAGAAGGAGCTGAGTTTAATAACAAAGCCTTAGATTTACCGGTCTATCTATGTTCCTACTCTCATCTATGGTCGTGACCCAAAGCTCATGACCGGAAGAACACATTCCCAGATAGAGGCGGTTGAAATGAGTTTCCTTTGTAGGCTAGGCACCCTTAGAGATAGGAAGAGAAGCGCAGTCACCACGGAGGAGCTTGGAGTAGATGCCCTGCCCCTCCATATAGAGCAGAGCCAGCTCAGGTGGCTTGGGCATCTGCCCTGCCTTGGACGCCTCCCTACTGGGAGGGGGCCTCAGGGAAGACCTTGGACACTTTGTAGAGACTATGTCTCTCAACTGGCCTGGAAATGCCTTGGGATTCCCTTGGATGATCTGGGCATCCCTACTCAGACTGTTGCTTGTATGACCTGGTGCCAGATAAGTGCTAGAAGACAGACTGATGGATGGATAAATCTCTTACCAATAATAAACGTTGAGCTGTATGACAGGAACACAACTATTGCCACGATCAGCCCCATGGATGGAGTGCACATCATCTCAACTAAACCATCAGTGAATCCTGCTCCAATCCACGTAGCTACAGGATGGATTAAAAAACATGGAGTCAATGTACAAAAAAGGGTGAGAATGTCAAGATCACAAGTCACATTTATGAAAATAGGATAACAGCTAAAACAACAACACTGATGTTGCCGATGCATAGCTGATATGCATTTATTCTATCCCACAATGAAGACAAATTAACATAATATCCTTATTTTTCTTTACAGAACTACTTTGGATCACCAGAATGCAGCTGTAACAGCAGATAAAAAAAATGGAAACTTTTTATTCCCTACCAACTGTTGAGACGTGGACCCTGGTCAATGTAGAGGTTACGGACATGATTCAGCTCTGGGTTATCATATAAAATCTAGAAAAAAAAATAGAAATAGAAATAGAAATGAAATGAAATAGAAAATGTAGATCTCATGAACTGTAAGCGGCCACATCGTGTGGGGGAGCAAACCAAACTGCAGGCCCCACAGTTTCAACTTGCCAGGTATCAAGGACTTGTCTGTGTCTGTTAGTTAGTGAATCCACCAAATATCTTCACAACCGTTGCAGGTAGAAAGGTGAAACAAAAAGCACTTTACTCGGGCAGCAAAGGGGATGACAGTGAGATGGTGACCTTGACCTTGAGAAAAGTAGGCCAAGGTCACATTTCAATTTTTGTACTCTCGGGAACTGGATAAGATAGAAAGACGAGGGAGAAGGCCAGTGTGAGTGAGACCGTAGACTTCAGGATTGTGTTTGCCATGTCGTGGGATGTTGCATTCTGTGACTGCCTTGGATCCGGTTGAATTTATAATTGTCACAATATAATTCTTGCTCCTGGAACTGCCTTGAGAACAGGTTTTGGATTTTTTTTTTTTTTTTTGTGAGGCTGAACTGGCTCTGACAAAATAAAATTTTTTGAAATGGTTCTCATAGGTCACTCCAGCCAATGGAATTCACACATCCTTGAGATTAACTGTCCAGGTCACTAAACACTTTATTAACTGTTCACCAAGTACACTAATCACTGAAGACAGCTGCTGACAATGGCTGTGACTGGTTTAGAATGTATTCGACTTGAGTTTACAAGGTGGACAATCTGGATTTTCTGGCAGGTACATGTAGACGCGAGACGGAATCCATACACAAACCTTGACAAGCTAAAGAACAATTTCACATACTGCTGAAAGTTCACACCCCGCCCACGTCCTGTTCTTTCTGCTGCGATCAGAGTACAGTACTCTGAAAGTAACTGTCAACATATTGTTGGAAGGCTTTCCCTGTTCTGCACTCCATGCAAAGTATTTGTTGTGATGCTGCTATTGAGCTCTTTGCTGCACAGTTCATTCCTGCACTCTTAATGGCTTATTATGAAAATATTTCTATAATTGATTGTTTCATGCATCCGTGTTCCATTTTCATACTCATTCCTCGCACCTGAATTTTTTTTGCATTGATAGTCTTAAAAATTTTGTTGTACACTTGTGTACGATGACATTAAAGGCATTCTATTCTATTCTATTCTATTCTATTCTATTCTATTCTATTCTATTCTATTCTATTCTATTCTATTCTATTCTTCTCTGCACTCAAAAGACTGACAACATATAGTCGGAACAGGACTGATCAGGGACTACTTTCTTCTCTGGTATTGATTTCCATTGGGACAGGGAGAATGATAAGGAGGACTTTTAAAAAAGTTATCAATGGTTTTAGTCATAGGGAGCTGCACATACATTTAATTTATGAATAAACGCTAGATCGTATTGAATAAGATAGTCTGTAGGGTCCTTATTTGTTAATCTGACTGTGGTGATGTCAGTGCTTCACCACGCATGAACCTCACTGCACGTCACTGCCCTTAATAGTGATGAGTTCATCGATTTACAGTTTTAATCGTTAGAAAATAGTTCTGTCAACTGTTCCCTCCTTACCTGTCAGAGTGAAGATTCCAACTAACCAGTTGATGCTCCGGTTTCCCAGCAGGACCATCTCCATCCCAGTGGCTCCACTTTCCTTCTGTTTCCTTCTGGACTTGAAAGAAGCCCAGATTCCGGTCCCAAGGACCAGCAGGTAGAAAACCACCATCACTATCACTCCTGGGATGTTAACAGCCATGATGGACTGGTTTACCGTCTTCACCACTTCCTGATGTCTGACTGAATGACTGAGTGACAAGAGGGACCGTACTTCAGATAAGAAATACAGTATATTACTCATGATGTCTAGGCAGATTAAGCAAGAGATTAATCCTTCAAGATTCCACCTTTAATGAGCATCATATCCACTCCAAACATTTGCTTGTTTACTTTAATGATCTAATTTGAGAGGTAAACCTTTAACGTAGCTTTTTTTGGCTTTAAATTTTTAATTTTAAAACCAAAGAGTCAGGTTTTTCTTGAATGAAGTACCCGCCTACCAAAGGATTTATTTGAGAGGGATAAATGTTACCTCACCACTCGGTAATTTTAAGACTCAGTGATGACTTTCATTTGTTCATCTTCTTTAAGAGGGGACATTTGTAATCATGTCGTCTTACCTGAAGTAGCTGATGATGGGTTATGAAGGAGCGTATCCCAGTTGGACATGTGCAAGAGAAGGGGGTACCCACTGGATGAGACACCAGATCATCACAGGGTAATAATGAGTTTTTAGCTGATGGTGAGTGGTTCAAAAACAGAATTTTATAAGTGATGAAATGATCTGATTAATGATCTGCCCCTAGACTAAGGGCAGAAGTGAGCATTTGTGAGCAGCAGTATGGTTTCATGCCAAAAAAGAGTACTACAGATGCAGTATTTGCTTTGAGGATGTTGATAGAGAAGTACAGAGAAGGCCAGAGGGAGCTGCATTGTGTTTTTGTAGATCTGGAGAAAGCTTATGACAGGGTGCCCAGAGAGGAGCTGTGGTATTGGCCAGAGGCCAGACTGAGATGGTTTGGACATGTCCAGAGGAGAGATAGTGAATATATTGGTAGAAGGATGCTGAGTTTTGAACTACCAGACAGGAGGCCTAGAGGAAGACCAAAGAGGAGGTTTATGGATGTAGTGAAAGAGGACATGAAGGTAGTTGGTGTGAGAGAAGAGGATGCAGAAGACAGGGTTAGATGGAGGACACTGATTCGCTGTGGCGACCCCTGAAGGGAAAAGCCGAAAGAAGAAGTATATGTTTAACAAAAATATATTTTTATTAGTTTTATTGTCTGCTAAATTGATAACTCACTAAGCCTAGAAAAATGAGGACCAGCTGTATAACATCTGTGTAGGCCACAGAGTAGAGACCTCCCATCAGGGTGTAGGTGATGACAACAGCAGCAGAGATCCAGATACAAAGAGAGGACGGCAAATCCAGAACCACACTCATGGTTCCCCCTGTCAGAGACAGAGACAATGGTGTTACAATACGATATGGCACACTCACATAGTAGATAGATGGATGGATAGATATATAGATAGACTGAGAGACAGAGAGAGAGGTTTTTGATTTTTAACATCATGTTCATTCATAAAAGTCAATTTACAAAATAATGACGTTGACATAAAATCCAAAAGAATTATTAATCCACTTCTTGTTTTACTTTTCATATAAAATCTGATGCTATCCAGAAATATGTTGAGGAATTTTTTTTTTCTACTTTTGCCCTCGAACCTTTTGTGTCTTTTTTATCTTTTGCCAATCATATTTTTCTGTTACGGCCTCTTTCAGACTGTTGTCAATTTTGTTCTCAGAGCTACTTTTATCAGGAGGTGTCTCAGGTGTTACTTTAGCAATTTTCTTCACTTTATTCTTTCTTGTGTTCGTGTTTTTCCTTTTAAGAGCTATATTTAATCATTCCTCGTCTATCACAATATCATCCTCCTCCAGCAGAGACTCTACCACCCTGGTGGCTGTTTCTCTGGTCCCCTCAACCTCCGTGTTATCCTGTGACTCCGGTTTGGTGGCCAGTGACTGTATAACCTTTGCGCTGTCACTTGTGACCTCTGGTTTGATGCCCGGTGATTCCACATGGGGTGGAGTTGGAAACTAACAAAGCTGTGATTGTGAAATCAGGACCGCAGTACTGCACTTGAAACATTTCATGTCCTCACTGGTGACGTAAACCGTGTAGTCTTAAAATACTATGACTACACGGTTGTAAACATGAGCGTGAAATTCAGCTCTTCATGGGACCGAAGGCTCCGGAAAGCGTAACATGCTTGAGTGATATTGCCGACCGGGAACATATTGATAGGACTCAGGAGCCCACCATGTTGCGACAGTTCCTCTCCCAGTACCTCGTTATTGAGATGCGGCAGTGCGTTCGATATGATCACTGTTTTAATCGGGCTAGCCAGGTAGAGGACGGGGATGAAGGGATTTTTAATCACCACCCCGCTCACAACCACCTGGTGCACCTTTTCCATTTCGTCAAGAAAAATTACCATTGGTCTGACAAGAGTTCTTCTTACAGCCTCTACACCCATTATGGACACATTCAGGATTACACGGAGCCGTTTCAAAACCCTTCAACATCATCACGTTATCAGAAACATAGATTAACGAAAACAAAGACACAGATTTCTGCTTGGATGGGTAACATCCAAGTTTCAGACTTTAAAGAGCATGTTTATATCGGTTGACAAAATAATGGAATGTGTAACTGTTGAAGTGTCTGCGGTAAACACTGTCTGTCTGCTGAGGGAGGTGGTTGTGATCATTATAATAAAGTCGGCAATGTTAAAGGATTACATAGAATTATATATATATATACATATATATATATATACTTTAATAATCTGGAAGGAAATTCAGAGTAACATCTGCTCACAAGATAAAACAAATAATAATACAAATAACACAAAAAGGCATTACCTAAATTACATAATTAACATAATCATATCATTAACTACAACAACAGTACACATAAATAGAAAGGAAGGAAGCCAAAAGGAGGCATAAGAACATGAAGAACAAGCGTAAGAATTACTTAAGATACATTAGATTTCAATGTCTCATCGATTATCATTGTGATTGTCATTGGTGAATAAAGGTTTTTCCAGCATTTGCAGCTAGCGTCGACCGGAAGCCGGTCCCTACCCTGGGTAAATGCAGAGGGTGGCAGGAAGGGCATCTGGTGTAAAATAAATAAAATAAGTATGAGCGTTCATCTGATAAAAAAAACAAGGAAAAATAATGACTTGGACACAGAAGGCCGAGGTTTGAAATCTAGTCTAATCACCATGATTTATATGGTCATGAGCTGGCCAAAGGATGGAGAAGAAGCCACGGACTAGAAAAAGAATGGAGGGCCGATCCCCTAGGTCAATAGCACGAGGCTGTGGAAGACAGTGCAGAGCTAAAAGACAGGTCAAAACCTGGAGAGCACCAAGACTACAGTCCGTAAAGAAACAAGAGAAATCCAACAAGACATCTAGAAGATAATCTGATAGGATGGTCTGGGAAGTTATTGCCTCACACAATGGAAACATGATGACACTGATGAGGAAGAGGAGCAGAGAACATGGAAGGACAAGCTTACACAACAGTGTTCAGGAACATCTACAACCACTATGGACCAGACAGACTCAAACACCAGCAGCATGTACTGCCAAAGGTGGTTGAGTACAACAAAGCCAAGGTGCTGTGGGACTTCAGCTCACACCAAGCTGCTGACTAACCTGCTGGATACCGTGTTGGTGTACAATGACCAGAAGAGGGCAGTGCTGTTAAATGTGCTGATACCAGCTGGTTGGTGAGGGTAGGAGGGGAACAATACTAGTAACTACACCAGTACTACTGACGCCAGTTGGTGGCACCATAGAGGAGGAAGAGACGTCGAATAGAGATCAGTCTCACAGTGATCCGACTCTCCTTGTTTGGTGTACGGTTTTTTTTAATGAGTTAAAATCTTTCTATTTTTAATTTTTTCACTTTGTCAAATTGAAGCATCAGCCAGTGATTCTAGGAAACTGTGTTGTTCCAGGTATTTTATGCCATGTTGCCCTGGTAACACAACAACAGATAAACCAACGACACTAAAGTGAAACATGAAACTCTGGATCTCCGGACGTATGACCGGTCCGGTTGGAGGACAGTGGCAGACATGTGTTAAATATCACACAGGTGATATTTACGTAGTCGTGATCTCAAACAGTTCAAGTTCAACTTCAAGTTACGTAAATAACTTATAGGTATTACTAACATATCAACCAAGACTTTTTAGAAAATAAACTTTGATCAAAAGGAACAAGTGTCAACATGTGAGTGGGTAATACACGTCTGACTCGTGATGGGAACAGCGTTGTTCTACTGGGACCACTGATGCTACACTTTGGATTGAAGAACGACGGATCTGGAGCCAGTTTAGTGTTTGAGATGTGAAAAATATCACAGAGATGCTGTCCCGTCATTTTAGATCTCAGTCTGGTTTGTTCAGAGTTCACAGAAACAAATGTTTGCTCACATAGCGTGAAGTCACCCTCTTTAGATAAGTTCTTGTTTTTTTTTAAAAAAAATGTTTTTTTAGCGTGTTTTTGAAAATCTGAAAAACTGACCTAGGCAATTATTTTAAGAAGGTTTTGATAAGATTTCACTTATTTTCAGAGTTTTTTCTGTACAACGCACTGATTTGTTCTGCATAACACTGTATTATTGATATTACACGAGTCCACTGGGAAGCTCAAAATGATTTCTTTTGTTCTCTCTAAATTAATGAGTGAGTTATTTAACTCCACTCCTCTTTCTGTTTACTGATCAGCACCAGGGTCATCCTCTGGGTTTCCCCAAGGACAGCCATGTAGTGTCATCTGAAAACTTCTAAGTCAATGAATTTGATTATCAGGTGTGTGCATTGACCTGAACACACTCTTTTTCACATGGCATAGCAGAATGGAAGAAAGTTTCATTCTTTCCTGTTTCATCATGACAGGTTATAAAAAATGACGCAGTAAAAAGGGTCAGTTGAATATAATTGAATGAATGGACGTAACCGAACAAAACCTGACCTGTCAAACAATCAAACAGACAAATCCAAGTCGTAGTTAGGTCAAACTGTAAGTTAACACAGGGGGAAATAAAATGTAAAATGAAACTCACACATGCATGCTGTGGTACAGTCCAGTAAGGCTGGCAGCACAGCCCTCGGCCACGGTTTTGCTGCACCAAGAAATAAAATTCCAGGTAAGTCAAAAGAAAAGAAACAAATGTTGTAACAAACATAACTGATCAGTTCAAATTGCAATATTATAAATATTAAATACAAGTATTCAAATTCAGTATTACACCTGTTCTGTCTCTCGTTGTTGCTAACTTTGCTATCTCTCTCGAACTCGTGTTGGATAAACACTCAATAACTCTCACTGACTCCTTCAAAATGCCGAGAGGAAAAGGGAAATCCGAGGAGTCTGAGAATAAACACGAGAATAAAAATATGAAAGTAACCCTTGAACGGCTGGCCTCTGGGATGGATGAGCTACAGAGAACTGTGATGCTAAGGAGTGACTTTGAAAAGTTCAACAGGGAACTTGATAAGAGGCTGGAAGAAAAGCTGAAACCGTTTAATAACCGCATGCAAAAAGTGGAGGATGACATGGAAAAAATGCAGAAAGGAGCGAAGCAAGGGCAACAAAGAATGGAGGAATTCGAACAAAGCATTCGAATAAATGATGTGATCATCACCGGCATCAAACGTAAGCCGAGAAATGATGCTCATGCCGTGACCAGAGGAGTGGAAACTGAACACATCACTGATTTTGAGTCGGTGAAACAACAGGTGATTACTCAACTGAGGAACCTGGAGATTAACATCGAGCCGGACCAGATTGAGACTTGTCACCCACTACCATCTGGAGGTAGGAGACCACCTGCAGTGCTGATAGAATTCAACAATCGTAAACACAAGATTGCTCTTCTGAAACAAGGCTTCAAACTGAAAGGAAAAAATGTCTACATTAATGAGAATCTCACTACAAAGAATGCTGATGTCACTAAAAAAAGCTCAACAACTGAAAAAGAATGGGCTGATGGACAACACCTGGATCAACACCTGGACCAACACCTGGACCAACACCTGGACCAACACCTGGACCAACACCTGGACCAACACCTGGACCAACACCTGGATCAACACCTGGACCAACACCTGGACCAACACCTGGACCAACACCTGGACCAACACCTGGATCAACACCTGGACCAACACCTGGACCAACACCTGGATCAACACCTGGACCAACACCTGGATCAACACCTGGACCAACACCTGGACCAACACCTGGACCAACACCTGGACCAACACCTGGATCAACACCTGGACCAACACCTGGACCAACACCTGGACCAACACCTGGACCAACACCTGGATCAACACCTGGACCAACACCTGGACCAACACCTGGACCAACACCTGGACCAACAACTGGACCAACACCTGGACCAACACCTGGACCAACACCTGGACTAACAACTGGACCAACACCTGGACCAACACCTGGACCAACACCTGGACTAACACCTGGACCAACACCTGGACCAACACCTGGACCAACACCTGGACCAACAACTGCAGGATCTTCATCAGAACAAAGGGGCTTTCTCCAGACCGGATGAAAACAAAGGTGATCAGGAGTGCAGAGGAGTTGGTGAAATATGAGCAATAAAGACGGACAAGAATTTGTTACTACAACAAAGAGTTGTACTGCAATAGTACTGCAATAGTGGGAGATCTACAATTTTGGACAGGTCAAATATTTCATGGAACAATCGAAAAAATCAACAGCATTGATGTCAGAAACATGGACTAATGAGCAAAAAAACAAAAAACTAAAACAAACAAAAAAACCCAACGACTTGTATTTGTGATATGATGGGATAACATTAACTTTGAGACTTTAAAGAGCATGTTGATATCTTTTGACAATATAATACCATGTGAAACTGTTAAAGTGTCTGAAACAAACTGGTTTATTCTTGTATAAACACTGCTGAAAGAGGTGAATATGATCATTATATTCTTGTGGAGAACACTGGCAAGGTCAACATCTAGTTTTGACCATCTATAATGTTAACAAACCTCGTGTTCCTAGGAAGAATGTACACATGGTTATACTCTAGGGTAAAAGGCTAATGTCTGGAAGTGGATAAGGGAATGAACGTCTGTCAAAATTCAATGAGCTGGTTGAAGACTTTTAATGTCTGAGTTTGTTGATTACATATTCAAATGAGAGAGATGTTTTGTTGATGATTTAGGAGACGGGAATCTTACAATGGCTTCTACCCGTTACCCCTTTCTTTTTCTTTTCGGATGTTGTTGATGATGTTTCAGCACTGATGAAAGTGAAATATGTTGTAATGACATGTCTGGAAAGAAGAAAAATAAACTGAATAAATAAAATAAATAAATAAATAAATAACCTTATTGTGTTTGCAACAGACTTCAATGCATGGTAATATGGGGACAGTCCCCTCCACTTAGAGGTAAGATCGGGCCGAAAAAATCCAGTCCGACCTGACAAGAGCCTGAGGGTATTAAAGCCCGACCTGACCCGAACGTAATTATTGACAATTTGAACCCGACCCAGCCCGAGCCCGAGGGTATTATAACCCAACCTGACCCGACCTGAATGTAATTATTGACGTTTGAGACATCCAAGGATTCGGGCTTAAGATCTTACCTCTACTTTCAGCGCGTACGATGGTAAAGGTAAAGTGACAGGAGATACAGCTGACACACGGAGGAACGGAGCAGGTATCGTAGATGGATGTTTCTCATACAGCACCTTCTCTGTTTTACCTAAATGATTTTTTTTATAAGGGTATTCCTTAGTTTAATACCCATAGATCGTTTG
Source organism: Antennarius maculatus (assembly GCA_013358685.1). Lineage (NCBI taxonomy): Eukaryota > Metazoa > Chordata > Actinopteri > Lophiiformes > Antennariidae > Antennarius > Antennarius maculatus. Next base: position 21,860,397 of record CM023616.1, read on the forward strand.
AGATACATAATACATAAATGTGTATTTATTAAAAAAGTTCGGGCCGGGTCGGGCTTGGATCATAAGAACTTAAGCCCGAGCCCGAGTCCAAAAAAGTCTAGCCTGACCCGATCCGAGCCCGAGGGTTTAAAGCCCGACCCGGCCCAAACGTAATTACTGACTTTTTGACTTTCGGGTCGGGTTGGGCTTGGACTCGGACTCGGACTCGGACTCGGGCATAAGATCTTACCTCTACCTCCACTTCTATGAAGAGGTCTGATATTATCTATGTTCACTTCCTATTTTGCTTCTTTTTTTTGATTGTGCCATTTTTGTTCATCTCTTGCAACATTTTACATTGATAAATTTAGAGGGAGTCTTTATTTTGTGTAGTTTGTATGTTTTCCTTTTGTAACTTAGATGAATTGATCAGTCTAAAACTTGTTGGTAGGTGTAAGTGGGAGTGGGAGTGGGTGTGTGGCGACTCCTCCAGCGTAAATGCCACCATTCACCAATAGCCAGCTGGAATGGGGTCAAACATAACCTTTGACCCGTTATGAGAGCTGTGCAAAGCTTGAAATAGTCTAAGACCAATGACTCAAAAACAAATACATTCGAATTGAAAAGGAAAATATTACACAGTATTAACCCTTTGCAGCTGGATGTCACCATCATGAAACCTGACCTTGACAGGGCGTTCTGCCCATATATGGACTCATGGATGTCGGCTCTGCCAACTGTAAGCTGCACATGTCTGTCAGAGACGTGCTGGACTCTCTGTAGAAATACGTAATAAACTCAGTTTGTTCGTTCTCATCCTTTAGTTGTTATTGGTGTTAAACCTCAGACTCTTACTTTGGTATGTAGTTGTACCACGATACTCTTTATTGTCGAATGACTCTGACTGGGTTTGCTTTAATGTGATTTATGACTGGGAGTCTGCTCAGTGTGGGGGTTTTTTTTTGTGTGTTTTTTTTTTTTTTTTTCTGAAGATTAACCAGTATCTCGTATCCTTCTAAGGATTTGTCTTCATGCTGTGGCACGTTCGCTGGAAGCATCGATTACATCAGATTGCACCACACACAGTTATCCTGCATGGGAAGGAAACGACAACTAGTCTTTGTAAATGAAATTTTTAGAATCCGGTCACAAATTTTATGCATCTCAAGCGTGATCAATACTGTGTGGCCAATTTTTTGATAATACAGTAACTGTATAATCAGTTACTTCCTATAAATTTACAATGAATTAACTTTCAGTATGTTTATAGAGTCACCTGATGCTAAAAGCTGGTCTAGAATTTATCATCAAATCTGAATGTATTTCTGTTTAAAACTCCTTAAAACTGCATGAAAATACTATCATATACTCTGGACGTGCACAATGGAAAAGTACTGAGTCTCAAGAGCAAATGGAAAAATCCATAAGAAGCTTACGTAAGAGCCTGTCGAGACACACCGAGGCTCTGAACGATGTACACATGCTTTCCTTTACTGCTGCTTCTCCTGAAAATGAGTGACAGTCTGCTTTTGTCAGGCTTTGGTCACACTTGTACAGGTCAGGATTGTGCATCAGCAAACAATAAATCCGCTTTACAACTGTCTTCATCTGCTAAACACTGGTGAGCAGAAGCCATCATCATGAGTGCAAATAAAAGAATGAAGGAGAATTTGGATTTCAGGCGATGAAGAGTATGAGTCCATTTGTGAATGATTCACGTTACGAGTCCGTGGTCACTACACATAGAGTAAGTGCTATTTTTAAACCTTTTATGGCCAGTGCTTCCACAACAGTGTAGTATTGGCGTGGGATATCATCGTGTGCTTCACCTGTCAGGCAGAGCATTCCTGACTCAGTGTTAGAAAACTTGGCAAAATCAAGAGCATCGTTTAGCCAGCCTGCCTGAAGGCAGCACTAGTTCACACCCAGTGACGCTCAAGCAATGAAAGGATGGGACTGAACTCAACATGTCAGAAGAAGTTATGACAGATTCGCTCATTAAAATTTCATCCAAGTCTGGGTTCTGTTTCTCATTACTGGGGCTCTCTCTGCCACAGTTCTCCCCCCCAGGGCAGTTTCTGGTGGAGGCCATTGGTTGAGATACCATACAATGAAAAGCATTCATGCAGCATGCATGGAAAGTTTCTGTTACATTCTGGGGGTTTATTGGTCAATGTGAAGTCTTATTTTTCTTCCTCTCTCTTTGCGTCTTTTCTCACGCAGTATACTCCACAAAGGTCCAGAACAGCACCATTTAGAAAACAGTAAGTCCTTGCGTGTTCGCGCTTCAAGACGCGTGAGGCGTCACCTCATCGCGGATTTTTAGTAGGTGGTCACGTGATACCCTAATGTAGCCGCAAGAGGGCACAAGCCAGTGTCTTATTGTGCCGGTCCCAAGCCCGGATAAATACAGAGGGTTGCGTCAGGAAGGGCATCCGGCGTAAAACTTTTGCCAAATCAAAGATGCGAATCAAACATATGACTTCCATACCGGATCGGTCGAGGCCCGGGTTAACAACGACCGCCATCGGCGCTGTTGACCTACAGGGCGCCGGTGGAAATTGGATTACTGTTGGTCGAAGAAGGAGAGGAGGAAAGTGCGTTCGCACGAAGAAAGAGAAGAGGAGCGCCAAGAGTATAGGACTAAGAGTAGGGACGTTGAATGTTGGAACTATGACAGGAAAAGGTAGAGAGTTGGTCGACATGATGCAGAGGAGGAAGGTAGACATACTGTGTGTCCAGGAGACCAGGTGGAAAGGTAGCAAGGCTAGAAGTTTAGGAGCAGGGTTCAAGTTGTTCTATCATGGTGTAGATGGGAAGAGAAATGGAGTAGGAGTTATCTTGAAGGAGGAGTTTGTTAGGAATGTCCTGGAGGTAAAAAGAGTGTCGGATAGAGTGATGAGTCTGAAGCTAGAAATAGAAGGTGTGATGTTCAATGTTGTTAGTGGGTATGCCCCACAGGTAGGATGTGAGCTGGAGGAGAAGGAGAAATTCTGGTTGGACTTTGATGAAGTGATGCAGAGCATACCTAGAAGTGAGAGAGTTGTCATCGGTGCAGACTTCAATGGACATGTTGGTGCAGGTAACAGAGGTGATGAGGAAGTGATGGGCAGGTTTGGTATCCAGGAGAGGAACGCAGAAGGACAGATGGTAGTTGACTTTGCAAAAAGGATGGAAATGGCTGTAGTGAATACTTTTTTCCAGAAGAGGCAGGAACATAGGGTGACCTATAAGAGTGGTGGTAGGAGCACACAGGTAGACTACATCTTGTGTAGACGATGTAACCTGAAGGAGATCAGTGACTGCAAAGTAGTGGTAGGCGAGAGTGTAGCCAAACAGCATAGAATGGTGGTGTGTAGGATGACTCTGGTGGTGAGGAAGATGAAGAGGACAAAGACAGAGCAGAAGACGAAATGGTGGAAGCTAAAAAAGGAAGAGTGTTGCATGACCTTTAGGAAGGAGTTAAGACAGGCTCTGGGTGGTCAGGAGGTGCTTCCAGATGACTGGACAACTACAGCTAATGTGATCAGGGAGACAGGTAGGAGAGTATTTGGTGTGTCATCTGGAAGGAAAGTAGATAAGGAGACTTGGTGGTGGAATGAGAAGGTACAGGAGTGTATACAAAGAAAGAGGTTAGCTAAGAAGAAGTGGGACACTGAGAGGACTGAGGAGAGTAGACAGGAGTACAGGGAGATACAGCGTAAGGTGAAGGTAGAGGTAGCAAAGGCCAAACAAGAAGCTTATGATGACTTGTATGTTAGGTTGGACAGTAAGGAGGGAGAGACTGATCTATACAGGCTGGCAAGACAGAGAGATAGAGATGGGAAGGACGTGCAGCAGGTTAGGGTGATTAAGGATAGGGATGGAAGTCTATTGACAGGTGCCAGCAGTGTGATGGGAAGATGGAAAGAGTACTTTGAGGAGTTGATGAACGTGGAAAATGAGAGAGAACAAAGACTAGAAGAGGTGACTGTTGTGGACCAGGATGTAGCAAAGATTAGCCAGGATGAAGTGAGGAGAGCACTGAAGAGGATGAAGAGTGGAAAGGCAGTCGGTCCTGATGATATACCTGTAGAGGTTTGGAAGTGTCTAGGAGAGGTGGCAGTAGAGTTTCTGACTGGGTTGTTCAACGGGATCTTAGATAGTGAGAAGATGCCTGAGGAGTGGAGGAGAAGTGTGCTGGTGCCCATTTTTAAGAACAAGGGAGATGTGCAGAGTTGTGGCAACTACAGAGGAATAAAGCTGATGAGCCATACAATGAAGTTATGGGAAAGAGTAGTGGAAGCTAGACTAAGGGCAGAAGTGAGCATTTGTGAGCAGCAGTATGGTTTCATGCCAAAAAAGAGTACTACAGATGCAGTATTTGCTTTGAGGATGTTGATAGAGAAGTACAGAGAAGGCCAGAGGGAGCTGCATTGTGTTTTTGTAGATCTGGAGAAAGCTTATGACAGGGTGCCCAGAGAGGAACTGTGGTATTGTATGAGGAAGTCTGGAGTGTCAGAGAAGTATGTTAGAGCGGTGCAGGACATGTATGAGGACTGTAAGACAGTGGTGAGGTGTGCTGTAGGTGTGACAGAGGAGTTCAAGGTGGAGGTGGGACTGCATCAGGGATCAGCTCTGAGCCCCTTCTTGTTCGCTATGGTGATGGACAGGCTGACAGACGAGGTTAGACAGGAATCTCCATGGACTATGATGTTTGCAGATGACATTGTGATCTGCAGTGAGAGTAGGGACGAGGTGGAGGAGAAGCTAGAGAGGTGGAGGTTTGCCCTGGAAAGGAGAGGAATGAAGGTTAGCCGCAGTAAGACAGAGTACATGTGTGTGAATGAGAGGGACCCAAGTGGAAGAGTGAGGTTACAGGGAGAAGAGATCAAGAAGGTGGAGGATTTTAAGTACTTGGGGTCAACAGTCCAGAGCAATGGAGAGTGGGGAAAAGAGGTGAAGAAGCGTGTCCAGGCAGGATGGAATGGGTGGAGGAAAGTGTCAGGTGTGATGTGTGATAGAAGAGTTTCAGCTAAAATGAAAGGAAAGGTGTACAAAACTGTGGTGAGACCAGCAATGTTGTTTGGCCTAGAGACAGTGTCACTGAGGAAAAGACAGGAGGCAGAGCTGGAGGTAGCAGAGATGAAGATGCTGAGGTTCTCTCTGGGAGTGACCAGGAAGGATAGGATCAGGAATGAGTACATCAGAGGGACAGCACATGTTGGAGGTTTTGGAGATAAAGTCAGAGAGGCCAGACTGAGATGGTTTGGACATGTCCAGAGGAGAGATAGTGAATATATTGGTAGAAGGATGCTGAGTTTTGAACTGCCAGGCAGGAGGCCTAGAGGAAGACCAAAGAGGAGGTTTATGGATGTAGTAAAAGAGGACATGAAGGTAGTTGGTGTGAGAGAAGAGGATGCAAAGGACAGGGTTAGATGGAGGCGGTTGATTCGCTGTGGCGACCCCTGAAGGGAAAAGCCAAAAGGAAAAGAAGAAGAAGAAGAAGGTCACGTGATACCCTATGTGCATTCTATTGGCTGACAGCATCCATCCAACATGATCCAGTTGGTCAATGGGATGTCCATTGACCAACTGGGTCAATGGACCCTACTGGGTCAATGGGTCTCAGTTGGGTCCATTGACCCAGTTGGGTCCATTGACCCTTTGCTGAATGGAGGATCTACAGTGGTTATCCTTCCTCTAGCCACGCTTCATTGAATCATTGTAGCCCACCCCCACTGTGTTGAAATCATTAAATTTAATTATTTTACAAATGTATTTGGTTTTCATTGCGCCGATTAAAATTTTTACAACTGACGTTGAAGTATTCAGCTCCTGTCTCCCACATTCAGTTTTATGTTTCCCCATAGTAAGAACACATCTTGTTTTGATTTAGTGTGGTTCGCTAAGCTCTGGCTTCTGGTATTGGTCACAGTCCAGACTTCCTCTGAAGCAGCAACGGGCATTTAATTCACAGCAGGGAAAGGACAGCCCTGCTCTTCAGTGGAAACATATCACAACTAAACACAATCCCACACTGGACAGAGTTTCATCCCCCCAATGAGACCCCAGCTCATCGCAGAACCACATGAAGGACAAGCCACCATGTCCGCTAACCCTCACACCTACGGGGGGATGGGAGGGAGCCGGAGAACCCAGAGGGAACCCAAACACAGGAATAACTTGTAAAGGAATTGAACCCAGAACCTTCTTGTTGTGAGACAACAGGAGAACCCACTGTGCCGCCATCCCAAAAGCCACCTGTATACCATACATATAAATCCAGTTCCTTAAAGGGACAGGCCTGTTTGTAAGAGAGAGCAGCCTGAACCAAACCCATCTCTCCTCTCAGGGTGGAATGTGGATGGAAAGGTTTCCCTGTGTGTCCCATTTTACCTTAACTAGCGGGAATCCGTGGAAATTCCACGATAAAACATTAATATCAGACTTTGTTTGTTTTCTTTTTTTTCTTTGCCGTCGCAAGAAAACAAACCGCTGCGTCCGACGAAGCCGTAACGGCTCCGTGTGTGTAGGATGGACGAACACGAAGACGAAGGCTGGTTCGGAGTAATGGTCCGGCTGTCCGGGTAGAATTCCTGGTCCATCCCTTTGTGATTCGTCTCATGCTTTGTGTTGTACTGCCTGTTCTACTGTCTGTGTTGTACTGCCTGTTGTCCTGCCTGTTTTGTACTACCTGTGCTGTACTATCTGTTGTACTGCCTGTTGTACTGCCTGTTGTTCTGCCTGTGTTGTACTGCCTGTTGTCCTGCCTGTTTTGTACTACCTGTGCTGTACTATCTGTTGTACTGCCTGTTGTACTTCCTGTTGTTCTGCCTGTGTTGTACTGCCTGTTGTACTTCCTGTTGTTCTGCCTATGTTGTACTACCTGTTGTACTGCCTGTTGTACTTCCTGTTTACCGTGGGTCAGAGAGGACTGCAATTTCATTTGTGCTGTATGTCGTGCATAAATGGTACTCTTGACTATAAAGCTGACTGACTTTTTGATGAAGCATCGGGGTTCCCCACACGACAATGTGAGGTCCCTCACAATCAAAGAATATAAAACGGCTCCGTAGGTGAGAGACATGGACAAATGTGAAGACCGGAGCTGACTTGGCTAGCAGCCCCAACTTCCGGGTAGACGCCAGAAGTGTGACAACGTGAGGTTTTCAAGTGAGCTTATTCAAATATATAGGTGGGGATTCAGAAGCAATTCACACGTACTGTGCTGAACAAAGTTGACTGAAACACGAGTCAACTTTAAAAGTCTATGATCACCATGTGTAAACAGAAACAGAACAGTCTCAATTTAAAATCATTCGTACTGCAGTAGCAGAACATATGTTGAGTTTTTCGACCAGTCATAAATTCCTCAACACGAACTCTCTTTTTCCATTAACCCTTGCCCCATACTCCCCTTGGCCTACAGGTCAAAATTAACTTACCATACCAAAGCCCCAAAATAAAGCAGTTTAATTCAATTATCAATCCAAAATACATTTTACATGATGAAACAAACTGTCATTTATCAATTCAACTCAATTTAATTATTTTTTTTTTGTAATTACTTCTGAATTAATTATAATGAAAACGAGAAACACAGTCAAGCATCTGGAACTTTATTTGGCCAGCAGTTTCTTCTGTTATCGGAGACCCACTGGGAACCAAGAGGGCTGATTTCTGTTCTCAGGGTCATAAATACCAAGCCTGGATGGCTTCTCTTCTCTTCGTCAGCTTTTATTGAATGTTACAGCATGGGCTCGATTAGCTGAACACACTGTAGTGACTTCACTTCAGTGAACATTTGGTACACTTTTGTTGTGGCAGGCAATGACACTAATGACCCTTCGAAAGGTCAAACCTGTTTTGAACTGTATGACCTACAGAAAGAGATTGTCCATGAAATAATGCAAAGTACAGTCTGGTGTCGTGACGGTTGCACTTCCCTTTGGGTCTCATGGTGGATTGATTGATTAATTGATGCAGATATCAATTTCTTCAAAACAATGCCATTTTATTCAGCTGTGGAACACCTTGTTCATCTCCACCAAGTGCAGCATCCCCCCAGCCCCACTCTTTTGCAGGTATTAATAAACGACATGAAAAGTATTTTTCAGCCATCATATTCCAGCATGTACTCTGGACATGCAGAATGGAAAAGTACTGAGGCTCAAGAGCAAATGGAAAAAGCCAAGGAAGCTTATGTAAGAGCCTGTCGAGACACACCGAGGCTCTGAACAATGTACACATGCTTTCCTTTACTGCTGCTTTTACTTAAATGAGTGAAAGCCTGCTGTTGTAAGGGGATACTCCCTTTTGTCATGCGTTGGTCACGCTTGTGCAGTTCAGGATTGTGCAGAGTATCAGATATTGGCAAACAAAAAAAAAAAAAATCCACTTTACAACTGCCATGATCAGGTAAACACTGCTAAGCGGAAGCCATTATAATGTATGAATGGGGGTGAATAAAGAGTGAAGAAGAAGTCAGATTTCTGGCACTGAAGAGTACGAGTCATGTGGTGAATGCTTTACGTTATGTGTGGAGTGTGTGAGGTGGTCACTACGAGTAGAGTAAATGCTATTTTTAACCCTTTTATTGGCCGTCCTGGAACCACCATAAGCAGTGCTTCTGCAACAATACCATGTGAGGGGGAGCGTCGCTCACGCTTCAGACGTGAGGCAGAGAATGGGCAGGAGAGAGTCTCGAAGGCGGGGCAAGGTTCTATAGGGTGTTTTTTTTTTGGCAAATTGATTTCCCAAAAAAGTCGAGCACTGAACTGAGTAACTGAGTAAGTAATTCACCAGAAAGGAAGGAAGCTAGTCAACAGGTCCATCATGGCTGTTAACGTCCCAGGAGTGATAGTGATGGTGGTTTTCTACCTGCTGGTTCTTGGGACCGGAATCTGGGCTTCTTTCAAGTCCAAAAGGAAACAGAAGAAAAGTGGAGCCACTGGGATGGAGATGGTCCTGCTGGGAAACCGGAGCATCAACTTGGTGGTGGGGGTCTTCACCATGACAGGTGAGGAGAGCACCAGGATGGAAACTAGAATCTGCAATAATCATCTGTTGGGCTAAACGTCCCAAACAAAGACACTATGGTATAATTGATTCAAATGTAATATAATATATAAAATGTGAATATAATATTCACATGAATTTGCTTCAACATAGTCAAAACATAGTCATAGAATTAAAGTTGATTTGAGCTCTTTTTGGTGACATTATCCTCCTAAAGCTCTCATATCCCTACATAAGTTTACACTACGACATAAGAGTGACACTCCCACGTACAAGATTTAGCATATAAATGTCTAGATATGAAAAGTAAACCATTCACACCATGTATATATTTTAGAAAGTCGAGTCAAATGTGTTTCTGTGGTGGATCTCAAAATTAAATCGGTCATCCGTGTTTTCTTGGAGAGCTTTTGTCCAGAGGCAAACTGGTGTGGTGTCTCATTCCAGACATTCAGAGTGAATGAAGAGTGGCACGCAGCCCAGGAATGGCAGCGCAAACAATCATTAAAAAAACATCCCACTTTGAGCTGTATTACCTCTTCTGTGACACTCACCAGATTCCTTTAAGCTCATAATGAGGGCATGAACAGAATGACTAGTTTTCCATTCAGGCTTAAGGCATGCACCTTACATGACCGTAGGTCCGAGGAGGAAGTAACCTTGACCTTTACGACATTGACAGTTACCACAGAGACCAAACACACACATGGAAGTGTCTGTTGTCTGGAAACAACTCGTTGCGATTTTATTCATTAACACTAACATTACCGCTGTGTGTTCATCTTGTAGCTACGTGGGTCGGCGGGGGCGTCATTGTCGGCGCAGTTGAGATGGTGTACACACCCTCCATGGGAATGTCCTGGGCTTTACTGATGTTTGTGGCGTACAGCATGTCTTTCATTACCGGTGGGTCTTCAAAAATATCATCTATAAGGTTCAGAGTTCATCTGTAAAATATATCCACATGTGTAATGCTTGCCTTGTCTTGTTAGCTTACCATATAGGAGTACCAAATGGTTTCATCCAATCAGCTATCCATTATATGGTCAGGGAGGGCCTATGGTGACGTGAGAAAGTGTAGTGGCGTGTAGGAATGTTGGGATTCCATCTTGAACCAATTATAGGCATCACATTCTATTATATGCTGAACCATATACTCCTATAGGCTGATTATACATGCTAAGGAAGTCTTAACCAGTCATTCCTGTCACAAAGGAGGAACACTAGTACAATCAAACACACAATTTGTATTAAAATTGAAAAATCACAACCAAGTTACAAAATAGAAGTTTATTGTTTTAAAGCAGATGAAGTCTGTTGCACAACTCAGTGTCAAATAATAATATTTCTTTACTGAAAAAGGTCATATGTCAACCATTCCTTTGTAGGTCTTAAGACAAACATACATTTAAACAAACATTAAATCCCTTTTCATTTCGTCTTTGTACTTTTCTAATGTTGCACGTATAAAAATCCGATCTTTGCACCTTGTAACTGTTTTTTCTTTGTCCTCCATCTCTTAATTAAAGCTGGTCTGCTGTTTGCCAAACCAATGAGAGATATAAACTGTGTGACGATGCTGGACCCATTCAAGCTCAAGTATGGAAAAGTAATGGGAGTCGTGCTGAGCCTATGTTCCCTTTTTGTTGATCTGACCTGGGTGCCATCAACACTTATGGGTTTAGGTATAATTTATACACCAAAAATATTCTTGTTCAAACACTGTGCAGTGAAATTTGACCTCAAGAATTTTTTGACAGGAGGGATGATGAGCGTCGTCCTGGATTTGCCGTTCTCAGCTTGTATCTGGATCTCTGCTGGTGTGGCCATCACCTACACCCTGATGGGAGGTCTCTACTCTGTGGCCTACACAGATATTATACAGCTGGTCCTCATATTTGTAGGCTTGGTGAGTTTGATATGTTTAAAGATTTCAAGAAGTATTTGTCTTCCTACTGAAAGCAATTCCAAATTAATTTATGAATGAATCGTCTTTGACATTTCTTGTCTCAGTGCATTTGTGTTCCTTTCGTGTTGACGAGTCCTCACACCTTGGACATCAGTCAGACTCTGATGAACAACACCTTACACGCTCCCTGGATTGGAGAACTGGAGCTGAGAAAGTCCTGGATCATGATTGATGACTTCTTGTTCTTTGTAAGGAATCAACACCACATACTCTATCAACTGCAAAACTGCTTTGGGGATGGCAACAGGACCATTCCTTAGCAGATTTTAACCAGTGAGGATTGTACACAAGAAAAGAAAATTTCTAAATTTTAAGGTTTACTTTCAAGGCACTGGGTAGTCTTGGATATCAGGCTTTCCACCAGAGGACGCTGTCGGCCTCTTCCACAGCCACAGCCAAGCTCACAAGCCTTTTTGCTGCCGTCATCATACTTGTGATTGGAATACCCATCATCCTGCTGGGGGCGGCCGCTGCGTCCACAGGTGAGAGGGCACAAAAATCAGGTGTCAGGAGCTAGACTGCCACTATTTATACATTATCATGGAGTGGATTAGTTTCATTAGGCAATCAGCAGCACACAAAATTTAAATGCATTGAACCTAGCTGAGTAATTAATAAAATGTGTTGGTTTTCTTTATTTTTGTTTTATTTAGGAAGCATTCCAACTTCTTTAAAAATGAAAATAAAACTGAAGTCTGGACCCGACACAGTTCACACATGTAAAAGATCATGTCTTCATTCTTCAGTCGTTCTTTCTCCTGTGGTCATCCCTCAGACTGGAACCAGACCACCTATGGTTCTCCATCTCCATATGAACGTGGAGAAGCTGCTATGGTTCTCCCCATCGCCCTGCAGCACCTCACCCCACCCTTCATCTCCATCATCGGGATTGGATGTGTGGCCGCTGCTGTGATGTCATCAGCTGACTCAGCTTTACTTTCTGCATCTTCAGTCTTCACCAACAACATTTACAATACTATTCTGAGACCTCAGGTACAAAAACCAAATAGACAGTCTCATCCATGCACAAAGTAAAATTTAACGAAAAGCATGAATAGATTTCAGGTGAGATTAAGAAGAAAAACAGTAGGGAACAGAGCAGAAAAGTGTTGGACAGTTCTTTGAGACAAAGTTGAAGAAATAGTCTGACTTTGCTGTTTCCCTGACACTCTTCCTCTTTACTTTCCTTTCCAGGCATCAGACAGAGAGATCCAGTGGGTGATCCGTGTTTCCGTGGTGGTTGTTGGTGTGGTTGGAACGTCCCTCAGCAGCTTGAAAAACAGCATCCTTTTGTTCTGGTTCATTGGTGCAGAAATGGCGTACACTATTAACTTCTCTCAGCTTCTTTGTGCCCTCTTCTTCAACATTTCCAACGGTTATGGATCTATTATGGGCTTATTGGTGGGATTGATGATCCGATTGCTCAGTGGAGACCCAATAATAGGATTAGAAGCAATCCTACATTTCCCAGGATGCACTCTGGAGGATGGTGTTTATGTCCAGTACGCTCCAGTTAAGACCATCTCCATGCTGTCCACCATTGCTGCCATCTTGTTGTTCTCCTACCTGGCTTCTGTCCTCTTCAACAAAGGTGTTCTACCTGAGAAGTGGGATGTGTTCAAAGTGAAAGCCCAGCACTCACCAGTACCACTGTCACCAGTAGGTGGCGCCATAGAGGAGGAAGAGAAATTGAAGAACAAACATCCGTCAGAATGAATCATCATCACCACTGACTGGAACAATAGTGTGCCCGTGTTTACAGTAGTGTTTAGTTTATGCAAATGTTACAGTAATGATACTAAAGAGCTGAAAGTGACACCCAACATGCAATATATCTGTTGCTTTAATATAAACCAATCTACGCACAAAAAAAAAGTGAAGAACTATGTGTTTGGTAGGTTATTCGTCTAAGAATGCTTATCGCCATAAATCTTACATCATGTTTTCACTTTGGAATAGTGCCACGTTGGTAGGGAACACTCGTTTGTTGAGTATTTGGGATGGTCACTTTGTTCCCCTTCCTTAATATCCCTGTCATGGTGGAACTTGGCCTTCAGTTTTCAGATAGTCCTAGGTGTCATTTCAAGAAATGCACCAGATCCAGATCCGTCAGGCCTATAAGATTTGGTACATTTTGTCACAGGTTCTGCCCATGCCAGTGCCCATCCCACACATGCATGTTCCTTACAAATGTAGCAGTATCTGGAAAGGAAACAACAACAACAACAGTAATATGCTGTAAAATTTATTTCCAAGAGTCAAAAACATTATTTACCAAACACATTACATTTTGTGTTTAACATTGAGCCATTTGACCACTTCAACTCATCACGACCAAGGCCAGGTCAGCAGGTGTCATTAGCTTAAGAATTGATATACAGATATTAGATTGCAAAATACATGACTGCTAACCTCCTGACCTGTGATCTGCAAACACGTCCTTCAGAAGTTTTGGAAATTTGAAGTCGATTTGCTTCAGATTCAGCCTTCAAGAATTACAATGATCGCAGGGAAAGAGAATCTCCAGCATTATAAGCTATAAGAGACTCAAGACTCAGTCAGAGACTCACTGAAAACAACTGCAGGTACAAGGGCACAATGGTTACACAACACAGCACAGATGTATTTTAAGTTTACATTTAGAAACCTGATGGAGCTCATTCCAAAAGAAGGGACGCAAAAGTCGGGCTTCTATCTCCGTTTCTTCTCTGCCATGAAACGGGATTCCTTTACTGTTGGAGCGTGGTTCATGTCGTGGTACACAATGCTTCAAAAAGCTACAGTAACAGCAGAGAAGGCTTAAAATACAAGTCACAAAGGTTTAATATTCATGTCTAAATCCTGGTATCTGGTTTTTCATGAACCTGGACATGAGTTTCTGCAGGAGACAAGAAGATCAAACATAATTCATGAAGTTACTTCTCACAAATGTTGGGCGATGATTTTACTCACTGACTTGGTGAAACTTTGTCATGTTTTGAAAATACAGTATTCTCTATCAGATGACTTCACTGATATCAATGAAACCATCTGTCGAGCAAAGTCCATCAAAATTACGTAAATGTTTTATTTCTCTATGTTTTTCTTTCATTAAAAGGGTTTTTTTGCTCATAATTAGAGTTTATTTTGTCAATTCGAGGTAAAGTTCTTGTGTTCATGTTATTTGTGTTTCCCTCAGTGATTAACAGATTGTTTCCACCTGTCTGTCATTACCTCATCACTTTGTGGATTTAAAGGCAGTGTTTCCTCATGACTGCTGTCGTTTTGTCGTCTGCTCCGTTAATGTGTGTTACCTTCTCCTTTCCAATGTGTTTAATAGTCATTTCCTTCTGGGTTCAGTTCATTTCTGTGTTCCTTTTAAATTATGTTGTGGATTTCTTTGAATATCTGAAATGTTTTTGGGTTGTTTTTTTTTTTTTGCTTCATGCTGTATTTGTATTCTTCCTTGGTGGAATAAGTTTTTTTTGTTTTTTATCTTTCACAATTTTTTTTCTCTTATCTCGAACAAGGTTACAGTCTGCCTCCTGACTTGTCATACTACTCAAAATATTTGGTACATTACAAAACGTGGGAAAAAAACAATACAACAGTCAATAAAACATGTTTGAACTCTTCAGACCTGTCACTACAGAATCCTGTATTAATGCAGGACCCAGTCCCTCCATCTCCCTGGTTTAGGTGCGTTTGTATGTCTCACTATTCACCTCAGTTTTCAGAAGGAATCAGGTGTGCTCCTGGATTTGCCTTTAACGTGCAGTTAGACCTTTGCTGTGGTAATTGCACTGTGGCCTCCACAGACATTTAGCAGCTGGTCCTCATTTGTTGGCAAAAGATTCAAATCCCTCCTCTAGAAATAAAAGGTATGTGCATTCTGACTGGAACAGAGGATTCAGGGTGGGCAAACTCTTTATGTCAGCTTGGAAATCCCTCTCCTCCTCCCACTCCCAATTATGCTTGACGACACTTAGATTGCCTTCTCCTTGATCAACTGACCACCTTCTGAAGGTCTTGCTGTCTGTCAGAGACTAGATGTCACCTAAATCCACAAAAGCAAAAGCCTCACACTCTAATTATTAACTTTACTGCTTCTGCTGATAAGCTATTGTTTGCTAGAACGCAAATATCTATTCCCACTGCCAACAGCCTTGGACTGTTTTGTCACACTTTTACCAAAGGTGTTCAGTCCTGATAATAATTCAATAAGTTTATTCCCAACCTCTAACTGATTGTCACAGATGAATAACTTCACGTAACTTGTCTTTTCACCAGCCCTCCTCCCAGTTGCGTCCTTGATAGTCTCCGGTTAGCCCTGGTTTAGCGGTCCAAAGTGTTAGTTTGACGCCATCGTTGTAGCCAGACTGGCCAGGAAGTGAGTGCCAGCTGTATGATAGTGATGAATGAATTTACCTGCTGTAGACTCATATAAACTACAATCCAACTTTAGCAATCAGTTTTATTTATAGAGAACATTTTATTTTTAAAAGAGTACAAGAAGATGAACTGAGCTGTATCCCCGTAGGGTAAATTAGAAAAGACGGTGTCTTGTTCAAGGTCACCTCAGCAGTGCTCAGGAGGTGAACTGGCACCTCCCATGGCCATTTCACACTCCAAACATTTTGGGTCCACATGGGTCCTGAACTGCCCACCCTCCGGTCCCCAGCAAGACTTAAGGAACTGAGCTACGTCCACCCCAACACAGTACATTACATACACATCAACATCCCGTTATCCCCTCAAAGGACAAGAATAAATATCTTTAAAAGTAGTTGTTTTAGTCTTTAATCTCTGATTGAAGACTGACTTAAATAATGATGAGTAATTGCTTGAATATCTTGTCTCCATTTCATTTAGAGTGGGGTTGTTGTACAAGGGGGGCTCCAGAGCTGTGAGGCCCACCCTCAAAGCTGCACTTGGTGATCATGTTGGAGTAAAATTATGAAACACATGCTGATCTGTAAAGATTTTACGTCTCCTTTCTGTGTCTGTTCAGGTAATTTGAAACATTACAGGCTTGAAAACCCCTACTGCCCTTTTAACTGCAAGTCTTGATAAAAAATGGAACATTTTCTCCTGAGTAGAAACATCAGCATGCAGTCATCACAGTCATTCTTTTCATTTAATCCCTCTTTCTTCCTCCTCAATGGCGCCACCTACTGGTGACAGTGGTACTGGTGAGTGCTGGGCTTTCACTTTGAACACATCCCACTTCTCAGGTAGAACACCTTTGTTGAAGAGGACAGAAGCCAGGTAGGAGAACAACAAGATGCTGACAATGCACGATATCACAGAGATGGTCTTAACTGGAGCGTACTGGACATAAACACCATCCTCCAGAGTGCATCCTGGAAAGTGGATGACTGGTTGTAACCCCAGCAATAGGTCTCCACTGAGCAGTCTCAACACCAGTCCCACCACCAATCCCAGAGAGGCTCCATAGCCATTGGAGATATTGAAGAAGAGAACACAGATGAGTTGAGGGAAGATGATGATGTAGGAAGTTTCAGCACCGAGGAACCAGAATAATACGATGCTGTGTTTCAGGCTAGTGAGCGACGTTCCAATCACACCCACCAACACCACAGAGACACGAATAACCCACTGACTCTCTCTGTCCGACGCCTGAAAGACACAATCAGAGATGAAGACGAGGAAAAGTGGACATCTTGCCTTCACGTTCCTCCTTCATAGAAAGTTTCTGTTTCTTATTTGTTTAATTCAATCTTTACAGCCTGGAAAAAAAAAAGTACAATTATATATATGTAAAAAATGTATCCAAATCTCAAAGACAGAAAAGAAATCAGTTTATTAACAGTTTTATTAACTCTGATCGTAACGCTCAACTACATCATCCTTGATTGCTTTCATGAACCTTCCTCGTTGCTAGCAAGCCTTCACTTTGTTGAACAAAAGTTTGAGATGTTTTTTGGTTTCTCTGCATTGGTTTATCACTGGTGGACACCAGTGATGCATTTTATTACCTGAGGTCTCAGGATGGTTTTATAAATGTTGGCGGTGAAGACAGAAGCTGCTGCAAGCAAAGAAGTGTCAGCTGATGACATCACAGCGGCGGCCACACATCCGATACCAGTGATGGAGATGAAGGTGGGGGTGAGGTGCTGCAGGGCGATGGGGAGAGCCAGAGCAGTTTCCCCTCGTTCATATGGAGACGGAGAACCATAGGTGGTCTGGTTCCAGTCTGAGACACAGTAGTGAACACGAGACTGATCACAATGACTTTCAAAATCCATCAACATTAAATCTTGCTGTCCCATAATTCATTCTTCTTTGTGTTGAGGATTTTCTTTGTGTTTTTTTTGCCCTCTGCTGCTTGTAAGTGGAATTACAGCATTGATGGACATCATCAGTCCGCAGTGAGTTTCCCTCTGAGGGGTATCTGTGATATTATGAAAGGAATATCGAGGTCGTGTACAAACCCATGTCAGTGGGTTGTACAGGTATTGAGACTATCTTGTAGTAGTCTATGTTGTGATGCCCAGGCCTAGTTCCCGGGATGGGACTGTCACCTGTGGAGGAAACAGCTGCTCCTAGCAGTGTAGGAGGTATCCCAAACACAAGTAACACAAAGCCAGCAGCTATGCTCGTGATCCTGGCCGTGGATGGAGAAGAAGCTGACAGGATCCTCTGGTGGAAGATCTGAGTTCCTGTACCCCGAAGTGCCTTTGAGACAAACCAGTTAGTTCAACAATAGCATGTCTGTCGACCAGTTGTTACCTTCTCTAGCGGATTAAAATTATGTCACATTCTTCAGTCATTCTGTAAATATTAGCTGAAGGTAAGATTAATTGGTTTCTTACTAATAATAAAAACTGGTCAATTATTCTCCAGGTGTTTTTCAGCTCTGGTTGACCAATCCAGGGGGCGTGTAAGGTGTTGTTCATCAGAGTCTGACTGATGTCCAAGGTGTGAGGACTCGTCATGACAAAGGGAACACAGATGGACTGAAAAACAACACAAATGTAAATGATTAGTATGAACCCTTTCGTGGGAATCATTTGAATTTTTGTTGTCTGGTAATGACGAACTCACTAAGCCAATAAACACGAGGACCAGTTGTATAACATCTGTGTAGGCCACAGAGTAGAGACCTCCCATCAGGGTGTAGATGATGACAACAGCAGCAGAGATCCAGATACAAAGAGAGAACGGCAAATCCAGAACCACACTCATCATTCCTCCTGTCAAAGAGATTGTGTTGCTTTTATCACAAGTACCTCCTTAATTAACCCTTGGGCACTGTTTGGGCCCAAATGTGACATTTTTGTTGTTTTTATGTGTTTCTCTCCCAGTAAATCAGTCAGTTAAAAGGATAAATATATGAAATTCCTTAATGCCTCTCATTGGAAGTGTATAGAATAGCAGATTTTCACTGTCTACACACAATATCTGATTGATTACAATTGACTACCATTACAACCACATATTTTTCATATACTATAAGCATGTATATATCATATATGTATATGATATATATTACTAAATGCAATAATGCTGATATTGTTATGATGAAGCATGATCTTAATTGTCTGCAGCAAGACAATGACCCCCAAAATCACCACACAACCCAGGAATAGACCCACAGTCTGTGTTCACACACCTGCAAAAACATTCATCCAGTAGTTGTAATATCTTTGTCATAAGTAATAAACTGTGCACTAACTTGGAAATATTCTATATTTTGTGTTTTTCCCATTGGAAGAAAAACAGGGTTCTAATGGCAAATTCCATATAAACATAATAATAATAATAATAATATAATAATAATAATAACCTTTATATATATGGATAGGTCTGAAGTAATGGAAAACATCTGACGCATTGAAAGAAAAAAATATTTCTATATTACTTTTTTTTTCACACTATTATGAGACCGCCCATTTGTGACCGGATTAGGTAACGTGTGTAGTCGTTTTCATAGGTTCTTCAGGGTTAATTGTTTTTTAATGCATAAAAATGCACAAAACACACCTAAACCAATGAGAGTTGTTGGTACTCCGATCAAATCATGAGTAAGTGAGGCTAGGGTCATCACAGCCGTTATTCCTTCTCCATACTTGAAATGGAATGGGTCCAGCATCGTCACAAAGTTCTTCTCCCTCATTGGTTTGGCAAACACCAGACCTCCTTCATTGAAAAAAGAAGGGATAACATGAATGAATCAAAGTACTCGAGTGAAGAAGAACCAAACCCAAACGCAAGAAAAAAATATGATAAGATGTGAGAATTTTGAGTCACGTAGTGTTTAGAAAAGTGACTAACAGTGATCAATATATTGGTGAATTGTCAGCGTGATCAGCTTGACAATTCACATAGAAGGTTTTACTTTTGCTTGCTTATGCAAATAGTCAAATAATGAACTCGTGGGTCTCTGTCTCATTGGTCTTTGTAATGCTCGCCAGCTGAACTTCTTCTGTTCTTTTCAGCCACCATAAAATGGCGAATAACAATGGCGGCAACAAGGACCAGAGACGTCCATCTCCATCGTCTAGGTGCATAGGTTGTAACGTCATACAGGCTCATGTATTGGAATGCACACACTTTGTGTTGGCTCACGGCAGCGATGTTCCAACAGTCCTTCCAAACACACCACATTTTAACGACTAGGATAGGAGAACAAATTGCTTTAAATATCTGCTGACCATGAAAATGACAATTACAACTTTGGGTGCTTATATTGTGTTTAATACTCACCAATAATACAAGATAAGCTGTATCCCAGCATTGTCACAATTGTCCAGATGAGTCCCATGGAGGGGGTGTACATCAACTCAACTGTGCCGACAATGAACCCTCCTCCAACCCACGTTGCTACAGATTGGATTTAAAAATATATAGAAAAGAATAACTATATATATGTTATATAGTTATATATATAGAGAGAACCCAGGGTGACACCAGTGTCACACACACATTGAATGTCCCCATCTCTTCGTTATAAAGCTTTATATCTGATCTTAACTCATTAAGTCCCGACTCAACATCCAGGTATCACGACCATGTGACAGTCATGTGTCTGTGACAGGAAGTGATTTCTCTAAAATAGTGGTGTGGCCAGTCTGCAAATTACAAGGAAGAATCCAGTTCACAAAAGCGATTTTTTACTTATTTATTTATGTATTTTTTTTACATTACGGGTACTTTCAAGCACATTTAACAGGTTTAATGCTTTGATAACATGTACCATGTTACTTTCAACCTGGTCTGACTGTATTTGTTGAAGAAAATAACATCAAACATGTTACAGAAATATTGCTGTAACACATACTGTATGTCACATCCTGCTGTCAGCCTGAATTAATTAATTTTGTTACATCAATTACATTAAGTTGAAACATGTTCTGCTGATCAATTAAAAGTGTGATGCTCTGACTTATTATCATTGATCAAACCACTAGCTTTGATCAAAGCTTTGATCAAAACTAATGTCCCCAAATAGGCAGTGTTAGTTATTTTTCATGTATTTTGCTTATTTTTTGATGCAAACTGAACCTGATGAAGAATTGTGTGCTAAACCTTGTTATTGAAGTCATCGTTTTGATATATCATGAATGCACTTAGTGTTTACTCGTTCTATGTATAGTTCCTTTACTATTGTGATCAAAAAGCGTTGAATCTCAATTCTGAGGCTCTTCGGTAAATATTCATTCATAGACTTAAGAATATTCATGTTCTGACTCAGTTCCATAAAAAACTTGTTCTGTAAATAGTTCTCTTACTTTTGTGATCAAAAACATTTATTTGAATTTCAATTTTGAGGCTGTTCTGTAAATAGTTTTAAAATAAGCAAAAATACAGCAACTTGTGATCTTCTTCTTTCCTTTCGGCTTTTCCCTTCAGGGGTCGCCACAGCGAATCAATTGCCTCCATCTAACCCTGTCCTTTGCATCCTCTTCTCTCACACCAACTACCTTCATGTCCTCTTTCACTACATCCATAAACCTCCTCTCTGGTCTTCCTCTAGGCCTCCTGCCTGGCAGTTCAAAACTCAGCATCCTTCTACCAATATATTCATTATCTCTCCTCCGGACATGTCCAAACCATCTCAGTCTGGCCTCTCTGACTTTATCTCCAAAACCTCTAACATGTGCTGTCCCTCTGATGTACTCATTCCTGATCCTATCCTTCCTGGTCACTCCCAGAGAGAACCTCAGCATCTTCATCTCTGCTACCTCCAGCTCTGTCTCCTGTCTTTTCCTCAGTGACACTGTCTCTAGACCAAACAACATCGCTGGTCTCACCACAGTTTTGGACACCTTTCCTTTCATTTTAGCTGAAACTCTTCTATCACACATCACACCTGACACTTTCCTCCACCCGTTCCATCCTGCCTGTACACGCTTCTTCACCTCTTTTCCACACTCTCCATTGCTCTGGACTGTTGACCCTAAGTACTTCAAATCCTCCACCTTCTTGATCTCTTCTCCCTGTAACCTCACTCTTCCACTTGGGTCCCTCTCATTCACACACATGTACTCTGTCTTACTGCGGCTAACCTTCATTCCTCTCCTTTCCAGGGCAAACCTCCACCTCTCTAGCTTCTCCTCCACCTGTTCCCTGCTCTCACTGCAGATCACAATGTCATCTGCAAACATCATAGTCCATGGAGATTCCTGTCTAACCTCGTCTGTCAGCCTGTCCATCACCATAGCGAACAAGAAGGGGCTCAGAGCTGATCCCTGATGCAGTCCCACCTCCACCTTGAACTCCTCTGTCACACCTACAGCACACCTCACCACTGTCTTACAGTCCTCATACATGTCCTGCACCGCTCTAACATACTTCTCTGACACTCCAGACTTCCTCAGACAATACCACAGTTCCTCTCTGGGCACCCTGTCATTAGCTTTCTCCAGATCTACAAAAACACAATGCAGCTCCCTCTGGCCTTCTCTGTACTTCTCTATCAACATCCTCAAAACAAATACTGCATCTGTAGTACTCTTTTTTGGCATGAAACCATACTGCTGCTCACAAATGCTCACTTCTGCCCTTAGTCTAGCTTCCACTACTCTTTCCCATAACTTCATTGTATGGCTCATCAGCTTTATTCCTCTGTAGTTGCCACAACTCTACACATCTCCCTTGTTCTTAAAAATGGGCACCAGCACACTTCTCCTCCATTCCTCAGGCATCTTCTCACTATCTAAGATCCTGTTGAACAACCCAGTCAGAAACTCTACTGCCACCTCTCCTAGACACTTCCAAACCTCTACAGGTATATCATCAGGACCGACTGCCTTTCCACTCTTCATCCTCTTCAGTGCTCTCCTCACTTCATCCTGGCTAATCTTTGCTACATCCTGGTCCACAACAGTCACCTCTTCTAGTCTTTGTTCTCTCTCATTTTCCACGTTCATCAACTCTTCAAAGTACTCTTTCCATCTTCCCATCACACTGCTGGCACCTGTCAATAGACTTCCATCCCTATCCTTAATCACCCTAACCTGCTGCACGTCCTTCCCATCTCTATCTCTCTGTCTTGCCAGCCTGTATAGATCAGTCTCTCCCTCCTTACTGTCCAATCTAGCATACAAGTCATCATAAGCTTCTTGTTTGGCCTTTGCTACCTCTACCTTCACCTTACGCTGCATCTCCCTGTACTCCTGTCTACTCTTCTCAGTCCTCTCAGTGTCCCACTTCTTCTTAGCTAACCTCTTTCTTTGTATACACTCCTGTACCTCCTCATTCCACCACCAAGTCTCCTTATCTACTTTCCTTCCAGATGACACACCAAATACTCTCCTACCTGTCTCCCTGATCACATTAGCTGTAGTTGTCCAGTCATCTGGAAGCACCTCCTGACCACCCAGAGCCTGTCTTAACTCCTTCCTAAAGGTCATGCAATACCCTTCCTTTTTTATCTTCCACCATTTCGTCCTCTGCTCTGCCTTTGCCCTCTTCATCTTCCTCACCACCAGAGTCATCCTATACACCACCATCCTATGCTGTTTGGCTACACTCTCGCCTACCACCACTTTACATTCACTGATCTCCTTCAGGTTACATCGTCTACACAAGATGTAGTCTACCTGTGTGCTCCTACCACCACTCTTATAGGTCACCCTATGTTCCTGCCTCTTCTGGAAGAAAGTATTCACTACAGCCATTTCCATCCTTTTTGCAAAGTCAACTACCATCTGTCCTTCTGCGTTCCTCTCCTGGATACCAAACCTGCCCATCACTTCCTCATCACCTCTGTTACCTGCACCAACATGTCCATTGAAGTCTGCACCAATGACAACTCTCTCACTTCTAGGTATGCTCTGCATCACTTCATCAAAGTCCAACCAGAATTTCTCCTTCTCCTCCAGCTCACATCCTACCTGTGGAGCATACCCACTAACAACATTGAACATCACACCTTCTATTTCTAGCTTCAGACTCATCACTCTATCTGACACTCTTTTTACCTCCAGGACATTCCTAACAAACTCCTCCTTCAAGATAACTCCTACTCCATTTCTCTTCCCATCTACACCATGATAGAACAACTTGAACCCTGCTCCTAAACTTCTAGCCTTGCTACCTTTCCACCTGGTCTCCTGGACACACAGTATGTCTACCTTCCTCCTCTGCATCATGTCGACCAACTCTCTACCTTTTCCTGTCATAGTTCCAACATTCAACGTCCCTACTCTCAGTCCTATACTCTTGGCGCTCCTCTTCTCTTTCTTCATGCGAACGTACTTTCCTCCTCTCCTTCTTCGACCAACACTAATCCAATTTCCACCGGCACCCTGTAGGTCAACAGCGCCGATGGCGGTCGTTGTTAACCCGGGCCTCGACCGATCCGGTATGGAAGTCAAATGTTTGATTCGCATCTTTCTTCTTCTTCTTCTTTTCGGCTTTTCCCTTCAGGGGTCGCCACAGCGAATCAATTGCCTCCATCTAACCCTGTCCTTTGCATCCTCTTCTCTCACACCAACTACCTTCATGTCCTCTTTCACTACATCTATAAACCTCCTCTTTGGTCTTCCTCTAGGCCTCCTGCCTGGCAGTTCAAAACTCAGCATCCTTCTACCGATATATTCACTATCTCTCCTCTGGACATGTCCAAACCATCTCAGTCTGGCCTCTCTGACTTTATCTCCAAAACCTCTAACATGTGCTGTCCCTCTGATGTACTCATTTCTGATCCTATCCTTCCTGGTCACTCCCAGAGAGAACCTCAGCATCTTCATCTCTGCTACCTCCAGCTCTGTCTCCTGTCTTTTCCTCAGTGACACTGTCTCTAGACCAAACAACATCGCTGGTCTCACCACAGTTTTGTACACCTTTCCTTTCATTTTATCTGAAACTCTTCTATCACACATCACACCTGACACTTTCCTCCACCCGTTCCATCCTGCCTGGACACGTTTCTTCACCTCTTTTCCACACTCTCCATTGCTCTGGACTGTTGACCCTAAGTACTTAAAATCCTCCACCTTCTTGATCTCTTCTCCCTGTAACCTCACTCTTCCACTTGGGTCCCTCTCATTCACACACATGTACTCTGTCTTACTGCGGCTAACCTTCATCCCTCTCCTTTCCAGGACAAAGCTCCACCTCTCTAGCTTCTCCTCCACCTCTTCCCTACTCTTACTGCAGATCACAATGTCATCTGCAAACATCATAGTCCATGGAGATTCCTGTCTAACCTCGTCTGTCAGCCTGTCCATCACCATAGCGAACAAGAAGGGGCTCAGAGCTGATCCCTGATGCAGTCCCACCTCCACCTTGAACTCCTCTGTCACACCTACAGCACACCTCACCACTGTCTTACAGTCCTCATACATGTCCTGCACCGCTCTAACATACTTCTCTGCCACTCCAGACTTCCTCATACAATACCACAGTTCCTCTCTGGACACCCTGTCATAAGCTTTCTCCAGATCTACAAAAACACAATGCAGCTTCGTCTGGCCTTCTCTGTACTTCTCTATCAACATCCTCAAAGCAAATACTGCATCTGTAGTACTCTTTTTTGGCATGAAACCATACTGCTGCTCACAAATGTTCACTTCTGCCCTTAGTCTAGCTTCCACTACTCTTTCCCATAACTTCATTGTGTGGCTCATCAGCTTTATTCCTCTGTAGTTGCCACAACTCTGCACATCTCCCTTGTTCTTAAAAATGGGCACCAGCACACTTCTCCTCCACTCCTCAGGCATCTTCTCACTATCTAAGATCCTGTTGAACAACCCAGTCAGAAACTCTACAGCCACCTCTCCTAGACACTTCCAAACCTCTACAGGTATATCATCAGGACGGACTGCCTTTCCACTCTTCATCCTCTTCAGTGCCCTCCTCACTTCATCCTGGCTAATCTTTGCTACTTCCTGGTCCACAACAGTCACCTCTTCTAGTCTTTGTTCTCTCTCATTTTCCACGTTCATCAACTCTTCAAAGTACTGTTTCCATCTTCCCATCACACTGCTGGCACCTGTCAATAGACTTCCATCCCTATCCTTAATCACCCTAACCTGCTGCACGTCCTTCCCATCTCTATCTCTCTGTCTTGCCAGCCTGTATAGATCAGTCTCTCCCTCCTTACTGTCCAACCGAGCATACAAGTCATCATAAGCTTCTTGTTTGGCCTTTGCTACCTCTACCTTCACCTTACGCTGCATCTCCCTGTACTCCTGTCTACTCTCCTCAGTCCTCTCAGTGTCCCACTTCTTCTTAGCTAACCTCTTTCTCTGTATACACTCCTGTACCTCCTCATTCCACCACCAAGTCTCCTGATCTACTTTCCTTCCAGATGACACACCAAATACTCTCCTACCTGTCTCCCTGATCACATTAGCTGTAGTTGTCCAGTCATCTGGAAGCACCTCCTGACCACCCAGAGCCTGTCTTAACTCCTTCCTAAAGGTCATGCAATACCCTTCCTTTTTTATCTTCCACCATTTCGTCCTCTGCTCTGCCTTTGCCCTATTCATCTTCCTCACCACCAGAGTCATCCTACACACCACCATCCTATGCTGTTTGGCTACACTCTCGCCTACCACTACTTTACAGTCACTGATCTCCTTCAGGTTACATCGTCTACACAAGATGTAGTCTACCTGTGTGCTCCTACCACCACTCTTATAGGTCACCCTATGTTCCTGCCTCTTCTGGAAGAAAGTATTCACTACAGCCATTTCCATCCTTTTTGCAAAGTCAACTACCATCTGTCCTTCTGCGTTCCTCTCCTGGATACCAAACCTGCCCATCACTTCCTCATCACCTCTGTTACCTGCACCAACATGTCCATTGAAGTCTGCACCAATGACAACTCTCTCACTTCTAGGTATGCTCTGCATCACTTCATCAAAGTCCAACCAGAATTTCTCCTTCTCCTCCAGCTCACATCCTACCTGTGGAGCATACCCACTAACAACATTGAACATCACACCTTCTATTTCTAGCTTCAGACTCATCACTCTATCCGACACTCTTTTTACCTCCAGGACATTCCTAACAAACTCCTCCTTCAAGATAACTCCTACTCCATTTCTCTTCCCATCTACACCATGATAGAACAACTTTAACCCTGCTCCTAAACTTCTAGCCTTGCTACCTTTCCACCTGGTCTCCTGGACACACAGTATGTCTACCTTCCTCCTCTGCATCATGTCGACCAACTCTCTACCTTTTCCTGTCATAGTTCCAACATTGAACGTCCCTACTCTCAGTCCTATACTCTTGGCGCTCCTCTTCTCTTTCTTCGTGCGAACGCACTTTCCTCCTCTCTTTCTTCGACCAACAGTAATCCAATTTCCACCGGCGCCCTGTGGGTCAACAGCGCCGATGGCGGTCGTTGTTAACCCTGGCCTCGACCGATCCGGTATGGAAGTCATAGGTTTGATTCGCATCTTTGATTTGGCAAAAGTTTTACGCCGGGTGCCCTTCCTGACGCAACCCTCTGTATTCATCCAGGCTTGGGACCGGCACAATAAGACACCGGCTTGTGCCCTCTTGCGGCTACATAGTGATCAATCCATATCAATTTTAGACTTAAAACAATGTGGTGATTTAAGCCCCACCCATTTCTGGTCAAACCACACCCACTTCCGGTTTAAGCCCCGCCCATTCCGAATACAGATACGGATACAGATAATCTAGTTGGTTGAACAGATACAGATACAGATAATGGTGATCCCTAATCAATGGTAATGAAAATTATTTTTCTGGAATAAACCTTAGAAACGTGTTCTATATGATCCACTTGGTCTGCAGACCATTACATAACATGTAATTCCTGTAAGGATAAAGGGCTGGGGGTTCTCTAGGGATATGTAAGTATCTGGACAGAATCTACAAGGTTCCGTGTTCCGCAAAGAATAATGTAAACCTTTGTGCTCAAATGTTTGTGACATACAGCTCAATAGAATGGTGAATTACTGTAATTATTATAGACTGTAAGTATTATATAAGTGCTACCACACTAGTTCTTTCTTCTGCTTTACTGCTGCTGACATGGTCCACTTCCACTGAGTCCCCTCCACATACTTTTAACCTACATTTTCATTTGATTTCTGTTCGCTTTGAAATGTCTGATGTAATTAAACACTTTATAAATATAAAGTTAATTCACTGATTTATTATTTTTTGTTTTTACTTTCAATTCCTTCCATATTACTCAAAGTTTTTGAAACACATCTCAGTTGTCTTTTTCCGCACTGTATTTAAAACAGTAAAAACAAAAATAAAACGTTCCTAATTTTGCCAGATGTTCTCTCCTCACCTGTCATGGTGAAGACCCCCACCACCGAGTTAATACTCCGGTTTCCCAGCAGAACCATCTCCATCCCAGTGGCTCCACTTTTCTTCTGTTTCCTTCTGGACTTGAATGAAGCCCAGATTCCGGTTCCAAGGACCAGCAGGTAGAAAACCACCATCACTATCACTCCTGGGACATTAACAGCCATGCTGTCTTTACTGTTAATAATCTTTCTTCAATCCTTAAGCTCACACTGGAGAGGAACTGGTTTTCTGCTTCGTCGTCAGTCTGGAGAAACAGGCTGTGTGGGTGTCAGGTCCCTGAAAGACTTCGCAGCCAGTTGCCTTCTGAGTCTGATTAACTGTGTAAACAAGGAAGACGCAAGCATAACACAGAAGATAGTGTTTAATTGCCCTGCTAAACCTGAATGATATGCCACTTAATGGTCCAGCTTTACTTTGAAAGCAGGCTAATGTAATGCTATCAATTGTTTCATATATAACTGTTTTACATATTCATTACACTACATTTGCAATAACTGCAGTTACATTTGTTTTAATGATTTTTTTGATTTATAATTGTTGGATTTATGTAGAAAGCAGTGCAAAAAGTAATTTTGGTAGATTTTCTCATGTTTGCTTTGTTTAAGTATCATATCTTCAAATTTTAAGCCTGCAAAGTAGACAATTACTTTTATTACTTTTACTTTTTCACCTTTTTTAATCAATTAATCACCCGTGGTGTCCTTCTTTAAAACTCACCAAACAGCACAACTTGTCCTTGTACATGGTTTGCTCATGAAATGGTGACTGTTCCAACGGCTAATTGCCTGTCTCATTGATGAGTCAGTTGGACTGCCCTGAAGTGAACTTGTGGACTACAACACTAGTGTTCAGGGTGATGAGTGAGAACCAATGACATCCACAATTAACTGAAAATTGTAGATTACCTTTGTCAGATGGCTGAACAAACACAAAGAGGAGTTGGTAAATTGCCAAAACGTTTGACTGTCCTGTTTTACGACGGCCCTTATTTCTTTTTGTCCATGATTTGACTTCATCCTGTCTGTACCCTTCATGTAATATGACTGTATATTGGTGCGTTGCTCCATCTGCAAAATACATTTAAGGTAAAGTAAGGGCAATCTTTATTTTTATTTAAAAGTATTTACAAGACTTCTCTAGTAATGTAGCAACAAGAGGACACAATGTCTCATTGTGCCGGTCCCAAGCCCGGATAAATACAGAGGGTTGCGTCAGGAAGGGCATCCGGCGTAAAACTTTTGCCAAATCAAAGATGCGAATCAGATCTATGACTTCCATACCGGATCGGTCGAGGCCCGGGTTAACAACGACCGCCATCGGTGCTGTTGACCTACAGGGTGCCGGTGGAAATTGGATTACTGTTGGTCGAAGAAGGAGAGGAGGAAAGTGTGTTCGTAGGAAGAGAAGAGGTGCGCCAAGAATATAGGACTAAGAGTAGGGACGTTGAATGTTGGAACTATGACAGGAAAAGGTAGAGAGTTGGTTGACATGATGCAGAGGAGGAAGGTAGACATACTGTGTGTCCAGGAGACCAGGTGGAAAGGTAGCAAGGCTAGAAGTTTAGGAGCAGGGTTCAAGTTGTTCTATCATGGTGTAGATAGGAAGAGAAATGGAGTAGCAGTTATCTTGAAGGAGGAGTTTGTTAGGAATGTCCTGGAGGTAAAAAGAGTGTCAGATAGAGTGATGAGTCTGAAGCTAGAAATAGAAGGTGTGATGGTCAATGTTGTTAGTGGGTATGCTCCACAGGTGGGATGTGAGCTGGAGGAGAAGGAGAAATTCTGGTTGGACTTTGATGAAGTGATGCAGAGCATACCTAGGAGTGAGAGAGTTGTCATTGGTGCAGACTTCAATGGACATGTTGGTGCAGGAAACAGAGGTGATGATGAGGTGATGGGCAGGTTTGGTATCAAGGAGAGGAACGCAGAAGGACAGATGGTAGTTGACTTTGCAAAAAGGATGGAAATGGCTGTAGTGAATACTTTCTTCCAGAAGAGGCAGGAACATAGGGTGACCTATAAGAGTGGTGGTAGGAGCACACAGGTAGACTACATCTTGTGTAGATGGTGTAACCTGAAGGAGATCAGTGACTGTAAAGTAGTGGTAGGTGAGAGTGTAGCCAAACAGCATAGGATGGTGGTGTGTAGGATGACTCTGGTGGTGAGGAAGATGAAGAGGACAAAGGCAGAGCAGAGGACGAAATGGTGGAAGCTGAAAAGGGAAGAGTGTTATGACTTTTAGGTATGAGTTAAGACAGGCTCTGGGTGGTCAGGAGGTGCTTCCAGATGACTGGACAACTACAGCTAATGTGATCAGGGAGACAGGTAGGAGAGTATTTGGTGTGTCATCTGGAAGGAAAGTAGATAAGGAGACTTGGTGGTGGAATGAGGAGGTACAGGAGTGTATACAGAGAAAGAGGTTAGCTAAGAAGAAGTGGGACACTGACAGGACTGAGGAGAGTAGACAGGAGTACAGGGAGATGCAGCGTAAGGTGAAGGTAGAGGTAGCAAAGGCCAAACAAGGGGCTTATGATGACCTGTATGCTAGGTTGGACAGTAAGGAGGGAGAGACTG
The DNA here is from genome assembly GCA_013358685.1 of Antennarius maculatus. Classification (NCBI taxonomy): domain Eukaryota; kingdom Metazoa; phylum Chordata; class Actinopteri; order Lophiiformes; family Antennariidae; genus Antennarius; species Antennarius maculatus. Next base: position 21,890,667 of record CM023616.1, read on the forward strand.
ATCTATACAGGCTGGCAAGACAGAGAGACAGAAATGGGAAGGACGTGCAGCAGCTTAGGGTGATTAAGGATAGGGATGGAAGTCTATTGACAGGTGCCAGCAGTGTGATGGGAAGATAGAAAGAATACTTTGAAGAGTTGATGAACGAGGAAAATGAGAGAGAACAAAGACTAGAAGAGGTGACTGTTGTGGACCAGGAAGTAGCAAAGATTAGCCAGGATGAAGTGAGGAGAGCACTGAAGAGGATGAAGAGTGGAAAGGCAGTCGGTCCTGATGATATACCTGTAGAGGTTTGGAGGTGTCTAGGAGAGGTGGCAGTAGAGTTTCTGACTGGGTTGTTCAACAGGATCTTAGATAATGAGAAGATGCCTGAGGAATGGAGGAGAAGTGTGCTGGTGCCCATTTTTAAGAACAAGGGAGATGTGCAGAGTTGTGGCAACTACAGAGGAATAAAGCTGATGAGCCATACAATGAAGTTATGGGAAAGAGTAGTGGAAGCTAGACTAAGGTCAGAAGTGAACATTTGTGAGCAGCAGTATGGTTTCATGCCAAAAAAAGTACTACAGATGCAGTATTTGCTTTGAGGATGTTGATAGAGAAGTACAGAGAAGGCCAGAGGGAGCTGCATTGTGTTTTTGTAGATCTGGAGAAAGCTTATGACAGGGTGCCCAGAGAGGAACTGTGGTATTGTATGAGGAAGTCTGGAGTGGCAGAGAAGTATGTTAGAGCGGTGCAGGACATGTATGAGGACTGTAAGACAGTGGTGAGGTGTGCTGTAGGTGTGACAGAGGAGTTCAAGGTGGAGGTGGGACTGCATCAGGGATCAGCTCTGAGCCCCTTCTTGTTGCTATGGTGATGGACAGGCTGACAGACGAGGTTAGACAGGAATCTCCATGGACTATGATGTTTGCAGATGACATTGTGATCTGCAGTGAGAGTAGGGACGAGGTGGAGGAGAAGCTAGAGAGGTGGAGGTTTGTCCTGGAAAGGAGAGGGATGAAGGTTAGCCGCAGTAAGACAGAGTACATGTGTGTGAATGAGAGGGACCCAAGTGGAAGAGTGAGGTTACAGGGAGAAGAGATCAAGAAGGTGGAGGATTTTAGGGTCAACAGTCCAGAGCAATGGAGAGTGGGGAAAAGAGGTGAAGAAGCGTGTCCAGGCAGGATGGAACGGGTGGAGAAAAGTGTCAGGTGTGATGTGTGATAGAAGAGTTTCAGCTAAAATGAAAGGAAAGGTGTACAAAACTGTGGTGAGACCAGCGATGTTGTTTGGTCTAGAGACAGTGTCACTGAGGAAAAGACAGGAGGCAGAGCTGGAGGTAGCAGAGATGAAGATGCTGAGGTTCTCTCTGGGAGTGACCAGGAAGGATAGGATCAGGAATGAGTACATCAGAGGGACAGCACATGTTAGAGGTTTTGGAGATAAAGTCAGAGAGGCCAGACTGAGATGGTTTGGACATGTCCAGAGGAGAGATAGTGAATATATTGGTAGAAGGATGCTGAGTTTTGAACTGCCAGGCAGGAGGCCTAGAGGAAGAGCAAAGAGGAGGTTTATGGATGTAGTGAAAGAGGACATGAAGGTAGTTGGTGTGAGAGAAGAGGATGCAGAAGACAGGGTTAGATGGAGGCAATTGATTCGCTGTGGCGACCCCTGAAGGGAAAAGAAGAAGAAGTATCTATAACTAACAAGGTAACGGGTGACTAACAAGGTTGTCTGATGGGAAGACTCAACTATAATTGAAAGGGTCCAACATCGTCAGATACCGTCTCTTGCTCTTTGTAAAGCTAAGCCACTGTCACTTAAAAATATACATAACATAAATGAAAAACTGTCATCAGAAGACAAACAACAAATTCAAAAAAAACATGGCAACCTTCAAAGACTGGCATGTTAGCTATTATTTGAAAAGTCAATTAATTTAAGTTATTGACTCAAAGTATGCGTCATGGACCAGGTTAGGATCTGCCCATTCTAGTCCGATGACCTGGAAAGCTCTGATGGATCCACACCAAGTTTTCTGTTGGCCCTGCCGCTTGATTGATTGACAAATGAGGCAGCAAATCTCTAGTACCCAGAGCTCCACACCTACTTTCATTTTTGCATGATGATTTTCGGATGCTATATTCGAAGTGACATTGTGTTTGCTCTTGTGTGAGCTTTAACATAAGCAAATGTTATTGAATCGTAAACCGCTGCAACTTTTCCCTCTTCCTCTGATTCGCAATCCCGTGTTGCATAACTGGATCAGTTGTCATGGTGCTAAATTCCATGATTAGAAACTTGATGTTCACTGACAAGCTCCATCCAACCCTACTGTAGCCCTCATTATTGAAAAACACAATTTACATCTATAGAAGTCATGGGCAGCCAGTGGGTTTATTTTCATCACGCCTTGTATTGGTAAATAAAATATCAAGCAGCAGAGCAGTGTGAAAAAATAGAAATCAGGGTAATAAAGCGTGCTGAACCAGTGAACATTAATCATGTTAACACAAATCATTAACTGTGAGAGTCCATTCTGAATTCGGTCTCATTGTCCTCTGTGGCGCCACCTACTGGTGACAGTGGTACTGGTGAGTGCTGGGCTTTCACTTGGAACACATCCCACTTCTCAGGTAGAACACCTTTATTGAAGAGGACAGAAGCCAGGTAGGAGAACAACAAGATGGCAGCAATGGTGGACAGCATGGAGATGGTCCTAACTGGAGCGTACTGGACATAAACACCATTCTCCAGAGTGCATCCTGGGAAATGTAGGACTGGTTCTAATCCTAGTGATGGGTGTCCACTGAGTAATCGGATCATCAATCCCACCAATAAGCCCATAATAGATCCATAACCGTTGGAAATGTTGAAGAAGAGGACACAAAAAAGCTCAGAGAAGTTAATAATGTACGCCATTTCATTACCAATGAACCAAAACAATAAAACGCTGTTTTGTAAGCTGCTGAGAGACATTCCAGCCACACCCGCAACCACCACGGAAACACGGATCACCCACTGGATCTCTCTGTCTGATGCCTGGAAAAGAAAGTAAAGAGGAAGAGTGTCAGGGAAACAGCAAAGTCAGACTATTTCTTCAACTTTGTCTCAAAGAACTGTCCTACATTTTTCTGCTCTGTTCCCTACTGTTTTTTTTCCCTTAATCTCACCTGAAATCTATTCAATTTTGTGCATGGATGAGACTGTCTATTTGGTTTTTGTACCTGAGGTCTCAGAATAGTATTGTAAATGTTGTTGGTGAAGACTGAAGATGCAGAAAGTAAAGCTGAGTCAGCTGATGACATCACAGCAGCGGCCACACATCCAATCCCGATGATGGAGATGAAGGGTGGGGTGAGGTGCTGCAGGGCGATGGGGAGAACCATAGCAGCTTCTCCACGTTCATATGGAGATGGAGAACCATAGGAGGTCTGGTTCCAGTCTGAGGGATGACCACAGGAGAAAGAACGACTGAAGAATGAAGACATGATCTTTTACATGTGTGAACTGTGTCGGGTCCAGACTTCAGTTTTATTTTCATTTTTAAAGAAGTTGGAATGCTTCCTAAATAAAACAAAAATAAAGAAAACCAACACATTTTATTAATTACTCAGCTAGGTTCAATGCATTTAAATTTTGTGTGCTGCTGATTGCCTAATGAAACTAATCCACTCCATGATAATGTATAAATAGTGGCAGTCTAGCTCCTGACACCTGATTTTTGTGCCCTCTCACCTGTGGACGCAGCGGCCGCCCCCAGCAGGATGATGGGTATTCCAATCACAAGTATGATGACGGCAGCAAAAAGGCTTGTGAGCTTGGCTGTGGCTGTGGAAGAGGCCGACAGCGTCCTCTGGTGGAAAGCCTGATATCCAAGACTACCCAGTGCCTTGAAAGTAAACCTTAAAATTTAGAAATTTTCTTTTCTTGTGTACAATCCTCACTGGTTAAAATCTGCTAAGGAATGGTCCTGTTGCCATCCCCAAAGCAGTTTTGCAGTTGATAGAGTATGTGGTGTTGATTCCTTACAAAGAACAAGAAGTCATCAATCATGATCCAGGACTTTCTCAGCTCCAGTTCTCCAATCCAGGGAGCGTGTAAGGTGTTGTTCATCAGCGTCTGACTGATGTCCAAGGTGTGAGGACTCGTCAACACGAAAGGAACACAAATGCACTGAGACAAGAAATGTCAAAGACGATTCATTCATAAATTAATTTGGAATTGCTTTCAGTAGGAAGACAAATACTTCTTGAAATCTTTAAACATATCAAACTCACCAAGCCTACAAATATGAGGACCAGCTGTATAATATCTGTGTAGGCCACAGAGTAGAGACCTCCCATCAGGGTGTAGGTGATGGCCACACCAGCAGAGATCCAGATACAAGCTGAGAACGGCAAATCCAGGACGACGCTCATCATCCCTCCTGTCAAAAAATTCTTGAGGTCAAATTTCACTGCACAGTGTTTGAACAAGAATATTTTTGGTGTATAAATTATACCTAAACCCATAAGTGTTGATGGCACCCAGGTCAGATCAACAAAAAGGGAACATAGGCTCAGCACGACTCCCATTACTTTTCCATACTTGAGCTTGAATGGGTCCAGCATCGTCACACAGTTTATATCTCTCATTGGTTTGGCAAACAGCAGACCAGCTTTAATTAAGAGATGGAGGACAAAGAAAAAACAGTTACAAGGTGCAAAGATCGGATTTTTATACGTGCAACATTAGAAAAGTACAAAGACGAAATGAAAAGGGATTTAATGTTTGTTTAAATGTATGTTTGTCTTAAGACCTACAAAGGAATGGTTGACATATGACCTTTCTCAGTAAAGAAATATTATTATTTGACACTGAGTTGTGCAACAGACTTCATCTGCTTTAAAACAATAAACTTCTATTTTGTAACTTGGTTGTGATTTTTCAATTTTAATACAAAGTGTGTGTTTGATTGTACTAGTGTTCCTCCTTTGTGACAGGAATGACTGGTTAAGACTTCCTTAGCATGTATAATCAGCCTATAGGAGTAGATGGTTCAGTATATAATAGAATGTGATGCCTATAATTGGTTCAAGATGGAATCCCAACATTCCTACACGCCACTACACTTTCTCACGTCACCATAGGCCCTCCCTGACCATATAATGGATAGCTGATTGGATGAAACCATTTGGTACTCCTATATGGTAAGCTAACAAGACAAGGCAAGCATTACACATGTGGATATATTTTACAGATGAACTCTGAACCTTATAGATGATATTTTTGAAGACCCACCGGTAATGAAAGACATGCTGTACGCCACAAACATCAGTAAAGCCCAGGACATTCCCATGGAGGGTGTGTACACCATCTCAACTGTGCCGACAATGATGCCCCCGCCGACCCACGTAGCTACAAGATGAACACACAGCGGTAATGTTAGTGTTTAAACAGCAGCTCTTTGGGAAAACAACAGCTGGTTTGGTGATGAATCACTGCCAATAATATACAATCATTGAGTTTAGAAAATTATGTTCCATGGATGAGAAATGGATGATTGAAGTTAATGAATAAAATCACACTGAGTTGTTTTCAGACACTTCCATGTGTGTGTTTGGTCTCTATGGTAACTGTAAATAATGTAAAGGTCATGGTTATTTTCTTCTCTGACCTACAGTGATTTAAGGTGCATGCCTTAAACCTGAATAAAGAAGTAGTCATTTTGTTCACGTCATAATTTTGAATTTAAGAAAATCTGGCACTACAAGAGTGAAGTGACACTGAAGAGGTCATACAGCTCAAAGATTCTAGTTTCCATCCTGGATCTGTTTACTTGAAACATATCTGCTAAATTTGTTGAGTTTTGGAATTAACTTCATCATTGGCTGGATGTAGTTATTCTGTCCTCACCTGTCATGGTGAAGACCCCCACCACCAAATTGATGCTCCGGTTTCCCAGCAGGACCATCTCCATCCTAGTGGCTCCACTTTTCTTCTGTTTCCTTCTGGACTTGAAAGAAGCCCAGATTCCGGTCCCAAGAACCAGCAGGTAGAAAAACACCATCACTATCACTCCTGGGACGTTAACAGCCATGATGCCCGTTTTGAATGTCTTCTGCTTGAGCTGAACTGTGAACATATAATAAAAAAGCAGCACTACACAGTTGAATAATTATAAATTGAAGATAATTACCAGCTCATCCAATAATTAACAAAACTGGTTTTCAGTTTCTTCTTCTCCTTTTGGTCTTTTCCCCTCAGGGGTTGATTATGCAGAAAACATGCAATTATGTCCTTGAGAGACTAAAATATTCAAATATATTCATATCTGACAAATAATGTTGGCATGTCAGCATGTTCACGTTTAACTATATAAAAGAAATATATAAAGATTAAGTTTCTAACTTAAAAGGAATCATACTGACTGTCAATACAATAATTATATCTGTAAAAATTAAAAATTATGATGTAACAGAACAAAAAAAACCCAGAAAGGTTTCAAGCAGATGTCATGGGTACAGACCTGCGAGTAGATTTACAATTGTAAAAACATTAGATAGCTATAGATAGATAGATAGATAGATAGATAGATAGATACTTTAATAATCCTGAAGGAAATTCAGAGTAACATCTGCTCACACAAAAAGAAACAAATTAATACACATAGTGACTGACACAGATAAAAAACGTGACCAAAATTACATAATTACATAATTAACATAATTACATAATTACAACAACAGTACACATAACATTAAAAGGAAGCACAAGAACATGAAAGAAGCATAAGAAGGAGACATAGAAGGAGCAAAGGAAGAAGATATAAGAATAAGTGGATGAACCAAACTGTAGACTGACACCAGGGACCCCCACAAAGTATTCCATAGATCAATCTAAATTTGGACAGAGTCCTCCTCTCTAGAACAGTCTCCACAGAGTCCAGGTCCTGGTCAATCACAGAACCTGCCCTCCGGATGAGCCTGTCTAGGCGCTCGGTGTCCCGCTTCCTGGCACCACCACCCCAGCACGCAATGGCGTAGGACAGCATACTGGACACTACGGACTGGTAGAACAGTCCAAGCAGTTCAGAGCTGATGTTGAAGGAGGCCAGCCTCCTCAGCAAGTACTGTACAACCTATTCTGACCTTTTTTGTACTCACAGTCCAGGTAGGTAGACCAGTCCAGTTTGTTGTCAAGCTGCAGCCCCAGGTACATATAAGTACCCACTCCCTCCACTTCCTTACCCAATGACCACTGGCTGTGGGGAGGGTGGTGCCTGCCGGAAATCCCGCACCATCTAGTTGGTTTTGGTGATGTGTAGCTGAAGCTCATCACCCTCCCTGATAGTACATGCCACGATCGTGGTGCCGTCCAAGAACTTCTGCATGTGGCACGTATCCGAGTTGTGCTGGAAGTCCGTCGTGTAGAGGCTGAAGAGAAGGGGGGAGAGTGCGGTTCCCTGTGAAGCCCCTGTGCTGCTGGTCACCACTGATGACAGACAGTCCCCCATACGGATGCACTGGGGTCTGTCCGTTAGATAGTCCGTGATCCAGCTCACGAGGTAGGGGTCTAATGCAGTTTCTCCTGCAAGTGCGGGGGCTGGATGCTATTGAAGGCGCTCGAGAAGTCGAAGAAGAGCACCCTGACGGCACAGCACCCGACATCCAAGTAGGAGAGAGCCCAGTGGAGGAGGTACAGGACGGTGTCACCAGCCTCAATCTGGGGCCGATGGGCGAACTGGAAAGGGTCCATCGCGCCCTGCACCTGGGGACGCATGAACTCTAGGAACAGTTGCACCAAGGTTTTCATCACGTGCGAGCTGAGAGCCACTGGTTGATAGTTATTGAGCTCTGTGGGGCGTCTCTGCTTGGGCACAGGGACAATGCAGGATGTCTTAATAATTATAATTATATTTAATAATAATAACTTAATGATACTGAATAATATTAATACTTAATAATAATGATAAGCAATGCCGAAATTTACAAATGACAATTTGCATTTGGATGTGGTTGAACTGAGTCTGGGAGTATGACGTTGTAGAGGTTTACACAGGTGCAGTCCAGGAGCCAAAGACTAATATCAGTCAGAATATTGTTTGCTTTACTGACACCTCAATGATATCAATAGAGTTTTGCTCTATAAGGCAACAAAGGCAACAGAGAAGGACTTTTTGATGGTGAAATGACTCATTTACAAACGAGAGGCTACTTTGGAACTGAAGAAGCCTCCTGGATGAAAGGTGAGACATCTTCAAACTATTTATTTAATTATTTACGGTACTTTAAACATTTATGAACCCTCCTCACACTGATATTAAACCACCTTCTATCTGTATTACCTTTTCCCACACTCTGATAGACTGTTTAAAGCACTTCTGTGTCTCAGGAGTGCGCTGCGTTCCGCGACTCATGGAACGTAGCGCACTTCCGAATGCCGTCAGATAACTGAATGTGCGTACAGTATCACGTGACTACCCACTAAAATCCGCAATGGACTTTCACTTTGAACACATCCCACTTCTCAGGTAGAACACCTTTGTTGAAGAGGACAGAAGCCAGGTAGGAGAACAACAAGATGGCAGCAATGGTGGACAGCATGGAGATGGTCTCAACTGGAGCGTACTGGACATAAACACCATCCTCCAGAGTGCATCCTGGGAAATGTAGGACTGGTTCTAATTTGAGTGATCTGTCTCCACTAAGTAATCTGACCATCAATCCCACCAGGAAGCCCATAATAGATCCATAACCATTGGAGATGTTGAAGAAGAGGACACAGACGAGTTGAGGGAAGACGATTATGTAGGATATGTCAGCACCCAGGAACCAGAATATCACAATGCTGTTTTTCAGGAGGGTGAGTGATGTACTAATCACTCCCACAACCACCACTGAAGCCTGCAGCACATACTTGTTTTCTTTGTCTGATGCCTGCAGGAGAAATAAGACAGAAATGTCAGGTTAACTGATTGCCCTGCTCTCATTAAGAAAAAGTCTCATTAAACTCATTGTAGACTCGGTTGTGTTTCTATCAAATATATTCAAATTTGTTTAAAGAGTTGGTAAATCAACTCACTGAAGGCTGCCAATGAGATGATTATAATAATTAATAACCTACTGGATTATGCGAGGCAATAGAAATGTAAATTTGTCCTTTGACTGTTACATACAAATTTGACTTCAAATATTTGTGATGGGGTTGTTTGTGCTTTTGTTAACTTGAAGTTTGGCTTCATTCCACTGTGTGAAATCACAGGACACAAATATCACTAACATCACTGCTGACTGTAAAACATTTGACCATTTGATATCCAGACATTGAGGTTGTGGATACCACCACTTAGTACAAATGTGACAATTTTGGTCACAGTTTGGACTTAGTGTACCTCATTAAGTCCAACCACGTGAAGTTTATTTTTTCACCTGAGGTCTCAGGATGGTCTTGTATATGTCAGAGGTGAAGACAGAAGCCGATGCAAGCAATGTGGAGTCAGCTGATGACATCACAGCGGCGGCCACACATCCCATACCGATAACGGAGATGAATGTCGGGGTGAGGTGCTGCAGGGCGATGGGCAGAGCCAGAGCTGCTTCCCCGGATCAAAATCCCCAGGACAAAATCCAAATGTAAAACCTTTTTTCAATTACGGATGTTTATAACTTTAAGCATCCAAAAATCTTTATATTTACCAAAAATACAAGATGAACTGAGAGGAATGCAGGAGAGGAATGCAGAAGGACAGATGGTAGTTGACTTTGCAAAAAGGATGGAAATGGCTGTAGTGAATACTTTCTTCCAGAAGAGGCAGGAACATAGGGTGACCTATAAGAGTGGTGGTAGGAGCACACAGGTAGACTACATCTTGTGTAGACGATGTAACCTGAAGGAGATCAGTGACTGCAAAGTAGTGGTAGGCGAGAGTGTAGCCAAACAGCATAGGATGGTGGTGTGTAGGATGACTCTGGTGGTGAGGAAGATGAAGAGGACAAAGACAGAGCAGAAGACAAAATGGTGGAAGCTAAAAAAGGAAGAGTGTTGCATGACCTTTAGGAAGGAGTTAAGACAGGCTCTGGGTGGTCAGGAGGTGCTTCCAGATGACTGGACAACTACAGCTAATGTGATCAGGGAGACAGGTAGGAGAGTATTTGGTGTGTCATCTGGAAGGAAAGTAGATAAGGAGACTTGGTGGTGGAATGAGGAGGTACAGGAGTGTATACAAAGAAAGAGGTTAGCTAAGAAGAAGTGGGACACTGAGAGGACTGAGGAGAGTAGACAGGAGTACAGGGAGATGCAGCGTAAGGTGAAGGTAGAGGTAGCAAAGGCCAAACAAGAAGCTTATGATGACTTGTATGCTAGGTTGGACAGTAAGGAGGGAGAGACTGATCTATACAGGCTAGCAAGACAGAGAGATAGAGATGGGAAGGACGTGCAGCAGGTTAGGGTGATTAAGGATAGGGATGGAAGTCTATTGACAGGTGCCAGCAGTGTGATGGGAAGATGGAAAGAGTACTTTGAAGAGTTGATGAACGTGGAAAATGAGAGAGAACAAAGACTAGAAGAGGTGACTGTTGTGGACCAGGATGTAGCAAAGATTAGCCAGGATGAAGTGAGGAGAGCACTGAAGAGGATGAAGAGTGGAAAGGCAGTCGGTCCTGATGATATACCTGTAGAGGTTTGGAAGTGTCTAGGAGAGGTGGCAGTAGAGTTTCTGACTGGGTTGTTCAACGGGATCTTAGATAGTGAGAAGATGCCTGAGGAGTGGAGGAGAAGTGTGCTGGTGCCCATTTTTAAGAACAAGGGAGATGTGCAGAGTTGTGGCAACTACAGAGGAATAAAGCTGATGAGCCATACAATGAAGTTATGGGAAAGAGTAGTGGAAGCTAGACTAAGGGCAGAAGTGAGCATTTGTGAGCAGCAGTATGGTTTCATGGCAAAAAAGAGTACTACAGATGCAGTATTTGCTTTGAGGATGTTGATAGAGAAGTACAGAGAAGGCCAGAGGGAGCTGCATTTTGTTTTTGTAGATCTGGAGAAAGCTTATGACAGGGTGCCCAGAGAGGAACTGTGGTATTGTATGAGGAAGTCTGGAGTGGCAGAGAAGTATGTTAGAGCGGTGCAGGACATGTATGAGGACTGTAAGACAGTGGTGAGGTGTGCTGTAGGTGTGACAGAGGAGTTCAAGGTGGAGGTGGGACTGCATCAGGGATCAGCTCTGAGCCCCTTCTTGTTCGCTATGGTGATGGACAGGCTGACAGACGAGGTTAGACAGGAATCTCCATGGACTATGATGTTTGCAGATGACATTGTGATCTGCAGTGAGAGTAGGGACGAGGTGGAGGAGAAGCTAGAGAGGTGGAGGTTTGTCCTGGAAAGGAGAGGGATGAAGGTTAGCCGCAGTAAGACAGAGTACATGTGTGTGAATGAGAGGGACCCAAGTGGAAGAGTGAGGTTACAGGGAGAAGAGATCAAGAAGGTGGAGGATTTTAAGTACTTGGGGTCAACAGTCCAGAGCAATGGAGAGTGGGGAAAAGAGGTGAAGAAGCGTGTCCAGGCAGGATGGAATGGGTGGAGAAAAGTGTCAGGTGTGATGTGTGATAGAAGAGTTTCAGCTAAAATGAAAGGAAAGGTGTACAAAACTGTGGTGAGACCAGCGATGTTGTTTGGTCTAGAGACAGTGTCACTGAGGAAAAGACAGGAGGCAGAGCTTGAGGTAGCAGAGATGAAGATGCTGAGGTTCTCTCTGGGAGTGACCAGGAAGGATAGGATCAGGAATGAGTACATCAGAGGGACAGCACATGTTAGAGGTTTTGGAGATAAAGTCAGAGAGGCCAGACTGAGATGGTTTGGACATGTCCAGAGGAGAGATAGTGAATATATTGGTAGAAGGATGCTGAGTTTTGAACTGCCAGGCAGGAGGCCTAGAGGAAGACCAAAGAGGAGGTTTATGGATGTAGTGAAAGAGGACATGAAGGTAGTTGGTGTGAGAGAAGAGGATGCAAAGGACAGGGTTAGATGGAGGCGGTTGATTCGCTGTGGCGACCCCTGAAGGGAAAAGCCAAAAGGAAAAGAAGAACTGAATGCCATTATGGATAGAATTGTCCAGATCAGTCCCAAAGATGGCGTGTGGATGATCTCAACCGTACCAACAATAAAGGCTCCTCCGACCACAGAAGCTGCAGAATGGATAACATAGAGGTCATTTTTAGCGCACAAAAAGCAATTATTTTGAATTGAGAACAAAAAAGTGGAGTCATGAAGTTTCTGACTATGACTATCAGTGGGATCAAGTTTCTGTAGAAGCTAATTTTCCAACCGTTTTAGATATTATAATGGATGATTACATCACCCAATGTCACATTGCACCAAAGCACTTGTTGTGTCTTTCAATCTTGAGTCCATTTTCCAACTCTATCCAGACTAATTATTTATTGTTTAGATCAGAAACGTCTTAGTCTGCCAAGCGTATGTGTAATATAACTATATGGCCAACATCAGCTGCAGTCACAAGCAGTGACACAAGCACAAGCAAGTTCACTAATTAATCAGTGGACTGACTCCTTCATTCCTCTTTTAAAAATCGTTTCCGTTCATGTTTAGCTGCTTTTGGCAGTTAAAAGCCTCAAAAGGGAGGTGAGAACGATCACTACCACTACTACACTACACACCATGGTGTGTCTTGGGCAGTTGAACCTGCGTGTGCCCGTCCCTCTCCAGTTTGGATGCAGTTTAACTTCATCCCCAAATCTACTGTTTTGCCCCATGTGTGTCACGTTTGATTGATTGATACCGTCTCAGGTGCTTTTCCTTCTCTTCTTTCTGTCTCTTCTGTCTTCCTGCTGCTTCTGCAGGTGAGCCTCAGTCATACTGCTGCTAATAATTAGTTTTGGCAATATATGATTGAGGTATATTATAAAAACAAAACTCTACAAAGAGTATTTCTTGATTTATTCTATTACTCAAATTTTTGATGGTATTGAGTTTTTGTAATTCTGTCACTCAGTTATCCTGTAAAACACCCTCCTCACCTGTCATGGTGAAGACCTCCACCACCCAGTTGATGCTCCGGTTTCCCAGCAGGACCATCTCCATTCCAGTGGCTCCACTTTTCTTCTGCTTCCTTTTGGACTTGAAAGAAGCCCAGATTCCGGTCCCAAGCCATGATACATTTAACTGCCTTCTCCACTATCTGCTATCAAAGATGATGGCATTCACAGGAGTATATGTACTTGATTAAACGTACTCCACCTTCCACCCCCTATTTTCTGGTTTAATGTGTTCTCAGCAAGACTCCAGTTTTATGAAAAAAGACACACATTGCTGTTTTTTTGTGTCTCTTGTGCTTTTTTCCCCGTTATTCAGGCCGTGAGGTTCATTGACCCCTCTAAAAGAAGATAGAACTGTGAAGTTGTCCATTCAGACAAAAGCTGTGAAGTTTCTACTGGCTCTTTTGGTGTTAAGCAAAGTCTCTGAGGCAGAATGACCCTGAACCACCAGCAGTCCACTACTGAACCTCTAGACATGGAGAATTCAGAGCTGTTGGTGTGCCCAAATAACATAAGTAATGGGAGGTAGATGATGAGATGGGAGCATGGTGCATCATGGGACATTTCCTCAAAGAAAAAGGCAATATGTTTAATATATGACCCAATGTGACCCTTTCTAAGTACACCACTGAGCCATGGTCAATCCCTAATGCCTGTTATCATCAAACTGTACAATGGAAACTGGAGAGTGATGCTGTATTTTCCCTTGATTTTGTATTCTTTAATGTATTCTTTAATTTATTTTGATATTTTTCTCTTATTCTGATATTTTCTCTCATACTATTTGAAGTGTAACTATACAAAAAAGCTATTTCCCCCTTGGGAGTCAATGAAATATATTCTGAATTTATACCAAAAATACATAGTGCACACATCGTAATTAAATATTTTAGTAATTATAATAATATAATACCCCCTACCAAGTCTTTCCAGCCTCCCTGTACTTAATCAACCTCATCCTCTTCACCTGTGTTCTCTCAGCCAACTTCAAACCGTCTCCCAATCCATGTTTTCCCTACATGCACTCTGTCCAGCCCTCAATTTATTGCTGGATTGTTGCTTTCATCCTGTTTTCTGCCTGTTGCCTACCCCTCATCAGACTTGTTTACCTGTTTGAACTGACTACCTAGTTTTTAAAACTCTGCTTTTCTCATGAAATCTGAACTTTGACTCTTTCTGACTACTCTACTGCTGTGCTTTTGGGGTCATCTGTCGGTCTACCCTTACAATGAGGCTACAGTCCTATACGATATTCCAGAGGAGCATCTGGAGAATACTAAATGATCTCCACCTCCTTTCACTTCCGACCTGTCATGACTTAAGTCAATGCCGCAGTTAATTTGTAATTTTATTCATTTTGAAGTTGCTTTGGTTGGTTCCCATGCATTTATATGTCCCATCACTTCTGTCCCTTCCCCCGACTGTCTGCACTCAATCAAGCTCATCCTTTTCACTTGTGTTTCCTCAGACACCTGCAACTCATCTCCCAATCAGCCTCCACTCTACATATACCCCCGTTCAGCCCTCAGTTTCCTGTCAGTGTTATGTTCATCCTACCTATATACAGTCCTGTTTCCTGCCTGAGCCCTGAATTTTGCTTGTTGCCTCCCCCTCGTTGGTTTTGTTTGTCTGTTGGATTGACCACCTGAATATGTTTTGATTTTTATTTATTTAATATCATTAAATCCAAGCTTTGAGTCTAAATCAATCCTTTCTGCTTTGGTGGTTTTGGGTACAACTACCAGTCTGTCAGAAACGTATGTTAAATGTTTTCCACCTCCCTTTATATCAGTTCATGCAAAAGCAGTCATTATCAATTAGCCCAGACTGACTTTACTGTGGGGCGGGTTGCTTTTCTAGGGTGATGTTTCAACCATCTGCCAGATGTCTGTCCCATTGACTACTTCAACAACAGTGATAAACCTTCATGAAATTTAGTATTGTGTCGCTGAAGTTCTGGTTTTTCCCTCGGAACACATACAGCTGGACTGTTAAAAGGAATGACAATAATACTCTGACTTTAAATCAATTTTTTTTTTGCTAAGTGTTAAAAATTACAACTTGAAACTGTAACATTAACAAAATTGCAATGACACATGCAAAACAAAAAAATACATGAACGATAACTCATCCACTGTGACAATTCAGTTTGAGAGTTCTTTCAGTGTCTCATTCTCCTCCTCCTCAATGGCGCCCCCTACTGGTGTCAGTGGTACTGGAGAGTGCTGGGCTTTCACTTTGAACACATCCCACTTCTCAGGTAGAACACCTTTGTTGAAGAGGACAGAAGCCAGGTAGGAGAACAACAAGATGGCAGCAATGGTGGACAACATGGAGATGGTCTTAACTGGAGCGTACTGGACATAAACACCATCCTCCAGAGTGCATCCTGGGAAATGTAGGACTGGTTCTAAACCTAGTGATGAGTCTCCACTTAGAAGTCTTATCGTCAGTCCCACCACTAAACCCATAACGGCTCCGTAACCATTGGAGATGTTGAAGAAGAGGACACAGAGTAGTTGAGGGAAAACAAAGATGAAAGATATTTCAGCCCCCAGGAACCAGAATATCACAATGCTGTTTTTCAGACTGGTGAGTGATGTACTAATCACACCCACAACCACCACAGAAGCACGGATCACCCACTGGCTTTCTTTGTCCTTTGCCTGAAAAAGAAATGGGACAAAAGAACTATGAATGTACAAACTATAACTCACCGTCGTGTTTCTGAATACCTAATTTCCATTAAAGATTCCTGAACTTCATTTCCTCCTTATGGTAAAACTGTCACTTTTTAACAACAGACAGTAGTTCAGGCTAAAAAGTGTCTGTCCCTGTCCTGTTGAGTGAGTGGTTAGGGTTAATCAGTCTAGTCTGCAGGAACAATGTGGCCCAGAATCTGGTCTTTACCGCTTTTGGTTTGGCCTTCATTCATGGACTTTCTGCTGAATATTCAAAACTTTTACATAATTATGCATCATCTTTAACTGCATTTTTTTTTTCTAAATTTTTGTCATCTATGGGTAATTTAATGTAAATACTTGAAATGAGAAAGTGCAGTGCCTCACAAGATTCTCAGGAAATCAAGCTGACAGGGGTTTTTGCAATTCCAAAAAACAGCCATAACAGCTCTGTGCAATAAAACTGTTGTGTGCCTACTAGACTAAAGATGTGTCTCTATGTGCTCTGCCACTGTCAGTTGAGCTGCATTGAAAGCCATGGTTCTGTTCCATGCCAATTTTGTTAGTTTAATCAGTTTAGATAGATATGACACTGTGCATTGCTGGACCAAGAGTTTGTCTGCATTTGCTACTGGATGTGGAAGACCAGTTGACGACTCCTCTTCTGAAGAAGATGAGCACCATTAATTTGATCAGTTGAGGTAGATGATCATAAAAAGGTCAGCCAGACCACTTTGTGACTTGGTCCAGTTTTGATGAAATACTTGAATAAAGGAAGACAAAGGAATTTTTGTTACCACAGGTCTCAGGATGTTCTTGTAGATGCTGGAGGTGAAGACAGACGATGCAGAAAGTAAAGCAGAGTCAGCTGATGACATCACGGCGGCGGCCACGCATCCAAAACCAATAATAGAGATGAAGGCGGGGGTGAGGTGCTGCAGGGCGATGGGGAGAGCCATCGCTGCTTCGCCACGTTTGTATGGAGATGGAGAACCATAGGTGGTCTGGTTCCAGTCTGCCATGAAAGACCAATCAGATTACAAGTTGCCCAGGATACGAAGATAGAAATGGTTTAGAGCTGCAGGTACCTTGGTATTTTGATTGAGTCTGTTTTTTACTCTTTTATTCAGCAGCTGGTAAAAAGTCTAAAATTGAAGCTTAGTTTCTATTTTAGGATCAAATCGTGCTCGTCCTTTTAATCTAGGATAAAACTTGGTGCTCTTGACATCCTTGATCAAGGAGCTCTGACATTCAAATTTCAAACTACAAACTTCAGAAACACCTATTGTTTGTTGTACAATCATGTGAGATGGTCCTCATTGTCTACACGTAGACGTCAGTATTGGCATATCATCATCTACAGAGTTGTCCATGGCCTTCTTCCTTCCTACCTCCAAATCTATATCCCACCTATACTCAGTAGCAATTTATAACCTTCATTCTAGATAATTACTTGCTCTCGATGCCAAAGGTCGGAACTGAACTGGGAATAAAAGTGTGTAAATTTGTTGCTTAAACACATTTGTGACTCAGTGAACTGGTTTCATGACACATTTGTGAGAGAAAGTTGACGGAACAGGAAGTAGACACATCTGGCTACAGATGCTTTTATAATTTCACCAATACAGCTGCTTTGGGGAAATTGTTACTGCTTATATTGTTAGGATCTTTGATAAACTGGATGCTTTTTGTTATGATATTTGTGTAGGATTGTGCTTTGTTCATCTGAAACTGTTCACTGCTGCTGTCTTGTCCAGACTTGTAAACTCCATGAGATTTTCTCCCTGTTAAAGGTTAAATAATTAATATGAAAATAAATAGATGATCCTCTAAATGAGGACAGTTATCACCTGTCGAAGAAACGGCTGCTCCAAAAAGTGTAGGAGGTATCCCAAATACAAGTAACAAGAAACCAGCAGCGATGCATATTGTCCTAGCTGTGGATGGAGAAGAAGCCGACAAGGTCCTCTGGTGGAAATACTGAGATCCAAGAGCTCGCAACATCTAAGGAGTAAATTAGTTGATTAATTCAATTTATGTGCTAAAAATGTAAAATGTTGTTTCTCTACCAATAATAAAAAATGATCAATCATGATCCAGGTCTTCTTCAGCTCTGGTTGTCCAATCCAGGGAGCGTGTAAGGTGTTGTTCATCAGAGTCTGCCTGATATCCAGGGTGTGAGGGTTCGTCAAAACAAATGGAACGCATATACACTGCAGGGACAAATACAAGTTAAAAGTGTTAATGTTTCATTGATTTTAAAGGAGTTCTATCAATCTTTTTTTCTTGTAACAATAGACTAACCAAGCCAATGAATACGAGGATGAGTTGTACAATATCTGTGTAGGCCACAGAGTAGAGACCTCCCAACAGGGTGTAGGTAACAGCAACAGCAGAGGAGATCCACATGCAAACAGAGAACGGCAAATCCAGAACCACACTCATGGTTCCTCCTGTTAAACACATGTTTGTATCTGAGTAACCAGAAAAGTTTGCATTGCATATCACAGTGTTTACACAACATAGGTATTTACATTTGTACTTATTTTATCAATAGTCACCCATACATTCACTGATTTCCTAGTCGATACGAAAACTTCTTGTTTTGACTATCTATGATGTTAACTAACCTTGCTGTTCCTAGAACAAATGTAAACATGGTTACGCTGTAGGTTATATCTGGGACAAAGGCTAATATCTGGAATTGGATAAGGGTATGAACGTCTGTCAAAATTCAATGGATGAGTTGGTTGACAACATATTGTAATGGGACAGATGTCTGTTGATTCTGGGGGACGGGAATTTCACAAGCCAAATGGCTTCTACGCGTCAGCCCTTTTTTTTTTGTGGATTATCGCCCAAAAAAATATTGACAAACATACTAAAGGAAATATCAAAAACAGCCTGCCTGGCAGAGGTACATATACATATTACTTAAGTAACAAAGTACTTAAGTATGCTATTACAATAAAAAAAAATTTAAAAATGAAAAATAATAAAAACATACCTAAACCAATGAGTGTTGTGGTCAGCAGGATTATATCATGAATGACTGAAGCCAGACTCAGGCCGGCCGTTATCACTTTTCCATACTTGATGTGGAATGGGTCCAGCATCGTCACATAGTTTCTCTCTCTCATTGGTTTGGCAAAGACAAGACCCCCTTCAATTGAAAAGACAAACACAACATCACAATTAAAGACAAATTTCAACACTTTCATTTTTGCAAGCTTAGTACCCAAGTTGCCATATCTATTGATCCATCGATTCTTTGAATACTGTCAGTTCATTAATAATTTGATAGTATTATCAAGTAACATTCACCAAAAAAGCAATTAAGTTACCTGCACCTTAATAATTACATTTGTTTCTCCACTTTCACTTTTACTTTTAAGTGTTTAAAAGTCATAAATTCATTTATTCATTCAATCATTGTCACAATTGCTTCATCCGCTGTCACCGGTCACGGGGAGCTATAGCCTATCCCGGCTGACTTAGGATGTGAGGCAGGGGAAACTCCAGGCGCTACACCAGTTTACTGCAGAGTCATAAACTCACTTCCTTAAATTA
This sequence comes from Antennarius maculatus, assembly GCA_013358685.1. Classification (NCBI taxonomy): domain Eukaryota; kingdom Metazoa; phylum Chordata; class Actinopteri; order Lophiiformes; family Antennariidae; genus Antennarius; species Antennarius maculatus. The sequence continues at coordinate 21,909,931 of CM023616.1, forward strand.
ATTATTGAGTCAAAATGCATTTCACATTTTATTTGTAAGGTGAGGAAGGAAATTCTGTCATTTGAGGATGAGAGGCAAATCGAGAATTGTGTCATATGGTTCCAGCCTTGAAACGAAGAGAGGCTTGTTCTGCCTGAGTGGGACCTACAGTATATTTATCTTTGGACACCTAAAAAGAACAGAAAACACCAGATTTGTACACAGATATGGTGATGGAGACTCCATCACCATATCTCCTCAGGAGTTATGGTCATAACCCTTTTCCAGGTCCACAAAGCACATGTGGAACAGTTGGGCAAACCTCCGTACTCTCTCCTCGACCGTTACAAGACTAGCTGGTCCAGTTTTCTGGGACCAGGCTGAAAAGCATATTGTTCCTCCCTAATTTCCCCATGAGGTGATTATAGGACACTTCATCTTCACCCTCCTGAGGCTGAGGTTCACTAACAGCCAGAGTCTCTAGTATCCCGGAAGACTATCCCAGAGAGTCTCAACAGTTTGACCCAATGGGCCAACCATGGCCCATAGGACTCCTTTTTTGCCGAAGGTGGGAGGTTTACACAAACTTCCTCAAGCAGGTCCTCAAGCAGGTACTTCTTGCAGACTCTTCCTGTCTGTCTGGCTCTCTAATGTGTGTCTGTCATCTTCCTCTGCCACCTGATCCAACTCACCACCAGGTGGTGATAAGTTGATAGCTCAACTCCTCTCGTAACTTGAGTGTCCAAATGATTACTGCCAAGTCAATAACTGATCTATGACCGAGTGTGTCCTCGTGCCAAGTCCACTTGTGGAGACCCTTATGCTCAAACATGTTGTTAGTTATGGACTAACTGTAGAATAGAAGTCCATGTGAACACCCCTCAGGATAATCATCATTGCCGTTGATATGTTGCATGTGCTTATCTATTGAGATTGCCCCCTTCTCTCTCTCTCTCTCTGACGTAACCTGGTACGTCAGCTGAGAGCCAGTTCTCATTCACAATGACAACCTGACATTCATACTCCAGTGAAAGACACTGAAGGCAAGGTGGGTGAAGTATCTTGCCCAAGGTCATAAGGGAGAATAACTGTGATGGAGCAGGATTTAACCAACAACCTTGAGATTAATTGGATGACACAGTCTCACCATGTCCCGCGACCCACGACAGTGGATGAACCGGCCGTAGAAAATGAATGAATGAACTGTCGCCACACCATGAAACAATTCTGGGAGTAAGATTTACTCTTTCAATCTAGATCTTGGATGTGTTTATACTTCAGAGAACGTAATTGATGGCTGATATATTTATTTCGAAATTCAACAGAAAAAAATGTCAAAACTACTTGGCGTAAAGTTTTGGGCAAGAGCTGGTCCCAGAGTTTAGTTCACCATCAGCAACACAAAATATTTAATGAACTGGATAAGACAGGCATTTGTTTCTGCCTTCGCACATGTTCATGTCCGTCAACATTCAATCGTCTTACCGACAATGCAGGATGAGCTGTATGCCATGATGGTGACAATCGTCCAGATCAGTCCCATTGAGGGCGTGTACATCATCTCAACCGTGCCGACAACAAAAGCTCCTCCAACCCATGACGCTGCAGGACACATTATCACAAACAGAATTACTGGTTGGGCCACTTTGTGATTTTCATGAAATAAAGTCTTTTCAAAACTTTACAGTGGGAAGAACAATAATGCCAAATAAAAAAAAAAAAAAAAACGGTGCCAGTTCACGGAAACAAAATGTACGTATGGCTGATATACAGATATATTAAGAAACATATCTGCTAAATTTGTTGAGTTTTGGAATTAACGTCATCATTGGCTGGATGCATTTATTCTCTCCTCACCTGTCATGGTGAAGATCCCCACCACCCAGTTGATGCTCCGGTTTCCCAGTAAGGCCATCTCCATTCCAGTAGCTGCACTTTCCTTCTGTTTCCTTTTGGACTTGAAAGAAGCCCAGATTCCGGTCCCAAGAACCAGCAGGTAGAAAACCACCATCACTATCACTCCTGGGACGTTAACAGCCATGATGGAATGCTTGATTGTCTCCCTCACTCTGTCTGGTATTCAGTTACTGCCAAAGGAGGAGTGTACTTTGCATGACTTGATCAAGCACACCCTTTATAATAGCCTCCAGTGAAAAAAAACCCTGTTTCCTGCTTTGTTGACAAGCATCCAGAAACCATGTATTGTTGAGCTGTAAGCTAAACCAAAACTTAACTTCATGCATAAATGTAAATTGTCTGCAGCTATGAAAGACGTAATCAGAAGTAGGTTTGTCACACCTCCTTTGACTTACTGTAAATCCACTGCAATTACACAATTTATCCACATATAATGATGAGAGATTTAAAGTGTCATGCATCTAATGTAAAATCACATTTAAGATGGATTAAGATCTATACAAAAACACCATTTTTATGTTTCTTATGAGCAATTTCGACATTTTATGAACTGAAATGGACTGTTATCATTCACTGTAGTTAATACTTGGCCATTTTTGTAAATAACCAACTTGCTGTCGGTTAAAGACCAAGAAAAAAAGGAAAGGAAATAGTCCTTCTGCAACAGCAATATCCAAAGCGATTGAAGGTTCATATTTGAAGACAAACTCAAGTACATACTCACAAGTAAACGATTAATTTGTACTTATTACACACTTTAGAGAATTTCACAAGACTCACAAACAACAACTACTACAACTACTACTAGTAGTATTAGTAGTCAATATTCTTTCATCAGCATTCTCTGTACCTTTTTCCATTATTTAGTAATTGGCAGTGGAACATTGGCTGGTTTCAACAAAAACAAGTTCTTTCTCAAAAAATGGAAGAAATGAGCTTTTATTGAAAAGCTTAGCAGAATAGTGAGACCGATGGTAATACTGTTTGCTTTATTGACACCTCAATTATATCAATAAAGGTTTGCTTCTATAAGGCAACAAAGGCAACACTGAGAAGAACTTTTGATGGTGAAAGAACTTATTCACAAACAAGATGCTTCTTCGGAACTTATTAATAAACCAGATCGAGAAATGCTGCTGACTCTTATAGCCATCTCATTGTAAGCTAAAAACATTTACAGCGTGCCCTCGTCACTCGCGGTTAATGCGTTCCAGGAACCACACGCAAATAACGAATCCCGCGATAGAGAGGCAAACGATTTATCTTAATGTTTACGGTAATATTTATGAACTATAGAGATTCGACTTCAGCTTTATATTGATTTACCTAATTTCAAAACCAGCATACACAAAGTTGCAGCTCAGACACAGTAAATTATGACAACAGGCTGAATTGGAATAAAATTCTTCTGCTAGCTGCATTACTCATCATTGAAACTTGAGATGAAAAAGTAAAATGTGGATGAGGAATAAATTTTTCCACTACAGACCAGTGTCGGAAAAAAAGGAAACCAAAGACGAAAAACATGCTACAGCTGTAGGAGTTCAGTCTGAGAGTTCTTTCTGTGTCTCATCCTCATTGTCTTCTGTGGCGCCACCTACTGGTGACATTGGTACTGGTGAGTGCTGGACTTTCACTTTGTACACATCCCACTTCTCAGGTAGAACACCTTTGTTGAAGAGGACAGAAGCCAGGTAGGAGAACAACAAGATGGCAGCAATGGTGGACAGCATGGAGATGGTCTTAACTGGAGCGTACTGGACATAAACACCATCCTCCAGAGTGCATCCTGGGAAATGTAGGACTGGTTCTAATCCGAGTGATCTGTCTCCACTAAGTAGTCTGATCATCAATCCCACCAGGAAGCCCATAATAGATCCATAACCATTGGAGATGTTGAAGAAGAGGACACAGACGAGTTGAGGGAAGACGATTATGTAGGATATGTCAGCACCCAGGAACCAGAATATCACAATGCTGTTTTTCAGGAGGGTGAGTGATGTACTAATCACTCCCACAACCACCACTGAAGCCTGCAGCACATATTTGTTTTCTTTGTCTGATGCCTGCAGGAGAAATAAGACAGAAATGTCAGGTTAACTGATTGCCCTGCTCTCATTAAGAAAAAGTCTCATTAAACTCATTGTAGACTCGGTTGTTTCTCCATCCATCCATCCATCTTCCACCGCTTATCCGTAGTCGGGTCGCGGGGGCAGCAGCTTCAACAGGGAGCCCCAAACTTCCCTTTCCCCCCCACATCCACCAGCTCTGACTGGGGGGATCCCAAGGCGTTCCCAGGCCAGTGTTGAGATATAATCCCTCCACCTGGTCCTGGGTCTGCCCCGAGGTCTCCCAGCTGGACGTGCCACTGTTTTCCCCCAGGAAAACAGTGGAGTCCCCTGCAGGGATCCCTTCAAGGACCCCATTTAGGGACCCCAAGAAGGCCGAATACTCTGAACTGATATTTGGTGCATATGCACAAATAACAGTCAGAGTTTTCTCTCCCACAGCCTTAAGGCGCAGGGAGGCGACCCTCTCATCCACCGGGGTAAACTCCAACACAGCAGCGCTCAGCTGGGGGCTTGTGAGTATCCCCACACCCGCCCTGCGCCTCACGCCTGACGCAACTCCGGAGTAAAACAAGGTCCAACCCCTATCCAGGAGTTTGGATCCAGAACCGAGGCTATGCGTGGAGGTAAGCCCCACCAGATCCAACTGGTAATGCTCCACCTCCAACACAAGCTCCGGCTCCTTCCACGCTAGTGAGGTGACATTCCACGTCCCCAAAGCCAGCTTTGCCGCCCGGGTCTGGTCCGTCGTGACCCCTTGTCGTCACTGCCACCCATATGACAGCGCACCCGACCCCATCGGTCTGCCCTGCGGGTGGTGGGTCCACAGGGGTGGGTTGTGTTTCTATCAAATATATTCAAATTTGTTTAGAGAGTTGGTAAATCAACTCACTGAATGCTGCCAATGAGATGATTATAATAATTAATAACCTACTGGATTATGCGAGGCAATAGAAATGTAAATTTGTCCTTTGACTGTTACATACAAATTTGACTTCAAATATTGGCGATGGGGTTGTTTATGCTTTTAATTGTTAACTTGAAGTTTGGCTTCATTCCACTGTGTGAAATCACAGGACACAAATATCACTAACATCACTGCTGACTGTAAAACATTTGACCATTTGATATCCAGACATTGAGGTTGTGGATACCACCACTTAGTACAAATGTGACAATTTTGGTCACAGTTTGGACTTAGTGTACCTCATTAAGTCCAACCACGTGAAGTTTATTTTTTCACCTGAGGTCTCAGGATGGTCTTGTATATGTCAGAGGTGAAGACAGAAGCCGATGCAAGCAATGTGGAGTCAGCTGATGACATCACAGCGGCGGCCACACATCCCATACCGATAACGGAGATGAATGTCGGGGTGAGGTGCTGCAGGGCGATGGGCAGAGCCAGAGCTGCTTCCCCACGTTCATATGGAGATGGAGAACCATAGGTGGTCTGGTTCCAGTCTGAGACACGGCAAATGATGCAGGAAAAAATAATCTGATGAAGTCATCTCAACTATCAGTTTAATTTTATGAGACAAACAGGGTAGCCAATGTCTTTCTGTCAGTATAAATGTAATTCACTTGTGCTTCCAATGAGTGTTTTGTTGGAGAAGTGAGGCCATCTATGATCTTAAACAAAAGCTTCTTTTCTGTTAATTGCAAGGAATTTATTTTAGGTTATTAATGGTGGACTACCAAGGGCTCAGATGTTTTTTTCACTAACCCGACTCACATTTGACATTGACCTAAACAGTGTTTATCCAAGTACTGTACCCTGTTCTCGCTACTCCGTATATGAACTTACCAAATTTATCAGAAACAACCTCAACATTCATGTTCCAATACACCCGTCCACAGGAGCAGGGTGCAATGGACCCTCTCCAGTTCGCCTATCAGGCCAAGGTTGGGGTTGACGACGCTGTCTTGTACCTCCGCCACTGTGTGCTCTCCTACCTGGACACTGGGGGCTGTGCCATCAGGGTGCTCTTCTTTCACTTTTCGAGTGCCTTCAACACCATCCAGCCCCGGCTCCTGCAGGACAAACTGACCTCCATGGCTGTGGACCCCTACCTCATGAGCTGGATCACGGACTACCTAACAGACAGACCCCAGTATGTCCGTATGGGGGACTGTTTGTCTTCTATGGTGACCAGCAGCACGGGGGCGCCACATGGGACCGTGCTCTCCCCCATTCTCTTCACAGTCTACACATCGGACTTCAAGCACAACTCGGATACACGCCACATACAGAAGTACTCCGATGACACTGCGATTGTGGCATGTATCGGGGAGGGTGATGGGGGGGTACAGGGCATTGGTGGCCGACTTCATGGAATGGTGCCAACAGAACCAGCTCCAGCTCAACATCTTCAAGACAAAGGAGATGGTGCTGGATTTCCGGCGGGCACCTCCCTCTCCACAACCAGTGATCATCGAGGGCAGTGAGGTGGGGGTGGTAGGAAACTATAAGTACCTGGGACTGCAGCTAGACAGCAAACTGGACTGGTCACTCAACTCAGACTGTGTGTACAAGAAGGGGCAGAGCAGGATGTACTTCCTGAGGATACTGGCCTCCTTCAACATCTGTCCTAAGCTCCTTCTCATGTTCTATCAGTCCGTAGTCTCCAGTGTGCTGTCATACGCCATTGTGTGTTGGGGTGAGGGGGCCAGGAAAAGAGACATGGACCGTCTTAAAAGACTGATCCGTAGAGCGGGCTCAGTGGTCAGTCTGAGCCTGAACTCTTTGGAGACAGTTCTGGAGAGCAGGACCATGTCTAAATTCAGGGCCATCATGAACAACACCAGCCCCCCCCCTGCACACCACCTTCTCCCAGCAGAGAAGCACCTTCAGAGGCAGACTGCTGTCACACAGCGCCTCCAGAGAGCGGCTGAGGTCCTCCTTCATGCCCCGTGCCATCAGGGGGTACAATGACTCTCTCTCTCTCTCTCTCTCTCTCTCTCTCTCTCTCTCTCTCTCTCTCTCTCTCTCTCTCTCTCTCTCTCTCTCTCTCTCTCTCTCTATCTAATCTAAATACTAAGAAAAAACAAGTGAACAAACTCTGCTCTTCATTAGTTGTAGGTTTTATGTCTTTTGGAACTCTGTGTGTCTTAGGCCATGAATAAACCAATATTCCTATCATTTCCTCACTAATGTTTAATTAGGAGACACTGATGATATTCAGATGTTTTATTACTTGCACTGACATTACCAACAGTAACAAATGAGTTCTGTGGATGCACTTTGTTCATTCATGCTGTTTAATCATTAGAGCAGATAAACCACAGAGGTCTGTGAAATAAGTTACTGAAAAATCACTTCTGAAAGCTGCAGGAGACTAAAACTAGTTTTCTGCATGTGTGGTCTAACAATTGAACTTTTGAACATTTTAGGTTTGTCTTTCTCTCATGTTTGGTACGTTGATGTGAAGCAGGAGTTCTGAGAGTGTTCATCATCTACTCCAGGTCTATTTTGGATCATCAAGTCAAGGCACAACATTATCACCTGTGGAGGAAACGGCTGCTCCAAGGAGTGTAGGAGGTATCCCAAATAGAAGTAACAGGAAACCAGCAGCGATGCATGTGATCCTGGCTGTGGATGGAGAAGAAGCTGACAAGGTCCTCTGGTGGAAGTACTGAGATCCCAAAGACGTGCAGGTCTAAAAAGTGAACCAGTTCATAGTTAGTTTGGAATCATTTTTCCAAAAGTCATGCTTTATGTTTGCCCCAAACCATCTGTTCAGTTCATGGGGAAACTTCCCTGAACTTTACAGATACACTCTGAGGATAGTTAACTTCATTTTGTGTATTACTGCCATCTGAAGTTAAACTCTGGTAAAAATAAATATAATTATATAGAATGTTCTGATATGCATGAATAAAATTTATGAAAAGTGTTTGACAAAGCCTGTGTAGAAGCCTCCATACAAATATTAAATAATGATCAATCATGATCCAGGTCTTCTTCAGTTCTGGTTGTCCAATCCAGGGAGCGTTTAAGGTGTTGTTCATCAGAGTCTGACTGATGTCCAAGGTGTGAGGGTTCGTCAAAACAAATGGAACACAGATCCACTGCAGGGACAAATGGAAATTAAATAATGAATAAACGTTTTGAGGAATCCTTTGGATTTTTGTTACCTTGTAATGAGAACCTCACCAAGCCAGCGACTATGAGGATGAGTTGTATAATATCTGTGTAGGCCACAGAGTAGAGACCTCCCATCAGGGTGTAGGTGACAGCGACAGCAGAGGAGATCCACATACAAACAGAAAAGGGCAAATCCAGGATCACACTCATGGTTCCTCCTGTAAAACACATGAAGTTGTTTCTATTTATGAATGTTTTCAGTAATTTGCTGTCAATACATTTTTGTAACAGACATATTTTAATGAAACACGTATATGTTGAAATAAAGATGGAAAGAAGGTGTATATAGATGGACAATGTCTTAAAGAGATTTGCAATATTAAGGTGGCAATGTAGCAATGTAGCTAGACAGTATCAGATGGTTGGTAGGAGAGAGAGAGAATATGTACATGGGCTTTTATGGGAATCAGGAGAAAAGAACTACCCAACAAGTCAAAGAATGAGTTGCTAGAAGAGTGAAGGAAGGTCTTGGAAGAAGTGAAGCAGTTTCAGAAAAATATGGAAGAGAAAGACCGGCGTATTGTTGCCTCGGAGCAGAAAGTGGACAATTTGGAACAGAACGATCGTATTAATGATGTGATTATGACCGGTAAGCTGCACACATGTACATGCTGGAGGCAGGAGAAGTGGTCAAGACACCGAACACAACTCTGATACTGTCAGTGGAGCAACAGGTGATTTCCCAACTCAGAAATCTGGAGATAATCTTATATCTGGAGTACATCGAAAGATTTTTTGTCACTGCCATCCGGGGATAGGAGAACACCTACAGTTTTGATGAAATTCTACAACCCTTAGCACAAGATTGCTCTTCTGAAAAAAGGCTTCAAACTGAAAAAAAAAAATGTTTACATCAGCAAGATATGATATTGCCAAAAAAGACTCGTAAACGGATAATGAACATCTATAATGTTAACAAACCTTGGTGTTCCTAGGAAGAATCTAATCATGGTTATGCTCTAGGTTATAACTGGGATGTAATATAAGGGAATGGACGATTGAAACAACTATGTGCCACAACGAGTGTCAAAATTCAATGTATGAATTGGTTGAAAAACATATTGTGATGAGAGAAGTGTTTAGATTGAATTGTGGGGACGGGGACTACACAAGCCAGACAGCTTCTACACGTCAGCCCTTTTTTCTTTTGGATGTTGTTGATGTTGCAAATGAGATGAAGGTGGTGAAGACTCCAACATCATGAAAACCTGCCCCTAGAATCTGGACTTGTCTATAATAATAGTATACAAAAGGTTGAAAATGGATGAAACTTACCTAAACCAATAAGTGTTGTGGTCGACAGAATCAAATCGTAAATCACTGAAAACACACTCATTCCGGCTGTTATCACTTTCCCATACTTGACATGGAATGGGTCCAGCATGGTCACATAGTTCTTCTCTCTCATTGGTTTGGCAAAGACAAGACCCCCTTCATTGGAAAAGGACAAAATCAAAATGTAAAACTCTTTTTGAATTACGGATGTTTATAATTTTAAAGTATTACCAAAAATACAAGATGAACTGAATGCCGTTATTGATAGAATTGTCCAGATCAGTCCCAAAGATGGCGTGTGGATGATCTCAACCGTACCAACAATAAAGGCTCCTCCGACCCTCGAAGCTTCAGAATGGATAAAACAAAGGTCATTTTTAGCGCACAAAGAGCAATTATTTTGAATTGAGAACAAAAAAGTGGAGTCATGAAGTTTTTGTCTTTGACTATCTGTGGAATCATCTCATCCAAGGCAATTGAACCTGCCTGTGCCCTAGGCAGTATATGATTGAGGTATATATTAAAAATAAAACCCTCCAAATAATATTTCTTGATTTATTCTATTACTCAAATTTTTGATGGTATTGAGTTTTTAGAATTCTGTCATTCAGTTATTCAGTAAAATACTCTCCTCACCTGTCATGGTGAAGACCCCCACCACCAAATTGATGCTCCGGTTTCCCAGCAGGACCATCTCCATCCCAGTGGCTCCATTTTTCTTCTGTTTCCTTTTGGCCTTGAAAGAAGCCCAGATTCCGGTCCCGAGAACCAGCAGGTAGAAAAACACCATCACTATCACTCCTGGGACGTTAACAGCCATGATGCCCGTTTTGAATGTCTTCTGCTTGAGCTGAAGTGTGAACATATAATAAAAAAGCAGCACTACACAGTTGAATAATTATAAATTGAAGATAATTACCAGCTCATCCAATAATTAACAAAACTGGTTTTCAGTTTCTTCTTCTCCTTTCGGCCTTTCCCCTCAGGGGTTGATTATGCACAAAACATGCAATTATGTCCTTGAGAGACTAAAATATTCAAACATATTCACATCTGACAAATAATGGTAATGTCAGCATGTTCATGTTTAACTAAATAAAACAGATATATAAAGATAAAGTTTCTAACTTACAAGGAATCATCTGATTATCAATAAAATAATTATATCTGTAAAAATCAAAAATTATCATGTAACAGAAGAAAAAAACCAGAAAGGTTTCAAGCAGATGTCATGGGTACAGACCTGCGAGCAGATTTACAATTGTAAAAACATTAGATAGATATAGATAGATAGATAGATAGATAGATAGATAGATAGATACTTTAAATTCAGAGTAACATCTGCTCACAAAAATGAATACACGTAGCGACTGACACAGACAAAAAGTTACCTAAATTACATAATGACATAACGAATTACAACAACAGTACACATAACATTAAAAGGAAGCACAAGAACATGAAAGAAGCATAAAAAGACATAGAAGGAGCAAAGGAAGAAGATATAAGAATAAGTGGATGAACCAAACTGTGGGTCCCTGGTGTCAGTCTACAAAGTATTCCATAGATCGATCTAAATTTGGACATAGTCCTCCTCTCTAGAACAGTCTCCACAGAGTCCAGGTCCTGGCCGACCTCCGGATGAGCCTGTCTAGGCGCTCGGTGTCCCTCTTCCTGGTGATGTGTAGCTGAAGCTCATTCTGCTGACACCACCCCACAAAGTCCATCACCACCCTCCTGTACTCTCCCTCATCACCCTCCCTGATAGTACATGCCACGATCGTGGTGCCGTCCAAGAACTTCTGCATGTGGCACGTATCCAAGTTGTGCTGGAAGTCCGTCGTGTAGAGGCTGAAGAGAAGGGGGGAGAGTGCGGTTCCCTGTGAAGCCCCTGTGCTGCTGGTCACCACTGATGACAGACAGTCCCCCATACGGATGCACTGGGGTCTGTCCGTTAGATAGTCCGTGATCCAGCTCACGAGGTAGGGGTCTAATGCAGTTTCTCCTGCAGGAGCCGGGGCTGAATGCTATTGAAGGCGCTCGAGAAGTCGAAGAAGAGCACCCTGACGGCACAGCACCCGACATCCAAGTAGGAGAGAGCCCAGTGGAGGAGGTACAGGACGGTGTCACCAGCCTCAATCTGGGGCCGATGGGCGAACTGGAAAGGGTCCATCGCGCCCTGCACCTGGGGACGCATGAACTCTAGGAACAGTTGCACCAAGGTTTTCATCACGTGCGAGCTGAGAGCCACTGGTTGATAGTTATTGAGCTCTGTGGGGCGTCTCTGCTTGGGCACAGGGACAAAGCAGGATGTCTTAATAATTATAATTATATTTAATAATAATAATAACTTAATGATACTGAATAATATTAGTACTTAAAAATAATAATATTTAATAATAATATCGGTAACAAGCGGGAGATGATAAACAGGAGCACACTGCTCAGAAGCAATGCCGAAATTTACAAATGACAATTTGCATTTGGATGTGGTTGAACTGAGTCTGGGAGTATGACGTTGTAGAGGTTTACACAGGTGCAGTCCAGGAGCCAAAGACTAATATCAGTCAGAATATTGTTTGCTTTACTGACACCTCAATGATATCAATAGAGTTTTGCTCTATAAGGCAACAAAGGCAACAGAGAAGGACTTTTGATGGTGAAATGACTCATTTACAAACGAGAGGCTACTTCGGAACTGAAGAAGCCTCCTGGATGAAAGGTGAGACATCTTCAAACTATTTATTTTATTATTTACGGTACTTTAAACATTTATGAACCCTCCTCACACTGATATTGAACCACCTTCTATCTGTATTACCTTTTCCCACACTCTGATACTGTTTAAAGCACTTCTGTGTCTCAGGAGTGCGCTGCGTTCCGCGACTCATGGAACGTAGCGCACTTCCGAATGCCGTCAGATAACTGAATGTGCGTACAGTATCACGTGACTACCCACTAAAATCCGCAATGAGACGAAGTCGCATGTGTTGATGTGCGAATGCACGAGGGATTACTGTATATAAAGAATAGCAGAAATGCTTCATCGTGCAGAAATAGGTAGTATGTGGGGAAGCATGCTTTCTCTTAAAACTATGAACTGTAGAGATTTGACTTCAACTTTATATTGATTCAGTCTGAGAGTTCTGTCAGTGTCTCATCCTCATTTCTTTCTGTGGCGCCACCTACTGGTGACAGTGGTACTGGTGAGTGCTGGACTTTCACTTTGAACACATCCCACTTCTCAGGTAGAACACCTTTGTTGAAGAGGACAGAAGCCAGGTAGGAGAACAACAAGATGGCAGCAATGGTGGACAACATGGAGATGGTCTTAACTGGAGCGTACTGGACATAAACACCATCCTCCAGAGTGCATCCTGGGAAATGTAGGACTGGTTCTAATCCTAGTGATGGTTCTCCACTCAGTAGTCTTAACACAAATCCCACAAGCCAGCCAATTGCAGCCCCGTAACCATTGGAGATGTTGAAGAAGAGGACACAGACGAGTTGAGGGAAGACGATTATGTAGGATATGTCAGCACCCAGGAACCAGAATATCACAATGCTGTTTTTCAGGAGGGTGAGTGATGTACTAATCACTCCCACAACCACCACTGAAGCCTGCAGCACATACTTGTTTTCTTTGTCTGATGCCTGCAGGAGAAATAAGACAGAAATGTCAGGTTAACTGATTGCCCTGCTCTCATTAAGAAAAAGTCTCATTAAACTCATTGTAGACTCGGTTGTGTTTCTATCAAATATATTCAAATTTGTTTAAAGAGTTGGTAAATCAACTCACTGAATGCTGCCAATGAGATGATTATAATAATTAATAACCTACTGGATTATGCGAGGCAATAGAAATGTAAATTTGTCCTTTGACTGTTACATACAAATTTGACTCCAAATATTTGTGATGGGGTTGTTTGTGCTTTTATTTGTTAACTTGAAGTTTGGCTTCATTCCACTGTGTGAAATCACAGGACACAAATATCACTAACATCACTGCTGACTGTAAAACATTTGACCATTTGATATCCAGACATTGAGGTTGTGGATACCACCACTTAGTACAAATGTGACAATTTTGGTCACAGTTTGGACTTAGTGTACCTCATTAAGTCCAACCACGTGAAGTTTATTTTTTCACCTGAGGTCTCAGGATGGTCTTGTATATGTCAGAGGTGAAGACAGAAGCCGATGCAAGCAATGTGGAGTCAGCTGATGACATCACAGCGGCGGCCACACATCCCATACCGATAACGGAGATGAATGTCGGGGTGAGGTGCTGCAGGGCGATGGGCAGAGCCAGAGCTGCTTCCCCACGTTCATATGGAGATGGAGAAACATAGGTGGTCTGGTTCCAGTCTGAGACACGGCAAATGATGCAGGAAAAAATAATCTGATGAAGTCATCTCAACTATCAGTTTAATTTTATGAGACAAACAGGGTAGCCAATGTCTTTCTGTCAGTATGAATGTAATTCACTTGTGCTTCCAATGAGTGTTTTGTTGGAGAAGTGAGGCCATCTATGATCTTAAACAAAAGCTTCTTTTCTGTTAATTGCAAGGAATTTATTTTAGGTTTTAATGGTGGACTACCAAGGGCTCAGATGTTTTTTTCACTAACCCGACTCACATTTGACATTGACCTAAACAGTTTTTATCCAAGTACTGTACCCTGTTCTCGCTACTCCGTATATGAACTTACCAAATTTATCAGAAACAACCTCATTATTCATGTTCCAATACATATCAGTCCAATACATTCTTTTTAACAAATACTAAGACAAAAAAACAAGTGAACAAACTCTGCTCTTCATTAGTTGTAGGTTTTATGTCTTTTGGAACTCTGTGTGTCTTAGGCCATGAATAAACCAACATTCCTATCATTTCCTCACTAATGTTTAATTAGGAGACACTGATGATATTCAGATGTTTTATTACTTGCACTGACATTACCAACAGTAACAAATGAGTTCTGTGGATGCACTTTGTTCATTCATGCTGTTTAATCATTAGAGCAGATAAACCACAGAGGTCTGTGAAATAAGTTACTGAAAAATCACTTCTGAAAGCTGCAGGAGACTAAAACTAGTTTTCTGCATGTGTGGTCTAACAATTGAACTTTTGAACATTTTAGGTTTGTCTTTCTCTCATGTTTGGTACGTTGATGTGAAGCAGGAGTTCTGAGAGTGTTCATCATCTACTCCAGGTCTATTTTGGATCATCAAGTCAAGGCACAACATTATCACCTGTGGAGGAAACGGCTGCTCCAAGGAGTGTAGGAGGTATCCCAAATAGAAGTAACAGGAAACCAGCAGCGATGCATGTGATCCTGGCTGTGGATGGAGAAGAAGCTGACAAGGTCCTCTGGTGGAAGTACTGAGATCCCAAAGACTTGCAGGTCTAAAAAGTGAACCAGTTCATAGTTAGTTTGGAATCATTTTTCCAAAAGTCATGCTTTATGTTTGCCCCAAACCATCTGTTCAGTTCATGGGGAAACTTCCCTGAACTTTACAGATACACTCTGAGGATAGTTAACTTCATTTTGTGTATTACTGCCATCTGAAGTTAAACTCTGGTAAAAATAAATATAATTATATAGAATGTTCTGATATGCATGAATAAAATTTATGAAAAGTGTTTGACAAAGCCTGTGTAGAAGCCTCCATACAAATATTAAATAATGATCAATCATGATCCAGGTCTTCTTCAGTTCTGGTTGTCCAATCCAGGGAGCGTTTAAGGTGTTGTTCATCAGAGTCTGACTGATGTCCAAGGTGTGAGGGTTCGTCAAAACAAATGGAACACAGATCCACTGCAGGGACAAATGGAAATTAAATAATGAATAAACGTTTTGAGGAATCCTTTGGATTTTTGTTACCTTGTAATGAGAACCTCACCAAGCCAGCGACTATGAGGATGAGTTGTATAATATCTGTGTAGGCCACAGAGTAGAGACCTCCCATCAGGGTGTAGGTGACAGCGACAGCAGAGGAGATCCACATACAAACAGAAAAGGGCAAATCCAGGATCACACTCATGGTTCCTCCTGTAAAACACATGAAGTTGTTTCTATTTATGAATGTTTTCAGTAATTTGCTGTCAATACATTTTTGTAACAGACATATTTTAATGAAACACGTATATGTTGAAATAAAGATGGAAAGAAGGTGTATATAGATGGACAATGTCTTAAAGAGATTTGCAATATTAAGGTGGCAATGTAGCAATGTAGCAATGTAGCTAGACAGTATCAGATGGTTGGTAGGAGAGAGAGAGAATATGTACATGGGCTTTTATGGGAATCAGGAGAAAAGAACTACCCAACAAGTCAAAGAATGAGTTGCTAGAAGAGTGAAGGAAGGTCTTGGAAGAAGTGAAGCAGTTTCAGAAAAATATGGAAGAGAAAGACCGGCGTATTGTTGCCTCGGAGCAGAAAGTGGACAATTTGGAACAGAACGATCGTATTAATGATGTGATTATGACCGGCAAGCTGCACACATGTACATGCTGGAGGCAGGAGAAGTGGTCAAGACACCGAAAACAACTCTGATACTGTCAGTGGAGCAACAGGTGATTTCCCAACTCAGAAATCTGGAGATAATCTTATATCTGGAGTACATCTAAAGATTTTTTGTCACTGCCATCCGGGGATAGGAGACCACCTACAGTTTTGATGAAATTCTACAACCCTTAGCACAAGATTGCTCTTCTGAAAAAAGGCTTCAAACTGAAAAAAAAAAGTTTACATCAGCAAGAATGTCAGCATGACTGCTAATATTGCAGAAAAAGACTTGTAAACAGATAATGAACATCTATAATGTTAACAAACCTTGCTGTTCCGAAGAAGAATCTAGAGTAGAGAGAGTAGAGTACTGTATAACTTTATTTATCCCTTAAGAGGTTCTGTCAGGGAAATTAATTTCTCCGCCGCACACAGCACAGTAAGTACACAAAACACAGAAAAAGCACACAGAAAGCACCAGCACATAGAACGTAGTCCAGTAATCTAATCATGGTTATGCTCTAGGTTATAACTGGGATGTAATATAAGGGAATGGACGATTGAAACAACTATGTGCCACAACGAGTGTCAAAATTCAATGTATGAATTGGTTGAAAAACATATTGTGATGAGAGAAGTGTTTAGATTGAATTGTGGGGACGGGGACTACACAAGCCAGACAGCTTCTACACGTCAGCCCTTTTTTCTTTTGGATGTTGTTGATGTTGCAAATGAGATGAAGGTGGTGAAGACTCCAACATCATGAAAACCTGCCCCTAGAATCTGGACTTGTCTATAATAATAGTATACAAAAGGTTGAAAATGGATGAAACTTACCTAAACCAATAAGTGTTGTGGTCGACAGAATCAAATCGTAAATCACTGAAAACACACTCATTCCAGCTGTTATCACTTTCCCATACTTGACATGGAATGGGTCCAGCATGGTCACATAGTTCTTCTCTCTCATTGGTTTGGCAAAGACAAGACCCCCTTCATTGGAAAAGGACAAAATCAAAATGTAAAACTCTTTTTGAATTACGGATGTTTATAATTTTAAAGTATTACCAAAAATACAAGATGAACTGAATGCCGTTATTGATAGAATTGTCCAGATCAGTCCCAAAGATGGCGTGTGGATGATCTCAACCGTACCAACAATAAAGGCTCCTCCGACCACAGAAGCTGCAGAATGGATAACATAGAGGTCATTTTTAGCGCACAAAAAGCAATTATTTTGAATTGAGAACAAAAAAGTGGAGTCATGAAGTTTCTGACTATGACTATCAGTGGGATCAAGTTTCTGTAGAAGCTCATTTTCCAACCGTTTTAGATATTATAATGGATGATTACATCACCCAATGTCACATTGCACCAAAGCACTTGTTGTGTCTTTCAATCTTGAGTCCATTTTCCAACTCTATCCAGACTAATTATTTATTGTTTAGATCAGAAACGTCTTAGTCTGCCAAGCGTATGTGTAATATAACTATATGGCCAACATCAGCTGCAGTCACAAGCAGTGACACAAGCACAAGCAAGTTCACTAATTAATCAGTGGACTGACTCCTTCATTCCTCTTTTAAAAATCGTTTCCGTTCATGTTTAGCTGCTTTTGGCAGTTAAAAGCCTCAAAAGGGAGGTGAGAACGATCACTACCACTACTACACTACACACCATGGTGTGTCTTGGGCAGTTGAACCTGCCTGTGCCCGTCCCTCTCCAGTTTGGATGCAGTTTAACTTCATTCCCAAATCTACTGTTTTGCCCCATGTGTGTCACGTTTGATTGATTGATACCGTCTCAGGTGCTTTTCCTTCTCTTCTTTCTGTCTCTTCTGTCTTCCTGCTGCTTCTGCAGGTGAGCCTCAGTCATACTGCTGCTAATAATTAGTTTTGGCAATATATGATTGAGGTATATTATAAAAACAAAACTCTACAAAGAACATTTGATCATATTTTTGAGTATTTGGAATTCTGTCACTCAGTTATCCTGTAAAACACCCTCCTCACCTGTCATGGTGAAGACCCCCACCACCCAGTTGATGCTCCGGTTTCCCAGCAGGACCATCTCCATTCCAGTGGCTCCACTTTTCTTCTGCTTCCTTTTGGACTTGAAAGAAGCCCAGATTCCGGTCCCAAGAACCAGCAGGTAGAAAACCACCATCACTATCACTCCTGGGACGTTAACAGCCATGATGCCCGTTTTGAATGTCTCCTGCACAAGCTGAAGTGTGAACATATGATAAAAACGCAACACTACACAGTTGAATAATTATAAATTGAAGATAATTACTGACCAGCTCATCCAATAATTAACAAAACTGATTTTCAGTTTACTTTACAGAAAACATGTAATTTTGTCCTTGAGGGACTAAAATATTCAAAAATATTCATGCCTGAAAAATAATGTTAATGTCAGCGTGTTCACGCTTAGCTAAATAAAACAAATATATAAAGATAAAGTTTCACAGATGGGTTTCTAACTTCACAGGAATCATACTGACTGTCAGTACAATCATTATAACTGTAAAAATTATAAGAGTAAAATCATGATGTAACACAACAGAAAACAGAAAAGTAGAAAGTAGATGTCATGGGTATGGACCAACAAGCAGATTTACAATTGTAAAAACATTAGAAGCACTGATGGCTGTCAATAAATTAATCAACCAATCATCGAAAGTTGAGAGTTCATTCAACCACAGCTTGGTAAATACTTTAGTACATTTTGTTCTAAATGGAGCAACAGAGTCAGTGCAAGTTGAGGGAAATACCTTCTCAGATTTCTTTTCAGTGCGATCAGAACATCCCTCCAGATACCACAAAGAACCTTTAAAAATATTGGAAGTTAATGAAACTGACGGGCTAATTGGATGCAGGCGAGATACTACAAGCTCTGGCGTCAATGAATAACTGAAAGTCTGATATGCTTGTGTCACAAATTTCACCTTACACAAACCGTTGACACTTGAGACAGCATGAGGTCCAATGTCCATCCCTTTTCACATGATGGTCTGGTTAACAAGTGACACAGACTAAAATAGTGGAGGAAAACCGGAGGTCTGGATTCAGAGCATAGAGCATAGAGCATAGAGTAGAACAGGGAGAAGGAAGGTGGAGGATCGTATACTGTATCTAGATAATACTTCCCAGAACACTAATGTGTGTTTTCAACAGTAGGCTACTCTTAAAGATGACACCAAGACTCTTAACCTGAGAGGATGCTACTACTGTGCAGAAATGGTGGACATCATGGAGATGGTCTTTATTGGAGCATACACCATCCTTCAGATTGCATCCTGGGAAATGTAGGAGTGGTTATATTCCCAACGACAGGTCTCCATTGAGTAGTCTTATTGTCACACCCACCAAGAAGCCCATAAGAGCTCCATCACCATTAGAGATGTTAAAAAAGAGGATACAGAGGAGATGAGGAAAAATGCTATGACGGATATTTCAGCACCAAGGCTCCAGAACATAAAAATGCTGTTTTTTAGGCTCGTCAGTGACGTACCAATCAGACCCACAACCACCACAGAAACGTAGACCAGTCACTGATTCACTCCGTCCGATGCGGTAAAGAAGAAAGTGTAGAGAATGAATGAATAAACTATAAGTGACTCATGCTTCAAAAGAGCTTTTGGTCTGGTGACCAACTTTTGGATGTCTTTGTTATTCATTGTTCAACTTGGGGCAACCTTCTTTGGAATTCATCACAAAACTAAAGGTAATCATTTCCTACCCAGAGATTGAGATGATAACACTACCGCTGGGCACTAGGCACTGCTGTTGCCTCACAGCCAGGAGATCATTGGTTTGACCCTTCTGTGACGAGTTTACATGTTCTTCCCAAGTCTGCGTGGCTTTTCTTTGGGTATCCTCCCTCCAAAAACAGACATTTGAACCTGTCGCTCTAAATTGACAGTAGGCATGAGTGGTTGTCTGTCTTTCTTTGTGGTCCTGTGATGTACTGGTGACTTGTCCATGGTGTATCCCACCTCGTACCCGTAGTCAGCTGGGATACGCTCTAGGACAACCTGGTTTTGGAAAAGCTGAAGACCAGGCAATTTCAATCATCTCTAAGAAGATGAATGAGTGAAACAATAGACACTAACACTGACTATCAGGGCAAAAGTTTTACCACAATTCACCATGTCAGCTATAAAAGATTCCAGTTTTCCACAAAGCTTTGTTCGGAAGAAGAAGAAAAAGAAGATGAGGAACTTGTGTCTGTTCATGTTAAGTTGTGTTGGCAGTTGAAACCCTCAAATGGAAGCAAGAGCTATTACTATCATTACTACAGCTACAACTATAATGATAATGTTAGTATTGGTCAGATTACAAATACCTTTAAACTATTACAGGTTTTACTGCTACTGTGATACCTTTAATAATACTCTATGACTTCTGAGTTGTATGAAATTGCTAGTTTTCAATGTTGACCGTTACTTTTTTTTCACAGTGTACCTTTGACTAATTTAATTTGCCTGCTGTCTCTTTTGCTCTTCCGTCTCTTCTCTCTTGTCTTACTACTACCAATGCTGCTGCTTCTACAGGCGAACCTCAGTCATACTGCTGTTACTTAATTCTGGGAACATATACACCGAACGCAAGATAAAATTTTGACATTTCCAACGAATATTTCATTTTTATTTATTTTGTTTGTTTGCTTTACTTATGTTTCTCAATGACATTAATTTTTGAAATTCATTTACCTTTTATTTCCAATAAAATACTCTCCTCACCTGTCATGGTGAAGACCCCTACCACCAAACTAATATTCTGGTTTCCCAGTGGCTCCACTTTTCTTCTGTTTCCTTTTGGACTTGAAAGAAGCCCACATTCCGGTCCAAAGGACTAGTTGGTAGAAGAACGCCATCACTATCACTCCTGGGACGTTAACAGCCATGATACATTTAACTGCCTTCTCCACTATCCTCTATAAAAGATGATGACATTCCAGGGTGTCTTTTCGTACTTTATTAAACGTGCTCCACCTCCCACCCCCTATTTTCTGGTTTAATGTGTACTCGGAAGACTCCAGTTTGAATTAAAAAAGGTGCACATTACTCTTATTTTGTGTCTCGTGTGCCTTTTCCTGCTATTCAGGCCCTGAGGTTTGTTGACCCCTCTAATAGTGCCCAGAACATCAATATGTGGTTCCAAATGTTGGCTACTATCAAAGGTGACCCCCTTAGCCTGACGGGATAAGGGAACTGTGGAAAAGCTGTGAAATTTCTATTGGTTCTTTTGGTGTTAAGCAAAGTCTCTGAGGGAGAATGACCCTGAAACCCCAAGCAGTCCACTACTGAAGCTCTACAGATACGTGTTTCATAATTTGGTGATTCACCTCTGCGTGTTTACCAAGCTGCATGAACACCAAAGGCCATTATTTTGTTGTGTCCTCAATATAAGTATAATGTAGTGTGACTTGATAATTTTGCGTTTGCACAGAAATGTCCACACACATCCATGGATGGATGGATCTCCACACACTATTGCATGCTGCAGACATATAGAATTTAGAGCTGTTGGTGTGCCCTAATAACATAACTAATGAGAGGTAGATGATGAGATGGGAGCATGGTGCATCATGGGACATTCCCTCACAGAAAAAGGCAATATGTCTAATATATGACCCAATGTGACGCTTTCTAAATACGCCACTGAGAGCCATAGTACTACCTTAATGCCTGTTATCATCAAACTGTACAACTTGTGTGACAGTTAGATGGTGAGGAGGAGGAAGGAAGGAAATTGGACAATGATTATGTCTTTTCTCTTAGTTTCATTTTCTTTATTTTTTAGTTTATTTTGATATTTTTCGACTTTTGTGCTTTTGGGGTCATCTGTCGGTCTACCCTTACAATGAGGCTACAGTCCTACACGATATTCCAGAGGAGCATCTGGAGAATACTAAATGATCTCCACCTCCTTTCTGTCACGAGTGGCGGGATGTGGACCCAAATGCGGACACCAAAAGCGAATCTTCCATCCATGATTTATTAAACAACTCAAAATTCTCCAAAACCGAACAGACTTCCAGGAACCAAACATGATCAATGAACCAGCCCTGAGCTCTAATTGAGCCAGGCTTAGAAAGCCTTAGAGTCATTAGCTCAAACAAGTTCAGGTGAGATGATCACCACGGGCTGTGGATGAGCTTCAGGTGTGGCTCCACCCCCCAGCTTGGCCTCTCCCTGCCACACACCAGCACTGCCACGCCCAACCGTGACACTTTCACTCATAAAACTAGAAAGTAAATGCAAAATAAAGAAGCATTAACATTACAATAAACCAGTCCAATGTTACTCTGCTGCAAGGCAGGTTTTATCTTCTTGGGTGGGGCTTTTACAAAGATCTACCAATTGACTGTCCCATCAAATACTTCAGTAACTGTATGTGTGCAACCATACTGGAATTATATATTTACTGGGCTCCTGTTTTCACTTAGAGACCCCCTGGTTTCATCATATATAAAGCTGAAATATATATAAAAAAAAGACACTTCAGTCAGTTTCTTTTTTTTTCTTTATTTTAAATTTTAACTGTCATTACAGCTCGCATTGTCATGAATTCAATAAAATATTCTTCTGAACACATGAACATTGATTACTTAATGCAATTCATCAGTTTTGACAGCTCATTTTGAGAGTTCTTTCAATGTGTCGTCCTCAATGGCGCCACCTACTGGTGACAGTGGTACTGGTGAGTGCTGGGCTTTCACTTGGAACACATCCCACTTCTCAGGTAGAACACCTTTGTTGAAGAGGACAGAAGCCAGGTAGGAGAACAACAAGATGGCAGCAATGGTGGACAACATGGAGATGGTCTTAACTGGAGCGTACTGGACATAAACACCATCCTCCAGAATGCATCCTGGGAAATGTAGGACTGGTTCTAATCCCATTGACTTATCTCCACTGAGCAGTCTTATCGTCACGCCCACTAAAAAGCCCATAACAGCTCCATAACCATTGGAGATGTTGAAGTAGACGACACAAAGGAGTTGAGGGAAAATGATGATGGAGGATATTTCAGCACTCAGAAACCAGAACAGTGCAATGCTGTTTTTGATGCTTGTCAGTGATGTACCGATCAGGCCCACGACCACCACAGAAACACGGATCACCCACTGATTCTCTCGGTCTGATGCCTGAAGAAGAAAGTGTAGAGAAAGAATAGATGAACTTTAAATGACTCTCCATCTTTAAAAGAACTTTCTAACTGTTGTCCCACCTTTATTCCTTTAGAATCTGTACAGGTTCTCCTTATCACCACTCCTTTAGAAACCTTTCATACATTATGATGCTTGCTGGTATAGTTTTAAGTCTAAATGATAATACAGTGAGCTCTCATGCCTCACGGTTAATCCGTTCCAGGAACCACACGCCATTAACGAATTCCGCCATGGAGCGACAAACTATTTATCTTATTATTTACATTAATTTAAACGTTAATGAACCCTCCCCATACTGATATTAAACCCCCTTCTATCTGTGTTACCTTTTTCCACACTCTGATAGACTGTTTAAAGTACTTTTGTGTCTCATGTAAGTCCGAGACTCACTGAACGGAGCACGCTACCGGATACTGTCCGCCAACAGAATGTACGTACGGTGTCATGTGACTAACTACTAAAAATCCATGATGAGGTGAAGTCGCGAGCGTTGATGCGCGAGGGCGCACTGTCCATCTGAACAATATTTCTACTGATGCATAACCTTGGACATCATCAGTGTTGTTTCCTGGGATCATGGGCCATTCCGGTCTTACAACAGACACCCTCCTCCAGGCGACACGACTGATCAGTGATCAGGCTGATCAGTGTTGGACTGTGTCCAAGTGTCTTGCTGCTGTGTCCACTGTTTCTCCTGTCTTCAACCAGAGCCATCTGGAGGCTTTCTGCTCCTTCTACATTGTTCTTTATGGCTTTTCTTAGATTGGTACCCTGTGTGCCCAGTGTACTGTGTGATTTGCTCAGGAAGTGGCTGTATAATCCCCTACTGGCCCACCTGTACTGGTATAAACCTGATCTTATAAACCTCCACCAGCTCCTGGTTTTTCTCCCTCTTCATTTCTTTATTTGTTTATTTCGCATTTGTGTGCTGATGGCTCTGTTTGTGTGCAAAATTTTAGGTTTTGATACGTCTTGCATGCGACAAAAACTGCTTTGGCGTCATATTTGTGTGTGACCTGTGTTTACCTATACAAACAGCATGGACGACATTAAAACTGTCTTGACGGCACACTTCCGCAGTCATATTTGTCCACGTTGTTTTTCAAGCCCAAGTGCTGCAGTTGCACATTTAGCTCAGGTGAAGGTCATCTATTTTCTGACAGATAGGTGTTCCACGTCGAACAGGTGTTGACAAATATATTTGACTTGAATATATGTTCGGAGTCAAAAGGTTTATATATTGTATATATTTATGAGTTACCCTGTCTATCCTCTTGTTACTGTTGTCCACAGAACCCTGTTTTATGTACAATGTCATCAAAAAAGGGTCATTGATTAGTTAATTAATTCATTCATTCATTCATGTTCCTCGCCAAAGACACCAACGCCACTTTTGGGTCGGACCAGGATACACTGCCAGCTGGTAGGAGAACTCTGAGATGAAAGTTGTCGACCAGGAGGAACCGCCTGAGAATTTCCACCTCCCGGTCATAGCTGCTGTCATTGTTGGGTGTTGTTACAGAGTTGTTATGCTTATAAATGTGTTGATCACTGACGTAGTTACGTGGGGATGGAGTTTGTTTTTGTTTTTTTACTGTGGTTGTGCGGTCTCGATTTTTTTTCTAAGCGGAGGGGAAGAATATTCAGTTTTAAAAATATTTGGCTATATAATATTTGGGCCTCGTCTGGTCTGGGTGATTCAGCATGTTAACTATAAAATATACGACTTTTTCTTCTTTTGGGAAGAAGGAGGAAAAGAAGAATAAGAAGGCAAATTTGCATTTCTCTTACCTGAGGTCTCAGGATGCTCTTGTATATATCAGAGGTGAAGACAGAAGCTGCTGCAAGCAATGTGGAGTCAGCTGATGACATCACAGCAGCGGCCACACAGCTAATACCGATGATGGAGATGAAGGTGGGGGTGAGGTGCTGCAGGGCGATGGGGAGAGCCATAGCTACTTCTCCACGTTCATATGGAGATGGAGAACCATAGGTGGTCTGGTTCCAGTCTGAGGGATGGGAATGCAGAGTGGAAAGGCTGATTGGATGCTGTGCTATCAACACTTATTTTTTGCCTGCCAAAAAAGAGTCATAATTTGAGTTTAACTGTACAAACTGTCCACATGCAACAATTTTTAACAGAGGTAGATGAGTTGTGTTATTTCACTGTCTACTGACAGGAGCAGGGGAATGTCATCATCCCTATCCTGTCGTCAGGCAGCACTGAGCTTCACTGTGTCGAGCACTTAGTTCATTATGTTGTTTCATTATTAGAGCAGGTGAACAACAGAGTTCTGTGAAAAAAATTACTGGTACTGTTCCCCTGAGAGCTGCCCCCTTATCATGGTGGGGGGATTTGGGCGCCCGAATGATCCCAGGAGGTATTTTGCCAGGGGCTTTATGCTCCTACTAGGGTCTCCCTTGGCAAACAGGTCCTGGGTGATGGGCCTGAGTAAGAGCAGTAGCAAAACCCCTATGACGGGTACAATATCAAGGACCGTGACGTCGCCCGGTATGGCACGACCGGGGCCCCACCCTGGAGCCAGGCCGAGGTTGGGGCTTGTATGCGAGCGCCTGGTGGCTCAACCCGAAAGGACAATGTGGGCCCAAACTCCGGTGGACTCACCACCCGCCGAGGAAACTGTAGGGGATGAGTGCAATGTGGATTGGGTGAGGGAAGGATGGAACTTGAGATTGACAGACGGATCGGTGCAGCTTCTGCAGTGACGCAGTCGTTGTATACGTCTGTCGTGGTCAATCTACATTCCTACTCTCACCTATGGTCATGAGCTTTGGGTCATGACCGAAAGGACAAGATCCCAGACACAAGCGGCTGAAATTAGTTTCCTCAATAGAGTGTCTGGCGCACCCTTAGAGATAGGGTGAGGAGCTCAGTCACCAGGGAGTAGAGCCGCTGCCCCTCCACCTCGAACGGCTGAGGTGGCTCGGGCATCCGTTCTGGATGCCTCCTGTACGCCTCCCTGGGGAGGTGTTCCGGGCATGTCCTATTGGGAGGAGACCTTGGGGAAGACCTAGGACACGCTGTATGGACTCTGTCTCTCGGCTGGCATGGGAAATCCTCGGGATGCCCCCAGAGGAGCTGGAGGAGGTGTCTGGGGAGAGAGAAGTATGGGCATCCCTCCTGAGACTGTTGTCCTCGCGAAGCGGTTCAAAATGGATGGATGGATGGAAATAACTGCAAAATCACTTCTTAAAGGTGCAGTGGACTAAAACTAGTTTTCTGTATGTGTGGGCTGGTATGTAACAATTGAACTTTTAGCATTATAGGTTTGAGTCTTTCTCTCATGTTTGGTACGTTGATGTGAAGCAGGAGTTCTGAGAGTGTTCATCATCTACTCCAGGTCTATTTTGGATCATCAAGTCAAGGCACAACATTATTACCTGTGGAGGAAACGGCTGCTCCAAGGAGTGTAGGAGGTATCCCAAATAGAAGTAACAGGAAACCAGCAGCGATGCATGTGATCCTGGCTGTGGATGGAGAAGAAGCTGACAAGGTCCTCTGGTGGAAGATCTGAGATCCCATAGCTTTCAATGTCTAAAGAGTGAACCAGTTCATAGTTAGTTTGGAATCAATTTTTCAAAGTGTTTTCTTGATATTAGCCTCAAACCATCTGTTCAGTTCATGGGGAAACTTCCTTCAACTTTACAGATACACTCTGAGGATAGTTAACTTTATTTTGGCTTTTACAGACATATGAAGTTAGTTTAGTGAACTCAAATAAAGTGAAATTCTGTGCAATGGTCTGATATCTAGCTCTAAAATAGTGAATAATATTTGACAAATATAGCCTGTGTTGTTGTCTCCCTACAAATAATAAGACATGATCAATCAAGATCCAGCTCCTTTTCAGCTGTAGTTGTCCAATCCAGGGAGCGTTTAAGGTGTTGTTCATCAGAGTCTGACTGATGTCCAAGGTGTGAGGGTTCGTCAAAACAAATGGAACACAGATCCACTGCAGGGACAAATGGAAATTAAATAAAGAATTAACTTTTAGAGGAATTACTTGGATTGTTGTTCCTTTGTAATGGTAACCTCACCAAGCCAATGAATACAAGGATGAGTTGAATAATATCTGTGTAGGCCACAGAGTAGAGACCTCCCATCAGGGTGTAGGTGATGACAACAGCAGAGGAGATCCACATGCTAACAGAAAAGGGCAAATCCAGAACCACACTCATGGTTCCTCCTGTTGTTATTCAGACAACATTTTTGTTCCATTTGTTATGAACATTTTCAGTGAAGTTAGATGACAAGTGTAGTTATAGTTTCACAATGGTAAAGAATCATTTAAAAACATCCGAATCCACCAACACTGAACAAACTCATCTTTTTGTCACAACTCAAGAAAATTATGAAAATTCACAACATCCATCATAACTCTAAGAATAACTGCTAGAATAAAAGGAGAAACATATTAACAAAGTGATGCTAAAAAAAATATACCTCTTGGTTGAATTCAAATTTGTATTCAAATTTGTCTTTTCAAAGCTTCTTTATTCCGTGGGTTCTTGTTATTGAGGTAAAGTAGGAGACTTAGCCGATCGTCATAAAAATCTCTTCGATTCCTTCATTATTACGTACGTCATTCCAGTGAAAAGGATAAAACTTACCTAAACAAACAAGTGTTGTGGTCGACAGAATCAAATCATGAATGATTGAAAAGAGACTCAGTCCAGCCGTTATCACTTTCCCATACTTGACATGGAATGGGTCCAGCATTGTCACGTAGTTCTTCTCTCTCATTGGTTTGGCAAAGACAAGACCCCCTTCATTGGGAAATCAAAAAATCAAAATCAAAAAGGTTTTTCAATGATGGGAATTTTTAAAAATATTTTACCAAAAACAGAAGAAGCGCTGAATGCCACCATTGATAAAATTGTCCATATCAGTCCCATAGATGGCGTGTGCATGAGCTCAACCGTGCCAACAATAAAGGCTCCTCCAACCATAGAAGCTACAAAATGGATAACACATGTAATTGTTAGTGCACAAAAAGCATTTTTTTTAAAATAGAGAACACAAAAGTGGAGTCATCTCACTTTCCTT
This sequence comes from Antennarius maculatus, assembly GCA_013358685.1. NCBI lineage: Eukaryota > Metazoa > Chordata > Actinopteri > Lophiiformes > Antennariidae > Antennarius > Antennarius maculatus. The sequence continues at coordinate 21,938,075 of CM023616.1, forward strand.
TAACTGCCACCTTATCGTGATGTGAGAGTTTGAGTGTCAGGAGAATTATGCTCCTGGTAGAGTCTCCCATGCCAAACGGTTCAGGCCAAAATTCAGAAGCAGTGGACTTTTACAGGCAGACTACACATACTGTGGCCCGAATGGTTAGGGAGGCAAAAACTTGGCTATGGGAGTTCAGGGAGGCCATGGAGGAGGACTATCGGTCGTCTTTGGGGAAATTTTGGCAAACTGTCTGGCGTCTCAGGAGGGGAAAGTTGTGTACCACCAGTGCTGCTTACTTTAGAGGCAGAGAGCTCTTCACATGGACAGAGGATATTGTCAAGCAGTGGAAATAATAATTTGAGGATCTCCTCAATCCTGCTACTATGTCTGCAATAGAGGAAGTAAGCTGAGATAGTTACAAAACTCTTTGGTTGCAGGGCACTGGGGGCGGATAAGATGCATCCTGAGTAATTCAAGTCTCAAAAAGTGCAGGGATTGTCTCTTTTGAAGCATCTTTGCAAAATCTTTTAAAGAAGGGGGCTTGAGGGCGTGCTCCAACCACAGGAGGATCACACTCTTCAGCCTCTCAGGGAAAGTCTATTCCAGGAAACAGGAGAGGAGGATTAGACCAATCGTCAAACCTGGAAGAACAATATGGTTTTCGTCCCTGTTGAGAAACACAGTGCAGAGGCTGCAGCGGAGTGGCCTGAGGTCACCCGGACATCTGTTTTTGGATACTTCCTGTGTACCTCCCTGGGAAGGTGTTCCAGTCATGTCCAACTGGGAGGAGGCCATAGGGAAGACCTAGGACACGCTAGAAGGACTTTCTCTGGGAATGCCTCGGAATTCCCCCGGAAGAGCTGGAGGGGGTGTCTGGTCAGAGGGAAATATGGGTATCCTTGCTCCAAAGAATGTTTCTTGATGTACTTATTTCTTTCCAAATCACTCTTTTATATTGTTTGATGATGTATATTTTTGGTGAGGTTTAGGAATTCAGTTATTCTTTTTTCCAGTAAAATGCTCTACTCACCTGTCATGGTGAAGATCCCCACAACCCAATTAATGTTCCGGTTTCCCAGCAGGACCATCTCCATTCTAGTGGCTGCCCTTTTCTTTTGTTTTTTTTTGGACTTGAATGAAGCCCAGATTCCGGTCCCAAGAACCAGCAGGTAGAAAACCACCATCACTATCACTCCTGGGACGTTAACAGCCATGATATATTTAACTGCCCTCTCCACTATCTGAGTATGAAAGATCAAGGCAGTCAAGGGAGTATTCGTGCTTTATTAAACAAGCTCCACCTCCCTCTCATATTTTCTGGTTTAATGTGTACTTAAGAGGACTTCAATTTAATTAAGCTACTCTACACCTTTATTATGTCTTTTGTCTTTTTCTGCCATTCATCATACTCATGCATGATACTGAGGTTTATCTATGGTTCCCACAAGATCAATGTGTGCTTCCATATGTATGCTGTTGTCAAAGGCGACACTGAAGCACCACCAATCCACTACTTAACTTCTACATATACATGTTTCATATTTTGATGATTCAGCTCTGCGTGTTTACCAAGCTGCATAAACACCAACGGCTATTATTTTGTTGTGCCTTTTTAAATATTAGTGTGCACAGACATATCCACACACTATTACATGCAATGAACATATGACCCTACGATGACCCTTTCTAAACACACTACTGAGCACCAAAACCATTCTTGCCTTTGACATTCAAATTGTAAAATTAATCACACTGACAGTTAGAAGGTGAGGAGGAAGAGGAGGAGAAAAGGAATCCAGACAGTAACTACTGTAGAAACACTGTTATATTAACGATTAAGTCTTTTTTTTTGTAGTTCATTTGCCCTTTTTTTCTGACCATTTCTGATATTTTCTTTCTTACTTTCTGGAGCAGTGTAACTGTTAAAAATCTCCTTTGGGGATCAATGGAGTATTTTTATTCTGATTATTGATGCTGATTGTAGTATTGTACATAAAGTATCTCTAATTCTTCATTGAATGTCATTGCCTCTGTCAATGTCTATTGTTACGAGTGGAGGTATGTTATGTATGTTTATGTTATTTCCCCTTGGTTTGTGTTTGTATTCATTGGATCAGTCCCTCTCAATAGGTTTCACCTGTGTGATCGACCAAGGCCTTCATAGCTAAAACTAGTTGGTCATCAATCAAGCTTTCACCAATCATCTCTCTCCTGGTCTCTATATAAGTTCAGTTGTTTGCTCTGTGGAGAGAAGTGGCAGCTCTCATTTTTGGCTTGTGTTATGTTTGTAGTTAACCTATGTTAACTTGTTTCCCGGTCTTGGTATAGTTTTGCTCTTTGACCTTATTTTGCCTGAGTTTGATATGTCATTCTAATTTTGTTCTGTTCTTCTCTCCTTTAGACAGGGCCAAAGCCAAGAGGTAGGGAACTTGGGTGAACACCTGCAGGTATACATTGTGTTTCCCACCTCACGTAGTTAATCCCCTGTTATACACCCTAGTTAGTGCTGGTACTAACCCTTGTATTTTTGGGGGCACTACGGTGTCTGTTACGGTTAGGTTAGTTTTGGGGTTATTTTGGGTATAAGGGTTTAGTTTCTTTTGGGACTCTTCTTTAGTGACCAGTGCATAGCTTAGGGGGTTGGGGTCTATATGTGTCCGTGCTCTGTGTCCGTGGAGAAGTTAGTTTTATATTTTTGTACATAAATCCTTGTTAATTAGTAATATTGGTTGTCCTGCCTCCTTCATTCGCACCCTTGCTGTCTTACGTTGCGCTGGCGGCCAGACCATCAGAGGAGGGCGTAACACAAAGTTTCTTTGTTGTGTTTGTATGAAGATTTCCTGTCATTTCAAAGCTTCCCCCGCCTCTAAGCACTCAATCAAGCTCATCCTCTCACCTGTTTCCTCAGCTCACTTCAACCAATCTCCCGATCGATGTGCTCCCTAAATGTACTCTGTTTAGCCTTCTGTCAAACGCCAGATTAATAGCTTTCATCCTCCTTTCTAGCGTTCCTGTTTCCTGGCTGACTCTTCTGTAGTGAATCTGTCTGATCCCTGGACTCTGTCTCTTGTCTGCCCCTCATTAGCTTTGTTTACTTGTTTGGACTGACTACCTAGTTTTATTTAATATGTGACGACCCGCTGTACCAGTGAGCCACTGCTGCCCTTCAGTTTCTTTGAATCTGAATGACAATTCTGTCTCTGCTTTCTCTCCTGTTGTGCTTTTGGATTCATCTGTCAGTTTATCAGAAGCTTGACGGAACTATCTGGCCATTATAAACCCAGCTGACAACAACCAGGTCAGCTGGAGCCATCACCACAAGGTGATAAAATCCAACAGCATCCTCGTGACTTAACTTACAGGCAGAGGCTGTGTAGGTGATGGTTGATCATCATGGAGCATTGAGCTCTCCAGAGAAAAACCTGGGATTTACTGAAACAACTCAGCTGTCTGGCTTCCATAGCTGTTCTCAACCTGCTCATTGGTTTTCCTAAAATTTCTGAGGCCCGATTGCCATCTCCACAATGCTGTTCTAGGGTTTGTAATTCCTGGCATCCTTTCCTACGTCAGTGCTCCTCAACTTCAAAGAACGGTATACAGTCATACATACAGTCACCAGTGCCATACATCCTCTCTCTGCTCAAGAGTAGAGCCTGAGACCGGGGAACTGCTGAGTTGACGAGGCCAACCACCTGTGTGTCAGACCAGTTTTTCCCCACCAAGCTTGGTAAAGTTTTTGTTTGTGTAATTCCTGGGAGAAACGTGACTTGGAGTTTTGGACTATCACTCATGGTATGAGATCTGACCTCAATTCGCCTTTTGCCCTCACTGTCGACATAGATGATCATCTATGAGAGCAGAGGAGAGGGAAAGTCCCTCATCCTACTGTTTACCCAGTGCACTTCTCTCCACTTCCCACCTCCAGCAGAAGAGAGTACCCCTAGTGGTAAGAAGAGGCCTGCCTAGGCATTTTTTTTTTGCCTACAATAATACAGGACATATCAGTCAAGCATAGGGCACTGGTGAGTCACACTGTGAACTCTCTTATGACATCTTGATCCGTACATCAGGCTAAACGTCACTGCTCTGGACAGGATTACACCGTGAACATTCTGATTGACTTGTGAGCTGACATCATCTCATTGGACATCCTTGGCCACTCATTCAGGAATCAGTTCGGAATCCCTGTTCATACCTGACTTATCTCATAGCCTTATACAAAATGTCTTCAGCCAAAAAACCGCAGAAATCTGATTAATCCGTGTATTGCACCTGCATGGTCTCCTCAGAGATGTGGTTTGCACCCGGGGCCACAGTTCTGCAGTGTCTTCTGTTCCGAGGAAAGCCTGTCATCGAGATTAAAATAAGCAATCAAATGAACAATCTGAACAGGAGAAGCGAGAATTATGGATTGTGCTGCATTGTCTTAAATCTGACAGCCCATCCTGCTGGTCAAAACAACTCCCATGGATCAAAAACCCACATAATATCCTGCCCATCTCAGCCACTGGCCTCTTGCCCTTCCAGTGTTCACAGGAGGGAACTCAGGGTGCTGTAAAATGACGCGTGTCTTGATAATTGCCAGTTTGCGACGAAGTGTCCAAACACCATTGCATGCAATCCTCATCAGACATGCAGAGTTTATAACTGTTAGTGTTGCCCTAATAACATAACTAATGAGAGGTAGATGATGAGATGGGAGCATAGTACATCTAGTTCCCTCCAAGAAAAAGGCATTGTCTTGAATATATGACTCTATGATGACCTTCCTGAACAAGCTACTGAGCGCCATAGAAAACCCTTCTTACCTGAGACATTCAAACTGTACAACTTGTCATTTTGACAAATCGATGGTGAGGAGCAAGAGCAGGGAATGAATCTGGACATTGATTGTTGTAGATAACCTGACTCTTTTATTTATTTATTTTATTCTTGATTTATTCTGATGTTTCCACTTCACTCTCATAATTTCTCTCATTCTGATTTTTTTTTCCGTTTTTTCTGATATTTTATGAGCAGTCAGAATCAGAATAGTTAATAAACTATTCTTATTCTGATTAAATGCCAAAATACAAGAAGCATCAATAAAGTATCTCTAATTCTCCATTGAATGTCATGACCTCTGTCAATGCCTGCTTATTTGTTTTGAGTGTTTGTATTAAAAAGAAGCTGGCACCTCAGTTTTTGGGCCCCTTTCCCATCTCAAGGGTCATTAATTCTGCAGCTGTCTGCCTTAAGATACTATGATCTATGAAGATGTATCCCATGTTCCACATCTCCACAGTTAAACCAGTCAGAGAAAGTCCCCTTTAGCCTTCCTTAGTTTTATTTTTATTCATTTTGAGGTTGGGTTTGGTTGGTTTCCCTGCATTGATATCCCCTGTCAATTCAGAACCTTCCCCACCCCCCTTCATTCAACCAAATCCTTACTCACCTGTGTGTGTTCACTCACCTGCAACTCATCTCCCAATCACTCACCACCTTATTTAAACTCTGCTCTGCCCTCAGTTCCCTCCCATATTGCTAGCGTCTATCCAACTTTCATGCATTCTTGTGTCTTTCCTGACTTATCTTTGTTAACTTTGCCTAATCCCAAGACTCTGCCTGTTTCCCAACCCCTACTTGGATTTGTTTGCCTGTTTGTAGTGATGTCTGAATGCCCCCCCCCCCATTGGGGCTTCGACTTTGAACTGTTTGCAAAAATTGTGCCAAAGACTGTCATTACTCGGTGCCCCATTCATATGTGTTCGTGTGCGTGAGTTACATAGGATGATGAGTGTCACTGGGAAAAAAACAAGGTCTATGTCGTGAGATAAAAGTGTGAATCCTGAGACGTCGCCACAGCAGCACCACGCCTGTATCGGTAACGCCTCATCATTAACGTGTTGTTACTGAAAGCCTGGTGCTGCGAACAAAGCAAACGCTTCACCTGCAAATTAAAAATGACGTGTGTGTGGTTTATTTTCTACTGTGTGAGCAACAGAGCCTGAAAATAAGTTATGTAGATATTAACATCTACTTTGTGCGGCGGAACCAGTTCTAAATGTTCCCAGACTTTCTTTCCATTGTAAAGTAATTAGAAAGGAAACCATCAGCAATCCGCACGCTAATCAGTTCAATCCAAAGGATATTGACATGATTGGCAGCGCACCGCACTTTTTCATCAGTTTTAACACATCATTTTAACTCGCAGGTGTTTCGGATCACCCATTAATTCGGACCACTAATCTGGTTCACCTGGTGAATGGAGCGCTTGGTGTTTTGAAGAACTTGAGTGTGCAAAATGTCACGTGGTGTTTCCATGTTTGAAGCAGGCTTCGGAGCAGTGGTTCAAATGGGAACGCCCACCAAGTCTGGGGCGTGCATCGGAAACAAAGCGGACGTCACTACATGTTTGTATTAACTTGTCATTACTCAGAACGAGAATCAGTTGCAGATCATAATAAAATTTATTCGCACACAGTGTCACGGTTCAGTGTTTGTTCCATGTTGCTCTGCTGTGCTGGGGTGTGGCAGGAGGAGAGGCGGAGCCTCGTCTGCACACCTGTTCCTCATCTCACCACGCTGTGCTTGATAAGGCAGATAAACCTGAGAGCCGGAATCTCCTTTGGATCTGGCCTGGATTGTTAGTTGTTGTCGTGACTCCAGTCTGTGTGACTTGCCTGTAGTTTGCTCATATTTTGAGTCCGCCTGTTCTCTGCACCCTGCCTGAATTGTGGACTCCACCTCCCTCTACTTATATCCTACAATGAAGCAAATAGACAGTGAAGTAGTAAAAAAAAATATTTCAACAACAGCAAGTGAGAAACCTTGAATAATTTAGTATTTAACAAACTCTTGGCTGGAATCCTTTTTGCACTGTTAGCATTTAAACAGCTGAAGTGTCAAAATAAATGAGAATAGTCTTAAAGAAATCAATGTCTATCTTCCGTTGTCATTACAACTGTGTATTTTACTAAATAGGTAAATAAATGCAAAATAAAAATACTTTTGAACACATGAACAAGTAATAACTCAATACAAATCATCTGACAGCTCAGTCTGAGAGTTCTTTCAGCAATTCATCCTCATTGTCTTCTATGGCTCCACCTACTGGTGACAGTGGTACTGGTGAGTGCTGGGCTTTCACTTTGAACACATCCCACTTCTCAGGTAGAACACCTTTGTTGAAAAGGACAGAAGCCAGGTAGGAGAACAACAAGATGGCAGCAATGGTGGACAGCATGGAGATGGTCTTCACTGGAGCGTACTGGACATAAACACCATCCTCCAGAGTGCATCCTGGGAAATGTAGGACTGGTTCTAATCCCAGGGATGGATGTCCACTGAGCAGTCTTACCGTTACACCCACCACAAAGCCCATAATGGCTCCATAACCATTGGAGATGTTGAAGTAGACGATACAAAAGAGTTGGGGGAAAATGATGGTGACGGATATTTCAGCACCCAGGAACCAGAAGACCAAAATGCTGTTTTTTATGCTCGTCAGTGATGTACTAATCAGGCCCGTTACCACCACAGAAACACGGATCGCCCACTGATTCTCTCGGTCTGATGCCTAAAGAAGAAATTATCGAGAAAAAATGAACTGTAAATGACTGTCATGCTTCGAAAGAGCTTTCTCCAGGATGTACCCTGTACAATTTAGCATGTCAGCCATGAAAGACACCAGTCTTCCACAAAGCTTTGTTTGAAGGAGATTATATAGTACAACTATTTTTATTATTTTGTTTTGTTTGATTGGTGCATTTTCTTACCTGAGGTCTCAGGATGCTCTTGTATATATCTGAGGTGAAGAGAGAAGCGACTGCAAGCAACATAGAGTCAGCTGATGACATCACAGCAGCAGCAACACAGCCAATCCCGATGATGGAGATGAAGGTGGGGGTGAGGTGCTGCAGGGCGATGGGGAGGGCCATCGCTGCTTCTCCACGTTCATATGGAGATGGAGAACCATAGGTGGTCTGGTTCCAGTCTGAAGTATGAAAGGATGATTGGACTCTCTGCTACCAACACTTTTACTTTAGGAGACATATTCACTGCCTGTCCAAAGAGTCACCAACTTAGGTAAGGCTCTTACCTAAACGAGTAGGTAAGAGCCTGCTGATGTTCAGGGTTACACAACATTATCACCTGTGGAGGAAACGGCTGCTCCAAGGAGTGTAGGAGGTATCCCAAATAGAAGTAACAGGAAACCAGCAGCGATGCATGTGATCCTGGCTGTGGATGGAGAAGAAGCTGACAAGGTCCTCTGGTGGAAGACTTGAGATCCCATAGACTTCAAGGTCTGAAGGATGAACCAGTCAATCACTTAGTTTGGAATTTACGTCAAAGTTAAAAAAAAAAAAAGTAGTTTTGAGCAAAATCAACCATTATCTGTTCAGTTCATGAGGAAACTTTCTTGAACTTTGCAGCTACACTAGGATAGTTAACTTTATTTTGGCATGCATAGACATACGTCTGAAGTCAGTTTAATAAAAACTATGGTCAAACTGAAGAAACTTGTGTGTAATGTTCTGATATGTATTAATAAAATATATGAACAGTGTTTGAAAAAGTCTGTGTTGTTGTCACACATACGAATATTAAATAATGATCAAACATGATCCAGGTCTTCTTCAGTTCTGGTTGTCCAATCCAGGGAGCGTTTAAGGTGTTGTTCATCAGAGTCTGACTGATGTCCAAGGTGTGAGGGTTCGTCAAAACAAATGGAACACAGATCCACTGCAGGGACAAATGAAAACTAAATAGTGAATTAACTTTTAGAGGAATCATTGGGATTTTTGTCTCCTTGTCATGATAAACTCACCAAGCCAATGAATACAAGGATGAGTTGAATAATATCTGTGTAGGCCACAGAGTAGAGACCTCCCATCAGGGTGTAGGTGATGACAACAGCAGAGGAGATCCACATGCTAACAGAAAAGGGCAAATCCAGAACCACACTCATGGTTCCTCCTGTCAAACACAACTGTTGTTGAGTTGTTTGCATTTATGAATATTTGCAGTTGATACTTTTGCTGCAAGTCAATATATTTAGATAAAACTGATAAAAATATCTACTTTTACGAAACAAGGGCTACATGTTGTAATAAAGATCGATAGATTGATGTTACAGCCAAGCCCAATCTTTATTTACTCAGGTAAATACTGTCTATACCCCCTGTGTGAAGGTAAATATAGACGTTAATTTATGAAACTTGTTAGTCCAGTAAGAATGGATAAAAGCATACCTAAACCAATAAGTGTTGTGGTTGATTGGATCAAAGCATAAATCATTGAAAACAGACTCATTCCTGCTGTTACCACTTTCCCATATTTGATATGGAATGGGTCCAGCATGGTCACATAGTTCTTCTCTCTCATCGGTTTGGCAAAGAGAAGTCCCCCTATATTGGAAAAGGACCACATCAAAATAAAGTTTTTCATGACGAGTAAAAGTGAAATTTTAAAGTTTTACCAAAAATACAAGATGAGCTGAATGCCATCATTGATATAATGGTCCAGATCAGTCCCATAGATGGCGTGTGCACGATCTCAACCGTTCCAACAATAAAGGCTCCTCCGACCTTCGAAGCTTCAGAATGGATAACGTAGAGGTCATTTTTAGGACACGAGATTAAAGAAAAGTGGAGTCATGTTGTCTTTAACAGTCTGGGATCATCACGTCCCAGTTTCTGCTGGTGCCAATTTTCCAACCATCTCAGAAACTACAATGGGACAGTGTTGCATCCAATTTTTTTTTTTTTCAAAGTAAAATACTCACCTGTCATGGTGAAGACCCCCACCACCCAGTTGATGCTCCGGTTTCCCAGCAGGGCCATCTCCATCCCAGTAGCTCCACTTTTCTTCTGTTTCCTTTTGGACTTGAAAGAAGCCCAGATTCCGGTCCCAAGAACCAGCAGGTAGAAAACCACCATCACTATCACTCCTGGGACGTTAACAGCCATGATGCCCGTTTTGAATGTCTTCTGCTTGAGCTGAAGTGTGAACATATAATAAAAAAGCAGCACTACACAGTTGAATAATTATAAATTGAAGATAATTACCAGCTCATCCAATAATTAACAAAACTGGTTTTCAGTTTCTTCTTCTCCTTTCGGCCTTTCCCCTCAGGGGTTGATTATGCACAAAACATGCAATTAAGCCCAGATTCCAGTCCCAAGAACCAGCAGGTAGAAAACCACCATCACTATCACTCCTGGGACGTTAACAGCCATGATACATGTAACTGCCTTCTCCACTATCTGCTATCAAAGATGATGGCAGTCAAGGGAGTATCTCTTCCAAATGAAACATGCTCCACCTCCTTCTGCTCCCATTTTCTGCTTTTAATGTGTACTTATTTTTTTAAAACTTCAGTTTAATATCAACAGTTGCACATTATTATTTTTTTAATATCTTTTTGTCTTATACTGAATTTTAAGTCAAAATAAAGAGAAGTTTCCCTCAGCTTGTTTTGTTGATATCCAAAGTGCCTGAGGAAGAATGACACTGAACCACCAGCAGTCCAGAACCTGTACGGAGGCATTTTTCATACTTTGGTGACTCATCTCTGTGTGTTTACCAAGGTGCATGAATGCCAAGGATTATTATTTAGTTGTACTGTCAAATTCAGGAAAACAAAGAGTGCTTTGATGAATACCAGTTGGCGTTGAGGAGTCCACACAACATTGCATGCAATCCTCATCAGACAGGAAGAATTTAGAACTTTTGGTGTTGCCCTAATAACTTAACCAATGAGAGGTAGATGATGAGATGGGAGCACAGTACATCCTGTTCCCTACCAGGAAAAGGTAATATCTTGAATATATGACTCTATGATGACCTTCCTAAACGAGCTACTACTATTCTTAGTTTTAATCTTACTGTCTAGAACTCCTGGTTCCTGCCTGACTCTCTTTAGTGAATCTGTCTTACCCCAGGACTTTGTTGGTTGTCTACCCCTCGTCAGCTTTGTTTGCCTGCTTGGACTTTTAAATTTCTGCTTGCTTCATTAAATTCAAATTGAGATTCTGTGTCATCCTCCTCCCCTGTTGTGCCAGGTTATCGTAAGCTTGATGAATCTGGCCTTATGAACCCATGCGACAGTAACCAGTTCAGCTGGAGTTGATAGACATAAGTCAACATGATCCAACGCCATGGTCAGCAACTTACTTTATTAGGGGAAGCTATGCAGGTGATGCCTGTCCATCCTGGATGCCACATGGGGTCTTTCCAGAAACATCTCGTGAAATCCACTGAAACTCCTCTGAGCTTCCCGTCTACCTCTGCGGTTCTCAATGCACTCATTCGAATGCCTACAATTTCTGATTCCTTAATGCCACCTCCGGAATCCTGTTCCAGGGCCTGTCATTACCGGCATTATTACCTGATTCAGTGCTCCCTCACCTTTGAACAACAGCCCTCAGCTTTCCCCACCTGGAGGACCCCAGTGCCATACATCCTTTCTTCATAGAGGGGGATATTCTTCTCCTTCTCAGCCCCAGAGACTAAAGTGATGGAGAAATACATCTACGACTTTTTGGAAGCATTTAGAGTCGAGTAGAGTAGAACTTTATTGATCCCTTAAGGAGGTTCCATCAGGGAAATTAACTCTCCGTCGCACTACACACAGCACAGGGTGTACACACAACACAGAAAAAGCACACAGAAAGCACCAGCACATACTGTAGAAAGTAGTACCAACGCCAAAGAGAGAGTAATAAATAACCCATCAAGAATATACAAATAGCATAAATAGGCATAGGAATAAAATGGCATAATTAAACAGGCCTAGATAGGCATAGGCAGAGTGAAGTGTCTATAGTGTTTGTGTCATCCCTCAGCTCTCGTGTGGACTCTCTTCTCCATCTCCTCCAGAGAGAAGTTGAGCAGTTTAATGGCTCGGGGGATGAAGGAGTTCTCAAGTCTGTTGGTCCTGCATGTTGGGGGGGGGGAGGTGCAGCCTTTGGATTTGTTTGCTGTTTGAACTATCTTGTCATGACTCAAACTGGGAATCAGTCGCAGACCAGAATAATGATTTATTCACACACAGTTCAGCAGGCAGAACGGAGTCCAGGTACAGGCAGACAGATACAGGCAGACAGGCACAGGCAGGTCATTCCAAACATGATTGCCAGAAGACTTACTCAGTAAACCAGTTGGGTTCAAAATTTGTGAAGAAAAGGTTCTAATTCTGTAACTCACATGTTAGTCAAGAAACAAACAATACACACGATCTGACAAAGCGAACCCAAAAGACAGGGTTCAAATACTTATCCAATCAACATAAAATGAGAGGGAGGGTGAAAATGGAAGGGACAGAACAGGCAAAAGAAAGGAAGTGACTCTGGGCACATGACTAACACTTCACTCGAACGAACCAAATTAAGAATTATCACACACCAGCAGGCAGAGGGAGACAAAAACAGCAGTCTAGATGAGAATCTATATGGTGTCCATTTCTGTCAACTCTCCTGCCATTTATTGGGGTTCATCTTCCAGTTCATCACAAGCTAGATATTGAGACCACAATCATATTCAACTTTCCAGAGGAGCATCTGGAGGACGTTAAACATACTCCACATCCTTACACTTACTTCATTATTTATTCACTTTGTTGTAGTATGTAACAGTCATTTAACTGTCCAGTCTCACATTGGGTTTACTCTTCTTGGCTGGAGTTCCGAACATCTGCCAATCATCTGTCCCATCAACTACCACTGCAACTGAGGAACCTTCAAATAAATTTAGTGTTTATCCACCGCCAGCATACACACAGCTGAAATGTTAACATGTATTAAAATAAAACTCAGAATCACTTTCTTCTTTTTGTTAAATGTTAATCGTCTTTACAACCTGCATTTGACTGCAGTGGTAAACAGATAAATAAAGAAAACAATACATATGAACACATTAACATGAATAACTCAATGCAAATCATCTCACAGTTCAGTCTGAGAGTGATTTCAATTTCTCTTCCTCATTGTCTTCTGTGGCGCCACCTACTGGTGACAGTGGTACTGGTGAGTGCTGGGCTTTCACTTTGAACACATCCCACTTCTCAGGTAGAACACCTTTGTTGAAGAGGACAGAAGCCAGGTAGGAGAACAACAAGATGGCAGCAACGGTACACAGTATGGAGATGGTCTTAATTGGAGCGTACTGGACATGAATACCATCCTCCAGAGTGCATCCTGGGAAATATATGACTGGTTCTAAACCCATTGACTTATCTCCACTGAGCAGTCTTATCGTCACGCCCACTAAAAAGCCCATAACAGCTCCATAACCATTGCAGATGTTGAAGTAGACGACACAAAGAAGTTGAGGGAAAATGATGATGGAGGATATTTCAGCACCCAGGAACCAGAACATTATAATGCTGTTTTTTAGGCCCGTCAGTGATGTACCGATCAGGCCCACGACCACCACAGAAACACGGATCACCCACTGATTCTCTCGGTCTGATGCCTGAAGAAGAAAGTGTAGAAAAAAGAATGAATGAATTATAAATGACTCATGCTTCAAGAGAGCTTTTCTAACTCTTGTCCTACCTCCATTCCTTTAGAATCTGTACTTTATCCCTGCTACTTTAGAAATCTTTAACACATTATGAACACAATACCACAGCAACTAACAACACTTAGGTTCTTGGTTTTTATTCCATGACCCATTCTTTGAGGAGTTTTACATCTTCTCCCCATGTCTTCATGGGTTCGGTTTGGGTTCTTATGCTGCCTCATACCTCCAAAAACATGCCATTTTAATGTGACCTTCTAAATTGACTGTAGGCCTGAGTGTGAGGATGAGCGGTTGTCGATCTTTCCATGGAGCCCCTTGGATAAGAACCTGAAGACCAGATGGGTTCGATCATGTCATCTAATTATATTGTCTTGTTTGACATGCATTTCTCTTACCTGAGGTCTCAGGATGCTCTTGTATATATCAGAGGTGAAGACAGAAGCTGCTGCAAGCAAAACAGAGTCAGCTGATGACATCACAGCGGCGGCCACACAGCCAATCCCGATGATGGAGATGAAAGTGGGGGTGAGGTGCTGCAGAGCGATGGGGAGGGCCATAGCAGCTTCTCCACGTTCATATGGAGATGGAGAACCATAGGTGGTCTGGTTCCAGTCTGAGGGATGGGAATGCAGAGTGGAAAGGCAGATTGGACTCTCTGCTATCAACACTTTTATTTTAGAAGACACCCACTGGGTCTTGGTAAACAAACGTATAAGAGCCTTCTCTTGGATTCACATAAAGCACGGAGAAGTTGGTGACTAAACAGTGTGTTGCTTTAATAAAACCACATCAATGAGGCTGACTTTTAACATTTCAGAGTAAAGGGTTGGGTCTTTCTCTCATGTTTGGTACGTTGATGTGAAGCAGGAGTTCTGAGAGTGTTCATCATCTACTCCAGGTCTACTCTGGATCATCTAGTCAAGGCACAACATTATTACCTGTGGAGGAAACGGCTGCTCCAAGGAGTGTAGGAGGTATCCCAAATAGAAGTAACAGGAAACCAGCAGCGATGCATGTGATCCTGGCTGTGGATGGAGAAGAAGCTGACAAGGTCCTCTGGTGGAAGTACTGAGATCCCATAGACTTAACTGCCTTAAGAATAAACCAGTTCATCAGTTAGTTTAGAATCTACTTCAAAAATGCTAACTTTATCCTAGACATCAGACTGAAACAAAAACAATCACTTCAGCTCTTGGGGAAACTTCCTCGAACTTTAAGAAGATACCCTCCATCCATTTTCTTGTAGACAAAACAATCACAATCTTTCCATCTGAAGCAACTTATCCACCTCCAAGGATGCTCAACTTATTTTGGCGTGTCTAGACATCACACATATATTCAATTAACTCTGGACGTTCTATAATGCATAAAACGTATATGACACAGCCTGTGTTGTTGCCTCCTTACTAATAAAACGAAATGATCAATCATGAGCCAGGTCTTCTTCAGCTCTGGTTGTCCGATCCAAGGAGCGTTTAAGGTGTTGTTCATCAGAGTCTGACCGATGTCCAAGGTGGACGGACTCGTCAAAACAAATGGAACACAGATGCACTGCAGAGACGAAGTGAACTTAAACAACACGTTTGTACGACACATTACTTTATTTTTATTCTCTTGTAATGATAAACTCACCAAACCAATGAATACAAGGATGAGTTGTATAATATCTGTGTAGGCCACAGAGTAGAGACCTCCCAGCAGGGTGTAGGTCACAGTGACAGCAGAGGAGATCCACATGCAAACAGTAAAGGGCAAATCCAGAACCACACTCATCATCCCTCCTGGGAAACACATGGTTTGGGTTGTATTTATGAAAATTAGCCGTTCACATTCAGTTATGTAAGTTCTCATATTTAAACTGCAAACCTACCTAAACCAATCAGTGTTGTGGACAAGAGAACAACATCGTTAACAACTGAAGCCAGACTCAGTCCAGCCGTTATCGCTTTTCCATACTTGATATGGAATGGGTCCAGCATCGTCACATAGTTTCTCTCTCTCATTGGTTTTGCAAGGACAAGACCCCCTTCAATTGAAAAGACAGACACCAAAATTAGAAGAAAACACTAAGAAAAGATGAAGACAACTAGTCTACATGAAATTTGTTAAAATGTATTTTTACTGTCCCAAAATTAAACAATTAGCCTCAGTTAAGAGCTGATCCTGCCACAGTCTAATCCCTTCATCTCCCATCATGTCCAGAACAGGTTTTATAGTCAGAAACAAGACTCTGTATGTGTTGTGTTAGCATTTCAGTGCTAAGTCTCACTACGATGCTACGACTATGTCACTTTCTGTCAAGACATTAGAGAACAATGTGTGTAAACAGTAACTTACGGTCGATACCATCAGTTGTTGTCTTGAGACTGTAGATGGCACTGTGGTACCATCACTAGACAGATAGATGGATAGATACATGATGGATAGATAGATAGAAAGATGGATGGACAGATGGATGATAGATAGATGGATGGAGGAATAGATGGATGGAGGAACAGATAGATAGATAGATAGATACATAGATAGCATAACTCACAACTTCACACAGAATCAGACAAATATTAATATTTGGCATTGGTCTAATATTTGAAAAATACATACATGCATAAATATATGTATACCATATGGGTCATTCCATGAAAACTGTGCAGTTTGGGTCCCAAAGAGGAATGGGAGACATAATAAAGCTATCAGTTTACTTGTTAACATGAGGTAAAATACAAAACTACAGGTTCTTCTGGGCCATTAAAGACTCACAGCCAATAACACCCAAGGGAACAACATTTTGCCTTCAGGTCTGGAACTTTACAGCTCAGCCAGATCCAACTTTGGCTACTATGACAAATTTGTCGATTCCACCCTGTCAAAATGTTCCACTCATCACAGTTTGATTTTTTTCTTAGGAGAGGAAACAGTAAGGTTGTTATAGTGGTAATAACAATCACACACATAGTTTATAATTGCAATAATGAACATAAAATATAAGTTATATTGTAGATTTTGAAGTCAAACTATAGCTTTATGCGAAGAAATTTATTTCTGAATGTTGTATATAAAATAAAAAAAACATTAGATGAAATAATTCAGACTATTAATTGTTGTTTTTGAACAAAAGGACACTTTCTGAAGTGAAGAACATTTTGTATGTCTTATTGTTTTTGTCTAAAACTACTGTTGAACTTGTTAACTTTTGTGACGGGGTGGGAAAAAAACAGATCTCAGAATAAAATGTGCTAAAAATAACTTTCAGAAAATGGTGCATGAGCTTAACAAATGTTTCATTGCAAGTGTTACAAAAAAAAATGGTTATGATCATAAACCTCAAAATTCCAAGGGTGAATCTTAACAGTTTTCTTGGAATGACTGATATGCATTCATACCTACACACCAACACGGGATTTCATTAATAACAAGATCTGAACACGAGTTAAGCAATATTCAACATATTAACATAACCTATGACAGCAGATTGCATATTGGTGTGTGTGTGTGTGTGTGTGTGTGTGTGTGTGTGTGTGTGTGTGTGTGTGTGTGTTCTACAGGATGGTTGAGGATGGTTGGGGTTATCTTTGACGGAGTTGGGGTAATACTTCATGAACTGTCCTGACCTCCACCCCTGCTCCCATGTTCCCCAGTCTGCCTCTGATTACTGAGACATTTTTTACCACTTTGTTGAATCCATTTGACTCACTGGCGTTTGATCTAGAGTTGTGTTTAAAGTCAGACTTGTTTGAGCTGAACAGGAATGGAGACAAGACTGTCCACCGAGCTTTGACACCTGACAAGGTTCGACCCAATCTGACAGGTTGTGGTCTCTTGTCTCAGGTACAGATGGCAGGTGAGTACACCCCCAACACCTTCAGCTTCTCACCCAGCACCACAGGATGGATGATGATGATGATGATGTTGAAGAAATCAAAGAAGGTCATTCTGACGAAACTACCTTATTCTGGTGAAGTCCCTCAAGCTGTCTCCTAAGCTGGTCTATGGTCAGACTCTACCTTCAGCTGTACTGAAGGTAGATGAGAAGAACTGCAAAGGGCTGGTGAAGGGACTGAACGATTCACCAGAAGGGATTGCAGAAGAGGGGGTGGATGCAGTAGGGGGTGGGGAGACTGGTGAGGGTAGTGTGACATGTGGAGGACAGATGGGGGAAATGCTAAGGGCTAACAGCCAAACCTGTTAAAAAAAAAAGCAGTTCAGCTCCACAGAGCCCCCCATTTATGGTCCTCGCTCCAAACCCAGTTAGTCTCAAACCGGACCACACCTCCCTCGTGTTGTAAAACTGTCGCTTGACCTCACACTTCCGGCTCTAGGTAGGCGTCCCTGCACTCCTTCAGGTTGTCCTTCAGGCAGCGTTGGACCCTCCTCAGACCGTCTCTGACTGCAGACCTGAAGGCCTTCTTTTTGTTCAGAAGAGCCTTGAGGTCACCTGTGATCCAAGGTGTGTTGTTGTGGAGACTTGAGACAGTCTGGACTGGCAGAGCGGAGCGCTCACAGAACTGAATGTAGGCAACATGAGCTCTACAGCTGAAAACACTCAAACACAAAGTTGTGTTATAGACATCAGTTTAAGAAATGTGTTGACTATTGGAATGTGAAGTATTTTTGTGTGTGTGTGAAGTAGCTGGCTTGGAAGCTGTTAGGTTATTCAGACAGGAAGGGGCTGGCCACGAGATTTTTAACCCCTTCAGGAAGCCAAGTAGTGAAAATCTGAACAGCAATCTGAACACAAAACAGCAAATCAATGTACAGTTTCCTGTCAGGTGTGATTTTGAAGTCTTACCAAGAACACAGGATGAGCTGAATCCCATCATCGACACGGTTGTCCAGATTAGTCCCAGAGACGGCGTGCACATCATCTCAACCGTCCCAACAATGAAGGCTCCCCCAACCCACGACGCTAGAGGAAGGAAAGATGAACGCAAGAGAGCCCAAGAGCAGTTTAAAGTACGGTCTGGCCTGAGAGCCACAGGGTGTCTCTCATCGTTAATAATCCCACTGAGATCTCCACACCGTAACGTTTGGAACTCCTGCCTTTGCTTTGTCTTGTTGCCTCGATAAGATTGAAACCGCACTCGATAACGAAACGCCCTCAACCTGCAGCAGAGACCTACAATCTGGCCTAACTGGATCCACGTGTAACTGAACAGAATGAATATAAATACTGTAAATATAAAAGGTAAACGTTGTTCAAGATACGTCACTGTTTATTTAGAGCTTATTCTTCTCACGTTGTTCAAGCGTAGCGGTGATAATTCCCTCATCATCTCTACCGTTTTACCCCTCGGCTACTGCAGGCCGTCTCAGCTGACTTATTGAAATGCATGTCACGTGTCACATATTTCAAAACACTTTAGACTAATTATGTAGTCTATCACCGCAAGTTAAACCTCTAAGGTACAGTTTATTCACTGGACCTTCCCTGTATGTATTTTTACACATGTATTTGCAACATTTAAACTAAGATTGAGGGTTTTTTTTACATTTTGTTATTTAATTTATTTATTTTTGGCGTCAACTTTTTGGACAAGTTGACTCATGACATAGTCAGGTTCATTTTGTGGACTACAGTTTATTTACTCCAGTGTTTTGTCCACCTCCACCCTGTGGTGACGTTTGGCCATTGACCAGTTCATCTGATAAATGATGTTACTGTAACACTCAATAAAAGAACATCCCAGAATATCTCTTTAATTCAAAATAATTAGTGTTTAACATGGAAATAAATGTAAGATCCTGTGAACGAATCTGTATCGTGTATATTCTTGTTCCCGGAATCTGGTCTATTAGTCAGACAGTGACACGGAGGCTTGCCTCCGGATCCCGTGTGTGTGTGTGTGTGTGTGTGCATGTGTGTGTGTGTGTGTGTGTGTGTGTGTGTGTGTGTGTGCGTGCACACATTCCCTTATGCTGCCTTTTCAACACACTCATTTCACACGTCAACCATCCGTGTGATTCTCTGATTGAATTTTTTTTTTTTTTTTTGCTGCAGGTAAGAACACACCTTTCACCTCATCAATCCTACCGGGAAATGTCAAAAAAGTAATTCTATATCAAAATATTTTATCTTAAAGAAAATCAGATTAGAACAACATATGTCATTGTTCCACTGCTAAAAAAATAAATAAATAGATCCTGGATTCCAATGCCAAACAGTATTAAATTGATTTTCCCCTGCCTGTCCTCTGGTCTGCCAAAAGTTTCCAACTTTGGCATTCACTGGTTCATCTTTCTTGATAGTGCTGTTTAGTACAGTCATCACAAATGTGTTTAATAAAATTTATTTTCTCACAAATATTTAGTTATTCTGAAGCAAATTCTGTCCTATTTGTGTACTGGGATTATTGGAACATGCTTTTTAGAAAATCTTGTCAACATGAACATGATATCATTTTTGGACGCTACTTTTGAGAGGTAAATAAGCCTCGCCTGAGTGTTGACCCAGTTCGACCTGTTTGACTGTGGTTAACTCAACAACACAACGGCCGTTACAGCTGCTATAAAAGTTTTGGCATTCCAGGCATGAGAAAGAAAGATTTCAAAATGGCCCGAAGGCGGGGGATCAACAACAGAATCCAGAGGTCATGTGTTTCCTCTGCTGTCAGATTCCTCTACATCTACACTACAGTTATTCCACGGGACTGGGAGGTTTAGCAACGTCCGCTATTTGTCTGTTTACTGATTGTTAAACAAAGATTTTCCTTCAAGCTACAATCAATTGAACTGTCATTTTTTTATTGACCAGATTGGAGATTCATTTGAGATGTGCTCTCATCCCAAAAGTACAGCTGACAGCAGAATCACAATTCAGTCGTCCCGTTTCTCTCCTCACCTGTCAGGGTGAAGATCCCCACCACCCAGTTGATGCTCCGGTTTCCCAGCAGGGCCATCTCCATTCCAGTAGCTGCACTTTTCTTCTGCTTCTTTTTGGACTTAAATGAAGCCCAGATTCCGGTCCCAAGAACCAGCAGGTAGAAAATCCCCATCACTATCACTCCTGGGACGTTGAGAGCCATAATGGACGGACTATCTTATCCACCAGCTGACTGCTGGAGTGCACTGACTGGAACTGGGAAATGATTCTCGTTGAAGGAGAACACATTCCACAGAAGCAATGTAAAACTAAAACAGGGAAAGGCCCTGCAGCATAGAAAAAAAAAAAAAAAGTTTACTTATGGGCGGTGATGAGGGGGGTGGCTCCGTTCCCTCACATCAAAAATGTTCTACTTTGATTCCTTCCTGTGTGGAGTTTGTATGTTCTCCCCATGTCTGCAGGGGTCATTTACACCTCCACAAAACGCAGCTTAAATAAACTGCTAAATCACTCCAAACATCCATGAGTGTGTGCGTGTCAATGTGTGGCCCCTGAGAAACTCTGGCAACACCTCTGGGGTGTACCCCAGCTCACGCCAATAACTGGCTGTGATAGGCTTCAGAACGAACCAACGAACGAACAAACGAACAAACGAACAAACGAACACACGAACACACAAACAAACGAACAAACACACGAACAAACGAACACACGAACACACGAACACACGAACAAACGAACAAACGAACACACGAACACACGAACAAACACACGAACACACGAACAAACGAACAAACACACGAACAAACGAACAAACGAACAAACGAACAAACACACGAACAAACGAACAAACACACGAACAAACGAACACACGACACACGAACAAACCGAACACACTAACACACGAACAAACACACGAACACACGAAACAACACACACGAACACACGAACAAACGAAACAACACGAACAAACGAACAAACGAACACACGAACAAACACACGAACACACGAACAAACGAACACACGAACACACGAACAAACACACGAACACACGAACAAACACACGAACACACGAACAAAACGAACAAACACACGAACAAACGAACAAACGAACACACGAACAAACACACGAACACACGAACAAACGAACAAACACACGAACAAACGAACAAACTAACACAACAAACGAACAAACACACAACAACACACTAACAAACACACGAACAAACACACTAACACACGAACAAACTAACAAACACACGAACAAACGAACAAACGAACACACGAACAAACGAACAACAACAATGAACAAACACAACACACAACAAACAACAAACACGAACAAACGAACACACGAACAAATGAACAAACACACGAACACACGAACAAACGAACAAACACACACAAAAACGAACACACGAACAAACGAACAAACTAACACTAACAAACACACACTAACAAAAACGAACACAACAACACACGAACACACTACGAACAACTAACACGAACACACGAACAAACACACGAACACACTAACAAACGAACAAACACACGAACAAACTAACTAACGAACAAACGAACAAACACACGAACAAACTAACAAACTAACAAACACACGAACAAACGAACAAACGAACAAACGAACAAACACACGAACAACGAACACACTAACACACTAACAAACTAACACACGAACACACGAACAAACGAACAAACGAACTAACTAACAAACGAACACACGAACTAACACACGAACAAACACACGAACACACTAACAAACTACAACAGAACTACACTAACAAACGAACAAACTAACACACTAACAAACACACTAACACACTAACAAACTAACACACTAACACACGAACAAACACACGAACACACTAACAAACTGAACAAACACACTAACAAACGAACAAACTAACACACTAACAAACACACTAACACACGAACAAACGAACACACGAACAAACTAACAAACACACTAACAAACTAACAAACTAACACACGAACAACTAACAGACACACAACAAACACACTAACACAACGAACAAACGAACAAACCACCGAACAAACGACACAAACGAACACAAACTAACAAACAAACGAACAAACGAACACACGAACAAATGAACAAACACACGAACACAAACGAACAAACGAACAAAAACACACGAACAAACGAACACAACGAACAAATGAACAAAACACACTAACACACTACAAACGAACAAACACACGAACAAACTAACACACTAACAAACGAACAAACGAACACACTAACAAACACACTAACAAACGAACACACGAACAAACTAACACACGAACAAACGAACACACGAACAAATGAACAAACACACGAACAAACGAACACACGAACAAACTAACACACGAACAAACACACGAACACACGAACAAACGAACAAACACACTAACAAACGAACACACTAACAAACTAACACACGAACAAACGAACAAACGAACAAACACACTAACAAACGAACACACGAACACACTAACAAACACACTAACAAACGAACAAACACACGAACAAATGAACAAACACACGAACACACGAACAAACGAACAAACACACGAACAAACTAACACACGAACAAACAAACAAACGAACAAACACACGAACAAACGAACAAACACACGAACAAACTAACAAACACACGAACACACGAACAAACGAACAAACACACGAACAAACGAACACACGAACAAACGAACAAACGAACAAACACACGAACAAACGAACAAACACACGAACAAACGAACAAACGAACAAACACACGAACAAACGAACACACGAACAAACGAACAAACACACGAACAAACGAACAAACGAACAAACACACGAACAAACGAACAAACGAACAAACACACGAACAAACGAACACACGAACACACGAACAAACGAACAAACACACGAACAAACGAACAAACGAACAAACACACGAACAAACGAACACACGAACAAACACACGAACAAACACACAAACAAACGAACACACGAACAAACGAACACACGAACAAACAAACACACGAACAAACGAACACACGAACAAACACACAAACAAACGAACACACGAACAAACGAACACACGAACAAACGAACAAACGAACACACGAACAAACACACGAACAAACGAACAAACGAACACACAAACAAACGAACACACTAACAAACGAACACACCAACACACGAACAAACGAACACACGAACAAACGAACACACGAACACACGAACAAACGAACACACGAACACACGAACACACGAACACACGAACAAACGAACAAACGAACAAACGAACAAACACACGAACACACGAACAAATGAACACACGAACAAACGAACAAACACACGAACAAACGAACAAACACACGAACAAACAAACGCACAAACAAACACACGAACACACAAACAAACGAACAAACACACAAACAAACGAACAAACACACGAACACACAAACAAACGAACAAACACACAAACAAACGAACACACAAACAAACAAACGAACAAATGAACACACGAACAAAACGAACAAACGAACACACGAACAAACAAACGCACGAACAAACGAACAAACACACGAACAAACAAACAAACACACGAACAAACAAACGCACGAACAAACGAACAAACAAACGCACGAACAAACAAACACACGAACACACAAACAAACGAACAAACACACAAACAAACGAACAAACACACGAACACACAAACAAACACACAAACACACAAACAAACGAACAAACACACAAACACACACAATTCCAAAACATCACCGCTTTGTAACATAATTAGACGCTGACTCTATCTGGCCTATCTGCCTTTCTCTCTCTCTGTGTGTGTGTCCTTCTTTCTTCTATTTCTTTTCTACCCAACCGGTCAAGGTGGATGACCCCCCTGCAGAGTCTAGGTCCTAGCTGGGAGTTTCTTCCTCATTGAAGGAGTTTTTCCTCCCCCCGCTGTCCTTTATGCCTGCTCTGGAGGGTTCAGTTGGGTTTCTCTGTCTGTTAAAGCATTTTAAAATGTCTGACAATGTGATTAAGTGCTTTACAAATAAAACTTGATTGATTGATTGAGAAGATCCATAACTCACAGTGTGGCAAAGCACCTGAAGACGAGAACAACCCCAACCTTCTTCCATGAGGTTGGGGTTGTTTTGTCAGTAGTTTCTCTATGACGAAGGTGAATATTGCCTTTGAGGCATTTGTGTCTATTGTGTAGGTAGTGCTGGCAGGTCAGGTGGACACACCCAATCAATTTAAATGAAGACATCTAGAGCACTATGTGTAAGAAGCCTTAATAGGTGGTCACTTTATGTTCTTACAATTAAAACAACATGGATAGCAAACTGTATGTGGAAACGAAACCACTGATCTCTGTTTGATGAAGAAAAGTTCTATTCTAGATGAAATATAACATTTTGAACATTAAAAGGTCGTTGTTGCAGCTCCACAATGTTTCCAGGCTGATGTGTGTTTTCATTTGCATGTTGGGAATTATGGGCTGTGTAACTTTGGACTCATTCTGTTTGGTGACATGGGGATGCAAATATCCTTTTTGGATGAATCTATTAATCTACAATGAGACCAGCTTTGAGGAATCCTCTGTTCACAGATATGAACACCCAAAACATTTGGTTTATGAGCACTGCTAATCTCATTTAGCACACCACAGCAAGCTAGGCCAGTGACATAGATTTACCCAAGTCAATGTCATCAGTCCCTGATAGTTTTGAAAGAAGAATGCCTTCCTCATCTCCTGTTATGCCTGACTGAGTGATAAACGCTCCAGTTTTTTTTTTTTTTGTCTGCATGTATTCTCATAGTTTAACCCCATAATAGGGGGTCAACGTTTTATGAGATCAATGCTTATTTTAGTCTTGCAGCAAAATCTTTTATATATTTTAATGCGTGCATGTGACCGTCACCAGTCCTCTCTGGGAACTAAATTGTCAGTCTTTATTAGAATTTCCTATTGTGAGCCAGAGAGGGGGGTGCTGCACCTCTGTGAGTTAAGGGGGAAGGAAAAAGGAGACAGGGAGAGAGAACATAAACAAGGTAGTGGATAAACAGGCAGTGCTGTTGGGGTGAAAAAGGTTTAGGATGTTTTATTCTATCTTAGAACTGATATCTCAACACCAATGTTACAAAACATCAGATTAGTGGAGGTCCTGATAGTATAGAATAGACCACCAGAGGAAACCAGTGTAGGAGGAAGATAGAGGGCATAAGATTGTGATGACTGAAGTGAGACTCCTCACGTTCTGACGGGACCCAATGGTTCTCAATGACTGGACTCGACAGGAGCTGGTAAGCCCTGACCCAACATGCATGCGTGATGAAACCAACACCCAGATAGGCTACCAGAACCCAACAGGGCCACGCTAACCGAGCACTCCCAACCCCGGCAGCCAGGAGCACCAAGAAGCCACCACCCAAAGAGCCACTGGGGACACCGAGAACCACGTAGAACCGGGGACCCAGAGGAGGCAGCGGCCGCCACCGCCAGGGTGCACCAGCCAGGCCCAAGGGGCACGAGGCAAGGAGGCCCCCCCATCACCCCCCCCCCATCCCGCCCCGCCACACCCCCCAACCCCAGGGGACAGGAATGCCCCCAGCAGCCCCAGGGGTCAGCCGCAGTGACCGGGCGACATGTGACTCACCCCCCTACATAGCCCCACTAGACCGGACATGGGGTATTGCAACCCCACATGCCCGTCAAGCCTCCCGCAAGTGCAGGCAGACCAGAGATAAGGCCCACACCAATCTAATCTCATTTAGCACACCACAGCAAGCTAGGCCAGTGACATAGATTTACCCAAGTCAATGTCATCAGTCCCTGATAGTTTTGAAAGACGAATGCCTTCCTCATCTGCTGTTATGCCTGACTGAGTGATAAACGCTCCAGTTTGGAGGACAAGCTTTTATCAGTTCTGCCCCGTCTGTGCTCTTTAACCACAGCTCTACCAAAACGGCAGAAGTAAATTATCAGAATGTTAAGCTAAAATGATTCATGAGCAAATGATTTCACATTTAAAGGATCCAACGGAAATTGAAACTGGTGTCTGAGCTCTGACACCCTTTAGATGGAACTGGATCTGGTTTGTGTTTGTGTGTTGGAACATGCCTCTGGTTGTTTAATGCCACCAGCATACTTGAGAAAACGGTATAACACCTGTGTCATTTAGACACATGAGAACCATGAGTCTAAATGACACAGAATCATCGTTTGCACATTAATGACCCGAAGCTAAATGTCACACAAAAGAGGAGCTAGCAGAGTAGAAAGTCTCAATCAAACCCTTGTTGTTCTACCGTAGGGCATTATTAAACCCATCCTATGTCAAAGTTACCAAACCAGCATAGATTCATACCTCACCCTCCTTCAAATCCTCTTCTTTCATCACTCTTGACTCTTAGAGAAGACAGCTTCATGGTTCACTGACTTAGGAAATCAACTGCTTGGACACAAAACAAAGTACGTACCTGCTTTGTATGCTCTTATGTATTCTTAGTTGTTACAATTTCTTTGTAGCTCTTTAATCCTGTTTTTTTTTTTTTTTTTATGGATCCCTCAGGGATCAATAAAGTAATCTGATTCTAATTCAGATGAAGCCATCCATAGCATGCATTGCAGCCTATATGACTCAGAATGATTCACACCCAATCAAGCAACACCCCATCATGATATCCCCAGGGCTCCAGAACAGTGTGAACAGTAGTTGGACAGGTCACAACTTGTCCTCCGGTGTTCCTATCTATGTTTCTGCCTGATGTGTGATCTGATCTTTGGCGTTTAATGTAGTGTGGCGAAACCGTTTCCTACCTGGAATTACAAAACAAATCTATGAGTCTTGATTTATGACCCCTTAGAATGGGAGGGGCCACATTTGATTATGATTGAGATGTTATCTGAAGAGCTCAGGTGATGTGGAACAGAAGGTCAGGTTCTGTGACATTCCACGAGTATGAGAACGTTTGGAAACAGAACTCTCCGACAGCAATGTTCAGGGGCGCACATGATCACAAAAACCAGGATGGCAAGACTTACAATGACACAACAAACACACAACCAAGAGAAACGCAACTCACAAACTGAACCACTGCAATGAAAAGAAGAGATCTAAGGACAGTAGGGTCCCCCTTTCTCTTCCCTTCCTCACCTCAACATGTTTGTGGATAGCATCCGTTTTTCATAAAAAAAATCCAGAAGGAAGTGACCAAGCAGTTTTTACGGGCAAAGACGTTATTTTAGATTGTAGAAAATAATAACAAAAGTAAAAAGCATGATTGTGGAGACATTTAGTTGGTTTTTGAATCTTGTCTGCCTTTGTAAACCTGTGTTTTAAGTACTCGTTTGTTTTTTGAGAATAGAATAAAGTCACGAAGTGTGCAACGAAATTCTAACTCCTTATTAACATGTGCATTTTCAAACTGGGCGATTTGAATGCGAATGGAGCATGGGACGACGTAAAGACAAGAGCCTCGGTTTTCATTTTGATAAATGTTAAAAAGTTAGATGTTTTCTTTGTTCAAGGAAACACACGAACCCCTAGGGTTCGATCGAACTCAGGTAAAGAACTACTGTTTTAGAGGGACTCTTTCTGTCATCTGGTCTTGTTTTTGACAAACACATAAACATTATAGGTTTGAAACGCAGGAAGAATCAAAAAAAGGATCAGCAGATTCTAAATTTTCTTCTGGGCCAAGCAAAGATGGCGATTTATCTAAGCAGGAAGGAAAGGCTGAGGGTTCGTCTGACTGCAGCGCAGAAGCCATGTTAAAAAAATGTGTGAAACAAGAATCAGAATCAATTTTAACTATTTCAGAGCTATGAATGATTTAGACACTTTTACGAACCCGTGGTGTGTCAAAGGCGTCTTATGTTCTGTGTTAAATGAGGAACTCATGTTCAGTCATTGTTCGGTTTAATTCAAGTACATTTTGCCCACGTTTCAAACAAACATTTTTTTAAGTGTGTGTTCATGTTTGAGTGAATATCTCTTAGATGTTGTTAACGTAACTATCTTGTAATACCGACTTCATGAATAAATATGATTTTTTTTAAAAATCAAATCTCTCACTCTCTCTCATCCCTGAGCTATAATCAAAACTTCTTGTCAGGACAGTCACAGGAAGTTAACCTTTTGCCAACTGTTTTCACCTTCTTGTATGCTGTTAGACTGTTGTGTATAATTTGGGAAAATAGAGGAGTGATGGGAAAAGAGAGACAGAGACTGTTTTGAGAGGCCTTGACCTGAAGGTCATCCATACTATTGAGCTTAAATGTGCAGCTATCACATGCACACATAGAGGTACCCAACATAGTCTAACAGTGTGCCCGAAACTACGTTAGAGATCTTAGCCACACCTATTTGGACAGCTATGTGTGATGAAATGAAAAGAATAGAGTATTTCATAGACTATGAAATGAACTATGAACATGAAAAACAGTGAACAAACATTTTTCTACAGTTAAGGACAAAGAAAAAAGGAAAAGCTGCTTTTTAACAGCTGAACCTTCTGATGAGAAACGGGCCTCTGGACCAAAGGACACGTGGACGAGGGAGGAAACACTTGAAGTTGCTGCAATGTTCTAACAAGTCCGCCATACCAAAGACGACAACAGCCAAGTACCTTTGGCATTAGATGAGTCCTAAGAAGTCAGCTGAATTTAAAAAACACAAAAACAAACAAAAGCAATACAAGACAAGTAAGCCACTCATCTCACACGGACAGTTTCACCCTCACATGGTACACTAAGAGGAAAGACAGAAAATCAAGACCATGGTCCAGGATGTAATAACCTCCATGGAGGGCAGGGGTTCTCTGCAGGCAGCTTTCAACAAGGGAAGGGGTGAGCAGGCTGGGGGGCACAAATCCACACTTACAGGCAGAGTCTGCAGGAAGTTATCAGCTGTTTAAGTGAGAGGACACCAATACAAGAAGATCCTCCTCTAGAACACCTGGAGAGTCTTCAGAGACTTACTAGGACAACCTAGTAATAGGGAAGCATTTTGGTCCAGAGTGGACAAAACATTTTGAGATAGAATATTTACGATTTATGAGATGTAGAAAGTCGATGGACTGAAAGTTCCCAGCGTCACAGACTCATCTTCAGAATGAAGGACTCACACATAGTTTACTGCCAGCTCATTTAAAACAATGTTCACTGACCTTTCGTCATAAATTTAAAACATTTTAATATACTTCTCTTCAAATCTATCAATGTATGCATATCCATTTTGTGCATTGTCTTTTATTTGCGTATTTGTTCCATTCTAAAATTGTTTCTTACGTCTGTTATCCTCCTAATGCGTTTTTCTGTTGGTTGAATTGCTTTCTGTTTCAGTAAGGCTACACAAATGACTTTTTTTGGGGTTTGGTGTTTCCCGCTGTTGACTAGGTGAGCCATGTTCCATGCTTTTGCAAGTCATGTACTCAGGGCCAGGTGTTGAATTAACTGAAACAAAAACCTGTTGTGACAGTTCATAACTTTTTTTTAGGAGCTCTGTATTAGTAATTGCTGTTCTGGTATTTATTGTTTGAATTCCCTTAGGGGAAAGATATCGCCATATGGATAATCTACCAAATGATGCAAAGATAAGGCAATTATCTCTAATTACTTAATATCTCTATTGACAAGACATGAGTTTACCACAAATGATTCCAACTATTTTTTTTTTTTATGAGTCAGAGACGTGTTAGGCAAATAATTGCTTTTGTGTTGACGTAAGAACAGCACCTGGGAACTGCTAACGGCAAACATTTCTGAACTTTGCGAGAGAGCCTATCTTGGATGTACACGTATAAATGAATTATAAAGAAAGGAAATGTTAATGACAAAAGAAATGTTCATGTCAGACACACACCACTAAATGGTTCTCAGTGGTCATGAAGTGAGTCTTGTTCCACAGCACCTCCTCTAATCCGGGCTACACCTGTCCAGTGAGCCTCCTTGAACACGTGGGTACAAACTGTACAACAACGATCAGAGACTATAGGTCAGCAGTCAGTACCATAACCCAGAGATTCAGACTAGCAACCCACTGGACTTAAACCTCACACCTCCCACTGGTGCCTAGGTAAAGAACTTTCTCACCACCAACAGTACTCGCTGTCCTCAGGGCTGTGTGTTGAGCTAATCTTTACATGGTCTGTATACCCATGAATGTACTCCATGACACCCCACCCAACACTGTCATCTAATTAGTGTGTTAGTCCTAGAGTTTAACAAACAACCTAAGGACTTCAGGAGGCAACGATAGGACTTTTCCCACGGTCTTCAACTCCAACTAAACACATATTGTTTGTGGTCTGCCCTCCATTGAGTGCTGGTGTGTTGTGATGTTCTCTTTGACGCGGCGCTCCGAACCACGGCCAGACTTGGTAGGGTTTTTTTTTTTTTTTTCTTCTGAACCACTGCCTCAAAGCCTGCTTCAAACATGGAAAAAACACGTCACTGATGGCGTTTGAACCAGTCAAGTGGTTCATTCACCATCTGAACCAGTTCAGTGGTTTGGAATAATGGACTGGGATTAGAAACTCCGACGAGCCCCAGATGTGTTAAGATGGAAGGACGCACACCGTGCTGTTTCAATCGGGTCAATATCAATTTTATTAATATTCAGATTGTATATGAATATAAATATTCTGGTACAAATAATCAGTTCTGGGATTTAAGTGAGAATTCTGACTGTCAATGTCACCAGTGGTGAGATGCTCTTCTGTAAATCACACGCACAAACACATATGTTTAATATATTAATATTACATACACATGCATGAAGATGTAATCTCTACCTTTTATTGCTTTATTGAACCCCGCAGGAATCAATAATCATTAATCAATGTATGATAATGAATGATAATGAACACCCAGGGTCACATGTTGTCTTAGGTTCAGGGTCACATGACTAATCAGGAAGTGAGAAGTGTTGCTGGTTGCTGGGCACTGCTTGTGTGAGCTGGACTTCCTTTACAGTCAGGTACTTTTGGTCAGGGGGGGAACATTTTAACTCAATGACATTTCATTTTTACTGTTTCATTTCATCAGGGTAATTGTGTCTCTACTTTTTAAACTGACAAACTGAAGACACTGAACAAAGTCAATGAGGGGGTGGAGCAGAAAGCGGTACCGTGCATTCTTTCTCTATGTGATACACAAGGAAACAAATACCACTGAAGGAACAGAGACTTTAGCTCTCTGCACTTTTAATTGGCTGTTATGAATCACTGTAATATTCCATGTTTCTCTTAACTTCCTCCTTCTGATTCTCTTCAGGGGTTGCGCCCCCTACTGGTGACAGTGGTACTGGTGAGTGCTGGGCTTTCACCTTGAACACATCCCACTTCTCAGGTAGAACACCTTTGTTGAAGAGGACAGAAGCCAGGTAGGAGAACAACAAGATGGCAGCAATGGTGGACAGCATGGAGATGGTCTTAACTGGAGCGTACTGGACATAAACACCATCCTCCAGAGTGCATCCTGGGAAATGTATGATTGGTTCTAAACCTAATGATGGGTCTCCACTCAGCAGTCGTGACACAATTCCTACCAAAAAGCCCATAATAGCTCCGTAACCATTAGATATGCTGAAGAAGAGTACACAAACAAGTTGAGGGAAGACTATGATGTAAGCCACTTCACCTCCAAGGAACAAGAATGTCAGGATGCTGTTTTCCATGTGGGTAAGTGATGTTCCAACTACACCCACAGCTAGTACAGAGACACGGATGACCCATTGAATCTCTCTGTCTGAGGCCTGAAAGAGTTCAGAGGAAGATCAGGTGAACTGCAAGTTGATGAGCACAACAGAAAATCACAGATCATGTCAAATCGAGGAATTTGTCTACGGAAACTACAACTAACTCCACACACATCCCCGGAGGGAGATTACCGTGTTCAGCAGCTCACATAAAACATAAAGTCACTTTGTTAATATAGTCACACATAAATACCGCATAACTACCCCAACTACGGACAAAATACCTGTTTATTTGAATGGGGGAGGGGCATAACAGCACCGATCCCAGGCTAAAGCATTGAACGGGTGAATGGCTGTTGGGATGATTCATGTTTTGAAGCGTTGCATACTGTGGAAATTAGCTCCAGCTCCACCCTTTCCTATAAAATTCACCCTTGCTGCAGACCAGTCCAGCTTGGTGTCAGAGTTCACTAACAGCTACTTGCACATCTGTACCACCTCAAATTCCATGCCATTGGTGGATACTTGCTATGGTGGGGTGGACCTAGACCTGCGGCAGTCGACTCGCATCTCATTGGTCTTTGTTTATCTTTCCACTCAGGACATGCCTTCATCAGCTCACTCTACCCCCACCCAGTTTGGTCCCACTCAAAAAGAATGGCGCCATGCTCTGTTTCCATGATGGTCATGAGATGTATGAGGGCACCAGTCTTGGCACAGGTTTATACATGTAACCGTTTGTGTAACCAGGTGGTTTTCTGTTACCTGAGGTCTCAGGATGTTCTTGTAAATGTTGGAGGTGAAAACAGAAGACGCTGATAGCAAAGCCGAGTCAGCTGATGACATCACAGCAGCAGCCACGCATGCCGTACCGATAACGGAGATGAAGGGTGGGGTGAGGTGCTGCAGGGTGATGGGGAGAACTAGAGCTGCTTCCCCACGTTCATATGGAGATGGAGAACCATAGGTGGTCTGGTTCCAGTCTGAGGAAGGGACATTAAAAAAAACACAACGATGAACATACAGTATGGTCTGTTTGAGTGATCTCCACAGTCACTATTTTCATGTATTTATCAACTGTTGGGGTTAAATAAGGTACATCATGACTACCTGTAGATGCTGCAGCAGCTCCTAGCAGAATAGTAGGTATCCCAAATACAAGACTGACCAATCCAGCAGCAAAGCATGCTAACTTTGCTGTGGTTGGGGAGGATGATGACAGGATCCTCTGGTGGAAGCACTGGTATCCCTGACTTCCAAGTGCCTGAAAAGTAAGCTAAGTGGTTGGTTGTTGTGGCCTCCCTCCTCGGTGAACGCTACACATTTTTCTGTATATTATAGGAACACATTGCAACTTCCATACAAAGAACAAGAAGTCATCAGTCATGATCCAGATCTTTTTCAGCTCTGGTTGACCAATCCAGGGAGCGTTTAAGGTGTTGTTCATCAGAGTCTGACTGATGTCCAAGGTGTGAGGACTCATTATGACAAAGGGAACACAGATGGACTGAGAGAGGAAATATGAAAGATGAACACCAGACCCTTAAACACCTCAATTCAGGGTGTTGCTTTGTCATATTTTCTTAAAAGAAAATGAAACCAATGGAACTCACCAAACCAATGACTATGAGGACCAGCTGTATAACATCTGTGTAGGCCACAGAGTAGAGACCTCCCAGCAGGGTGTAGATGATGATGACAGCAGCAGAGATCCAGACACAAACAGTGAAGGTCAGATCCAGGACCACACTCATGGTTCCTCCTGTCAAACACATCCTGTCAGATAAACTTCATAAATCCTTCTGTAAATTTATATATTATATCAATATTCATTGCATGTAATTTTAGTTCTTATATCTAGTGTAGGTAGGATTTTACATGCATGTCTACATTTAATGTGTATAACATGTGCAGTGACTGTCTACACTGTACAGTTAATACATTTTTATTCCTGATTAATCTGGTAATTTGTTTCCACAGCTAATTGTTGATGGTCTGAAAAATGATTAATTTCCTCAAACATGATGTCAGCTCAAATTGTC
The DNA here is from genome assembly GCA_013358685.1 of Antennarius maculatus. NCBI lineage: Eukaryota > Metazoa > Chordata > Actinopteri > Lophiiformes > Antennariidae > Antennarius > Antennarius maculatus. The sequence goes on from CM023616.1 coordinate 21,972,152, forward strand.
CTTTTTTTATGTCACATATGATAAATCAATGCAGATAATTTCCACAATTGTATGTCTGGAACCAGCAATTGTTTGTCTACATGTTTACTTGAAGTATGGTATCAAAGGTGAATATAATATACCTAAACCAATCAGTGTTATTGGTACCAAGATCACATCGAGACAGAATGAAACCAGGCTCAGTCCAGCTGTTACCACTTTTCCATACTTGGCCATGAAAGGATCCAGGATTGTAACGCAGTTCCTTTCTCTCATTGGCTTTGCAAACACCAGACCTCCTTCATTCAAAGGACAGATAGACAGCATGAAAATTATATCTAAAAAAGATCTGGTAAAAACATTCTGAAAAAATCTTACCAATGATAAAGGACGAACTGCATGCCATGACCAAAACAGCTGTCCAGGTCAGCCCCATTGAGGGAGTGTACATCATCTCTACGGTGGCAACAATGAAGCCTCCTCCAACCAACGTGGCTACAGGACGGACAGGCACATAATCAGTGGACCTGCTTCTTGGGATATATTTACCAGTTTTATTGATGTGCTGTATTTTTTTTTTTTATTTAATCAAAGGAACTTTTTGGTAAAATTTTAATCTGCCTTCTGCACCCAATTTGCTTCTTCATTAGTCCCTTTATCAGTCCCTCAGTGGGCCAGAGCACACAGACACACATGAAGGTTCAATGCAATGCAATTAATGGAGAAAGATGGTAGAATGAAGGGTAGGGCAGGCTAAGGTAATAGATTATTTATTAAACTGTCCCACTAGTTTAATTCTGTACACCAGAACACAAGCAACAGACATTTTGTGGTAGAAATTTCACTTTGTTTGGTGTGCAATGACAAGTCTAAGTCTAACTACTACCGCCCTTGTTCTTTGGGTTTTTTGGTTGCTTACAGGTTGTGAAGCTAATAGAGGACTAACTAAATACAAAATGTTAATACAAGTCCTGTAGCACCCAGAGCAACAATTAGAGTAATAGAAAAGCAAACAATATTAGTTGTTTGATGTAAAAAAAAAAAATCAACTAATCTCACTATCAAATGGGGGGAGAAAGTTTGTTGAAAAGATCTGGTATTTGGGCTGTAGAAGAGCAAATACCCACGTCCTTAAGTTGAGACCGGTCAGTGGTGAAGAAGGAGAGTTGATCAAAAACTTGAATAGGTCACAAACCACAACGTTTCCTTTTGTCTTGTCTGCATGTATTCTCATAGTTTAACGCCATAAAAAGCGGTTAACTTTTGATGGGATCAATGCTCATTTTAGTCCTGCAGCAAAATCTTTTGTATATTTTATTGCATGCGTGTTACCATCGCCGGTCCTCTTTGGGAATTAAGTTGTCAATCTTTATTAGAGTTTCCTATTGTGTGCCAGAGAGGGACGTGCTACACCTTAGTGTATTAATAGGGAAATCAGGCGAGAGAGAAAACACAAACAGGGTAGTGGGTAGGCAGGAAGTGCTGTTAGAGTGGCAGAGACTTGAACTGTTTCATTATTTCTAACTACTTACACCCGTAATACCTAAAGTTATAAAACACTAGATTAGTGGAGGCCCTGACAGCATAGAATTGACCACCAGAGGAAAACAGTGCAGAAGGAAGATAGAGGGCCTGAGATTGTGATGTCTGAAGAGAGACTCATCGCGTTCTGACTGGATCCAACGGTTCTCAACAACTGGACTCGACAGAAGCTGGTAAGCCCTGAACCAACATGCATGTTTCAGAGTTTTAAATGTGATTTAAAGAATCTTAAAATAAGAGGGAGTAACACATTCTTTCCAGGTATCCCCAGTTTAGCATCCAGCTTCTTCACTTTGGAAAAGCTGAAGTCAGAACAAAGGTGCTTTGACTAAGGCGTTATCATCACATAACCCAAGATAGAAAAAATAAGAAATAAAAACTGATTTACCCTGACATGTGAAAATCTATCAGTGTTGAAATTCTCCATGTTTGGACATTAATGCAGACATCGAAGACAAGCCAAGAATGTTGAGGAACATTTAAAAAAATATCAAAATAATGTCTTTATTTTCTCTACAAAAAGTAATAAAAATCCAAGCATTATATGGTGGTCTTAACGGCAGTGTTGTCTCCGCTGATGTTGGACCCCAATCCCTTAGACTTCCAATTCCCATCCTTAGAAGCATGCTTTCTTAATCCTGAGTATAGTTTCCATCCTCACCTGTCATGGTGAAGACCCCCACCACCAAGTTGATGCTCCGGTTTCCCAGCAGGACCATCTCCATCCCAGTGGCTCCACTTCTCCTCTGTTTCCTTTTGGACTTGAAAGAAGCCCAGATTCCGGTCCCGAGGACCAGCAGGTAGAAAACCACCATCACTATCACTCCTGGGATGTTGACAGTCATGCTGGACTAGTGGACTGACTCCTCATTAGTGACGAGTAAGGGGATCATGGGTGCCAGTCTGTATTAAAGTTGCAGTGCATGCACTGGTTCAACTGGTTTTTGTCTGAAACTTGAATCTGTTCTGCTTTTCTGTAGAATGAACAAGACAAGACTCGTTACCATAATTACATGCACATTGAGGGTCTATCTTGCCTGCAGTTACTTTGCCTACTTGGCACATGTTCACTATTATATAACTGAATTAATACATTTATAGTTTAGTTTAGTTTATTCAGGTGTTTTTTCTTCTTTCCAGACATGTTATTACAGCAGATTTCACTTTCATCAGTGTTGGAACATCAACAACATCTGAAAAGTTTAAAAAAAAGGGTTGACAGGTAGAAGCCATTGGCTTGTAAGGTTCCCGTCCCCTAAACCAATAACACCTCTCTCATTGCAGCACATTGTCAAAAAAATTCGTACATTGCATGTCACACTTCAATATCAATTATTTTATCTTGGTGCATTGTTGTTTTAAATCGTCCATTCAGTCCAACAGGCGTTCATCTTTGCACACGTCTTTGTCAGTTCTTGAGAAGACTTGCATGTGCTGACTATTAATCCAGCTCTCGCTCAACAACTCAGTTACTGCACAAAGGTTACAGTGACATTTATTTCACAGGCATGACAACATGAAGTTTGATCAAGTCAAAGAATGAGTTGCTAGAAGAGTGAAGGAAGGTCTTGCAAGAAGTGAAGCAGTTGCAGAAAAATATGGAAGAGAAAGACCGGCGTATCGTTGCCTTGGAACAGAAAGTGGACAATTTGGAACAGAACGCTCGTATTAGTGATGTGATTATGACCGGTAAGCTGCACACATGTACATGCTGGAGGCAGGAGAAGTGGTCAAGACACCGAACACAACTCTCGTACTGTCACAGTGGAGCAACAGGTGATTTCCCAACTCAGAGATCTGGAGATAATCTTAGATCTGGAGTACATCTAAACTGAAAGGAAAAAAAAAGGTTTACATCAACAAGAATCTCAAAAAAAAGAATGCTACTTTTGCCAAAAGGCTCGTCAACTGAAGAAGAATGGGCTGATCGACAACACCTGAATGAACAAAATACGATCAATAGGGCATGACCAACCATTAAAAACTGTGTAACTACAGCAAAGCAGGAAATACTACAGCACACAGAGTATAGTATTTCACCTTCCATTTAATTTGCCCGTGTTCCCAGATGACCTCTCCACTCCAATGTTGTGTGCATCATAAATTCTCAAAAAGCCCCAAGGATTGGTCAATATTTGATTATACAAGCAACAACAAACTTTCTCAAAGAACACATAACTGTGTCTGCAGATGATCAGTGATGTTGTTTGCCACATCTATTAGCACCGTGCTCTTCTGTTGTGTGTTCAAGGAAATGAAAAGGTGTTGTGTTTCAACTGAAACTGCGTCGTGATGACTTTAGTTGGTCTTGTTTTTGTTCAAACATGAAGTGTCCATGCAAATGGACAAACATGAAAATGTCCAACTGGTGGTTAGCATACAGATTAAGATATAAGAAATTCTGATATTGATCATTTGTGACACCCTGTTTTTCAGTCAAACACCAGGCAGTAGTGACAGCCAACCAGTCCATCATGGCCGTTAACGTCCCAGGAGTGATAGTGATGGTGGTTTTCTACCTGCTGGTTCTTGGGACCGGAATCTGGGCTTCTTTCAAGTCCAAAAGGAAACAGAAGGAAAGTGGAGCTACTGGGATGGAGATGGTCCTGCTGGGAAACCGGAGCATCAACTGGGTGGTGGGGGTCTTCACCATGACAGGTGAGGAGAGAACAGTTTACTATTGTCTTACTGAAATGTGGATTCCATAAACTCATTAATATTAAAATAGGCTTCTAAATGCAGTTTTTTACTTATTTAATCAAACTTTTTTAAATGAAAATAAGAAAAAAAAAAAAAAAAAAAAAACAAGTCTGCCCTCATCAAGATTATGTATTGTGCGTTTTTTTTTTTTTTTTTTAATGTAATCTGATTTTCAGCAAATAAGGAGCTCTGAATCGACTTGGAAGTGTCAAAGAACCATTTTAAAGTCAAGAGCAGAGGTTGGTTACTCACCGCTATATGGGTTTCATCCTTCTGCCTAAGAAAAAAAGATCAGAGTGTTTCTGTTGAAATTTGGAGAAATTTGGAATAATTGTAATTTCCGTGAATTTTTAATATTATCATGTATTTTCATGAAGGAAACATTCATTTTATTATATCAAGAAAAAAAGAGCGCGATTTAGTCCGTGTCCAACCTCTGCATCTGACAGTCCAGCTGTTTCACACTCATCCTGACTGACATTTTTTTTTGTGTCCATTAATTGATTTGGTGTTTGGTGAACACATCCTGCAGCTACGTGGATTGGAGGAGGCTTCACTTGTGGAACAGTTGAGATGATGTTCACTCCCTCCATGGGACTAGTCCACGTGTTGGTCATGTTCCTGGCATACAGTTTTTCCTTTATTGTTGGTAAGACAATGTGCACAAGCCTTGACTTGCTTCTAATCATAAACAAATGACTATTGGCTAGCCTGACGTCATTTCAGAGCCATAGTAACCTGTGAAATGGGCTGTAACAGGTTTTACAGCAGATAGCTCAGGTCACTGGGTCTTGGCCTGAGGACTGGAGGGTGGCCGGTTCAAGACAAGTGTGGACCAAAAACAATGAAGTGTGAACTGGTAGTTGGTAGTTGGAAAAGTGCCAGTTCACCTTCTAAGCACTGCTTAGGTGTCCTTGAGCAACGCACCAACCCCACATGGTGCTCGTTGGTTGCTGTGTGGCTGCCTGGTGCTCTACTGTTATTCTTTCCCAATTTGCATGCCTACAGGCCCTTTGTGTGTGTGTGTGTGTGTGTGTGTGTGTATTCAAAACCTTTGTTTTGAATAGATCGTCGTCTACATAAGCTGCTTTCAAATTATTATGATGCATTCTTCTTTCTTCTCCTTTGGGCTTTTCCCTTCAGGGGTCGCCACAGCGAATCAGTGTCCTCCATCTAACCCTGTCTTCTGCATCCTCTTCTCTCACACCAACTACCTTCATGTCCTCTTTCACTACATCCATAAACCTCCTCTTTGGTCTTCCTCTAGGCCTCCTGCCTGGCAGTTCAAAACTCAGCATCCTTCTACCAATATATTCACTATCTCTCCTCTGGACATGTCCAAACCATCTCAGTCTGGCCTCTCTGACTTTATCTCCAAAACCTCTAACATGTGCTGTCCCTCTGATGTACTCATTCCTGATCCTATCCTTCCTGGTCACTCCCAGAGAGAACCTCAGCATCTTCATCTCTGCTACCTCCAGCTCTGTCTCCTGTCTTTTCCTCAGTGACACTGTCTCTAGACCAAACAACATCGCTGGTCTCACCACAGTTTTGTACACCTTCACCTGCATCCTGTCTTATAGAATTACAGGTTATTTACAGAATCAATGTTGATAATTTCTTGCATTAAAAAACAATAAAAATATGTTATTATTTCTTAAAACAGGTTGTTAGTTGATCTTAATTTTATGCATTGAATATAGTTTTCTGTTTTCATTTTTTCCTATCCTAATTACTTTCTTTTTTCTTTACCTTGATGAAGGAGGTCTCCTGTTTGTCAAACCCTTGAGAGACAGAAACTGTGTTACCATGCTGGACCCATTCCTATTCAAGTATGGGAAAGTTATCACAGCTGCAATGAGCCTGGGTTCAGTTCTTGTGGATATGATCTGGCTGTCAGCAACACTAACTAGTTTAGGTTTGTGTGTGTGTGTATGTTTACATAATGTGTGTGTGTTTTTTGTGTCCTTTTTTAAATGTGTGTGTGTGTGTGTGTGTGTGTGTGTGTGTGTGTGTGTGTGTGTGTGTGTGTGTGTGTGTGTGTGTGTGTGTGTACAGGAGGAACCATGAGTGTGGTTCTGGATTTGCCGTTCTCTCTTTGTATCTGGATCTCTGCTGCTGTTGTCATCACCTACACCCTGATGGGAGGTCTCTACTCTGTGGCCTACACAGATGTTATACAGCTGGTCCTCATATTCATTGGCATGGTGAGTCTTGATTTTTATTACATTGTTTGTATAATGCGCTCGTAGGCGAGCGGCTGGGGGCCAGGCCTCTGCCCGCGGGGCCCGGCTGGGCTCAGACCGAAAGGATGACGTGGGTCCAACCTCCAGTGGACTCACCACCCGCCGAGGAAACCGTAGGGGACGGGTGCAGTGTGAATTTGGTGGGAGTTAACAGTATGGGGCTCAACGAGCCAATCCCCAGACAAAGAGTCTAGCTCTAGGGACACGGAATGTCATCTCGCTGGGGGGAAAGGAGTCAGAACTCTTGAGGGAGGTTGAGAGGTACTGACTAGATATAGTTGGGCTCTTCTCCACCCACAGCTTGTGCTCTGGAACCCAAACCCTTGAGAGAGGCTTGACTCTCTACCGTTCTGTTGTTGCCCAAGGTGAGAGGCGGCGGGTTGGTGTGGGTTTGCTTATAGCCTCACAGCTCAGCCATCATACGTTATAGTTCACCCCATTGAACGAGAGGGTCGCGTTCCTGCGCCTACAGGTTGGGGACAGGTGTCTCACTGTTGTTTCAGCCTAAGGCCCAAACAGCAGTGCAGAATACCAGGCCTTCTTGGAGTCCCTGGGAGGGGTACTGAATAGTGCTCCGAATGGGGACTCCATTGTTCTCCTTGGGGACTTCAAACTTCTTGGTGGCAAGGCACCAAGGGGTGGATGAGATTTGCCCTCTGAGTACCTCAAGTCTCTGGATGTGCAGGGACTGTCATGGTTGACAAGTCTCTGTAACATCGCATGGCAGTACCACTGGATTGGTAGACCGGGGCGGTGGTCCCTCTTTTCAAAAAGGGGAACTGGAAGATGTGTTGCAACTAAGGGGGGATCACACTCTTCACCTTCCTGGGGAAAGTGTATTCCAGGGTACTAGACAGGAGTATTAGACCTGTAGTCGAACCACAGATTCAGGAGGAACAATGCGGCTTTCCCCGTCGCAGAACACTGGACCAGTTCTACACTCTCCATCGAGTGCTTGAGGGTTCATGGGAGTTTGCCCAACCAGTCCACATGTGTTTTGTGGATCTGGAGAAGGCATTCGATAGTGCATGTTCTACCGGGAGGAGACTTCGGGAAGACCAAGGACACGGTGGAGGGACTATGTTTCTCGGCTGGCCTGGGAACACCTTCGGATCCCACCTGGAGGAGCTGGAAGAGGTGTCCGGGGAGAGGGAAGTACGAGCATCCCTCCTGAGACTGTTGTCCCCGCAACCCGGTCTTGGATAAGATTGGTTGAAGATGGATGGATGGATGGATGTTTGTAGGGAACAAAAAAAAAATGCACACACATAAACCCAAAACAGTCCAAATGATGTCTCTTAAACTTTAATTTCTTTTTGCCGCTCAGTGGACCTGTGTTCCCTTTGTCATGATGAATCCTCACACCTTGGACATCAGTCAGACTCTGATGAACAACACCTTAAACGCTCCCTGGATTGGTCAACCAGAGCTGAAAAAGACCTGGATCATGATTGATGACTTTCTGTTCTTTGTAAGGATACAACATGAACCCCTTTTATGGCCTTCATCAAGTACAGTTCACTCTTCTTTCTGTCGATATTAGAATGATGCTGAATGTTACACATCATTGAATCAGTTTTTGGTGTCAAGGTAAAATTGATCATCTTACTGTAGATGTTTCATATTAGTTGGATGTGAGTGTCAAGATCTTGAGTAAATCAAGTAGTTTCCTGGTTTATTTTAAGGCACTGGGGAGTTTGGCATTCCAGGCCTTCCACCAGAGGACCCTTTCAGCTTCTTCTCTGGCCTCAGCCAAACAAATCTGTTTTGTTGCTGCATTCCTCTTACTCATATTTGCAATACCAGTGGTACTGCTGGGAGCAGCCGCTGCATCCACAGGTAAGAAGGACGTACCTTAGGATAAAGATCCGTTGTTGTTGTTTTTTTAGAAAGGGTATATGTAATGTATATAATTATATATTAGTATATTACATGCATTTTTATAGATGAATTCCTGTTCCAAAGTTCTCAGTGGACATGAATGGCCACATTTTTAAAAAATGCGTGTTATGTGGACAAAACAAAAATGGCATCAAGACTTTTGCAATTATTAATAATTTGGAGGTAGATCTGACCAAGATGGGAGGGAATGGTTGCTTTTGATGAGACTGGACCCAAAATAAAGAATATCTACAGTGCACATGTGGACTTTAGAGGTCCCATATTATTCTTTTTTAATTCATGTCATTCAGCTGCCAGATGTCCAACTACACTCTATTTGTAAAATATTGCCCCAAACTGATCGTGGTCCTCAGTATCTTTGATTGTTCCGTGTTAATGGGCGTTCTTCTGAACTCCCTCTATCGCCACCCCCTTCCCCCCTCTGAGCTCCCTCTATCAACACCTCCCTTTAAAGACATTAGTTGATGTCTTTAATGCAGTCATGTGTATCACATTAAAGGACACATACATGTACATGTACAATGTTCTTTGACAGGAAGTTCCACCCAGGCATGTTGCAGAGACCTGATTCTGTCTGTTTAATGCTTCTGGTTACTTTAGCTTTCTACACTATATAGAAAGTGCCATGGCCTCTTTGTGCCCCTCCCATCACACTTTCTCTCCGCCTGTCTCCCTCCCACCTCATCAGGGAGATCCACCTCACCTGTGGCCTCATCTATAAAAGCATAACCTTTCCAAGACGGTGTCGTCTACCTCCTGAGTGACTGTTTCTCATGACACCCAGTGTAGTTTTGTTTGGTTTGCTGGTGTTCTGTGTCACTTATAGTCCACTCTTTATATAAATTCAGTTAAATGTGCTTTGTTAACGTCGGGTCTTCCTCTTGAATGAGCTAAGCATAACAGCAACAGTTAGCCATCCATGGCTTGCAGCACTCGATACGGTGAGAGTGCCAGCAATCGCATATGAGCGGTAGTGTGAGGTGGAGAGATGTTTAGAGATGGGGGGTCAGCAGTGGCCTTGAGATAAAAGAAATGTGACAAAGTTTATTATGACAGTAGCACAACTTCCTGTCGGTTTGGGTCTAGCATCAAGCCTCTGACCTCAATCACTCCTCACAGACACATATTCACACAGAAACACAGAGAATGATTAAATTAAGTTTAAAAATCCTTTATTAGTCCCCTATAGGGAAAATTATTTTTCTAATCGTGTTTGAATCATTAGATTGAAAGTAAAATAAAAGTAAGAAGTATTGTCGAGTAAATAGAAGGCCGGAAAAGCAGAGGTAATGACACAATGGTGAGGACAGACATGGATGAGTACATGTCTGGTATTATTCACCACGTCACCTCTCAAACGGACTTTGGAGCCCAGGTTGTGTAATAGTATTTTGTGTTTAGCGTTACAAACAACTCTGATCTTACAAGCAACACAGTGAGGGTGGAGACCACCGCATGATGATGATGAGTTTTCAGTGTCTCTCCTTTTATGCCCCTCTGTCAGACTGGAACCAGACCACCTATGGTTCTCCATCTCCATATGAACGTGGGGAAGCCGCTCTCGCTCTCCCCATCGCCCTGCAGCACCTCACCCCCACCTTCATCTCCATCATTGGTATTGGATGTATAGCAGCTGCTGTGATGTCATCAGCTGACTCTGCTTTACTTTCTTCAGCTTCGCTCTTCACCAATAACATTTACAAAATTATCCTAAGGCCTCAGGTATATACCAACAAATAAAAACGTCAGTACTGCTCCCCATTGGAAGTAGATTTTATGATCACAATGGGAACTGCCCTAAGTGATATCTTTCTATCTATCTATACATATTTAAATGTCTACACACACATTGATCTAATTTTTTCCCACTTTACTTTCTCTTGTAGGCATCAAACAGAGAGAACCAGTGGGTGGTCCGTCTCTCTGTGGTGATTGTGGGTGTAGTTGGAACATCTCTCACCATCCTAAATCACAGTATCATAATATTCTGGTTCCTCGGCAATGACGTGGCTTACATCATAGTTTTCCCTGAACTTGTCTGCGTCCTGTTCTTCAACATTTCCAATGGTTATGGGGCTATAATGGGCGCACTGGTGGGACTGGTATTAAAACTGCTGAGTGGGGACCCAGCAATAGGATTGGAACCAGTCCTACATTTCCCAGGATGCACTCTGGAGGATGGTGTTTATGTCCAGTACGCTCCAGTTAAGACCATCTCCATGCTGTCTGCCATTGCTGCCATCTTGTTGTTCTCCTACCTGGCTTCTGTCCTCTTCAACAAAGGTGTTCTACCTGAGAAGTGGGATGTGTTCAAAGTGAAAGCCCAGCACTCACCAGTACCACTGACACCAGTAGGTGGCGCCACCCCTGAAGAGAATCAGAAGGTGGAAACCAAAAGAAACATGAAGCATTAGTGATTCATCACAGCCAATGAACAGTGCAGAGAGGTCAGTTTATATTCCTTCAGTGGTGTTTGTTTCTGTTGTGTGTCACATAGAGGGAGAATGCACCGTACCGCATGGCTAAAAGTACATCAAACAGAGCTCTGTATCAAAAAAAAAAAAGTATTGTCATAAACTACTGTTTTTCTTCCCTGTAATAAGTAATCACCCCTACAGTAATTTCATTTCAAATTTGTTTGAAATGAAATTTAACCTCTTATTTTACCAGGTAATATCAATTGAGTGCAACTTCCCATTTACAATAATTACCTGGCACGAGAAGAAAAATATGAATAAAAACAGACAAAGGAAAAAAAAAATGTTTTGAGAGAAATGTTTGGGAGACAGTGAACCTGTGGGAAATGACTAGGTATGTTCGGCAGCTTGAGCTAGAATGTTCACATAGTATGGGGCACTACAAGGGCCACTTCCAGGAAATGGTCAAGGTTGATAATTCCTCCAGGAACCCAGGTGGTGGAACAATCATGTTATTCCTGTGTGATGGTGATTCTGTCAGTAAGAAAAAGCAACTATAAAAAAAAGAGAATTCTCTACCTGCAGTTTGGTCGAGACAGATAGTCAACGGTCAGACAAATTCATAATTTTAAACAATTAAACAAGTTTGGTGAGGAAAAATTCATAACTAATCCGTCTAGCAGGTTCGAGCAATAAAGAAAATGACATTTCCTCCTTATGGGAGGGTTTGACTATTACCCTATCCTTTACCTGGCATGTATCACTTGGGATGTGTCTAACCAATTGTTGACACCTACTTTTTTGTCATCTGTCATGTCAACAGAGGACAGTTGACTCCACACGGACTATTCAGTCAGTAGTCCACTGTCAGTTACACAAGCAGAATCAATGATAACATACCAACACCATCACAGGGGATAAGAAGCTGATCTGCACCTCCAAGGGGAGTATAATGGCACTAACTACAGCAACAACATGGAGATACTACCAGTGTGAAGATTCTAGCCATATTGCATGTGGATTTGCTAGTCTGGAGACACCTAACCAGGCAGACCGACAACCATAGACGCAATCATGACCTGAAGGACTTTGTTCATTCTCCAAGAATGCTGCCTAAAGCAGGTCGGAACATGAAGAAAACACACGCATATAGACATAAATGCACATATGATCAGACTTATCACGACTGAAGAAGAAGCAATGTTGTCAGCATGTCCCAATTGTGTCATGAATCAACATGCAATTGTTGAATGGGCTAAGTCACCACGTTACACTCCGATCTTCCCTGCCGAGAACCAAATGAGAACTGGAAACACGTCTGAAGAGTTCAGACCTGTAAATGCAGCTGCAAATCATCCACCCCAAAGTTGAATCAAATGCTGAAACAGGTTCCAACACATCCTGCTGGTTTATTGTTTGATTGAATGATTGTTTGATTTAGAAAATGCTTATGTTGACCTACCCTTACCCTGCTTGTATTTTGATAATAAACATTTATATGCATATCGACAAGTTCCACAGGGTTTTGCCTCAAACCCTTTTCTGTTAGTTGCTTGTGGATGAGAACACGTCGCATTGGCAACTACAGTGTGATAGAACAACTGTTCTGTAGGTAGATGTCTTGCCAGTGTCTTCCTCCACATACGAGATTGTCAACGTCAATATTTTGCAATTCAAACTTCATCTAGTTAAACAACCAGTTTAACTCCGCAGACATTTAAATTATATCTGGACTGAACCCAAACGTTCTTGGGTGAAACAAATTTCTGCTCCATCTGAACAAAAGCATCTAAAAAATTTTGAGTTGAGCTATGAATTCCTCCATTTTTATACTAAGGCAAGGCGAGCAGAAAAAAACAAATGAATGGCTGCACTTGACCTACTGCCTATAGACTGGAGCTTGCTGTCAGTTATTCTGCGACCGAGGAGTCCCAAGAAGAATCCCTGGGATCAGGGTGATGGTCCCTGCCAGATATTTAGACTTGTTCTACTTTCCTGCTACTTGTCCGACTGCAGATCTGACATAATATACTTGGAGACAATGAAATGGATTAGCTGTTTGTGAACTATTCATTTTGAGACTTTAGTCAGGCAAGAAATATTTTTTTCTTTTAATTTTATTACGTGTATTAATCCCCAAAGGGAAATTAGGATTCCACTCTACACGTGTCTAGGTACAGGCCTGTAACAGTTGAGGTCAGAGGAAAAGAGGGAGGACTGTGACTAGTCATGTCCAAATGAGGTTTTGTGAGGCTTCAAACCCTTTGGGACAATTGTGTTCAAAACTTGCTCATTACTCAAAGCTTCATCCATTGAGAATGTGGGCGCTCTCTACTGGCAGAGTGGCTGTACTGCAGTCATGTTCTTTGCATGTACTTGTAATATAAATGTATACATATGTGTTTGTGCATGATTTACAGAAGAGGACTAGGGCCACTGGAAAAAAACAAGGTCTGTATTGTGAGATTAAAAGTTAGATTTCTGACTTTAATCTCAAAACTGACTTATTTTCCATCATTATTTGTTTCAATGTTTATATTCTTTTACAATCTGAAAACTAATCAAATCAACATTGTCCCGATAGGCGCACTGCGCTGTTTCAACCATTTTCACACATCTGATTGAAACCAATAAATTGGTTCTGCTACTAGATGAACCACTTGACTGGTTCAAACAGTCACATTGTTTTTTCTTTGTTTGAAGCAAGCTCCGATGCAGTGGTTAAAAACCCCCCCAAAAAACTACAAAGTCTGGGGCGTGGTTTGGGGCGCCGTGTCAAAGGGAACATCACTACTTGCCACAGATTTCCAGTCAGAAGAGAAACATATGAGTTGCCAATCAAAACTGTGGAAGACTTTATCTTCAGCACTTTTCTGGAACTTCTTGTGGTCATCGCCTACATTGCCTGAAGGGGAGCCAATCAACAGATGACTGACTGAGAAAACCTGGCTCTGGTTTTAATGACCGATCAGGTTCAAGGAAGGGGCCGATGCGATTCTTGGCCCAGAAACCTTTCAGTGGGGCGTGTTTACCAATAAAAGTGCTAAATGACTCTTCCAAATAAGACCAGACATCATTCGTAGAGGGGGCGAGGTCAATTCTCTACCACGTTACTCATGCCCAGTCATGTAGAAATAGACTTAAAGGTTCAGAAGAGTCGCCAGGTATGCTCCTCCTGGAAAGACATAAAAGCAAACCTGCACTGATAGACGATATAATAATAATAATAATAATAATAATAATATAAGATCATTATTATTAATAAATCATACACACAGAATTATAATTCAGAGCACTTAACAAAGCAAACAAAAGACTGAGCTGACGGCTCATGTCATAGCTTCATATGACAGGCAAAACAGGATTACAACTTTTGAACTATTTTATATTCACACAGTGGATTAGGGAAAAAAACAGGATTTGAATCCCCAGTATGAATCTCACACGTAGCTGAGTCAACAACGATGTTGACTTTGAAAAATTTGAACTTTCCCAGACAGACTGACAAGACTGTCACAACGTGCCTTTTAAGAAAATCTCTTGAAAGACGAGGTTAGTGTTTGTCCTTTTTATTCAATGATTTCCAGCAAATATTTTTGTGTACTAAAAGTACGCTCATCTATAAAATATCAGTTTGCTTCCCAAAGTAACCAGTTTTTACTTCGGAGGGTAGCAGTTTGACTCAGATTTTTTATTCTATCTTGACTTAGTCTCAGTCTCTCAGACATCAGCAACCAGGGCAGAAAGTCAACCAGTCCATCATGGCTGTTAACGTCCCAGGAGTGATAGTGATGGTGGTTTTCTACCTGCTGGTTCTTGGGACCGGAATCTGGGCTTCTTTCAAGTCCAAAAGGAAACAGAAGGAAAGTGGAGCCACTGGGATGGAGATGGTCCTGCTGGGAAACCGGAACATTAACGTGGTGGTGGGGGTCTTCACCATGACAGGTGAGGAGGGAACAGCTGACAGAACTAGTAAACTCCTTCAACTCATGAATCGTAACAAAGTTATATAACATTATGAATTGTACCTTTCGTTACACAACTTCTATATAGTACCAGTGAGATTTTTACAGATCTGAAGCTCTACCTGCAAATAATTTGTAAGGACTGTCTACATTTCAGTGTTGAAACAGATTAGAAAAGGTGCTGCCATTTGTTCTTCATCTGGAGAAAGGGAGAGAGAGAGAGAGATTGGCAGATAGGCCAGTTTGAGTTTCATGTCCATAGTGCGCTGTCGCTGAATTGGGGGCGGGATTTCCAGGCCTTTGGATATCCTGTCTTCCATCCGCGTTCTCCACCTGTGGAACAGAGGCACAGAGACCGCGGCAATGTCGTGCAGACAGAGAGTGTGATTTGACAGTCGTAGTAATAAATTCTAGGAGTAGTAATAAAATTCTAAAAGCATAGCACCTTTGCATCTCCAACCATGATGTTCCACAGAACTAGAAATGTACAGCATAGGGGTCCGTTAGTGAAGCATGCCTCTGGAAAAGTTGTAGCTTTGCCCAAAGGCAATGCTGGGGGCAAGTATTTGACACTTGACTGAATCTTTTCCTTGAAAGCTGTCATTCAGTGCATTCAGATCCTGTATGTCAGTCAGAGAAGCCAAGTCTGCCATCCATTCGGTGTTGGGCATTTCTACATTTGTTGTTCCTTTTCAGAAAGAAACTGTAGAATTTCACAATTAAGAAAAAAAATACTCCTCACATTATTGTAATATACAGAATTTCATCTCCATATTCAGCCTGTATTTGAGTTCCTTCAATGTTTCACACGATCGCTCTCAGTTGATATGCATTAGCATGTACAAATATCAACAGTATTGTTTTAGCAAAGAGACACTGCCCTGGGCCAGAGCAATCTCTCATCCTGTCAAGATGCTAAAGTAAATCTGCAAAGCTTGCTCATCAGGTTGTCTCTAATAGGTTCACAGGAAGGAAGGATGTCAATGACAGCAGGAAAGAGATCTAGAATGACTTGAGCCTCCAAAGTTCAGTCCCTGGATTTTGCTCAAGCTTTTTTATCTAGTGTGAGGTTTTATGTAGTGGTTAGTCCAAGGGTATCGATAAACTTCAAACTACAGTTCAATATCTTTTGTGCCATGAATTTAGAAACAAAAATAAATATGTACTTTGTCTGCACCCAATACCTACCTTAGACTTCCTATTTTGAAGACCAGCCATGACACAGTCATCCTAACAGTCAAAATATAATTTCCTCCATAGTGTGCCTATTAATTAAATTACTCATTGTGTGTTTGGTTTGTTGAAAATTTGTGTTAGACATGCAACATTCATGGAAAGTAACTTGAATAGATGTGTCTTCATCCCGTAGCAACGTGGATTGGAGGCGGTGTCATTGTTGGCAGTGTTGAGATGATGTACACACCATCCATGGGACTGACCCGAGTACTATTTGTGTTCCTGTCATTCAGCTCAACTTTTATTATCGGTAAGAGTTTTAGTACACCTGGTAGAACAGTGTTTGTGTGAATGTGTAACTTAACCAGTGGGTTTGACAATGACATAGAGTCACACTAATATGTACCCCCATCAGTCGGTTGTTTTCAACAATTACTTCCTTTTTGAATTTCCTCAGATGAATTGAGGGAATGTCTTACCATGTTATAATATTCTGAGAGGAAGAACAGTCAGGCAGCTGTAGATGTGGACAAAGTCAATTAGTCCACCTGTTTGTCATCAGCTGGTACTTCCCTGCTCCTCGAGCCCCACCCCTCCCTTGCAAACAGCAACTTTAATTTGTGGAGATGATGGTGGACTCCTACCTCACAGGTAGGTTACCTGATGGGATGACCAGGCTGGGGACAGCCTGACAAACTGGGACAGTCTTGGCTCCCCCCTGTTTCACCTCTAGACAAGTGACTTTCAACACCTGTCAGATTCCTGTCAGGTAACCAGCACATGATTTATAGATTTAATGATTTCAAGTCACTTTAGAAAACAATTAAAATGTGATTAATAAGCAGTCCGAGCAGGATGTACATAACAAATTTTGTCAATGAAACAAAGAAGCTTTTCTTTATCGAAGACATACTTCTCTTTAAAAACTCTGGATTTAAGAAAATTGTTAATCAAGCTGGTATATACTGCATCTTGGATATCTTTTCTTTCCCTTCATTTATTTTAAATTGTGTTTCAATGAAGGAGGTCTGCTGTTTGTCAAACCCCTGAGAGAATTAAACTGTATGACGATGCTGGACTCTTTCAACATCACATATGGAAAAGTAATAATGGCTGGAATGAGTCTCATTTCAATTTTCATTGATCTCATCTGGCTGCCTCCAACACTCACTGGATTAGGTACAGTGTGTATATTGAAATTTCATGTATTTACATATGCATGAGGTTATATCCAGCACAATCTATCAATGTGTTGATTAAAACATAGTGAAACCTCGTTGTCCTACTATCTGTCAGGAGGAACCATGAGTGTGGTTCTGGATTTGCCGTTCTCTCTTTGTGTCTGGATCTCTGCTGCTGTTGTCATCACCTACACCCTGATGGGAGGTCTCTACTCTGTGGCCTACACAGATGTTATACAGCTGGTCCTGGTTTTAGTAGGATTGGTGAGTTATGAGTTTAACAGGCATAAAATATTAAACGACTCTTGTTAATTCCATGTATTATTTTCTTCATTTCTCTCTCAGTCCATCTGTGTTCCCTTTGTCATGATGAGTCCTCACACCTTGGACATCAGTCAGACTCTGATGAACAACACCTTAAACGCTCCCTGGATTGGTCAACCAGAGATGAAGAAGATCTGGATCATGATTGATGACTTCTTATTTTTTGTAAGGAAACTACATCATGTCCTTCATCAAACAGAATTCACTGTTGTCTATAAGTGGTCAATGTCAGATGTATTTAAAAGACTGAACTGTTGTTCGGTACCTAAAGAATCGGTGTGTGTCACAATGAAATTCACTATCAACTGACTGTTTGAACTTGAAATTAATGTAGATGCAAAGTATTCAAGTCTCCAGTTTATTTTCAGGCCCTGGGGGGTTTGGGATACCAAGCTTTCCACCAGAGGACCTTGTCAGCTTCTTCTACTGCTTCAGCAAAGATCTCCTGTTTCGCTGCAGCTTTCGTCCTACCCATATTTTCGATACCTCTTATACTTATTGGAGCAGCTGCTGCATCCACAGGTAATAATGATGTATCTGGAAATACTGGTCTAAGCCTTTCTAAAACTAAGATCATTTGATGATTCAACCACAGTCTTCATCTATCATTTGTCATTTTCCATTGTAATCAGACCTTTGTTTTCATGTCATGTACAGCTGGGTGTCCGCCTGTTGCTAACAGGTCTATTGGAGCCCATCTCCAACAGACCTGAAAAGCAGCTTACACCTGTGAGATGACAGGTTTTCATAGTTAACCGCATCTCATGACACACATTTTAATTAATCGATTTAATTTTAACAAAAAATATTGCATAGCCTGCACCATTATAGACCCTGCTCCCCCTTGAACTTCTACAGTACCTTATGGTGAAGTTCAAGGAGGAGCTGGGTCTCCCCCTTGAACAACAGGAGACAGAAGGAATAACGTCTACTCCCGTTTAGAGCCGGAAGTATCGTAGGTATATAAACAGTGACCACAGTGATCTCCATCCATCAAAGAACTTTGTGATGTGCAATCTTTCAAGTTTTTTTTGGTAATGACTAAAATTTATCTTTTACTTGGAAGCAGCCATTTTTGATTAACTACCTTCACAGCAATTTTCCTTGAACATATTTTTTCAGCCCAAATTGTGTAATCCCACCGGAAATTACTGTTTAGTGTCATCATTTTTTAAATTTAATCTAGCCAATTCAATAGGACTGCCAAAAATAAGCACATCATGTGATGATGCTTTAAGTCTTTCATTGTCTTTTGTCCAAATCTCAGACTGGAACCAGACCACCTATGGTTCTCCATCTCCATATGAACGTGGAGAAGCTGCTAAGGTTCTCCCCATCACCCTGCAGCACCTCACCCCACCCTTTATCTCCATCATCGGTATTGGGTGTGTGGCTGCCGCTGTGATGTCATCAGCTGACTCTGCTTTACTTTCTGCATCTTCTGTCTTCACCAATAACATTTACAAGAACATCCTGAGACCTCAGGTAAGAATACAACTTCAGATACAGAACTGGCAAGAGTTCCAAGAATGTTTCTTTAACCATACTCTTCACAATAATAAATATTATTTTCCAGAATATCACTGTGCAGTTGTGAATTTGTGACATTTTTTTTTAAAAACAGGTGAAACAGGAGGCAAGAAAGCACAAATTAAGTCAGAACTGATGTCACAGAGAAACAATGTAGAAATAAAGTAGTGGGAAGTCAGAAGAGTAAGTCACTCAATGTTCAGATGATCTTTATCTTCTCCTCCAGGCTTCGGACCAAAAGAGTCAGCGGGCGGTCAGGGCTTCTGTGGTGGTCATAGGCGTGGCTGGAGCTTCTCTCACCATAGTGAATGACACTATCACGGTGTTCTGGTTCCTTGGTTTTGAAGTGTGCTACACCATCATTTTCCCTGAACTCCTCTGTGTTCTGTTCTTCAACATCTCCAATGGTTATGGGGCTATAATGGGTGGACTGGTGGGATTGATGTTCAAGCTGCTGACTGGAGATCCATCACTAGGATTAGAACCAGTCCTACATTTCCCAGGATGCACTCTGGAGGATGGTGTTTATGTCCAGTACGCTCCAGTCAGGACCATCTCCATGTTGTCCACCATTGCTGCCATCTTGTTGTTCTCCTACCTGGCTTCTGTCCTCTTCAACAAAGGTGTTCTACCTGAGAAGTGGGATGTGTTCAAAGTGAAAGCCCAGCACTCACCAGTACCACTGTCACCAGTAGGGGGCGCCATAGAAGAGAACAAGAATGAGGAAATGAAGAGAAACAACTCTCAAAGTGAGACATTATAGCCAAAGATGAAAAAATGTGTACCTGTGTGTTCAGTAGTGTGTTTATCTCATGTAGTATCCACAAAACTACTCAATCGTTGAAAGTGAATCGCACAGATCTGTATTCTGATGTTGGTCATTCACCTGAAATAAATATGTCTTCTTGCATTTACGTTGTAATGTTTGCGTTTCCTGTTGAAAGGACTAAAAATAATGAATTAGGGCATAATTAGTAACATTCAAGTAATTACTATATGTAGTTTATTAAAGTTGTCTAGGAGTCCCACATACTGTAGTACATTTATGAAGTATTCCATTGTCCATTTGACCACCTGGTTGTCAATACCTGCTCTGTCCAGTTTTCAACCCCTGTGATACTGGCATGATGGTATCAAATACACTGAAGAAGACATTAGGTGCTCTTTGTTGTGTCAGAGTGAATTATTTCAACAAAATCAACCAGATTTCTTCACTGAATTTGAAGCTTCCAGAAAACGCATGACCTTCAAAGTGGTGCACTGGTTTGTCCAACTTCATGGCATTATTCATGAATTCTGAGAAAAATGTTTATGGGGCGTGTTTACGCCCAGATGGGACAGGTTATGTCCATCATTACTGTCCTCACCGATCTGTCTGTCAATCTCACATTCCGTTTTTCCTTCATTCGTGAACAAAACTTCAAGACACTTAAACTCTTCCACTTGGGGCAAAAATTCTTCACCGACCCAAACAGGGCAGACCACTGTTTTCCAGTTGAGCACCATGGCTTTGGATATGGAGGTGCTGATCCCCATCCCACTTGAGTCTCTCCAAGAGAACAGGTGCATGTTGGACTTACAGCCAACAATCCAAACCAAGCTCTGGCTTCAGTAATACACTGACCAGACAGCCCTAAGCAAAGGGCCCCAAACCCCACACTCCTGAGGCACTCCCCACAAGAAACAACAAGGAACACAATCAAATGCCTATTCCTAAGCCCAAAAACACATACAGTATGGACTGGTTGGGCAAACTCCCACGAACCCTCAAACACTCTATGGAGAGGGTTCCAGGGCCGGTCCAGTGTTCTGTGACCAGAACGAAAACCACATTGTTCCTCCTGAATCCACAATTTGACAATCAGTCTAATCCTCCTCTTCAGTACCCTGGAATAGACCTTCCCCAGGAGGTTAAGGAGTGTAATCCCCCTATTGTTGTAATACAACCTCCAGTCCCCCTTTTTTGAGTAGAGGGACCACCACCCCGATCTGCCAATCCAGACGTACTGTCCCTGTTCCAAGGGGCTTGGCAACCACCTTGGTGACTACAGCCTGGGTGATGGACAAGTCCACCTCTGAGACCTCAGCCTCTGCTCCCTCTGTGTAAGACATGGTAGCAGGATTGAGGACATTGTCAAAGTATTATTTCGAGGTCAGCAGCTCTCCGCCTCTACTGTAAACAGTGTTGGCTGTGCACCGCTTTCCCCTCCTGAGGCGCCGAATGGTTAGCCAGAATTTCAAGGCTGACCTATCGTACTCCTTCATGAACAGCCCGAACTCTTCCTCCCTTTTTATTATCGTTCACTGGCGTCAAACTTAGGAATAAACTGGATAATGAAGTTAGGAGTGTGGGAACTCAAAGTGCCGTTAAAAAAGCATTTAAAAACATGATTTTGCAAGGTTATATTTCTGACGTAAACGATGGTTAAAGGACTGCACTGTTGTGGTGAATTAAACTTCATGTTGTCAGGCCTGTGAAATAAATGTCACTGTAACCTTTGTGCAGTAACTGAGCACATGCAAGATGTTATGACTGCTATGAAATTGGACTCTTCTCAAGAACTGAAAAAGACGTGTGCAAAGATGCACATCTATTGGACTGAATGGATGGATTAAAACAATAATGTACCAGAACAAAATAATTGAAATTAAATTGTGACATGCAATGTCTGAATTTGGTTGACAAAATGCTGCAATGAGAGAGATGTTGCTGATGATTTAGTGGACGGGAACTTTACAAGCCAATGGCTTCTACCCATCAACGCATTTTTTTTTCTTTTCGAATGTTGTTGTTGATGTTCCAACACTGATAAAAGTGAAATCTGTTGTAATAACATGTCTGGAAAGAAGAAAAATAAAGAAAAATAAAAAATACCCGTTTTTGCTGTAGTACACCTGGTCTATACTTGCACATAAGTCAAATAAGAGAACACCACTTGTGTCTGGATCAGGGCGGCAATTCATCCCAATCACCCCTTTTCAGGTCTCACTGTCATTGCCCACGTGAGCGTTGAAGTCCTCAAGAAGAACAATGGAGTCCCCAGTGAGAGTACTATTTAGCGCCCCTTCTAGGGACTCCACAAAGGCCAGGTATTCAAGACTGCTGTTTGGCCCATAGGCGAGTGAGACACCTGTCATTTGTCAGGTGCAGTGATATGACCCTCTCGTTCACTGTGGGAAACTCCAACATATGACAAGTCTGTTTGTCCTTCTATTTCAAGTTTTCCAGATAACAGCTGTGTGTTCTAAACGTTCAAGTAATCATGGCATTTCAGTTTACTTCTGAAAAAAATTGAGAAACTTGATGCAACTTTTTATTTTCCATCAGAGGGCGTAGGTATAAATATAAGGAAATTGTGACACACCCAGTCTCTCTGACATCAGCATCAAATGCAGACAGTCAACCTGTCCAACCAGTTAACATGGCAGTCAAAATAATGAAAATGGACGGAACTAGTTTTTCAAGAGTCGTTGGTGCACAACAGGTTTATGAATCTCTATTAACTCGTTGAGTGTTTCAGACATCAGCAACCACTGCACACAGTCAGATTGTCCATCATGGCCGTTAACGTCCCAGGAGTGATAGTGATGGTGGTTTTCTACCTGCTGGTCCTTGGAACCGGAATCTGGGCTTCTGTCAAGTCCAAAAGGAAACAGAGGACGAGTGCAGCCACTGGGATGGAGATGGTCCTGCTGGGAAACCGGAGCATCAGTGTGGTGGTGGGAATTTTCACCATGACAGGTAAGGAGAGAACAGCTGACAAGACCTGAAGTAAATAATTGCAAAGCCTACTGACTCATGAATCTTGAGAAAAATACCTTTACCAACACAATTAAAATTTTTACACAAGTAAACAAACTTTCATTTCCATTTTCAGTTTTTTCATCTAGATGATTAGCAAATGTCAACTCTTTTTCTAATCTGTTTAAATATCTTGCAAATATAAACTATTTGCAATGTACATCTTGTGAGAGAAATATTCATATTAGACTTTTCGGAGACATGCCTCTGGGACATGACGAAGTATTTCTAACAATCTTAGCTGGAATGTCATTCAAACAAGTCAGGGGCAAGTAAACTGACCCTGAAAGGACCCTTTCTAGGAAGCCAGGTGTGGACCATATGAGTGTTGTAACATGTAAATCTTTGTTGGGATGGGCTTGAATGGGTACCAAAGACAAAATGATTTTAACAACACTCTCAAAGTGCTGTCAGAGTGTACTGGAATGTATTGAAGAGATCCGATTCACCACATTAATAATCTTCAACGAATTAGCAACTCCCTGTGGACCAGGAAGGATCTCACTTATAGCGTTCAGCTTTGTAAAAAGCCAACATGTGCTATAAAAGTTACTTGTGGTTTCACGGTTATTCATAACAGTACAAACAGAATTAAAACAGGTTCCTATGAAACCACGCAACAACTTTTTATTTTTTAAATGAGAAAGTCACTTTGCAAGGAGGATTGTATGCATCAGCCTCCTTCCTGTTTACTGTATACTTATCATTCTGTGGTTGATTGGCGGACATTGTTCATCTCAACATATTAAAAGCCTGTTCCTCACCCTTCATTATTTTTTGTGATTGAGAAGCATGAGGACAACATGAATATTTGAGTGGACAGGGATGATGGCATTGGCAGAGAGCAGAGCACCACTGAAACCTGAAGGTGGGGTTTAAATAATAACACAGCACCAGGGCCAGGTTCTCCAAATCAAGGTAACTCCAACCATAGGTGTACGTTTAAACGAAGCACCAACTCAGGGGGATTTCACATACAGTAGTCTTTCTGCTTGAAGCCACACATAACCAGAATCAGAATCTTTATTTGTCATGCTGACACACATTTTCGCATGGGACAGCAAGAAATACCCCTCTGAAGGTCCCAGTTAACATCTGATGGTGCAAGTCAATTTCAAATTTCCCTGATGGAACCTCCTTCAGGGATCACTAAAGTTACTACTACTAGTAGTAGTACTACTACTACTAAGTCTATCCATGTTAATGGACATCCACATGTCAACTGTCAGGCGGACAGCAGAAGCCCAGCCCTAAGGCCTTCTCATTCGGTGCCTTGTGCTTGTCCTCAACCATATTCCCCAAGGACTTCCTATCAGAGGTTATGTAGGCGGGGTTCAAAAGGGTAATAAAGGCCTAAGAGTGACATTTAGTAAAATGCAGCTCATTAGGTAAACATGCATTGATACTCTGCATGCAACAGAACCACCAGCCACCATACCCTGAAACCTTTTTATACCACAATGGAAATTGTTTGCACACCCATTACATCATATCCACCAATGCAGCGTCAAGCATTTGCTTTTTTGACACTGCAAAAAATTCAGATGAAAATCAATGCAGCGCAAACCTGCAAAATGTAAACTATTTGTATATCATATTAGGTAGGTATATAGGTATATCATATGAGACTTTTCGGAGACATGCCTCTGGGACATGACGAAGTATTTAAAGCAATCTTAGCTGGAATGTCATTCAAACAAGTCAGGGGAAGGTAAACTGACGCTGAAAGGACCCTTTCTAGGAAGCCAGGTGTGGACCATATGAGTGCTGTAACATGTAAATCTTTGTTGTGATGGGTTAGGGTTAGGGTTCCACACAATGTTGGGTGTTGGAGATGTGTGAACGCAGCCGTTCTACTTGGTGACGGTTGCAGCGAAAGGGGAACTGCAGTACTTGGATATGGCGGTGTGAAGTTCTGACTTGCAAACATCTGTAGATGTTGGTAAGTCAGGTGTTGACATCTGACGATT
Organism: Antennarius maculatus; assembly: GCA_013358685.1. Taxonomy (NCBI): domain Eukaryota; kingdom Metazoa; phylum Chordata; class Actinopteri; order Lophiiformes; family Antennariidae; genus Antennarius; species Antennarius maculatus. Next base: position 21,996,886 of record CM023616.1, read on the forward strand.
ACCTTTGTATTTTAGACATGCAATAATGATGACATGCAATGTTAATAGTTATGTGGTCATCTCTCCCATAGCAACATGGCTTGGAGGAAGTGCCATTGTTGGGAGTGTTGAGATGATGTGCACGCCATCCATGGGGCTGATCCGGGTGATTCTTCTGTACCTGGCTTACAGCTCAACTTTGATTATTGGTTAGTTTTGTTTTCCCTTGTATAAAAGTGTGTGCGTGTAACATAACCAGTGTGGTTTGACAATGACATATAATCACACTAATATTTACCCTCCATCAGTTCGTCAGTTGTTTTCACCTCTGTTCAGGCGGTTGGGCTGCCTGCTTTCACTTCACTTTTTTCACTTCACTTTTTTACATTTCCTCAGGTGCAGCGAGAGAGGGTTTCATCGTGTTATGACATTCTGATAGGGAGAACAGTCAGACAGCTGTAGATGTGGATTATGTCATTGAAATCAACCTATTTGTCATCAGATGGTTCTTCTCTGCTCCTGGAGCCCCACCCCTTCCGTAAAGACAACAACTTGAACTTGAGGAGAAGGGGGTGGAGTCCTACCTCACCTGAGTCACTGGTTACCTGATAGAATCATCAGTTTTTCAAGTTGGGGGCAGCGTGAAGGAGGTGGTCATGGGTAGCTTGGGCGAAACGGACAGTCTTAGCACCTTCCTGTTTCACCTCTAGATAACTGACTTTCAATGTCTGTCAGATTCCTGTCATGTAGCCAACACACAATTTATAAATGTAATGATTCCAATAACTGTAGAAGGCAATTACCCTGTGATTAATGAGCAGAATGAACAGGAAATACATAAAGAAGATTTTTTCATTATTGAAGACAAAGATGTCTTTTTTAATTTGTAGATTCAATAAAATCATTCATTGGGCTGGTATATGATGCATCATAAAATGACATTTCCATGTAAATGTTTTCTGTTTCCCTTTGTATGTGTTTCTATGAAGGAGGTCTGCTGTTTGTCAAACCAATGAGAGAATTAAACTGTGTGACGATGCTGGACTCGTTCCGCATCAAGTATGGAAAAGTAATAATGGCTGGAATGAGTCTCCTTTCACTTTTTATTGATCTCATCTGGCTGCCTGGAACACTCACTGGATTAGGTACAGTGTGTATTGCATTTTCACATATGTACATATATATATAAGACTGTTTCCAGCATTATCTATCACTGTGTGTACTAAAACAGTAAAACGTCACTGTCCTTAGGAGGAACCATGAGTGTGGTTCTGGATTTGCCGTTCTCTCTTTGTATCTGGATCTCTGCTGCTGTTGTCATTATCTACACCCTGATGGGAGGTCTCTACTCTGTGGCCTACACAGATGTTATACAGCTGGTCCTCATTTTTACAGGTTTGGTGAGTTATCAGACAGTTTGACAGATATACACATTTTGCAAAAGTATTAATATTAGAAATAATTAATATGAATTCATATATTATTTTCTTCTTTTTGTCTCTCAGTCCATCTGTGTTCCCTTTGTCATGACGAGTCCTCACACCTTGGACATCAGTCAGACTCTGATGAACAACACCTTAAACGCTCCCTGGATTGGTCAACCAGAGCTGAAAAAGATCTGGATCATGATTGATAACTTCTTATTTTTTGTAAGGAAACTACAGTATGACCTCTGTTAAACAGAATTGACTCTTGTCTCCACAGATAAATGTAGAGTAGTGATCAATGTCAGATATATTTGAAGACGGAACTACGGTTTGGTACCAAAACAATTCCTTTTTTTTAAACAGTGAAGTTAACTGCTAACTGAGTACTTTTAAAGGAGTGACATTGGTTCTCCGCTTTGCTGAATTGGTGTTCAAACACCGATCAGAATCAAAATCTTTCATGGCGAAACCAAAGGAGTGATTTTCTTAGCCCAGCCCTGTGAGTTAATATTAGTCCATGCTGTCGTTAGCAACGTCCTGTCCGTGAGAGGGGTGTGGAATAGGCAAGAATAGGTGATGACAGATGCAGCTCGTTAATCTTTAATGATAGAAGCACAGAAATAGCCTGTTCTTTTAGACAGGTGAAATACAGGACAATGGATCCGTTGGGGGAAATGCATTTCAAATTCAGTCTAGATGAACATCTGTTGTGTGGAATTGACTGAAAAGAATGTTTAAAATAGATGTAGATGCAAGATACTCATTATCTGGTTTACTTTCAGGCATTTGCTGGTTTTGGATATCAGTGCTTCCACCAGAGGACCTTGGCAGCTTCTTCTACTGCTGCAGCAAAGATTGCCTGCTTCGCTGCAGCTTTCTTCATGCTCATATTTGCAATCCCTCCTATACTGATTGGAGCAGCTGCTGCATCCACAGGTAATAATGATGTACCTTATGTTTTATGTCCCAAACCTTTTCGAAACTAACATTATTTGATCAAAACATTGCAGTCATTCATCACTCATAACTGTTCATTGTCCCACAAAGTGGACAAGTGGCAATTTCTGAATTTCCCAGTTTGGGATCATTAAAGTCTGTCTGTCCAAATCTGAAAACAAAATCTGTATCAAAAGAATGATTATTGAGTAGGAATAAAAGGGCATAATGTTAACGGCACATCAGTGTCTGAGAAAGGAAATGAGTAGAAGGTAAATATCGGTAAAGTTTTACTGCAGTCAGTTTATTTTAATACAAAACAGGAAGTACTGAGTGTTGTCTCTCCTTTTGTATCCATGTGTCAGACTGGAACCAGACCACCTATGGTTCTCCATCTCCATACGAACGTGGAGAAGCTGTTCTGAGTCTGCCCATCGCTCTGAACCACCTCACCCCACCATTCATCTCCATCATTGGTATTGGATGTGTGGCCGCCGCTGTGATGTCATCAGCTGACTCCGCTTTACTTTCCGCATCTTCAATATTCACCAATAACATCTATAAGAACATCTTGAGACCGCAGGTAAGAAGTCAGAAAATTCACCTGACTTCATGCCTCCCTGTCAGTGACAGACATGGCCAGATGTTTCAAGGTTGTTCCTCTGACCGTCCCATTTACAAAAATGAAAACTATTCCTCGAGAATGTCAGTAGTCATCCATTCAGCAGGTCCTAAGGAAATTGCTTTCAAAGAGGAATGAAAGCAAGAATGTCAACCATTATTAACCAAATGAAGTATTGAATTTCCAAAATGGAGAAACAAACTAAGAAGAAAATGACGAGAGATTTCAAGAGACATTCCTTTTTTAGTCCCACAGCGGGGAAATTTCAAGTTAATTACTTGGTGTTTAGACGATCTTCGTGTTCTCCTTCAGGCTTCGGACCGAGAGTGTCAGTGGGTGGTCCGGACATCTGTGGCGGTTGCTGGTGTGGTTGGAACATCGCTCACTATGCTGAACAAAGGAATTGTAGTGTTTTGGTTTCTTGCTAATGAAATAAGTTACATCATAATCTTCCCTCAACTCCTCTGTGTCAGCTACTTCAACATCTCCAATGGTTATGGAGCTATCATGGGTGTACTGGTGCCACTGATGTTAAAAGTGCTGAGTGGAGACCCATTACTAGGATTAGAACCAGTCCTACATTTCCCAGGATGCACTCTGGAGGATGGTGTTTATGTCCAGTACGCTCCAGTTAAGACCATCTCCATGCTGTCTGCCATTGCTGCCATCTTGTTGTTCTCCTACCTGGCTTCTGTCCTCTTCAACAAAGGTGTTCTACCTGAGAAGTGGGATGTGTTCAAAGTGAAAGCCCAGCACTTACCAGTACCACTGTCACCAGTAGGGGGCGCCATAGAGGATAAAGAATGAGGAAATGAAGATAAACAACACAAATTAAGACATACTGTTCCTGTGTGTTGAGTCGTGTGGTTATCTTTTGTGGTATTCATAAATACTAAATCATTAAAAACGAATCACATAGATTTCAAAAACACGTGTTTTCTGAAAAGTTGCTCGACTGCCTAAAATAAACATCTCCTTCTACAGTTACATTCTGATGTTTGTTGTTTTACTAAAAACGATGAAAAATAAAGTTTGAATCATTCCACTGAAGTCAACCATGTTGAACATCTTCAGTTTTTTCTGAGCTGATTTGAAGTTTCCAGAAAATGCATTACCTTCACCAAAGAGGGAGGATTTTTGCTGGCATTGGTTTGTCTGACTTGATAAGATTATTCTGAATACTGGAAAAATGATTATGATCATGATCAAGCATATTATTAACATAGACTAACTAGAGTGAAAAAATAATTTTGCTGCAGGGTTTAATAAAGTTGATTTAATCCAAAAGACGAGCTTTATGTTTTTACATCTGTAAATATTGTGTATGTTAGTTTTTTCTCAGTAGCTTTGGTTCATTTTTCTGAACAGAACCAAAATTGTCAAAATTATTGTTCAACCTCCAACTCATCAAAATCATTTACCATCATTTTGGACAAAATGTTAAAACTTTTGCTTATTACCGTATATATCTGCCGGTGTACAATGTTCTGCTATATTTAAGATACAATTTGCTAATGTTTATTAGCAAATGTAAAATTTTCCCTCTTACCATCAATTTTAAAGTGTAACTTTCAAACTTAAACATTCCTTAACAGACTGACAACACTGTTTCTGTTTGGGCCTTAAATAAATCTCTTGAAAGACAAGGTCGTTGTTTGTCCTTGTATTTACAGATTTGCAGCAGACAGCTGTGTGTTCCAAATGTTCAAGTAATCTTAACTTTTCCCTTTACGTCTTACAACGGAACTAGTTTTTCAGGAGTCGTTGGTGCAGAACAGGTTTATAATTCCCTGTTTACTCACTGAGTGTTTCAGACATCGGCCACCAGTCAAATAGTCCATCATGGCTGTTAACGTCCCAGGAGTGATAGTGATGGTGGTTTTCTACCTGCTGGTCCTTGGGACTGGAATCTGGGCTTCCTTCAAGTCCAAAAAGAAACAGAAGACAAGTGGAGCCACTGGAATGGAGATGGCCCTGCTGGGAAACAGGAACATCAATCTGGTGGTGGGGGTCTTCACCATGACAGGTGAGGATGAACAGCTATTGTTTGAGTGTATGATTGTAAATTCCATCACCTCATGAATCTTCAGAAAATTATCTCTACCAATACAGTTTTTACAATGAGACAGTGAACAGACTAACTTTCATCTATATTTTCAATTTTGTTCATCCAGATGAAGAGCAGTCTGTTAAATTATCTGAAGTGTGACATTCCTTATAAATTACTTGCAAGGTCGACCTTGTGAGACAAATGTTTTTATAGAGTTGTTGGAGACGGTGTGCCTCTGGGAAATGACAAGGTAGTTACAACAACCTGATCTGGAATGTTTTTCAGACAAGTCAGAGGCAAGGTAGTCACCCCGAAACTGGTGTTTTGGTGAGGCCAGGTGTGGAACCTCTGAGTGTTGGAACATGTTCATCACTCTCCTCAACGTATTCAGAAACTATTGCTCCCTCTTGATTTTTTAATAGAGAAATAGTGATGTGTCCAACTGTGTTGAGGCTTAGTAGCATGTGTCGAGTGAGTTGATGATGTACAGTTATGTTTATAATAATAGTGTGTCTAAAAATGGGAGTAAACCTCAAAATTCTTCAAATAATTTTTATTATAATGCACGCAAATGCTTTGGGGACACTTCACATTCTATTTCAAAGGAAGGAAAGTCAGAAAAAGTAGAATAAAATATTTTACAGAAAGTCAACAAACAATGTTAAAAAAAATAGCAGTGCTGAGTTCAATTAGTGAGGTCATTGATTATGTGAAAATAGGTGTTAAACTTTTAAGTAACTTATAAGTACCTGGGGCCGCAGCTCGACAGCAGACTGGACTGGTCGTACAACCTGGACTGTGTGTACAAGAAAGGTCAGAGTAGGATGTACTTCCTGAAGAGGCTGGCCTCCTTCAACATCAGCTCTGAACTGCTTAGACTGTTCTACCAGTCCATTGTGTCCAGTATGCTGTCCAATGCCATTGTGTGTTGGGGTGGTGGTGCCAGGAAACAGGACACCGAGAGCCTAGACAGGCTCATCCGGAGGTCAGGTTCTGTGAGCGGCCAGGACCTGGACTCTGTACAGACTGTCCTAGAGAAGATGACTATGTCCAAGTTTAGATCGATCCTGGGTAACACCACCCACCCCCTGCACACCACCTTCAGCCAGCAGAGGATCTCCTTCAGTGGCAGACTGCTGTCATCAAGCTCCTCCACAGAGACTCAGGACCCCCTTTGTTCCTCGTGCCATCAGGGGGCACAACCACTCTCTCAGAAGGAGGGAGGGCGAAGCTAAAGCTGCAGGGTCATCAAAGTCATCCATGAGGGGATTGACTAGGGGGTCTTGGGGTGCACTGGGGATGCATTGTGGAATACTTTCTGGGGGTCCCTGGTGTCAGTCTACAGTTCAGCTCATCCACTTATCCATCCATCCATCCATCCATCCATCCATCCATCCATCCATCCATCCATCCATCCATCTAAACAGGTGGCCCTTAGTTAAGGATTAAGGCCACTGGTTCTGTAGATGTTGGCTGTGCATTTGTCATTGAAAAACAGAGTACTGGGTCGTTCAAGGCATTGTTCAACAAGGTGGGTCCGGGTTTGACTCCCGCTCTGTGCAGAGTTTGCATGTTCTCCCCGTGTCTGTGTGGGTTCTCCGGCTTACGCCCACCTCCAGAAACATGCACTTCAGGTTAAATGGATGTTCCAAATTGCCCGTAGGAGTTAGTGTTTGTGTGTGTGAGTCTTTGTGTGTCTTTGTGTGGCTCCGCGGCGCACTGGCGTCGCGCCCGGAGTTTGCCCCGCCTCACGCCCTATGTCAGCTGGTAAGAAAATGAATAAATGTGTGTTGCAATAAGACAAGGACCCTAAACACACCCGCAGGTGAGCAAAGTCATTGATCCAGACAAGCAGCATCCAACTAGTGGAATGACCAGCACAATGCTCGGACCTCATTCCCATAGAAAACTTGCAGACTGACATAAAAAATGCTGTTCATGATGCAAAATCAAGAATTGCAGTGGAATTGTGGAACCTACAACAATTGTTGTGGGCTGGAGTGCCTGTTGACGGGTGCCAGAAGTTGGTCGACTCCATGCCCCCCAGATGTGGAGCAGTTATCAGAAACTGTGTTAATGCAACTAAATATTATTTGAAGATTTTTAGCTAAATTCAACCTCCGCTCTGACTGCTAATAAACAATGTGAAACCAAAGCCCGCTTGCTGCACTGCAGTGATGTCCACTACCGTTGCATTGTGGGGAATGTAATGTTCGTGCGCGCAAAACACCAGCGGCCGGATGTGGCCTGTGGGCTGGTTCTAATAGAAATTAAAAATCATCCTGGGGGTTGTACATAATTCATCACAGGCCAGATATAGGCTTGACTTTGACATATGTGATCTATCTGGTCTACACCTAACATCTGCCTCAGATGTCCTTGTTTTGAAGACCAGACATGACACAGTCATCCTAACAGTCTGCAAATATTATGTTTTCCAAAGACAGCTTGGCTGGCATTTATGTGCTGTGTGCTTGCTGTACTTTTATTTTAGATATGCTATGATGATGACATGCAATGTGAATAATTGTGTGATCATCCATCCTGTAGCAACGTGGATTGGAGGAAGTGTCATTGTTGGCAGTGTTGAGATGATGAGCACACCATCCATGGGGCTGATCCGGGTGATAGTTCTGTTCCTGTCATACAGTTCAACGTTTATACTTGGTAAGAGTTTTATTACCTCTGGTAGAACAGTGTTTGTGTGGATGTGTAACTTAACCAGTGTGGTTTGACAATGACATAGAATCACACTAATATTTACCCTCCATCAGTCAGTTGTTTTCGCTTCCCTTCAGGTGGTTGAGCTGCTTGTTTTCCTCCAACAGTCACTTTTTTAAATTTCCTCAGGTGAAGCGAGGGAATGTTTTATTATGTTATAATATTCTGATCGGAAGAACAGTCAGTTTTAGGTGTGGACAAAGTCAATAAGTCCACCTGTTTGTCATCAGATGGTACTTCTCTGCTCCTGGAGCTCCACCCCTCCCTTGTAGAAAACAAATTCAGCTTGAGGAGATAAGGGTGGACTCCTACCTCACCTGAGTCACTGGTTGCCTTATGGAATCACCAGTTTGTCAGGCTGGGGGCAACATTTTTGACAGCATTAAAATGATTAATGAGCAGTCAAAGCAGGGATTAAGTTACACATTGTGCCAATTGTCATTGGAATGACAAATGACAAGTATATCTAGTACATGCAGTATGTGCTTCACATACTTGTCTAGTATGTCTAGTTCGCTAGACATAGTTGTCTAGTATGTCAGGTGTATCTTCTCAATAAGTCAATCAAGAAAATGATTTATTGAGCTGGTATGAGCTGCATCTAAAACAAATTTTAGTTGTTTATGTTTTATATTCATTTATCATGTGTTCCAATAAAGGATGTGTCCTGTTTGTCAAACCACTGAGAGACAGAAACTGTGTGACGATGCTGGACTCTTTCTACATCACATATGGAAAAGTAATAACGACTGGAATGAGTCTCTTTTCTCTTTTCATTGATGTCACCTGGCTGCCTGCAACACTCACTAGTTTGGGTAAAGTATGTCCAGTGTAGCTTCTTATATTTTTACACGTCTAGCACTACCTATCAGTGTGTGTAGTAAAACACTGTAAAACATCACTGTTGTTATATCCAAACAGGAGGAACCATGAGTGTGGTTCTGGATTTGCCGTTCTCTCTTTGTATCTGGATCTCTGCTGCTGTTGCCATCATCTACACCCTGATGGGAGGTCTCTACTCTGTGGCCTACACAGATATTATACAGTTGGTCCTGGTTTTAGCAGGCTTGGTGAGTTATCAGACAGTTTTGCAGACATACATAATTTACAATGGTATTTATAATTGATGTAAAATTATGTATTTTCTTCATTTCTGTATCAGTTGATCTGTGCTCCCTTTGTCATGATGAATCCTCACACCTTGGACATCAGTCAGACTCTGATGAACAACACCTTAAACGCTCCCTGGATTGGTCAACCAGAGCTGAAAAAGATCTGGATCATGATTGATGACTTCTTTGTTTTTGTATGGACACTACAGTATGTCCTTTAGGAAATAGAATTCACTCTTGTCTCCATAGATATCTGTAGAAACTTGATTAGTGTCAGATATATCAAAAGACTGAACTGTGGTTTGTAACTGAAGAATCAGTTTTAGTGTCATAGTGAAATTAAGTATTAACTGTTTAAACTTGAAATGAATGTAGATGGAAAATACTCAATTTTCTGCATTAATTCCAGGCCCTGGGGGGTTTGGCATACCAGTCCTTCCACCAGAGGACGTTGTCAGCTTCTTCTACTGCTTCAGCAAAGATCTCCTGCTTCGCTGCAGCTTTCCTCATGCTGATGTTTTCAATACCTCCTGTACTCATTGGAGCAGCTGCTGCATCCACAGGTAAGAATGTGAACCTGATGTTTCTGGTCCAAACCTTTCTGAAACCAACATCATTGGGTGATCCATCTACTGTCTTCGTTCGTCACTTGTCAATGTGCATTGCCCTGCAAGATGGACAAACGTCTGTAGATCCCACAATTGTAATCATCTTGTCTAGACCCACTAGTCCACCTTGTGAGTCACGGGTCTGCTGGGGCCTATCCCAGCTGGGTATGGCTGAGACGCCAGCTCTATATGGCACCACTCATTTGATTACACAAGATAAATTAAATCCTTGCAAATCTCTGCACCATTTTTCTGATCTACCCTACACTTTTCTTTATAAGTAACTTTTTTTGGTAATGCTGCTTTCAAGTGCCTTTTGAAACATCGGACAAACAAGTTCAGAGTTAACTTGGGTAAAATGTCACATTCATCAGCTCCAGTCAGGCAGGTCTTTTGTGATCGGGAAAAAAACTTGCATAAACATGTCTACACCAATGATCTGTATGTGTTATAAATGTTCTCTGTCAACACTAACAACACAAATCGTTAAACAGACCCAGCGTTTTTGTCATTAGTGATTAACCAAGCAGCATCTGAGTGCAACGTAATCGTCCACACTCAGAAAAGGATCAATGCGTTTGGACTACGCCATCTACTGGGGACATGCAGCAGTTGCAGAAAAGTTAAAATAATGCTCCGTAGTAACTCCATAATTATCTAGACTGAACATGTTTGATGGGCCAGAATACTCAGTTCAATAGGTAGTAAATGGTCTATGGGCCGAAGGTAGAACATTGTCTTGTCTAGAGAATGTCTGAATAACCAGTGACCATATTAATCTACATCCATCATGTTAAAGACATGTATGTGATAGATAACTACTTTATTAACCCCGAGGGAAATGCTGTGATATGTAATGGTTCAAGTACTTTGTTACACTGAATTTTAGTTATTGCTAATTTATTATAGGGAAGCAGCTATTTTGATTAATTAATTTCTTCTGTTAAACATGCATCACAACACCTTTCTTTCAACATGATATTTAAAACCACACTGTTATTTTCAACTTGAAATTATTGTTTAGGGGCTGTGATACAGATCACAGAAAAACATCACATGGTGATTCGACTCTTTCCTTGTGTTTCACCCTAATCTGAGACTGGAACCAGACCACCTATGGTTCTCCATCTCCATATGAACGTGGAGAAGCTGCTCTGGCTCTCCCCATCGTCCTGCAGCACCTCACCCCATCCTTCATCTCCATTGTTGGTATCGGATGTATAGCTGCTGCTGTGATGTCATCAGCTGACTCTGCTTTACTTTCTGCCGCTTCTGTCTTCACCACCAACATTTACAAGAACATCCTGAGACCAAAGGGAATGTAGCCGCAAGAGGGCACAAGCCAGTGTCTTATTGTGCCGGTCCCAAGCCCGGATAAATACAGAGGGTTGCGTCAGGAAGGGCATCCGGCGTAAAACTTTTGCCAAATCAAAGATGCGAATCAAACATATGACTTCCATACCGGATCGGTCGAGGCCCGGGTTAACAACGACCGCCATCGGCGCTGTTGACCTACAGGGCGCCGGTGGAAATTGGATTACTGTTGGTCGAAGAAGGAGAGGAGGAAAGTGCGTTCGCACGAAGAAAGAGAAGAGGAGCGCCAAGAGTATAGGACTAAGAGTAGGGACGTTGAATGTTGGAACTATGACAGGAAAAGGTAGAGAGTTGGTCGACATGATGCAGAGGAGGAAGGTAGACATACTGTGTGTCCAGGAGACCAGGTGGAAAGGTAGCAAGGCTAAAAGTTTAGGAGCAGGGTTCAAGTTGTTCTATCATGGTGTAGATAGGAAGAGAAATGGAGTAGGAGTTATCTTGAAGGAGGAGTTTGTTAGGAATGTCCTGGAGGTAAAAAGAGTGTCGGATAGAGTGATGAGTCTGAAGCTAGAAATAGAAGGTGTGATGTTCAATGTTGTTAGTGGGTATGCCCCACAGGTAGGATGTGAGCTGGAGGAGAAGGAGAAATTCTGGTTGGACTTTGATGAAGTGATGCAGAGCATACCTAGAAGTGAGAGAGTTGTCATCGGTGCAGACTTCAATGGACATGTTGGTGCAGGTAACAGAGGTGATGAGGAAGTGATGGGCAGGTTTGGTATCCAGGAGAGGAACGCAGAAGGACAGATGGTAGTTGACTTTGCAAAAAGGATGGAAATGGCTGTAGTGAATACTTTTTTCCAGAAGAGGCAGGAACATAGGGTGACCTATAAGAGTGGTGGTAGGAGCACACAGGTAGACTACATCTTGTGTAGACGATGTAACCTGAAGGAGATCATTGATTGTAAAGTAGTGGTAGGCGAGAGTGTAGCCAAACAGCATAGAATGGTGGTGTGTAGGATGACTCTGGTGGTGAGGAAGATGAAGAGGACAAAGACAGAGCAGAAGACGAAATGGTGGAAGCTAAAAAAGGAAGAGTGTTGCATGACCTTTAGGAAGGAGTTAAGACAGGCTCTGGGTGGTCAGGAAGTGCTTCCAGATGACTGGACAACTACAGCTAATGTGATCAGGGAGACAGGTAGGAGAGTATTTGGTGTGTCATCTGGAAGGAAAGTAGATAAGGAGACTTGGTGGTGGAATGAGGAGGTACAGGAGTGTATACAAAGAAAGAGGTTAGCTAAGAAGAAGTGGGACACTGAGAGGACTGAGGAGAGTAGACAGGAGTACAGGGAGATACAGCGTAAGGTGAAGGTAGAGGTAGCAAAGGCCAAACAAGAAGCTTATGATGACTTGTATGCTAGGTTGGACAGTAAGGAGGGAGAGACTGATCTATACAGGCTGGCAAGACAGAGAGATAGAGATGGGAAGGACGTGCAGCAGGTTAGGGTGATTAAGGATAGGGATGGAAGTCTATTGACAGGTGCCAGCAGTGTGATGGGAAGATGGAAAGAGTACTTTGAGGAGTTGATGAACGTGGAAAATGAGAGAGAACAAAGACTAGAAGAGGTGACTGTTGTGGACCAGGATGTAGCAAAGATTAGCCAGGATGAAGTGAGGAGAGCACTGAAGAGGATGAAGAGTGGAAAGGCAGTCGGTCCTGATGATATACCTGTAGAGGTTTGGAAGTGTCTAGGAGAGGTGGCAGTAGAGTTTCTGACTGGGTTGTTCAACAGGATCTTAGATAGTGAGAAGATGCCTGAGGAGTGGAGGAGAAGTGTGCTGGTGCCCATTTTTAAGAACAAGGGAGATGTGCAGAGTTGTGGCAACTACAGAGGAATAAAGCTGATGAGCCATACAATGAAGTTATGGGAAAGAGTAGTGGAAGCTAGACTAAGGGCAGAAGTGAGCATTTGTGAGCAGCAGTATGGTTTCATGCCAAAAAAGAGTACTACAGATGCAGTGTTTGCTTTGAGGATGTTGATAGAGAAGTACAGAGAAGGCCAGAGGGAGCTGCATTGTGTTTTTGTAGATCTGGAGAAAGCTTATGACAGGGTGCCCAGAGAGGAACTGTGGTATTGTATGAGGAAGTCTGGAGTGGCAGAGAAGTATGTTAGAGCGGTGCAGGACATGTATGAGGACTGTAAGACAGTGGTGAGGTGTGCTGTAGGTGTGACAGAGGAGTTCAAGGTGGAGGTGGGACTGCATCAGGGATCAGCTCTGAGCCCCTTCTTGTTCGCTATGGTGATGGACAGGCTGACAGACGAGGTTAGACAGGAATCTCCATGGACTATGATGTTTGCAGATGACATTGTGATCTGCAGTGAGAGTAGGGACGAGGTGGAGGAGAAGCTAGAGAGGTGGAGGTTTGCCCTGGAAAGGAGAGGAATGAAGGTTAGCCGCAGTAAGACAGAGTACATGTGTGTGAATGAGAGGGACCCAAGTGGAAGAGTGAGGTTACAGGGAGAAGAGATCAAGAAGGTGGAGGATTTTAAGTACTTGGGGTCAACAGTCCAGAGCAATGGAGAGTGGGGAAAAGAGGTGAAGAAGCGTGTCCAGGCAGGATGGAATGGGTGGAGGAAAGTGTCAGGTGTGATGTGTGATAGAAGAGTTTCAGCTAAAATGAAAGGAAAGGTGTACAAAACTGTGGTGAGACCAGCGATGTTGTTTGGTCTAGAGACAGTGTCACTGAGGAAAAGACAGGAGGCAGAGCTGGAGGTAGCAGAGATGAAGATGCTGAGGTTCTCTCTGGGAGTGACCAGGAAGGATAGGATCAGGAATGAGTACATCAGAGGGACAGCACATGTTAGAGGTTTTGGAGATAAAGTCAGAGAGGCCAGACTGAGATGGTTTGGACATGTCCAGAGGAGAGATAGTGAATATATTGGTAGAAGGATGCTGAGTTTTGAACTGCCAGGCAGGAGGCCTAGAGGAAGACCAAAGAGGAGGTTTATGGATGTAGTGAAAGAGGACATGAAGGTAGTTGGTGTGAGAGAAGAGGATGCAAAGGACAGGGTTAGATGGAGGCGGTTGATTCGCTGTGGCGACCCCTGAAGGGAAAAGCCAAAAGGAAAAGAAGATCCTGAGACCAAAGGGAAGTAAATACACCTGACTTCATTCCTCCTTGTCACGGATAGACATGGCCAGATGTTTCAAAGGTGTTCCCCAGATCATTCCATTTACAAAAATTAAAGGGGTCCTGTTACGAAAAACATATTTTTTCAGTACTCTACATACAGTATACATAGCAGTCCTCCCTACGCCTACCAACGACTTCTTCTCCTCCTTCAGGCTTTTCCCTTCAGTGGTCGCCACAGCGAATCAATTGCCTCCATCTAGCCCTGTCCTTTGCATCCTCTTCTCTCACACCAACTACCTTCATGTCCTCTTTCACTACATCCATAAACCTCCTCTTTGGTCTTCCTCTAGGCCTCCTGCCTGGCAGTTCAAAACTCAGCATCCTTCTACCAATATATTCACTATCTCTCCTCTGGACATGTCCAAACCATCTCAGTCTGGCCTCTCTGACTTTATCTCCAAAACCTCTAACATGTGCTGTCCCTCTGATGTACTCATTCCTGATCCTATCCTTCCTGGTCACTCCCAGAGAGAACCTCAGCATCTTCATCTCTGCTACCTCCAGCTCTGCCTCCTGTCTTTTCCTCAGTGACACTGTCTCTAGACCAAACAACATCGGTGGTCTCACCACAGTTTTGTACACCTTTCCTTTCATTTTAGCTGAAACTCTTCGATCACACATCACACCTGACACTTTCCTCCACCCGTTCCATCCTGCCTGGACACGTTTCTTCACCTCTTTTCCACACTCTCCATTGCTCTGGACTGTTGACCCTAAGTACTTAAAATCCTCCACCTTCTTGATCTCTTCTCCCTGTAACCTCACTCTTCCACTTGGGTCCCTCTCATTCACACACATGTACTCTGTCTTACTGCGGCTAACCTTCATTCCTCTCCTTTCCAGGACAAACCTCCACCTCTCTAGCTTCTCCTCCACCTCTTCCCTACTCTCACTGCAGATCACAATGTCATCTGTAAACATCATAGTCCATGGAGATTCCTGTCTAACCTCGTCTGTCAGCCTGTCCATCACCATAGCAAACAAGAGGGTGTCAGGGGACATCCCTGGGGGTGTGGCAGGGGGGCGGGGCCGAACATGATGGGCAGAGCCTTGTCTCCACACCTGTTGCTTGTTTTCACACCAGTGCCTGATCGGGTCCGTTAGCCTGAGGCTTTTTAAGTCGGTTTGTCTCGTGGTTCTTTGTCAGGTAGTTGTTGTACTTCTGTCCATACCCATAGTTTATTGGATTGAATTAGTTTTTTTTGTGTTTCCTATGTTTTTGCTGGTCTTGAATAAACTATGGCAGAACCCCTTCCGCCAGCAGAAAAGTTGTGCTCAGCCATTTTCAGTGTTCACTAGTCTTCAAAACCCAAAAGGTTTTTTGAGGATGACGAAGCAGGCACACGCAGAGCAGAAAGGTTTTATTGATGATTTGACACCACTGACATCCAGACATTTATTCTGTTAATATTTACACAAGAGTAAAAGATGATGGCAAATCTCATTGACCACGTCTCCCAGCCAAGGTAATTACTGTATGTACCGAGAGATAAACGGTGATACCCAGTAACAGAACAAAATAACATGTCTATAAAACAACCAGTAATGGGAGTTGGTTTCATACCTGTGGATATAAACAAAAGATGATGGCAAATTGGCTGTACATGTGGATTGGATTTGGATTATTATCCAATTGCTTAAGCTTGATTGAAACCAATCTCAAGCAGGTCCAGTTTATTGTTTTTTGATTTTGTTGAAAACTGTAAAGTTTTGATTATTATTCAAGACACACAACATGAAGCAAGAGAGGGTAAATTAAATAAGAACTGGTTAGATGGAGAACCCAAGTAGTCAACAGAATAATTCACTCAATGTTGAGATGATCTTTATCTTCTCCTTCAGGCTTCGGACCGAGAGTGTCAGAGGGTGGTCTGGGCTTCTGTGGTGGTGGTGGGTGTGGCTGGAACGTCACTCACCATGCTGAACAAAGGAATTGTAGTGTTTTGGTATCTTGGTAATGGAATTACGTACACTGTAATTTTCCCTGAATTCCTTTGTGTCCTCTTCTTCAACATCTCCAATGGTTATGGAGCTTTAATGGGTGTACTGGTGGGATCAGCATTAATACTGCTGATTGGAGATCCAATATTAGGATTAGAACCAGTCCTACATTTCCCAGGATGCACTCTGGAGGATGGTGTTTATGTCCAGTACGCTCCAGTTAAGACCATCTCCATGCTGTCCACCATTGCTGCCATCTTGTTGTTCTCCTACCTGGCTTCTGTCCTCTTCAACAAAGGTGTTCTACCTGAGAAGTGGGATGTGTTCAAGGTGAAAGCCCAGCACTCACCAGTACCACTGTCACCAGTAGGGGGCGCCATAGAGGAGGAGGAGAATGAGGAAATGAATGTAAACTCCTCTCAGAGTTAGATATTCTAACCAGTTATGAACACAGTGTGTTCAGGAGTGTGTTTATCTTCTGTAATATTCTCAAACACTACTAAATCATTGAAATCCACAGATTTCAATCACATAACATCTGTATTCTGAAGAGTTGCTCTGCCTGTCATAATTCTCTTCCTACAGTTACATTCTGATGTTAAAGCAGAAAAAATGATTTACAAAAATCAATAAAATTCTGAATTATTATGTTGTCCACCACTCAAAATGTTTTTGAATGACTTGCATTCACTGTGAACTGTCAGAGTAGAATAGAAAATCTTTATTTGTCCCTGAAGGTGAAATTCCCATCTCGACAATTGTGTAGAAATTCTGTTTGTCTGGGCTGGCCATTAAATGACAATGAGCTGAAAAAAAACTGTGTTTTCATCATAGGATCCTTTTACATTTCAATCTATAGTAGCCATTTGAGGTCATTTAAATGTCATAACTACTCTAAATTCATAAGTACGATTCCCCAAGACTCACCCATAAAAATAACAGTACAAAAAACAACACATAATAAAGTTCGCTTATTTCACTTGATTTTTCTGTCCACAAATATTGGGCTATTAATATGACTAAAAAATTGTTAAAAGCACATAATATTATGCTACTCTGCAATAAATAAGTACTATAGTTCCAATATCTACTGTTGTCATCAGAGAGATGGTCACCACGACAACTATCTTCACTGGCCTCCGCTTTATCATCTATGAAAAATAGTAAAGTATCCAAGGTATGAAGTCTGAGATGCTCAAAGAGACAACAAATGAGAACAAGATTGGGAGAAAAGTGTTGGGGAGGTGCAAACTCAGTGGCGCCACTCAGCGGGACTTGTGGCAGACAAGGGAACTGCAGCGCTATAGTCGGATATTGTAGTCCGCGTTTGTCCTTATCTCCACAAGGTGACATCTGCTCACAAAAGACACAAATAAATACAAATAACAGTGACTGACACAGACAAAACTTGATGACCCTGCAGCTTCCGCTTAGACCCCCATCCTTCTGAGAGAGTGGTTGTGCCCCCTGATGGCACGAGGAACAAAGGGGGTCCTGAGTCTCTCAGTGGAGGAGCTTGATGACAGCAGTCTGCCACTGAAGGAGCTCCTCTGCTGGGTGAAGGTGGTGTGCAGGGGGTGGGTGGTGTTACCCAGGATCGATCTAAACCTGGACATAGTCCTCCTCTCTAGAACAGTCTGTACAGAGTCCAGGTCCTGGCCGATCACAGAACCTGCCCTCCAGACGAGCCTCTCTAGGTGCTCGGTGACCCGTTTCCTGGCACCACCACCCCAACACACAATGGCATTGGACGTGTGTGTGTGTGTGTGTGTGTGTGTGTGTGTGTGTGTGTGTGTGTGTGTTACAATCTAAACATGTGATTACCAACATAGACTAACTAACTAGAGTGGACAAATAGTTTTACTTCAGGGATCAATAAAGTTGATTTAATCTTTAATCTTAAAGACAATTTGTTAGCTTCTACATCTGTGAATATTGTATGTTTTTCTCAGTTGTTTTGGTGCATTTTTCTGAACACAATTGAAATTGTGGACAAAACATTAATACTGTCACATAATTTGCAGCTGCCGGTGTACAATCTTCTGCTATATTTAAGATACAATTTGCTAATGTTTATTAGCAAATGTAAAATTTTCCCTCTTACCATCAATTTTAAAGTGTAACTTTCAAACTTAAACATTCCTTAACAGACTGACAACACTGTTTCTGTTTGGGCCTTAAATAAATCTCTTGAAAGACAAGGTCGTTGTTTGTCCTTGTATTTACAGATTTGCAGCAGACAGCTGTGTGTTCCAAATGTTCAAGTAATCTTAACTTTTCCCTTTACGTCTTACAACGGAACTAGTTTTTCTTAACGTTTCTTCACCTCTTTTCCCCACTCTCCATTGCTCTGGACTGTTGACCCCAAGTACTTCAAATCCTCCACCTTCTTGATCTCTTCTCCCTGTAACCTCACTCTTCCACTTGGGTCCCTCTCATTCACACACATGTACTCTGTCTTACTGCGGCTAACCTTCATCCCTCTCCTTTCCAGGACAAACCTCCACCTCTCTAGCTTCTCCTCCACCTGTTCCCTGCCTAAAATGAACATCTCCTTCTACAGTTACATTCTGATGTTTGCTGTTTTACCAAAAGGATTAACAATAAATTATATGAATAAAGTTTGAATCATTCCACTGAAGTCAACCATGTTGAACGTCTTCAGTTTTTTCTGAGCTGATTTGAAGTTTCCAGAAAATGCATTACCTTCACCAAAGAGGGAGGATTTTTGCTGGCATTGGTTTGTCTGATTTGATAAGATTATTCTGAATAGTGGAAAAAATGTTTATGATCATGATCTGGATCAAGTATTTCAACATTTTGTAAATTGATCTACCTTCCTATGTACTAATATATATATATATATATATATATATATATATATATATATATATATATATATATATATATATATATATATATATATACTGAACCAGCGACTTCTGGTCCCCCAGTCCAAGACTTAGTGGGCTGAGCTCGTGCCGCCCATAAAAAAAGAAATAGATAAGTAAAAGGGTTTTTCTTTTTTTTACATGTTCACACTCTCCAGTGTCATTACAGGGTGGTGAGTCGAGAGCAGGCTGCCCTTCAAACACGTGTTTTGGTTAGATGATAAACTGTGACTTGGACTTTATTTTCAGATCTCACTTCAGTTGGGTTTGTTCTTTGGACTGAAGTGCAAAGATAAGGTTAGTGCAGAACGCCTGATCAGTGTTGGATTAGGATGACAATTGATATGAACCCCAGTTCATCTGTATTAAAAAACAATGCACCACTCAGCCTTCCATTGATTACAATATTTCCATTGATTACAATATTTCCATTGATTACAATATTTCCATTGATTACAATATGTTCAATGAATTACCAACATTTGTTAAATAGGTGGCAGTAGCTCTTACCACTAGATCTTGGGCTGTTGACAGGAGGGTGGCCGGCTCTGGACCCACGTTGGGCGGTTTGGACTGGTGGTGGAGAAGTGCCATTTCACCTCCAGAGCACTGCCGAGGTGTCCTTGATCAAGGCACCACCCCCTTTATAAGTTCCCCATTGGGGCCAAAGAGCTGCTCGCCACCCTACCTTTTATCTGCATGCTTACAGACTGTGTGTGTGTGTGTGTGTGTGTGTGTGTGTGTGTGTGTGTGTGTGTGTGTGTGTGTGTGTGTGTGTGTGTGTGTGTGTGTGTGTGTGTTACAATCTAAACATGTGATTACCAACATAGACTAACTAACTAGAGTGGACAAATAGTTTTACTTCAGGGATCAATAAAGTTGATTTAATCTTTAATCTTGAAGACAATTTGTTAGCTTCTACATCTGTGAATATTGTATGTTTTTCTCAGTTGTTTTGGTGCATTTTTCTGAACACAATTGAAATTGTCAAAGCTATTGTTCAACCTCCAACTCATCAAGTCACTTGTGCTCCTCGTAAAAGTAATTTCTCCTCATTTTGGACAAAACATTAATACTGTCACATAATTTGCAGCTGCCGGTGTACAATCTTCTGCTATATTTAAGATACAATTTGCTGATGTTTATTAGCAAATGTAAAATTTTCCCTCTTACCATCAATTTTAAAGTGTAACTTTCAAACTTAAACATTCCTTAACAGACTGACAACACTGTTTCTGTTTGGGCCTTAAATAAATCTCTTGAAAGACAAGGTCGTTGTTTGTCCTTGTATTTACAGATTTGCAGCAGACAGCTGTGTGTTCCAAATGTTCAAGTAATCTTAACTTTTCCCTTTACGTCTTACAACGGAACTAGTTTTTCAGGAGTCGTTGGTGCAGAACAGGTTTATAATTCCCTGTTTACTCACTGAGTGTTTCAGACATCGGCCACCAGTCAAATAGTCCATCATGGCTGTTAACGTCCCAGGAGTGATAGTGATGGTGGTTTTCTACCTGCTGGTCCTTGGGACTGGAATCTGGGCTTCCTTCAAGTCCAAAAAGAAACAGAAGACAAGTGGAGCCACTGGAATGGAGATGGCCCTGCTGGGAAACAGGAACATCAATCTGGTGGTGGGGGTCTTCACCATGACAGGTGAGGATGAACAGCTGACAGAAGTATTGTCTTGAGTGTATGATTGTAAATTTTGTCAACTCATGAATCTTCAGAAAGTTGTCTCGACCAATCCAAAAGTAGTTTTTACAATGAGACAGTGAACAGACTAACTTTCATCTATATTTTCAATTTTGTTCATCCAGATGAAGAGCAGTCTGTTAAATTATCTGAAGTGTGACATTCCTTATAAATTACTTGCAAGGTCGACCTTGTGAGACAAATGTTTTTATAGAGTTGTTGGAGACGGTGTGCCTCTGGGAAATGACAAGGTAGTTACAACAACCTGATCTGGAATGTTTTTCAGACAAGTCAGAGGCAAGGTAGTCACCCCGAAACTGGTGTTTTGGTGAGGCCAGGTGTGGAACCTCTGAGTGTAATAAAATGTAAATCTGCTTTTGGGATGGGTCATTTTCTATTTATCACACTCTTAAAGTGCGGTATGTACTCTTACCGGTACCGGTATGTACTCTCTTCAATGCATACCCAATGCACCTGTATGCATTGAAGAGATCTGATTCATCAGATTGACTCCAAATTTCTTCAGAGAATTAGCATGAAGAACCATGAAGAATTCCCCTGACAGAATTTAAAGAAGATTTTGTAAAACAACACGATTCCACCAAATCTTTTCTTGGAACATGTCAAAAGTAAAGTAAACAGAAAATGCCCCTGAGGTGACAAACACAACCAGGGCATCAGTATGATCACATTTTGCAATGTGGAGTAATGTGAGACCAATCATGACATCCTCCTGGTTACTGTATGTCAGGGGGGTGAAAGTCACCGAGGGCCACATCAGCTTAGTGGCTGTCCTCAAAGGGCCAGATGTAACTCATCAACTAAATGTAATATAAAAGTAACTACTCCTCAATGTTAAATAACTCTGACTTTATTACTAATTCACCATGTTTCATTTAAAAAAAAAAAAAAAAAAGTTTGCTTGTTGCTCTGTTGTATTTGTCAGGTTATTAAACCCACAGAACTCCATCAATCAAGGATCAAAATATCCAAGAGCATAAAGAAAAATAACATCAAACACAAATTAGGACAAAAACTTTGATCAAAATGTTTTTTGTCATAGTTAAAATGGGTTGAATTACTGCATTGTAGGAAATGCAGTTTTGGTCAAAGCACACTTTTGACCAGTGCGCCCTCGCGCAATTGCGCATTAACGCTCGCAACTTCACCTCATCGCAGATTTTTGGCAGGCAGTCATGTGATACTGTTTGCGCCAACGACGTGTGGTCAGGGGAGGCGGGTGAAGCAGGTGTTGATTTTCTATTTGCTGACATTCCAGGCGTTGCAAACCAGAGAAACTGGGTCAGGAAGAATTTGCGGCTGACCCCAGCTTCATTTGTGCCCTGTGGGGGAAAAAAAAGAGGAGAAACCGCCTCTAGCCCAGCACTGTTGAAAACTGGCTTTCCTAAATAAAAATGAATAAATGTCTCCCTAAACATGGCGTGCAACCCTAACCCTAAGACATGCAATGTGAATAATCGTGTGTTCATCTATCCTGTAGCGACGTGGATTGGAGGAGGTGTCATCGTTGGCAGTGTTGAGATGATGAGCACACCATCCATGGGGCTGATCCGGGTCATAGTTCTGTTCCTGTCATACAGCTCAACCTTTATAATCGGTAAGAGTTTTATTACCTCTGGTAGAACAGCGTTTGTGTGGATGTGTAACTTAACCAGTGTGTTTGATAGTCACATAGAATCACACTAATATTTACCCTCCATCAGTCAGTTGTTTTCGCTTCCCTTCAGGTGGTTGAGCTGCTTGTTTTATTACGTTATAATATTCTAATCGGAAGAACAGTCAGACAGTTTTAGATGTGGACAAAGTCATTGAGTCCACCTGTACTGCCATGCTCCTGAAGCCCCACCCCTCCCTGATAGAAAACAAATTGAGCTTGAGGAGATGAGGGTGGACTCCTACCTCACCTGAGTCACAGGTTGCCTTATGGAATCACCAGTTTGTCAGGCTGGGGGCGACATTTTTGACAGCATTGAATGATTCATGAGCAGTCGAAGCAGGGATTAAGTTACACTGTGTCAGATCCTGGGGAACATACTTGTCATTGAAATATGTACATTATGATTTATCTTCATTTATCATGTGTTCCAATGAAGGAGGTCTGCTGTTTGTCAAACCACTGAGAGACAGAAACTGTGTGACGATGCTGGACTCTTTCTACATCAAGTATGGAAAAGTAATAACGACTGGAATGAGTCTCTTTTCTCTTTTCATTGACGTCCTCTGCATACCTGCAACACTCACTGGTTTAGGTATAGTATGTCTACTGTATTTTCTTATATTTATATACATATCAGAATACTTTATTGAATCCCAAGGGGGAAATTACGAGTAGTAAAGTCTCGTGAGACTATTATAATAGCATTATGTCTAGCACTACCTGTCAGTGTGTGTAGTAAAACACAGTAAAACATCACTGTTGTTATATCCAAACAGGAGGAACCATGAGTGTGGTTCTGGATTTGCCGTTCTCTCTTTGTGTCTGGATCTCTGCTGCTGTTGTCATCATCTACACCCTGATGGGAGGTCTCTACTCTGTGGCCTACACAGATATTATACAGTTGGTCCTGGTTTTAGCAGGCTTGGTGAGTTATCAGAGTTTTATAGACATGCATATTTTACAATGATATTAAATTATTAACACTAAATTATATAAAATTGTATCTTTCCTTCATTCCTTTATCAGTTGATCTGTGTTCCCTTTGTCATGATGAGTCCTCACACCTTGGACATCAGTCAGACTCTGATGAACAACACCTTAAACGCTCCCTGGATTGGTCAACCAGAGCTGAAAAGGATCTGGATCATGATCGATGACTTCTTTATTTTTGTAAGGAAACTACATCTTGTCTCTGTAGACATCTGTAGAATAGTGATCAGTGTCAGATATATCAAAAGACTGAACTGTGGTTTGTAACTGAAGAATCAGTTTTAGTGTCATAGTGAAATTAAGTATTAACTGTTTAAACTTGAAATGAATGCAGATGGAAAATACTCAATTTTCTGCATTAATTCCAGGCCCTGGGGGGTTTGGCATACCAGTCCTTCCACCAGAGGACCTTGTCAGCTTCTTCTACTTCTTCAGCAAAGATCTCCTGCTTCGCTGCAGCTTTCCTCATGCTGATGTTTTCAATACCTCCTGTACTCATTGGAGCAGCTGCTGCATCCACAGGTAAGAATGTGAACCTGATGTTTCTGGTCCAAATCTTTCTGAAACCAACATCATTGGGTGATCCATCTACTGTCTTCGTTCGTCACTTGTCAATGTGCATTGCCCTGCAAGATGGACAAACGTCTGTAGATCCCACAATTGTAATCATCTCGTCTAGACCCACTAGTCCACCTTGTGAGTCACGGGTCTGCTGGGGCCTATCCCAGCTGGGTATGGCTGAGACGCCAGCTCTATATGGCACCACTCATTTGATTACACAAGATTAATCAAGACAAATCTTTGCAAATCCCGGGAACTACCAATATTACCCAATGACATTCACAACTGTTACTCAAATACATTGCTTCGTTTATCTTTTTGAAATGTGATACATACATTTATGGTCACAATGATACCAGTGTGTGGGGACACAAGCAAGGAAAGTGGAAAAAGTCATTGAATCTGTTAATATTTTACAGAAAATCAAGAAATATAATGCTCAAAAAAATAGCAGTGTTGACATCTTCCCTCACACGCACAAAAATGTACTGTAGGAACTAAAGACTGCCTGACGATCCTGAGAATCCTGAACTAACAGTCAGTTGCATAACCACATTTTTTGATAAGTGCTTCACATCCGTGGTTCATGGATTCGACCAACTTCTGGCACCCGTCAACAGGTACTCCAGTCCAGGACCGTTATACTACGATCAACAATTCCTCTGCATTTCCTGGTTTTGCCAAATCAAGAGCATTTTTTTATGTCAGTCCACAAGTTTTCTTTGGGACTGAGGTCCGGGGATTTGCTGGCGACCCCGTTACTTGAATTTTGTTTGTCTGGAAACATGATTTTGTTCTCTTGCCGGTGTGTTTGGGGTCATTGTTGTTGTCTGTGGCCCTTAGACCTAAGAAAACATTCTGACTTTCATCAGTCCACAAATAGTGTGTCATCTCTTTTAGGCCAGTCAGTGTGTTCTTTGGCAAACTGTAATCGCTTGAGTGCATGTCTACTGTTCTTGGACTCTATTGGATTTTTTTATTGAATTGGACTTTCCTGGGGTTTCTAGCTGGTAGCTTGGATTCACACAGATGTGGTCTGATTGTTACAGTACTCAGAGACAACTTTAGATCTTCTTTGATGCTCCTGGAGCTGATTGTTGGCTGAACCTTTACCATTTTGGTTATTCTCTGATTAATTTGAATATCCCTTATGGTTTTGGATGCCATTTTTTAGTGTTTAATATCATTTGAGCTGAACAGCCTTTCATTTCCTGCACTTTTTTATTATAGATATTGTTTGTTTGTTTGTTTGTTTGTTTAACACACCCCATTTAGTTAATGACTCAGTTTCACAGAATCCGCAGCATGCAGGTTATTCCTGTTTTGTCTGTCGGATAGCTATTCTTTTACTAGAAGCTTACTTGCAGTGTAGAAATTGAGATTTTAACGACAATAGTGATTTATCCTGCTAGTGATGGGACCCACTTCATGTTCACACCTGATGTCACCAACACAGATCCAACCTGTATTGCCATCAACACAGGTTGAATACAAAAGTCACCATTGTCCAGATCAGGAATAGGCCAACTTGTTTTTTTAATTTTTGTTGCCTGGCATATCAGACACACAGCCACAGTTTAGATATTGATGAAAAAAAAAAATTTTCCTGTCCGCTCTTCCATAATGACTTGACGCTCACTGTACACTTTTCTTTACTAGTAACTTTTCTTAGTAATGCTGCTTTCAAGTGCCTTTTGAAACATCAGAGAAACAAGTTTTGTGTTAATTTGGGCAAAATGTCACATTCATCATCTCTAGTTAGGCAGACAAGCAGTCTTTTGTGATTTGGTTAGTGATTAACCAAGCAGCATCTGAATGCAATGTCATAGTCCACACTCCGACCAAGAAGATCAATGTGTCTGGAGTACGCCCTCTGCTGGGCAAATGCAGAAATTGCAAAGAAGTTAAAATTATGCTGTGTAGTAACTGTATAATTATATTAAAGATTGAACAAGTTTGATGGGCCGGAATACTCAGCTTAATGGATCGTAATTGGTCTATGGGTCGAAGGTACAGCATGTCAGTCAGAGGTGAGGCGCAGCTATTCGCTGCTGCATGTCTGTTCCTAAATATTTTTGAACCAGTGTTTAATGTCTGGTTGCTAATTTATTGGCAAATGCAACTCGTAGAATTGACTTTAACGTCGGTGCCTCACCACCAGAAACCACACCATATATCAGACGTCATCATTTCCGACCCCTCCCTCCAACGAAGCAAGCCTTAATACTCGCTTCGCGGAAACATCCCCTCCCCTACTCGGCACATGCCTTGAAGCCTCTATACAAAATGTCACATCACTACCTCGAGGGACATGCTGTGATGATTACTGGTTCAAGTTCTTAGTTATTGATAACATGATATTTAAACCCTAATTGTGTCATTTCCAGTTTAAATTACTGCTTAGGGGTTGTGATTTTTGACACACACATGTACAGTTGCTTCTGAATACATATCACAGTCTTTCCTTGTGTTTCACCCTAATCCCAGACTGGAACCAGACCACCTATGGTTCTCCATCTCCGTATGAACGTGGAGAAGCAGCTTTGGCTCTCCCCATCGCCCTGCAGCACCTCACCCCCACCTTCATCTCCATTGTTGGTATTGGATGTGTGGCCGCGGCTGTGATGTCATCAGCTGACTCCGTCTTGCTTTCTGCCGCTTCTGTCTTCACCAATAACATTTACAAGACCATCCTGAGACCTCAGGCAAGAAAATACACCTGACTTCATTCCTCCTTGTCAGAGATAGACATGGCTAGATGTTTCAAAGTTCCATCCATTCGTCCATCCATCCATCCATCCATCATCTACCGCTTATCTGGGGCCGGCTCATGGAGGGATGCCCATACTTCCCTCCCCCCAGACACCTCCTCCAGCTCCTCTGGGATGGGGCCCAAGGAGTTCCCAGGCCAGCCGAGAGAGATAGTCCCTCCAGCGTGTCCTAGGTCTTCCTCGAAATCTCCTCCTGGTAGGACATGCCCGGAACACCTCCCCAGGGAGGCGTCCAGGAGGCATCTGGAACAGATGCCCGAGCCACCTCAGCTGGCTCCGCTCGAGGCGGAGGAGCAGCAGCTCTACTCTGAGCTCCTCCCTGGTGACTGAGCTCCTCACCTTATCTCTAAGGGTGCGCCCCCCCCCCCCACTCTACGGAGGAAACTCATTTCAGCGGCTTGTATCCGGGATCTTGTCCTTTGGGTCATGACCCAAAGCTCCTGACCATAGGTGAGAGTAGGAACGTAGATTGACCGGTAAATCAAGAGCTTCGTCTTGTGACTCAGCTCCTTCTTCACCACCACAGACCTATACAGCGACTGCATCACTGCTGACGCTGCAACGATCTGTCTGTCAATCTCACGTTCCATCCTTCCCTCACTCGTGAACAAGACCCCAAGATACTTAAACTCCTCCACTTGGGGCAAAGACTCCCCACCGACCTGAAGAGGGCACACCACTCTTTTTCTGTAGAGAACCATGGCCTCGGATTTAGAGGTGCTGGTCCTCATCCCACTCGCGTCACACTCAGCTGCAGACGGTCCCAGTACATGCTTGAAGGTCCAGGTTTGATGAGGCCAACAGGACAACATCGTCTGCAAAAAGCAGAGATGAAATCCTTTGGTCCCCAAACCGGACTCCCTCCGGATCCTGGCTGGGCCTAGAAATTCTGTCCATAAAAATTATGAACTTAACCAGTGATAGAGGGCAGCCCTGCTGGGTCCAACATGCACCTGGAACAGGTCTGATTTACTGCCAGCAAAGCAAACCAAGCTCTGGCTTTGGTCATACAGGGACCTGGCAGCCCTCAAGGCCCTCACATCCATTTTTTCCCCTGTTAAAGGGGTTTTGGGGGGAGTTGTTCCTTATCCGATGTGAGGGTCGTACTGCTGGCAGTACACAAAGGTCAGAGGGATATCGTCCATGTACAGATTGTAAAGCCCTTTGAGACATTGTTTGTGAATCTGGGCTATATAAGAATTAATAAACTTGAAACTTGAAACTCAACGAAGGGCCCCGGGCCCCATACTCTCGAAGCACTCCCCACAAGATACCACGAGGGACACCATCGAATGCCTTCTCCAGATCCACTACATCTGAATCAAATATTTATATTTATTTATTTATTTATATATTTTTGACAATGACAAGTAGGAATAATCAACCTGGATACAATTTCTTAATAACTGTTCAGTTGTGATTATTATTCAAGACACGAAACGTGAAGCAAGAGAGCGTAAATTAAATAAGAACTGGTTAGATGGAGAACCCAAGTAGGAAGAAACCAGTGAGAGATGTCAACAGAATAATTCACTCAATGTTGAGATGATCTTTATCTTCTCCTTCAGGCTTCGGACCGAGAGAGTCAGTGGGTGGTCCGGACTTCTGTGGTGGTCTTCGGTGTGGCTGGAACGTCACTCACTATGCTGAACAAAGGAATTGTCGTGTTTTGGTATCTTGGTACTGGAATTAAGTACATTATAATTTTCCCGGAATTCCTATGTGTCCTCTTCTTCAACATCTCCAACGGTTATGGAGCTTTAATGGGTGGACTGGTGGGATCAGCATTAATACTGCTGATAGGAGATCCAATATTAGGACTAGAACCAGTCCTACATTTCCCAGGATGCACTCTGGAGGATGGTGTTTATGTCCAGTACGCTCCAGTTAAGACCATCTCCATGTTGTCCACCATTGCTGCCATCTTGTTGTTCTCCTACCTGGCTTCTGTCCTCTTCAACAAAGGTGTTCTACCTGAGAAGTGGGATGTGTTCAAAGTGAAAACCCAGCACTCACCAGTACCACTGACACCAGTAGGTGGCGCTATAGAGGAGAAAGAGAATGAGGAAATGAAGGGAAACAACTCTGGAATAT
Source organism: Antennarius maculatus (assembly GCA_013358685.1). Lineage (NCBI taxonomy): Eukaryota > Metazoa > Chordata > Actinopteri > Lophiiformes > Antennariidae > Antennarius > Antennarius maculatus. The sequence goes on from CM023616.1 coordinate 22,025,463, forward strand.
TATAGCCAATGACGAACACATTTTGTTCCTGTGTGTTCAGTATTGCATTAATCTTTTGTGGTACAGTAACCCCTCGCTTAGTCGCACTTCAAATTGTTCAGCTTCACTATATAGCGGATTTTTAGTAGGTAGTCACGTGATACCGTACGCACATACTATTGGCTGACAGCATCCGTGTGTGCACTGCATTCAGAGATCCACTTTTTCTTAAATACAAAATTGTTTCAAACATTCTGTGATAACCTGTTTTGTGTGTGCTGCCCTGATTTGGCCTGCAACCTAAGTAAAGGAATGAAATGTGAAACATTCCACTGATAAGATTATTCTGAATTCTGACCAGGATCAAGTATTTTAATATTTTAAATAGGTTACTAACCATTATCAGAGAGGGGTAAAGATGAGTTGTATACTTCTACATTCTATAATTTTCAGTTTTGGCCCCATTTCATTTTCCATTTATATGAATAATTTAGGCTGGGAGTTGAAGCAAACCAAGGTTTGTGTTTATGTAGATGATACTATCTTGTAAACTGCAACTTCAACAGTAAAATGAGTAGTTATACAATTGCAGACCAATTGTCAAGCAGAAACATCTCGATTTGGGTCAAAGTTGAAACTGAATACCAAAAAAAAAAGTATAAAAAAGTCAAAAAATAAAAGCAAGTCATTTCAGGGTGTTGATTGTTGGGTATTCTTAAGCAATTTTTTTTTTATATAAATAAAAACACCAATTGTATTACACCACTCAACTTTCCATTTCATTACAGTTGCATCAAAGTGGATTCACCACCTTTTTTGCTGTCTGTAAGTACAGCTAGTCCTCAAGATATGAACATCCAACGCTGCAATATCCATATTTTTGCAGCAAAACATGCCAATCTGCACCGCTCTATACGGGCGACTATCTCTCGGATGACAGCTCTACCTCTGAAGAACAATGACTCCTCCCTCCTCCTTGTCTTCCTTCGCTCTAAAGGGAGTCATATTATGGTAATACAGTATTTTTATTTCATTATTTTTCTTCTATTAAGTCTCACAGAATAATACTTTGTTATTTAGAGTAGTAATGACGTTGAAATGACCTGAAATGGCAATAATAGATTACAATAATCAATCCATCTATTTTCTTCTTTTTCAGGGTCACTGGAGTCCATCCTAGCAAAGGAGCGAAAGGTTGGGGAACATTTTGGGTGCATTGCCGGTACACCGCAGAGCCACACAATCATTCACTCTGCTAGGAGGTCTCTACTCTGTGGCCTACACAGATGTTATACAGCTGGTCCACATTTTAGGAGGCTTGGTGAGTTATTTGAACAGGCATAAAAAAATTGAATTACTTCCGTAAAACTTATGCACTACTTTTGTCATTTGCCTCTCAATCTGTGTTCCCTTTGGCATGATGAGTCCTCACACCTTAGACATCAGTCAGATGTTAAGTCAGATGAATCCTTTCTATAACCAAAACATGTCGGACACTAACACTAAGGACACTGAACGTCTAGAAGTTTGTAAGTCTGTTTGTTTATCCTCTCCAATCAGTTGATACCTAAAATAGTACCTGAAAAGTAAAGCACTAACAAAATCTCACTGCATCATCATATTGTCCCTGGTCTTTCATGAAGGAAACCTGTCCAACGTTTCCATAAACTCCAGCTCACATGATAAGAGAAAAATTATTAATTACTGCATATGCAGAGGATTGCATGCAGTAGTCTTTTGACAATTCTGTGCAAATACACATTATTGTAATAACACAAATTATCAGCACAAGCTTCATCTTACTGATATTGAAGACACAACAAAGTACTAGCCTGTGGTTTTCATGAATCTTGGTAAACACGCAGAGCTGAATCATCAAACTATGGAACACGCATCCGTAGAGGTTCAGCAGTGGACTGCTGGTGGTTCAGGGTCATTCTTCCTCAGACACTTGGTTATCAATAAAACAATTAGGGAGAAACTCCATAACTTTTCTCTAAGTGGGTAACCCCATCCCCTCAGGTTCAGAGTCTGGGGGTCATCCTTGATATAACATTCATGTGCTTTTTTTCACCTCTGTCCTGTGGGTTCTAACCAGAAACTACACTGTCCATGGTCGCCAAGAATGAGCAGCAAAGACCGAGGCAACCATTGCTCCTGTTTCTACACTCAAAGCTGTGGGTCAATGGTCATCTGCTGCAGAAGAAGTAGATCTTGATGATGAATAAATGAATGAATGAATGAAAAATATTCATGTGACTTTTTCAGGATGACATTTGTTCTCATGTGTGAGTCATCTTAAATTTGACGCGTGTGTGAAAAGCCAAAATTGTCATGCATTATCATGTGTTGCCCACACAACCAGTTTGTTCACCCTTTAAAGATGTGAAGTCAAGCTATTTAGTTTTCAACCAGTTAGTTCTCTTTTGTAATTATATACCCTGACTTCAGCCAGTGGTGAAGACATTCAAAAAGGACAACATGGTGGTCAACATCCCAGGAGTGATAGCGATGGTGGTTTTCTACCTGCTGGTTCTTGGGACCGGAATCTGGGCTTCTTTCAAGTCCAAAAGGAAACAGAAGAAAAGTGGAGCCACTGGAATGGAGATGGTCCTGCTGGGAAACCGGAGCATCAATGTGGTGGTGGGGGTCTTCACCATGACAGGTGAGGAGAAAAGACTTGACAAGAACCATGCAAAAGTGGGTGATCTAGAATATAAATATATCTTGAAAAACACAATTAGTTCAACAGACAAAATGTACTACATTTGGTAACGTGTTTAAAAGTGCTTAAGGACATAAATATAGATTAAGACAATACAAAATTGGAACAAGCAAAACAAGGCAGATACAAGAAATGTGCAATAGAAGAGTAACATTGAAGACACAGATTGAACAAATAGAACTGAAAATGCCAACCAAAACAGAATAAGAAGAACATCCCGAAATCCATGACACGAAAGGACTACTGGAAATGTAAAGGACAGGAAAAGCTCTGAGAAATTGTACAAAATCTCAAGAGCAGTACAAGCAAACCTCGGTTTTCGAACGCTTTGGACATTGAACAAATCGGAATTCGACCGAAAAATTCTGAATTTTTTTGTCTTAGAAGTGGAACAAAATTTGGAAGTCGAACGCGAAACAAAGGCAGTAACATCCATCCTCCCCCTCTCCAACATTCACGTATGCCAACTGCTCACCACCACTAAGGTAAAAACTCTTATCTTTATTGTTCTTATGCTTTCACTGTAATGTGCTTTTTACTTTAGTTTACTGCATTCAATCATTTTTCACTTGATTTGCGTTCCATTGCCTATGGTGCGTGTTACGGTACCGTAAACTTCTGTCCAAAAGACTCGTGCCTTAGGCTAACCTGATTACGTCTAACGAAATAAGTTTTTCTCTTCTTAATTGGTCCGGAGCTACGCTCACCTGAACACACAATTGAACACTGGCACATTACGCATGTTGCTCTCAACAGAACAACAACATTATATTTACAACCATTTCTGGGCACAACAGGAAGTCCCAAAATAAGAGCATCACAGGATCGTACTTAACACTTTCTTTCTCGTGTTTGTTTCCTTCTTTTACATTTCTTTGATATGTTTAATGACTATACAATTTGATATATAAATGACATTATGAAATAACATATAGTACGCGGATACAGCAGCAGAAAATAGATGATATTATGTTGAAAAAAAGTTAGTTTTCTAGCGTCTTGGAACGGATTAAGACCATTTACATTATTTGTAATGGGGAAAATGTATTTGGAATTCGAACAAATCGCTGTTCGAACAGCCTTCAGGAACGAGTTGCGGTCGGAAACCGAGGTTTACCTGTAACTGGTGGCACCACCAAAACCAGCAGTGATGAAGGGAGGTGGGTATGCCTGCACTCTAGTCGTTGGCTATACCCTCTACACCTACTCACCCAAAACAACCAACTGATTTTTCATTCATACATTTGTTTGGACTGCAATACAAAAGGCAGTAATAAGGGAGGATGATGTCACCCTTACATCGCTGTCTGTTCTTCCATCCTGTAGCAACATGGGTGGGAGGAGCCTTCATTGCAGGGACAGTCGAGATGGTGTACAAGCCCTCCATGGGACTGACCTCGGCACTAGTGCTGTTAGTGGCATACAGCACGTCTTTTCTTATCGGTAAGAGTCCATACATCTGATGGGACGCTGTGGCCTGATATGAACAAAAAAACCCAACACAGATGACAGTAAACAAAGACTACCCAGGCTTCCCCCAAACCAACATCATTGAAGGCAATCAAGTGTGAACAATACTTTAATAATCCCAAGGGGAAATTATTTACATGTTGACATGTGACATGTTGTTCATCCACATCTGTGCTGCAGATAATAAAAAAAAATAGTAGATGGTAAAAAAAGAAGTTGACGTGAACAAGTCGTCACGTTTTAGAGGTGTTACGATCCAATAGTTGGCTGTACTACAATCGTGATGACAATGATGTCATCAGTGGGTGTCAACCAGGATCCCAGTAGAGCCAATCAGATGATGATAACCTCTAGGATGACAAAGCACAAATACTCCTCCAACGAAGTCAGGTTAGTGACATCAAGTTAGTCACGACTGCGGAGGCTTTGATTCAGAGGCTTTTTGTTTTCACTTGATCAATTTCCAAAGTTCAAATGCTGCCGTTCAAGATCTGTCATCTTTGTTTCCCCAACTGTATTCACTTTTACAAATCTGTGTTGTTTTCTTTTACGAAGGTGGTCTGGTGGTCGCCAAGGCGATGAGAGAAAGAAACTGTGTGACGATGCTGGACCCTTTCCAAATCAAGTATGGAAACGTGATAACAGCTGGACTGAGTCTGGTTTCACTCTCGCTTGATTTAATGTGGCTATCCTCGACACTGATTGGCTTAGGTACAGAGCGCACATTTACCTACATATACCTACATATACCCACATTTTCAAATGTTGTTCACAATACTTCTCTTTTTTTTTGCAGCTAAGCATATTTAATGTATTTACACATGTGAAAACCCACCTATGCATTGAGGCTATACAGTAGTACCTTGACATGAGCAACTCCTCATACAGGTTTTTGAGATGCGAGTCATCGATCAGTCCATATACTTGTGCTTCAGGACAAACCGCTAGTTGGTGATACATCAGCTGAGACGCATCTCGTTCTTTTCCTCATTCTTTTCTTTCTTTGATAATTTGAGGGGTTTGGGGCTTTATTACAAGGCTGGAATGGATTAAGTTTATTTTAGTTAATTTGTTGGGGATACAAATACTATGACTTCAAAGCTCAATCATGGAACAAATTAAGTTCATACTAATTGTGGTACTAATTGTTATATGCTAGAAATTGATAATGAAGAGGTAATATTCAGAGACCGTTGACAGGAGGAATCATGAGTGTGGTCCTCGATCTGCCTTTTGCTGTTTGTGTCTGGGTCTCTGCTGCTGTTGTCATCATCTACACCCTGATCGGAGGTCTCTACTCTGTGGCCTACTCAGATATTATACAGCTGCTCCTCGTCTTCAGTTCTTTGGTCAGTTTGTTAAATGTTGTGTATCAATGGAGTAACTTGAATTTTTCACACAAAAAAAGAGATTCAGGAATGGAAAGTTAATCTATTGCAAATGTAGTGTTTCATTTTTTTAATATTTCTCCTTGTAGGGCATCTGTGTTCCCTTTGTCATGATGAATCCTCACACCTTGGACATCAGTCAGACTCTGATGAACAACACCTTAAACGCTCCCTGGATTGGACAACCAGAGATGAAAAGGATCTGGATCATGACTGATGACTTCTTGTTCTTGGTAGGAAAACAATGTGTGTATGTTCTCAATCAACAGAAACAAAAAAAAAAAAAAAAAAAAAAAGAACCGGCTGCTGTATTTAGGCAAGTAATGCAACGGATGAAAAATAATTGATTTTTAGTCTCGCTAGTTGACTTCAAATTAATGATGACCAAAATTTAGCCAGTGTGGACGCTAACCGATGTTAAAATGCTCTTTTAAGACCCTAGGAAATTTGGCGTACCAGTGCTTCCACCAGAGGATCCTGTCAGCTTCCTCTTTGACCACAGCCAAGATCACATGCTTTGCTGCGTCTGTCCTCATATTTTTATTTGGGATACCTCTCACACTGCTTGGGGCAGCTGCTGCATCTACAGGTAATGACGTGTCATCAGATTGGGATTGAATTGTCAGAGCTGTAGATGGGAATCAGATAAATTATGACAAAAACACTTCCGATACAGATTGATGACAATAAATTTAATTCCACGATTTACAACACATTCTAAAGAAATATGAATTTCAGGAACAGGAATTTGTGCAAAGTCCCCTGAAGAACATGGCTAAACTCGGCAACACTCAGTAGGGGCAAAACTCCACCAAGGTAGCTCAAGTTCTACAAGAATATTCTTCTGTGAAACAGTCCTGTTAGAGTCACTCCAGTTGAATGCAGATTACTTGAAGGACTGATCCGGGATGCCATCTTCGGACATTTTGTAAAGAATAGTCTGCTTAGCCAGTGCTAAGATCATGCATTACCCAATTCTTACTCTGCTGTGTGGTATGGAGCAAGGTTTTGAGGAATCAAAGGATACAGACGTCATATATCTGGACTTTCAAAAAGAGTTAGAGACGGTACCACACAAATGTTTTCTGAGGACAATGTCTGAACATAGTGTAAGAGCAACACTGTTGGACTGGATTGAAGCTTTTCTTGAAAATAGAAGACAAGTTAGAGTTAATGGTCAGCCATTCGGGTGGAGCACACTTCTCAGTGGAGGACCCCAGGGTAGTGTTACAGACTGTGGTTTACATTCACCACCCACCAGAATGTCTACACTCAGTGGTTCAGATGTTTGCTGATGACACCAAACCGTTTTGTGACATCCATCCATCCATCCATCCATTCTCTACCGCTTATCCGGGGTCGGGTCGCGGGGGCAGCAGCTTGAGCAGGGAAGCCCAGACGTCCCTCTCCCTAGCCACTTCGTCCAGCTCCTCCGGGAGAATCCCAAGACGTTCCCAGGCCAGCCGGGAGACATAGTCTCTCCAGCGTGTCCTGGGTCGTCCCCGGGGCCTCCTCCCGGTAGGACGTGCCCGGAACACCTCACCAGGGAGGCGTCCAGGAGGCATCCTGACCAGATGCCCGAGCCACCTCATCTGGCTCCTCTCGATGCGGAGGAGCAGCGGCTCGACTCTGAGTCCCTCCCGGATGACCGAACTTCTCACCCTATCTCTAAGGGAGAGCCCGGACACCCTGCGGAGGAAACTCATTTCGGCCGCTTGTATCCTGGATCTCGTTCTTTCGGTCACGACCCACAGCTCGTGACCATAGGTGAGGGCAGGAACGTAGATCGACCGGTAAATCGAGAGCTTTGCCTTTCGGCTCAGCTCCTTCTTCACCACGACGGACGATACATCACTGCAGACGCTGCACCGATCCGCCTGTCGATTTCCATCGTACCCTCACTCGTGAACGAGACCCCAAGATACTTGAACTCCTCCACTTGGGACAGAATCTCATCCCCAACCCGGAGAGGGCACTCCACCCTTTTCCGATTGAGGACCATGGTCTCAGATTTGGAGGTGCTGATTCTCATCCCAACCGCTTCACACTCGGCTGCGAACCGTTCCAGTGAGAGTTGGAGATCACGGTTTGATGAAGCCAACAGCACCACGTCATCTGCAAAAAGCAGAGACGCAATACTGAGGCCACCAAACCGGACACCCTCAACGCCTTGGCTGCGCCTAGAAATTCTGTCCATAAAAGTTATGAACAGAATCGGTGACAAAGGGCAGCCTTGGCGGAGTCCAACCCTCACTGGAAACGAATCCGATTTACTGCCAGCAATGCGGACCAAACTCTGACATCGGTCGTACAGGGACCGAACAGCCCTTATCAAGAGGTTCGGTACCCCATACTCCCGAAGCACCCCTACAGAACCCCCCGAGGAACACGGTCGCACGCCTTCTCCAAGTCCACAAAACACATGTAGACTGGTTGGGCGAACTCCCATGCCCCCTCAAGGACCCTGCGGAGGGTGTAGAGCTGGTCCACTGTTCCACGGCCAGGACGAAAACCACATTGCTCCTCCTGAATCCGAGATTCGACTTCCCGACCGACCCTCCTCTCCAGAACCCCTGAATAGACCTTACCAGGGAGGCTGAGAAGTGTGATCCCCCTGTAGTTGGAACACACCCTCCGGTCCCCCTTCTTAAAAAGGGGGACCACCACCCCAGTCTGCCAATCCAGAGGCACTGTCCCCGACGTCCACGTGATGTTGCAGAGGCGTGTCAACCAAGACAGCCCTACAACATCCAGAGCCTTTAGGAACTCCGGGCGGATCTCATCCAGCCCCGGGGCCCTGCCACCGAGGAGCTTTTTAACTACCTCGGTGACCTCAACCCCAGAGATAGGAGAGCCCGCCTCAGAGAACCCAGACTCTGCTTCCTCATGGGAAGGCGTGTCGCCGGAATTCAGGAGGTCTTCGAAGTATTCTCCCCACCGAGTCACAACATCCCGAGTTGAGGTCAGCAGCGCCCCATCCCCACTATACACAGTGTTGATGCTGCACTGCTTCCCCCCCCTGAGACGTCTGATGGCGGACCAGAATCTCCTCGAAGCCGTCTGGAAGTCGTCCTCCATGGCCTCACCGAACTCCTCCCACGCCCGAGTTTTTGCCTCAGCAACCACCAAAGCTGCATTCCGCTTGGCCAGCCGGTACCTATCAGCTGCCTCAGGAGTTCCACAGGCCAAAAAGGTCCGATAGGACTCCTTTTTCAGCTTGACGGCATCCCTTACCGCCGATGTCCACCAGCGGGTTCTGGGGTTGCCGCCACGACAGGCACCGACCACCTTACGGCCACAGCTGCGGTCGGCCGCTTCGACAATGGAGGCGCGGAACATGGTCCACTCAGACTCAATGTCCCCCTCCTCCCCCGGAACGTGGGTGAAGTTCTGCCGGAGGTGGGAGTTGAAACTCCTTCTGACAGGGGATTCCGCCAGGCGTTCCCAGCAGACCCTCACAATACGTTTGGGTCTGCCAGGTCGGACCGGCATCTTCCCCCACCATCGGAGCCAACACACCACCAGGTGGTGATCGGTTGAAAGCTCCGCCCATCTCTTCGCCCGAGTGTCCAAGACATGCGGTCGCAAGTCCGATGACACGACCACAAAGTCAATCATCGAACTTCGAACTGTGTCCTGGTGCCAAGTGCACATATGGACACCCTTATGTCTGAACATGGTGTTCATTATGGACAGTCCGTGACGAGCACAGAAGTCCAATAACTGAACACCATTCGGGTTCTGATCGGGGGGGGCCGTTCTTCCCAATCACGCCCTTCCAGGTCTCACTGTCATTGCCCACATGAGCATTGAAGTCCCCCAGCAGAACGATGGAGTCCCCAGTGGGAGCGCTCTCCAGCACCCCCTCCAAGGACTCCAAAAAGGGTGGGTACTCTGAACTGCTGTTTGGTGCATAAGCACAAACAACAGTCAGGACCCGTCCCCCCACCCGAAGGCGGAGGGAGGCTACCCTCTCGTCCACCGGGGTGAACCCCAATGTACAGGCGCCAAGCCGGGGGGCTATAAGTATACCCACACCCGCTCGGCGTCTCTCACCATGGGCAACTCCAGAGTGGAAGAGAGTCCAACCCCTCTCGAGAGGACTGGTACCAGAGCCCAAGCTGTGTGTGGAGGTGAGCCCGACTATATCTAGTCGGAACTTCTCGACCTCACACACCAGCTCGGGCTCCTTCCCTGCCAGAGAGGTGACATTCCACGTCCCAAGAGCCAGCTTCTGTAGCCGGGGATCGGATCGCCAAGGTCCCCGCCTTCGGCCACCGCCCAGCTCACAGTGCACCCGACCCCTATGGCCCCTCCCACAGGTGGTGAGCCCATGGGAAGGGGGACCCACGTTGTCCTTTCGGGCTGCACCCGACCGGGCCCCATGAGTGCAGGCCCGGCCACCAGGCGCTCGCCTTCGAGCCCCACCTCCAGGCCTGGCTCCAGAGGGGGGCCCCGGTGGCCCGCGTCCGGGCAAGGGAAAACGTGCTCCACTGTTTTTATTCATCATTAGGGGTCTGTGAGCCGTCCTTTGTCTGGTCCCTCACCTGGGACCTGTTTGTCATGGGTGACCCTGCCAGGGGCACAAAGCCCCAGACAACTTAGCTCCTAGGATCATTGGGACACACAAACCCCTCCACCACGATAAGGTGACGACTCAAGGAGGAGCGTTTTCGAGCGTTTTGTGACATCCAAAATGAAACCCATTGTACTACAAAATGACCTCAGAAGTTAGACTTACAAACTGCTAAAACATCTTTCCCAATTTTTTGAGAAAGCCCCATGACCATATTGCTGAGGTATTTTCAAAAAGTATTCTTCTTATCTTATTTCTGTTGCTTCCTGAAATCAGAAGTAGACCGGGAGAAAGCCCAGTCTACACCTGGACTAGGATCCCAAGGAGTTCTCCAGGCAGGCTCGCCAAATGTGGTGGCTTTTTGAGCTTCTCTTTGTTTTTTGTAAGGACCGTGAATCACAGTTGCCATGAACAACTTTGGGAATTGAGTTTCACAGGAGAAATATCACGCTCTATCTAGCTGCTACGGCAGAGGTTTGTGTTCTCCTGATGCTGCTGTTTGTCATATTAAGTAAGGAGGAACATGAAACAAAACTGTCACAATTGAATGCCAGAACAGACCAAGTGACCATTTTCAGTGTTCTTTGTTTTCATGTCTCAGACTGGAACCAGACCTCCTATGGTTCTCCATCTCCATATGAACGTGGAGAAGCTGCTATGATTCTGCCCATCGCCCTGCAGCACCTCACCCCCACCTTCATCTCCATCATTGGTACAGCTTGTGTGGCCGCTGCTGTGATGTCATCAGCTGACTCCGTTCTGCTTTCTGCAGCTTCTGTCTTCACCAAGAACATTTACAAGAACATCCTGAGACCTCAGGTGAGAAAACAAAAACACCTGCAACGCTTTTATTTTCCTCCACCAGCCAGCTCAGTTACAGCTGCATCAGGTTTGTTGGTGCTGGACACACACACACACACACACACACACACACACACACACACACACACACACACACACACACACACACACACACACACACACACACCACAGAGACACAAGAAAGATCAGACAGAAATGAGTCAACGAGTCACTTGCTCTCAACCTCTTCTTCATCTTCACTTTCTTCTTCAGGCATCAGACAGAGAGAGTCGGTGGGTGATCTGGGCTTCTGTGGTGGCGTCAGGAGTGGTGGGGTCGTCACTCACCAACCTGAAAAACAGCATCATTACGTTTGTGCTCCTCGGTGTTGAAATGGCCTACGTTATTGTCTTCCCTGAACTCGTCTGTGTCCTCTTCTTCAACATCTCCAATGGTTACGGGGCTGCTATTGGCTGGCTTGTGGGATTTGTGTTAAGACTACTGAGTGGAGAACCATCACTAGGATTAGAACCAGTCCTACATTTCCCAGGATGCACTCTGGAGGATGATGTTTATGTCCAGTATTCTCCAGTTAAGACCATCTCCATGATGTCCACCATTGCTGCCATCTTGTTGTTCTCCTACCTGGCTTCTGTCCTCTTCAACAAAGGTGTTCTACCTGAGAAGTGGGATGTGTTCAAGGTGAAAGCCCAGCACTCACCTGTACCACTGTCACCAGTAGGAGGCGCCATTGAGGAGAAGGAGAACGAAGAAGTGAACTGAAACAACTGTCGGAGAGAGGCATTGAAGACACCACGTTAATGTTTTAAATTGTCAGGATATTTGCCTAAACATGTAATCAATCTATACGTATTGATAAGATCTAATCAACTTATCAGCCTAGTTGAATACTTGTGATGTTTGCTCATTCATAAAGAAAATGTTTGATTGCTTATGGGGATTTTGTCTACTCTCTATATATATTTCACACATGTGTTTGTCCAGTCAAATAATTATTCAATACACATTATAACTATACTTCATATATTAACAACTTATATATACTTACTTATATATACATATATATATATAAATATATATATATATTAGGACAGGTGCGTGGTTTGCCTTCACTGATCCTTTTTACCATTTTTGTGTCTGTAGTTCTAAAATGTAGATTCATCTGCAAAAGGCGATGTCGACGTTTTTGTTATCTGTTCTGCAAAATTACAAATGTTTTGCTGTGAGGAGATGTGTGTGTGTGACTGAGTGTGTGGTGTGTATCACCTCCTGTGGCGTTATGTCATGTGCCTTGTCACTGCTTTGGCTATGGCGCTAATGCTTCTGATACAGCTAGCCTGACCTTGTTCTACGCTATTTCCTCTGGGACTGAACCCAAACTGAAGCCATCTTTCTCATAACATCATACAGCTTTTACGTAAATCTTTTTTTCTCTAACCATTCCATCCCTTTATCTCCCTCAACACCATCCAATTGCACATTTGCGCCCTCATCCTTCACCTCTCCCTTTATTTTGACTTTCTTGTCCTGTGCAGTCCGGTAGGTAATCAGGGCATCAGTGGTTTGGCTCCAACATTTTTTTCCCCTGTCCTTCCAGGACCTTCAAGGCTGGTGTGTGGAGGAGGTGTGACAATGAGGCACACCAGGTTTCAATCAAAGCTCATCAACCTCACTATAAAGCTGGTCCCGACTTCGACTGCAGTACCACATAACTGTCGTGTTTGTTTGGTGCCTCAGTGGTTTCCTGCCACCACCAGGCTACCTGCAGCTTTTTTGTGTGTTTTTTCACTCTTTTGTAATGAACCTTCTGAATGTTGATCTTCCTGTCTCCTTTAATTTGGGTTCACAACAGTCTCCAGGGAGCTTTCAAATAAATATTGGGAAATTAAACACAATCAAAAACAGTTCTCAGAATGTGGACATTTATATATTTGTACATTTGCAATTTATTGAAATGAAAGACAATGTAGAGCATGTCTTAGACTTTTTTGCGGCTTTATTCAGGAACAGTCATGTTGTCTTTAGAATGCGCATTATATCTAGGCACATGTCTATAGCCTTTCAATTTGGCTATAGAAAAGGAGTGGCAAGACGAGTATTACTGGCCTTCAACAATGTGTGTGTGTGTGTATGTGTGTGTGTGTGTGTGTGTGAATAGGGATGATAGTATCAGCTCCCCATAATAAATGCTAACACTGATTAAGTAGAAAACTGACACCAGTCCGATGGGTCTGTGAGTTGTCGTTCCTCATGGGGCGTTGAAGAGGAAGAAAAAGCGGGAGAAGATTGATGAATCATCAATTCCAAACGGTTTTGTTTGTTTTCTTCCTCTGGTTTGGGAAGAGGAATTTAACAGAGACACCTGGGAGATGGGGTCCACCTTGTTCCAGTAGTTGAGAGATTCTTTAACATTATTAGTTTCCTTTATCAAGAAAAAACACACACGACTGTACATTCACAAATACTAACATCTTAGTGTTTGACTAATGTTCTATTACCTTCCCCATCCTCATTGTCTTCTATGGCTCCACCTACTGGTGACAGTGGTACTGGTGAGTGCTGGGCTTTCACTTTGAACACATCCCACTTCTCAGGTAGAACACCTTTGTTGAAGAGGACAGAAGCCAGGTAGGAGAACAACAAGATGGCAGCAATAGAAGACAGCATGGAGATGGTCTTAACTGGAGCGTACTGGACATAAACACCATCCTCCAGAGTGCATCCTGGGAAATGTAGGACTGGTTCTAATCCTAGTGATGGGTCTCCACTGAGAAAGTTTACAACCAATCCCACCAGTAACCCCATGACAGCTCCGTAACAATTAGAGTTGTTGAAGAAGAGGACGCAGAGGAGTTGAGGGAAGATGACGATGTAACCCAATTGAGGACCGAGGAACAAAAACGCTATGATGCTGTTTTTCAAATGTGTGAGAGATGTTCCGACCACACCCACAACCAGCACAGCAGCGCGGATCACCCACTGAGTTTCTCGGTCTGATGCCTGAAAATAAAGCACACATTGAATCTAATAAAAACACTACAAAACGAAACGATGTTGAAAACAGAGAATAATGCGTGGATCATCTCACCTGAGGTCTCAGGATGTTCTTGTAAATGTTGGAGGTGAACACAGAAGCTGCTGAGAGCAAAGCTGAATCACCCGATGACATCACAGCAGCAGCTATACATGCTGTGCCGACGATGGAGACGAAGGGTGGGGTGAGGTGCTGCAGGGCGATGGGGAGAACCATAGCAGCTTCTCCACGTTCATAAGGAGATGGAGAACCATAGGTGGTCTGGTTCCAGTCTGAAGTTTGGACACCAAACAAAGAGAGACTGAATCCTTCCGGTCACTTTTTAGGTCTTATGTTTCATCATAATGTTGATAGAAGGTTTGTCCCAAAACAACTGACCTAGGGTTTGTTTTGTACCTGTGTCATGTAAGGTGTTACAGTTGGAAAGTAAATAGTGCTTAAATTTTATACAAAGCATCTGTTCTCATATTTGAGATGAGTATTTAGAGTATATGAGACTAGTATTTCCTTGGATTTCAAGTGAAAAACACAATACAAAACATACACAGCATCAAAATGCAAAACACCAATCCAATCCACCACTTGTAAGTTTCTTTTTTTTACTTCTGCAGTTTGTTTGTTCCTCAACCCAAGTTCACAAACACAGTACTCATCATTGTTACCTGTAGATGAAGCAGCTGCCCCAAGAAGTATGAGGGGTACCCCAAATATAAGTAGGAATAAGGCAGCGACGAAGCATGACATCTTGGCTGTGGTTGAAGAAGAAGCTGACAAGATCCTCTGATAAAAGATCTGGCATGTCAAGCCTCCTAGTGCCTTAAAGGTAAATCATTAAGTTATTTCAGGAATTCAAATCAGTCAATTCTTCTGATTAACATTCTGAAAAGTCCAGAGGAGATTCTGCTTGAAGTATGGTGCACTGTTTCCCTACCAGGAACAAGAAATCATCAATCATGATCCAGATCTTTTTCAACTCTGGTTGACCAATCCAGGGAGCGTTTAAGGTGTTGTTCATCAGAGTCTGACTGATGTCCAATGTGGAAGGATTCATCAAAGCAAAGGGAACACAGACCGACTGAGAGAAAAAATGAAACAGATTAACACGAAACATTGTCTTGGCTTAAAACGTCACTGAACCCTCAAAGCAGTGTCTTTAAACAGTTCAGAGGAAACAAACTGACCAAAGAACAGAATATGAGGACCAACTGTATAACATCTGTGTAGGCCACAGAGTAGAGACCTCCCATCAGGGTGTAGGTGATGACAACAGCAGCAGAGATCCAGATACAAACAGAGAACGGCAAATCCAGAACCACACTCATGGTTCCTCCTGTTAAACACACTGGTTGAGTCACATTCTATCACCGGTCTGTAGTAACTAATAAAAGTTCATATTCCGTTCATATACCCACGTTGGGATGTGCAGTATGGCCATCCATGTTCACATTTTGTGCACTTAGAAGATGAATAATGAAATCATGAAGTTCTCATATGTAAATACAGTGTTTTTCATGTATTCTGTACCTAAACCCATTAGTGTTGCTGGCAACCAGGACACGTCAATGAAAAGTGAAACCAGGCTCAGTGCAGTCGTCATCACTTTTCCATACTTGATTTGGAAAGGATCCAGCATCGTCACAAAGTTTCTGCCTCTCATTGGCTTGGCAAAGACCAGACCACCTTCATTAAAACAGACGGCCAACATCCCAGTTAGAAAGAAATCATCGAGCGAAGGGAAACTAAACAATACATTCATTCACGGCACGTCTTTACTGCTTCTCCTGTAATGATTAGGGATGGGTCATATCCCACCTGATCCTGGGTGACAGGCTAACATGAGTTAAGACATTCACTTCGTTTCTTGTCAAAGTTAAAATAGCCTTAATTGCTGCATTGTGGAAAATGTGGTTTTTGTGCAAAGTACACTTTTGACGCATTTATTCTTAGACACTCTGACCTCATATGCTCTCGCAGGCCACGTAAAATGATGTGGCGGGTCACATTTGGCCCCCAGGCCTTGAATTTGACACAGGTGGTGTAGGCAAATGAAAAAGAGTTGCTACAGTCAGTTGGAGAGCCCTGATTCAAACGACTGTTCACACCACTACCCTTGTCATACAAAGTCCAAAGATAACAACAACTTTCATCTGATTACACCTCAATCTCAATTTTCCGGTCAATCTTCGTTCCTACTCTCACCTATGGTCATGCTCTGTGGGTCTTGAATGAAAGGACAAGATCTCAGATACAAGCGGCTGAATGACTTTTGTCCCTAGAGTGGCTGGGTGAACCCTTAGAGATGGGGTGAGGAGCTCAGTCACCAGGGGGGAGCTAGGAGTAGAGCCGCTGCTCCTCCGCCTCGAGCGGAACCAGCTGAGGTGGCTCGGGCATCTGTTCCGGTTGCCTCCAGGAAGCCTCCCTGGGGAGGTGTTCTGGGCATGTCCGAATGAGAGGAGACCTCAGGGAAGACCTAGGACACGCTGGAGGGGCTATGTCCCTGGGTCTCTGGGCTGGCCTGGGAACGCCTCGGGCTCCCCCCGGAGGAGCTGGAGGAGGTGTCTGGGGAGAGGGAAGTATGAGCATCCCTCCTGAGACTGTTGCCCCCGTGAACCGGCCCCAGATAAGCGGTTGATGACGGATAGATTGATGGCAAGAAAGGCAATTATGGCACTAGGTGTGAAAACCACCTCTGTACAAAGACACAAGCAGTGTGATTGACATCAGACCTGACATTACATTATTTCCATAACCAAACAGACACATGACTTTTGAGCTGCAACAATACGTTTACAAGGAAAAGGTGAAATAGAGTTCCTTTAACTATCTAAAAATTCCCCTCACATTGTTTCACTCAGCAAAAAAACATTTTTTGATATGCCTTCATTCATGACTGAAGTTTGTTGATCTCTAGAGACGTGAAACCAAGTGAAAGACTCCTGACTGGAAATGCATCATGTCAAACTTCATGTTATTTTTATAAACGTCATTAACCCACTGCCTGCCATTCATGTCTATGGACATCAGTTGACTTATGAACACTTACCAATAATGAAAGTTGAACTGAATGCCATTAACACCACCAGTGCCCAGGCTAGTCCTGTGGAGGGCGTGTACACCATCTCAACTGTACCAGCAATAAAGCCTCCTCCCACCCAGGTAGCTGTAGGATGAAAAAGAAAAAAGCTTGAGCTCGATCCCGATCCCGAGTATTCCGTCATCATCCCAATAACATAATCCTGCTTTATAATCCAAAAAAATTACGTGAGGAATCTCTGACTAGTTGAAATTTGCCGAACATTGAAATTATTCATCTGACCTACTTGAAGTTGACATACTGTATTTCTGGGGCCCATGGAAGAAATTCTCGAGACTTAGGTGTTGATCACACACATACAAACTCATGCAAACTCCCCACAGAGAGGGACGCGAACACAGAACCGCCTTTCGGTGCGGCGGTAGCGCTACCCATTGCATCACCATGCTGCCCGGGGGAAAACATATTAAATCATTATTGTTCTTTCTAAATCATTAATTTCATCTTCCAAAATGTGAATGTTACTTATCTATTGTACTAGAAACTGTTTATTGTCCTACACTACTGAATTAATGACATGGAAGTATCCTGTTACTTGTACACAAACTTACTGATATAACACCCCTCAAAACCATTTCATTTCCTGTGGATGTGACTTATTTACTTCTATCCTGTGCGGTTTACAGTTTTTTTGTTCAACATTTTTTTGGCTACCAGAGCCAGAGATAAAATTGCATATTAGAAAGATGAAATAGCCACTGGAGGAAGACAGATCTTTTCTGTTTTTCCATTTTTATGATGAATGTCATGCAAAGAACAAAATCCTCCAGCAAGGCAGTTTTCTGCAGCAGGAACTGTCAGCAGTTTTTTCCTCACCTGTCATGGTGAAGATCCCCACCACCCAGTTAATGCTCCGGTTTCCCAGCAGAACCATCTCCATTCCAGTGGCTGCAATTTTTTTGTGTTTCCTTTTGGACTTGAAAGAAGCCCAGATTCCGGTCCCAAGAACCAGCAGGTAGAAAAGCACCATCACTATCACTCCTGGGACGTTAACGGCCATGATAGACTGGTTGATTTCTTGTCTACAAAATGAGAGAATGACTGCCTGGAAAAAAAGATGACATCATTCCAGTGAAGGTGTGTCACTGTTCTGTTTGGATAGATGTGGTTCTGACTTCTAAACTTAAACAGACACTCCTGCTGACAGACAGACATTTATTAAAAGGTTTAGAATTTTATGGACAATTTATTTTAGACATTTCTTGTTCTAAACCCACCTGTCATTCAGAGATTTCTCCACATCCCTGCACTAAATCAAGTTCATCCACTGTTGTCTCAGCCAACTCTAATCCTCTGTTCAGTCCTCATTTCTCTTCCAGATTGTTAGTCATGATTATTATAATGAGTCATTTTCATTAACTTATTTGTTATTTGTTCAGATTGATCACCTGCTTTGTAAACTTCTGTTTTGAATTAAACTTCGGATTTAGACTTCTAGTTTCGGGCTTTTGGGTTCTCCCTGTTTGTCCCGTGATGACATGTCAACTTGAACATAAATGTGTTTCAAGTTTTTTATTATTTTATTTGCTGAAGATATATAATGTTTTAATTATCGTCTGTGATGGGATTGGCCCATCCTAGATATGCCTATATACATAAAAAGAAAATCTTTCCTTCTTTGCAGTGATGACAGATATCATCATGAAATTGATTGCAGATGACATCGTGATTTGTCATAAGAGTAGAAAGCAGGAGGTGCAGATCTACTAATATGTTAGCTTGGGCACACTGTCGGCTTTGGTCGCTTTTACTTCTTTAACTTTTTTACTGCTTAATTATTTTTCTCTCTTCTGTTTAATTATATAACTGTTAATCTTTCTATGGTAATCATGGAGATGTTTTCACTCTCAGCGTAATAACTCTGTGGCCACATTGTGTACACACAAGATCCGCTGATTGAACTGAAGCCAACCAGCGGTTTTTCAAGACTGACAGACATTGTTGAAGATTTGTGGAGAAACACAAAGTGCTTTCCAAGTTGGAAAGAAATCAGCAGTCAACGGATGAGTATGAAGAGGCGGAAATAAAGGCAGTGTCTCCTGACAGTCATCACGGCAAAAAAAGAGCGTTGTCTGATAAGATGGAGGAGCCAATACCACTTGTCAAGACTCAAAGAAAATATCGGGACAGTCGTCTGATGTGCTTCAGTGAAACATGATTATGATCACAGATAACTATGTTTGGGCTACGCCCCTATATTACCTCCCTCCGCTAAGTCTACCTGTACGTCTCAGTGAAAAGGGGAACGAATGAAAGCTAGGACACTTTAAAGCCGCACATAGATGTGTGTACATTTTTATTCTCGTATCCATTCTCTATTTATTATGATTTCTAAAGGTGTACAGTTCCAACAGATGAGCAAGAAGGATGTGTGATGAAAAATCAAGGATGGGAACAAGAACCAGACAGTATTGAGTACTGAGCACTTGACAATAGTAAAAAAAAATAAAAATCATTCCTAGTTAACACAAAATGTCAAGAACAGAATCATGACCAAGCACACAGGAATGTGAACATCTAGTACCATTGTGTTAGTATTTACGTCAAGCTCTTTCAGTTCATTTCCTCATTCTTTCTCCTCTATGGTGCCCCCTACTGGTGACAGTGGTACAGGTGAGTGCTGGGCTTTCACTTTGAACACATCCCACTTCTCAGGTAGAACACCTTTGTTGAAGAGGACAGAAGCCAGGTAGGAGAACAACAAGATGGCAGCAATGGTGGACAGCATGGAGATGGTCTTAACTGGAGAATACTGGACATAAACACCATCCTCCAGAGTGCATCCTGGGAAATGTAGGACTGGTTCTAATCCTAGTGATGGTTCTCCACTCAGTAGTCTTAACACAAATCCCACAAGCCAGCCAATAGCAGCCCCGTAACCATTGGAGATGTTGAAGAAGAGGACACAGACGAGTTCAGGGAAGACAATAACGTAGGCCATTTCAACACCGAGGAGCACAAACGTAATGATGCTGTTTTTCAGGTTGGTGAGTGACGACCCCACCACTCCTGATGCCACCACAGAAGCCCAGATCACCCACCGACTCTCTCTGTCTGATGCCTGAAGAAGAAAGTGAAGATGAAGAAGAGGTTAACGGCAACTGGCTCCAGCACCAACAAACTCTTCGCAGCTGTGACTGAACTGGCTTGTCATCCGACAGGATGACATCATCAGTGAGTCAGTTCCTGAGGAGGTTCAGTGCTGTAAGGTGGATGAGACTCAGACTCCAGCGGTCAGGAGAGCTGAGGGCTTTCTCAGAGCTGTAAGATGTTCACCTGAATCCAACTGGTGTGGGATTGGTTGATAAATGATGCTTAGTGGAGGACAATAAAAGCATCGGAGGTGTTTTTGTTTTTTACCTGAGGTCTCAGGATGTTCTTGTAAATGTTATTGGTGAAGACAGAAGCTGCAGAAAGCAGAACGGAGTCAGCTGATGACATCACAGCAGCGGCCACACAAGCTGTACCAATGATGGAGATGAAGGTGGGGGTGAGGTGCTGCAGGGCAATGGGCAGAATCATAGCAGCTTCTCCACGTTCGTATGGAGATGGAGAACCATAGGAGGTCTGGTTCCAGTCTGAGACATGAAAACAAACAACACTCATCTCTATGATGCAGACAGCAAATCCTTAACACCTCACTGTGAACCTGTCAAGATCTTGGGAAATCTAAGGAATTGTACCTTCTTCTACTGTATTTACCTCTGAAAATATTAATAAATGTTAAAATAATAATTATAAATCTTTTTCAAGCTGTTTATGTAACCATTTCAAACAATAACAGAAGCTCAAAGGCATTCTTTGGAGCATTCTTTGGAGCATTCTTTGGCATCCTGGGCCAGACGTAGACTGGGCTTTCTCCCAGTCTACGTCTGATTTCAGGAAGTGATGGTAATAAGATAAGCAGAATACCTGTTGAAAAGGTCTGTACATGTGACAATCTGTGTCTGGACCAAGTCCTGAGGCTAAAAAAATAACGTCGGGAGACGTTCTCCAAAAATCTGGCAAATTTGATTGTTTTGATTAACTGATTTGGCTTGCATTGTGGATTATTTAAACGATGTCTCCCTTCTTTTCAACACTAAGGAGGATTATCTTTTTGCCTGCAGTTTTGTTGGAGTAGGGGTTGCCAGGTTTCTGGTAGTACCTTTACAGATTTATTTAGTTTCACAGAAGAATATTCTTGTAGGACTTGAGCTACCTCGATGCAGTTTTACCCCCTATGACTGTTGACTAGTCTATCCGCAAAGTAATTGCACAGCTTTGTGCTTCTGAAATGCATATTTCTTTAGAATGTATTGTTTTGATGGTTTTGCCTTTGTTGTCATCTATCTGTATGAAGTCTTCCAACATGATTTATGTGATTCCCATCTATAGCTCAGCTCAGCTCAGCTCAATCCCAATCTGATGACACGTCATTACCTGTGGATGCAGCAGCTGCCCCAAACAATATGAGAGGTATTCCAAATAAAAATATGAGGACAGACGCAGCAAAGCATGTGATCTTGGCTGTGGCCAAAGAAGAAGCTGACAGGATCCTCTGGTGGAAGCACTGATATGCCAAATTTCCTAGGGTCTTAAAAGAACACGTTAACATAGGTTAGCATTCACACTGGCTAAATTTTGCTCATCATCAATTTGAAGACAACTACAAGGACCAAGAGTGAATTCTTTTTATATATATATATATATATATATATATATATATATATATGTATATATATATATGTGTATATATATATATTTATATGTGTATATATATAAATTGTTTTCCTACCAAGAACAAAAAGTCATCTATCATGATCCAGATCTTCTTCAGCTCTGGTTGACCAATCCAGGGGGGGTGTAAGGTGTTGTTCATCAGAGTCTGACTGATGTCCAAGGTGTGAGGACTCATCATGACAAAGGGAACACAGATGGACTGGAGAAGGAGAAATGCAAAGATGAATTGCATACTTTAAAGGATGTCCCTTTAAGTAATTCTGTTAATACACATTTAACAAACTGACCAAAGAACTGAAGATGAGGACCAGCTGTATAATATCTGTGTAGGCCACAGAGTAGAGACCTCCCATCAGGGTGTAGATGATGACAACAGCAGCAGAGATCCAGACACAAACAGTAAAGGACAGATCCAGAACCACACTCATGGTTCCTCCTGTCAAACATATCAGTTAAACATAAAACCAGTTTGTGGTAGATCATCTTAACAACTTCTTTATTATATATTCCTAGTGTATTACATTTATATACTCATTGCACAGGTGGGTTTTTACATGTGTAAATGCATTATATGTACTTTCCTGTAAAAAATGTATTTTGAACATATATTCAGAATGTGTGTACACGTTAGTAAACTGCTTATGTACATTCTGTACCTAACCCAATTAATGTCGAAGGTAGCCACAATAAATCAAGCAAAAGTGAAACCAGGCTCAGTCCAGCTGTTATCACTTTTCCATACTTGATTTGGAAAGGGTCCAGCATCGTCACACAGTTTCTGTCTCTCATTGCCTTGGCGACCACCAGACCACCTTCGTAAGAAAAAAATAACACAACCTTGTTAACGTGAAGTGAGTTTGGGAAATAAACAGCAGCATTTCAACTTTGGATATTAGTCTAGTGAAAACAGAAAGAGCTGCCTCACGTTTGTCGTCAGGAGCCAGGCTGAGGGAGTTGTGGTTCTTTTTTGCCCAGATTCTTATAAGCCTCAGTTGTCACAATCTAATTTTATCATTCAAAAGTAAATTTATAATCTCCTTCCATCAAATAATATCAATTATTTAAAAGAAGGAGATAGGATATTAATATCAAACAGGAATAATAGACACAGTTGTATGGATCACAGGAATGATCAACTCATATTGACATTCAACAACAATCTTCGATTAAACCAAGCCAAAAACCTGTCTGCTTGGCCCCACCCCATCTAAAAACACCCAACAACCTGTGTCCTAGATCACATCTTAACTAACAAGCCAGCAAGCTTTCTCCTCCACCCCATCCAAACTAATAAACCAACAACCTACAGTATATCCTCCCCCCATTCCCAGCTAGTAAGTCAAGAACCTGTCTGCTAGATCCCAGCACGAAGTAAAAAGCCAACAACTTATGTGTGTCATGTCTCCAGACTATTAAGCTTTCTACTTTATTTTGCTTGGTTTTGTTTTTTCTGACATGTCGTGTCTTTTCCGATCTTGCCTTAGTCTGGTTCACAAGTAATCAGGTCATTCCCTTCACCTGAATTCTCTCCACACACCTGCAGCCACTCCCCAATCCGCCTCCGGCCTTCATATACCCGGTTTAGTCCTCAGTTCTCTGCCAGATTGCTTATTGTTTGCCCTGACTCCAACCTACGTATCCTTCTTGTACTTGACCTTGTTCCGATCCTGCCTGTTGCCAACCCCTCGTCTGATCTGTCTGTCTGGTTTTTGATATCTCCGTGCCTGACTCTGCCTTGTTTCTGGATTCTGCCTGTTCGCCTGTCGTTTGTCTGATTCATCTGCCTGTCGGACTGATTACCCAATACCTGAACCCTACCTGTCTGATTCAACCCTTTTGAGACTTGACCCCTGCTAGTCTGTCATGCTTTTGGGTTCTCCACAAGTCTTGTTCTAGTCATGACCACGTGCTAGTCCCTGCATGCCAGTCCATGAACCCTGCCTGTATCTGTACTCTGTTTTGCTGGCTGAACTGTGTGTGAATAAGTCATTATCATGATTTGTGATTGATTCCTGGTCTGAATCACGGTACAAGCTCTTACCAATTATAAAAGATGTGCTGTACGCCAACAGCAGCAACAATGCCCAGGTGAGTCCCATGGAGGGCGTGTACACCATCTCAACTGTACCACCAATGAAGGCTCCTCCCACCCAGGTAGCTACAGGGTGGATGAACACACATCAAAATGAAAGAAAGTTGGATGATGATTCTTCATCACAATTCAACTTTCAGCAGTATCATTTAATAACGATAAAAAATTCTAACTTGGTACTGGATTCAATTTAACAGTCGAAATGAGTGTTTCAATGAATATGTGACAGAAAGTCAATGTTTGGTTATTGTAGGTTCTAAAGCACAGTTCTTACATCATGTCTCATCCTGACAATTTCCTCGATTTTATTTTTGATCATTTATGAGTTCTTGATTCACCAGTGTTTTGTGATGTCATTGTTCTATCCCCCTGTTCAGATGTCTGTTCTCCTAGCGACAGACAAATACTGACTAAAGGGGTTGATTATTGGGTCACTCTTATTGATGTCATTAAAATTTATTTTGAGTACTCTGCAGATTGAAAGATCAAACAACCAATGCTATCATAAGAATATACTGTTCGTCTTTTTTTTTGTTTTATTTTTTGAGTTTTCATGCTATTTTTCAAAACGTTGTCCTCCACACCTGTCATGGTGAAGACCCCCACCACCAAGTTGATGCTCCGGTTTCCCAGCAGGACCATCTCCATTCCAGTGGCTCCACTTTTCTTCTGTTTGCTTTTGGACTTGAAAGAAGCCCAGATTCCGGTCCCAAGAACCAGCAGGTAGAAAACCACCATCACTATCACTCCTGGGACGTTAACAGCCATGATGGACTGGTTGACTTTCTGCCCTGGTTGCTGATGTCTGAGAGACTGAGACTAAGTCAAGATAGAATAAAAAATCTGAGTCAAACTGCTACCTTCTGAAGTAAAAACTGGTTACTTTGGGAAGCAAACTGATATTTTATAGATGTGCGTACTTTTAGTACACAAAAATATTTGCTGGAAATCATTGAATAAAAAGGACAAACACTAACCTCGTCTTTCAAGAGATTTTCTTAAAAGGGACGTAGTGACAGTCTTGTCAGTCTGTCTGGGAAAGTTCAAATTTTCAATATCACACTTTAATATTCAGAGTCAAAGTCAACATCGTTGTTGACTCAGCTACGTGTGAGATTCATACTGGGGATTCAAATCCTGTTTTTTTCCCTAATCCACTGTGTGAATATAAAATAGTTCAAAAGTTGTAATCCTGTTTTGCCTGTCATATGAAGCTATGACATGAGCCGTCAGCTCAGTCTTTTGTTTGCTTTGTTAAGTGCTCTGAATTATAATTCTGTGTGTATGATTTATTTCTCTTGTTTCCATTTGGATTTGAAAGAAGCCCAGATTCCGGTCCCAAGAACCAGCAGGTAGAAAACCACCATCACTATCACTCCTGGGACGTTAACAGCCATGATGGACTGGATGTCTATCTTCACCACAACCTCATGTCAAAGTGACGGACTAGCTGATAAAACAGAGAACAACATTCCACCGTTGGCACCCAGTGTCACAATACTATAGAAACACGTGGAAGGACATTAAAACTGTCACAGGACACAAAGGGAGGATTGATGAGTTACAAACTATTTGAGATCCTCTGCAAAGATTTATTTTTGTTAAGTCACCTGTACCATGACGTGTCACAATTCTGATGTCCACCTTTCATCGTCTTTACTGTTAAGCGCGATGATAGACAGGTATTCACTCAACCTGAGCTGTGAAAACAAAACCTCTCTAAGGTGGAGTGCAGCCACAGTCCCTAACAAAAACATGGGACTGTGGTTGTTGTTCTTACAGTAAGATAACTAAAAATCACATTGTTGGACTCCTCATCAATTTTGTTGTCATTGATAAATCCCCGTATTATTCAATTTGAAGTGGGACTGTCCCTCTGGAATCAGTGGTGGACTAATGACTGACCATCCAAACAAAGTTGTCTTGCTTCTGAACCTCACGCAAATTTCAGAAATGAGAAGAATCTGGGTTGTCACGTCGAGATCCATTAAAATTTGTATCGCCAAAGAATCTAGTTCATTGTTTTCACTGGTAAAAAGAAAATTATTTTCAAAGTAAAATGAAATTTGTAATTTCCCTGAGTGTTTTTTTCTCTCTCTTTACCCAACAGTCTTGATTTCCTGATTGCGGTGAGGGGAGTGTTGATTGACAGATGGTGCATCATTTCTCCAGTAGGGTCTACTAAATCAAAGCTGGTTCAAGGTGACACGTCAGATTGAGGATGGTTCATGGTCCCCTCATGACAGAACAGGAGCTCATCCAGATCAAGGCGACCTGGGCCCCACCTTGGACCATGTCAGGAGTTACTTCCAGTGAGTGTCACTCGAACAGATTTTGAAATAATTAGATATGTCTAAATAACCCTCTAGTCCAAACTGTTCTATACATACCGTCAGAAAACAAGTTGCATATGTCATGTGTGATGTGACACCTATCCACCTATACAAGCAAAACAAACTGTGGTTCTGCTCTGATGCATGAATGGTATGCCTGTTTAAACATGTAGGAACACCTACTGGTTCAACACAATGGTGCTACTGACCAGATAGGCTTGTTCTGTCTGCTTGACACTGGAAAAAGGGTTATAAACAAAATAAAACACTTAACCCAAATAACTGACTTATATTACGTTACATAGTCCTGGAAAACATTCATACATGTATGATTTTCTTGTTCATGTCACAAATCAAGAAAACTGGCGCACTAGATAATACCAACAATTAGTGAGTGTCATCTCTGAGTTTCTCTTCCTCAATTCTTCATTCTCATTCCCCTCTTTGGCACCACCTACTGGTGACAGTGGTAAAGGTGAGTGCCAGGCTTTCACTTTGAACAAATCCCACAGATAAGTTATAGGAAGACAATAACGTAGGCCATTTCAACACCAAGGTGATGAAATGGTGGCATCAGGCGTGGTTGGTGAGTGATGACCCAACCACGCCTGACGCCACCACTGAAGCACAGATCACCCTCCGACTCTCTCTGTCTGATGCCTGAAGAAGAAAGACAAAATCAAGAAGAAGTTTAACAGCAAGTGGCTGACTGAACTGGCTTGACATTTTATAGGATATCATCCGGAGGTCATGTCAGTTCCTGAGGAGGATCACAGCTGCAACGCTGATGGGAGTCAGCTGATGACATCACAACAGCACCCACACAAGCTGTACCAATAGAGTTGAAAATAAATTTATAGACAAATTGAAGAGGTTGGGTTTGGACAGAGTTATGGCAAGATCGCCGGGTGGGGCCGATACATTCCCACTGCCGGATGTGGCTTGTCTCTTCCCCAGCCCTTTGCCAGAACAAAGTGAGTGAAGGAATGGACAGAGTTCAAATTAAAAGATTTATTCATGTATATTTTGTATCTGTCTCAGGACCAACTCCTGAACTGCAGTCAGCCTCATGAACAACCAGCCCCCCACCACCACCCTCCCCCCGGTAACCATCTGCCCCTGACCGATCTGCAAAGACGGTTTACTCTTTGAACTTCTCTTCTTCGCCTGTAAACACCAACCATATACTGTATATCTCATCTCACCGCAATGTCAATTGTCAATTGTACTTTTTTAAAATTCCTTATTCCTTATTATTCCTCATTGCTTCTCTTCCACCTTTTAATGCACCGACACCGCGTCAAGTTCCTCGTATGGTAAACTTTACTGTACTTGGCAATAAACTTTTTCTGATTCTGAAACTCACCAATATGGTCGTCAGAACATCCAGCCGTCCATCTTTCTCAGCTCATCCGGAGTCGGGTCGTGGGGGCAGCACCCTCAACAGGGAACCCCAAACTTCCCTTTCCCCGGCCACATCAACCTGCTCTGACTGGGGGATCCCAGAGCGTTTCCAAGCCAGTGTTGAGTTGTAATCACTCCACCTGATCCTGGGTCTGCCCTGAGGTCTCCTCCCAGCTGGATCTGCAAGGAACACTTACCCAGGGAGGAGTTTCAACTATGGTAATAGGAATGTGAGTAGCACTGACCACACCCCAGAGGGGTAATAAGATGGGACAAGACCAGCCACCACCAGAACTGAAGAAGCCTCTTGGATGAGAGGCGAAACGTCTTCAAGAATTTTTTTAAAGTCCAGTGGATTGATTTAAACAGCGTTGGAGAACGCTCATTTTACAACACTCAGATGTTCCACCTCCTGGCTCTATGGAGAGTTTATCCATCTTGACCAGCTCTTGAGATATGATCCTTTCAGGATCAGGGACCTGTCTGAATCACCTTCCAGCTCAAGCCGCTGAAAATAATTTATTCAGGTCCCATAGACCTCCTGTCGGCCCAAACTCAAATACAAACTTTTCTTTGTGTGTTATGAGCTTTTGTATTCATGCAGATGTAACACTGTCCAGATGTGTGTTTTTGAAGGTATCTGATTTTAGTCATTGTGTACGTACGTCATTATTATCACATGTAGAAGTGAGCTTAGTTTGTGGGCTTCTGCACTTTTCAACAGGTGAAAATGTGCATTATAAGTCAAATAAAAGTGAAAGTACAAGCTTTGCTCACCAGTGATGTTTGAATGATATTGAGAGTTGTGTCTGTCTCTACGTAAATAAAGTGTCTGATGCAATAATAACTCCATAATAAATAATGGGTCAGTTATCATCCAGTTGATTCATGAAACCAAACTTGCAGCCTCACTGTCGGGTCGTGGGGGCAGCAGATTCAACAGGGAACCGCAAACTTCCCTTTCCATGGCCACATCAAAACCAAACTGTATGTCAAAACTGTTTGTGTTGACAGGATGGTGGCAGCTCAGTGTGTCATTATTCATTGCAGACAAACTCTGTCGTTGAGTAGGAAATGGTTTTGGGACGTTTGAGTGACACCCACACAGCCTCTGGGCTGTTTTCTGATTGCCTTCATCACTTCTACATGTCAATCAGTCAGTTAATGACTGGCTGATTGAGGAGAAAGACAGGTCAAATAATACACGTGGGGGATATAACATTTACGTTACACCTAATAATAATCAGCAGTGGAAAAGCTGGTTTTGTACGTTGAGACATAAATGGTGTGCAGGTTTGAACCTGGATCAACAATTCCTGAAAATCCTGCCCCCACTTCAGCAACTGGTTCTTAACTTCACACAGCAAGTCTATCTGGGTTATCTACCACTCCCTATCTGGCTCTCCTGGCCTTGCCCTGCACCTATCACCATTGTATGTCTTTTCCACTCAGCTGGTAAAGACAGACAGCCACCCTCCAGAGTCTGGGTCTTACCTGGAGTTTCTTCCTCAATGGGGAAGTTTTTACCCGCCGCTGTCGCTTATGTTTGCTATGGAGGGTTCTGTTGGATTTCTCTGTGTGTAAAAGCACTTTGGAATGTCTGCTGATGCCATTAAGGGCTTTTTAAATACAAATTGATTAATTGATTGATTGATTAATGCTTAAATGAGATGGTGTTATTGAACAGACAGGAATGTTCTTTGTCCATTTGTCACTAGAGGAGGAGTTACAAACCAAATAATACAGTTTACCAAAAATTATACTGTTATACACACACACACATACACACACACACACACGCTGGACGATTAACAGTCATCTTTCTTCGTCTACCTCCCTCACTTCCTCAGGATCTTTGTCATTGTCTTCTATGGCGCCCCCTACTGGTGACAGTGGTACTGGTGAGTGCTGGGCTTTCACCTTGAACACATCCCACTTCTCAGGTAGAACACCTTTGTTGAAGAGGACAGAAGCCAGGTAGGAGAACAACAAGATGGCAGCAATAGAAGACAGCATGGAGATGGTCTTAACTGGAGCATACTGGACATAAACACCATCCTCCAGAGTGCATCCTGGGAAATGTAGGACTGGTTCTAATCCTGTTAATTGGTTTCCACTGAGCAGATCCAAACCCGCTCCCACTAATAAACCTGAAACAGCCCCATATCCATTGCAGATGTTGAAGAAGAGGGCACAGACGAGTTGAGGGAAGAGCATAATGTAGGCCATTTCAGTACTAAGGAACCAGAACATTGTGACGCTGTTTTTCAGGCCAGTGAGTGATGTACCAATTAGGCCCACAACTACCACAGAAGTTCGGACGACCCACCGAATCTCTTTGTCAGATGCCTGAAGAAGAAAACAAATAACTGGTATGAATTTCAGTTTGTTAATCAGCAGGAGTAAAACAAAACAAAAAAAACCATCCTAAATGTATTTTTCTTTTAAATTTAGTAAAATTTTAATGTGGATACATTCATCAAATGTACTACATGGATTCTTTAACATTGTTTCATAAAAATCAGATAACAAAGATGAAACAAAGTGGACATAATGACATCAACAAGATCTAGCACACATCAAATTAATATTCTAAGTCTCATGATCCTGAATAATTAAATTCATTGAGCTCAGAGAAATTTCACTGATAGTACAGAGCAATGCCATCAGATTGTGGATCAAAATGCTTTTTGATTGGAGTCTAACTTGACTTGCTACGCCTTCTTTAAGAATGCAACAGATAACGCAGACCCATAGTTTTTACTGCTGGGGTGTCTGTGTAGGATGGCAGTCATGTTTTCATCAGCAATGACGAAGCAGGCTTGTCTCAAAGTGGAACAATAAAATTCTGGACTGTATCGACCAGCAAATTACAGCTAGAATTTAAAAACACATAGAAAAGGTGAACAGCGTTTTTGAAATGTAACGGTTCAATAAGGTAAAATCTGGCCATAGCATAATAGCATTGAATCAATAAAGCAATAACTTTTGCTAATAACATATTAATTTATTACTGACTCTAACCCCAACCTTAAATCTAACTATAACACAATCCGTAAATCCTAACTATAACGTTGTTAGCCAAAAGCTATACTTCAGAAAGATTACATACGAATCCATACATGGGCGAGACTGGAGACACGAGTTGCGCATCAGAGAGGAACCTGGAAAGCCTTCATATTTATGTTGACTTTAGAACCCCATATGATCTGACACAAATGTGTACACTGCAGGCTGGAAGATCATCAGTAATTCAGACAAGGCAACAATGACGCCAACAAAGAAAACCTGCTCCCGCCTTGCTCAATCATGTCACACCCTGGAATGTAGCCCCATCTGCCTTCTGCAACTCAGTTACAAGTACGAACTGGCCAACACGACGAAGAGTAAACAAAGACAAAACAAGTCATCCGAGAATTTACTGGCTCAGAGTCAGGGAAAATCTTTCGGTTCATTAGAGTTGCTAATTGTTCATAATTGTTCCAGAAACACTCAGATGTTCACCCCTGGCATCCTGGTTGGGTTGTCAATCTTTACCACCTTTTTTTCCCACAGACACACTGTCTCCTACAAGTTCAATATAAACAAGGCAGTCAAAGACTGCATTGTCCCACGACTTACCCTGAACGACTTTCAGGGTAAGTCAGGGTACCCTGTCAGTACCTGACTAGTGCATAGATTAGTGCATATGGAGAAGGCCAGTGTGAGTAAGACCATAGATCAAAGCTAGTGCATAGGTAGATCAAAGCACTAGCTTTGATCTATGGTCTTACATTGGCCTTCTACCTCGTCTCTCTATCCTATCCGGTTCCTGAGGGTACAAAAGTTGAAAATTGACCGTGTCCTACTTTTCTCAAGGTCACGGTCATCATTTCACTTTCATCCCCTTTGCTGCCTGAGTAATGTGCCTTTGGATGTGAGACCATCCAAAAACACATAACTAAAGAAGTTTCTGTCTCCACCTGTATATTCTGTCAGTCAAAATGCTTTAAATTGCTAGCAGTGGGGATTGTTGCTCTGAAAACGGATGGAATCCAACACAATCAAAAAACAAAACTTTACCATTCATGCTTTAACACTGACAACTGTTGGAAATTGTGAAATATAAGTGGATCATCTCACCTGAGGTCTCAGGATGTTCTTGTAAATGTTGGAGGTGAAGACAGAAGCTGCTGAGAGCAAAGCTGAATCACCTGATGACATCACAGCAGCCGCCACAAACGCTGTACCAATAACTGAGATGAAGGTGGGGGTGAGGTGCTGCAGGGCAATTGGTAGAACCACCGCTGCTTCTCCACGTTCATATGGAGATGGAGAACCATAGGTGGTCTGGTTCCAGTCTGAGGAATAAAAACAAACGACTGTAAAATGACGGATTGTCTGTTTGAGTGGTCTCTCTCTGTTTAGGATGAATGTTGTTGCAAAGATGGCCGGCGCATTCTTGTCTTGGAACAGGGACAACAGAGATTGTCCCCTGGCCATTGTACATGCAGTGGCCAGGGTGAAATGGAGAGGGAACAGAGTCACCAAGACAATGGAGCAACAAGTGATTTGTCACCTCAAAGATCTGGTGATAACTATAGATCTGGACCACTGGCATGGTCAACTTCTTGTTTTGACTATCTATAATGCACCAAACCTTGCTGATCCTGGGAAGAATGTAGACATGATCGTGCTCTCGGTTATATCTAGGACAAAGGAGAATTGGGGCAGCAGGAGCGGTATTGCAGTCGCTTTACCGCACTGTTGTCACAAAGAGGGAGCTAAGCCGAGAGGCGAAGCTCTCCATCTACCGTTCAATCTTCGTTCCTGCCCTCACCTATGGTCATGAGCGATGGGTCATGGAAAGGAGCGTGGAAAGGAGTCAGTTGAGGTGGTTTGGACATCTGGTGCGGATGCCTCCAGGACGCCTCCCTAGGGAGGTGTTTCTGGCACGTCCAGCTGGGAGGAGACCTCGGGGCAGACCCAGGACCAGGTGGAGGGATTATATCTCAACACTGTTCTGGGAACGCCTTGGGATCCCCCAGTCAGAGCTGGTGGATGTGGGGGGGAAAGGGAAGTTTGGGGCTCCGTGTTGAAGCTGCTGCCCCCACGACCCGACTACGGATAAGCGGTGGAAGATGGATGGATGGATGGATGAATATCATCTAGTAGTTTTATTTTTCTGATTATCCATCATTAGTTCACAAAGACAAGGCTCATCATTATTACCTGTAGATGAAGCAGCTGCCCCAAGCAGTATAAGAGGTATTCCAAATACAAATAGAAGGAACGCAGCGACAAAGCTTGAGATCTTGGCTGAGGCTGAGGATGCAGCTGATAGGACCCTTTGGTTGTAGCTCTGGTATCCCAAACTACCCACTGCCTTCAAAGCAAACCGGTCATTTAGTTAATTAAAATGTGGCACTCAAATTAAATCAATTATTCCTTACATCGATCAAGAAAGAAGAAATTCTGCTTGATATTTGTTGCATTGTTTTCCTACCATGAACAAGAAGTCATCAATCATGATCCAGCTCCTTTTCAGCTCTGGTTGACCAATCCAGGGAGCGTGTAAGGTGTTGTTCATCAGAGTCTGACTGATGTCCAAGGTGTGAGGATTTGTCAAAACAAAAGGAACACAGACCCACTGAGAGAAGAAATTAAAAGATGAACAAGAAATTTGGTCTAAAAATATTTGGGGCTTGTTTTTTTTGTTAAAACATTAATAAAACAAACTGACCAAACAAAGGAATATGAGGACCAGTTGTATAACATCTGTGTAGGCCACAGAGTAGAGACCTCCCATCAGGGTGTAGATGATGACAACAGCAGCAGAGATCCAGATACAAAGAGAGAACGACAAATCCAGAACCACACTCATGGTTCCTCCTGTCAGACAAAATGTAAGAGTTACAGTAATTATAACCAAACCTTCAAAGTTCATCCACACTGCTGCATGTAGGGTATGTTCATCCATGTACTTAGGAGGGAAAAAAATGAAATCATGGAGGTTATACATGTTAAAAATTGTTTTTCATGTATTCTGTACCTAAACCCATTAGTATTGTTGGCACCCATGTCACGTCGATCAAAAGAGAAACCAGGCTCAGTGCAGTCGTCATCACTTTTCCATATTTGATTTGGAAAGGATCCAGCATCGTCACAAAGTTTCTGTCTCTCATTGGCTTGGCAAAGACCAGACCACCTTCATTAAAACAGACAGACAACGTCAAAGACAGAAATCATCGAGTGAAGGCATTAATGTCGTGTAAAAGTGACAGCTGCCTAAAAATAGACACTTGCATTGACACTCGCTGCTGCTAGCCCTAACCCCTAACCCCAACCCGAGTCATAAGAAACTTCCTTGAGCTGAAACAGTAACTTAACAAGAAGCAGTAACTAGAGATGACTCTCCTTCTCGTATCAAAAGATACCCCTCTCATTATGTGAACGTGAATTCATGTGAATGCTGAAAGTCTTCTTCATGTCTTGATTGAGAAAGTCCAGCTGGCCTTTGTTTAGAATGTTGTTTTTGTTGTTGTTTTTTATATAAATGCTTCTTTTGTTCCAGATGCTGATGCACAGCATCCCATCAGACAAATAGTCACTTACCAACAATAAAAGTAGAGCTATTTGCCATTAATAACATCAATGCCGAGGCCAGTCCCTTGGAGGGCGTATAAACCAGCTCAACTGTACCAACAATGAAGCCTCCTCCCACCCAGGTAGCTACATGATGGAAGAACACACAGAAAACAAGAAAGCAGAAAAAGATGACAAAAAAAAAATCATCATCAGCAAACCTGAATCATAAAACCTGAAGTAATAACCAGAGCTTGGGTCCTGCCCAGAGTTTCTTCCTCAATGAGGGAGTTTTTCCCCACCCCTGAAGCTTATGCTTGGTCCGGAGGGCATTGTTGGCTTTCTGTCTGTTAAAGCGCTTTGAAATATCTGCAGATGTGATTAAGCGCTATATAAATAAAAGTTGATTGATTGATACCAATGAAAATTGTGGTCGCTTTCAAAGAAGTCATGTGGACAAAAAGTGTGTGTGGACAAGGTTTTGGTCGTACACCAATTGCATAACGAATGGACCGGGAAAAAAAATAACCTTTCACGATTTCAATCTCGTGATGAAACAATTCAGAAAATCTTATGTGCTGTGTTCCATTGGTTACCTAACTACAGGTGTTGACCCTCAAAGTATCAGCGTTGTGTGTTCGTGGAGCAGGTTCGGGTTACCACCAAGGGGGATAATGTAGCACAGGGCCAGAGTTATGGTAACGTTTGGACATCGCATATGTTGCATGAGTAAAACAATAGATAGCGATAAAAATGGCAAGCATTGAATAGTCACAGGATAGGACATTAAATAAAAATAAATAGCACACAAGTTTTTATTCGTCTGTTGAACTTATATCAACATTCATTCCAAAGAACTCCAGATTTTCCGCATTCCTACAAATACCTTCCTTGTATTTATATTGGGAATTTCCAATCCTGCAGTTTCCATCCTGGTTCTGTCAGCTGTTCCCTCCTCACCTGTCATGGTGAAGACCCCCACCACCCAGTTGATGCTCCGGTTTCCCAGCAGGACCATCTCCATCCCAGTGGCTCCACTTTTCTTCTGTTTCCTTTTGGCCTTGAAAGAAGCCCAGATTCCGGTTCCAAGGACCAGCAGGTAGAAAACCACCATCACTATCACTCCTGGGACGTTAACAGCCATGATGGACTGGTTGGATGTCTTCTGTAAATCAAATAAACAAACAAACAACTAACTACATAAATAAAATAAACATCTAGTATGAATTATTGTAGTGATAGAAAATGCTGTGATTGCGCTTCCCTACGTCTGCATTTGTGTCAACATGACGGCAAATGTGAAGGGTGGCTCCCTCGTTAACCCTTTCCTCCCATATTTTGCGTGAGACAACTGTTAATCACTTCACTCTGCAGGCGAGTGCAGACTACAGGCGTGTTTAACAAAGCGTGTGTGAGGTTCATTCCAGTCATAGATTAGCACCGGCATGTGAAGGTTGTATGATATTTGGGGTGGAGATCTCAGGACAAGTTGGATGGTTAGGTTGGTATGCCAGCAAGTCTCCATTGGCATGGACAATATTCTGCCTGCCGCCTAAGGTCAGTCCCTGCCTCTGGCTGTTGCTCGCAAGGCTCTGGTGTGGGAAACACACCACCACCTCCCCTCTCTCTACCAATAGACAAGAAAATGATCCGTGTTTGATTCCTTTCTGTTTAGAGTTTGTACGTTCACCTGTGTGGATTCTCTCCGTGTTGCCCGGTTTCCTCTCACTGAAAGGTTTTACATGGACACGGTTATACATAGATAAACTATGTTAAAATATATATATATAATCTGAGGAATTGGTAAATTTAACTACAGTTAGAGAGCTTAGAGCTCTGTGTCATGCGTCAGACAAAAGCAACAGATGAGACCCAAAAGCATGACAGTGGAGTAGAACCACAATCTATATTTCATTTGAAAATGAAAACACAAACACTAATTCAAGGAATTAGTCCCAACGCACAAGCAAATTAAAAAAAAGGGTAATAGGTAATAGTCAAAATGTAAGAATCACGCAGAATCAATACTGGGTAATCAGGCAGGGAAACAGGAATGCAGGAGAGCAGGATGTTATGGCTGTTTTCTCAAGTCGCTACTGAATGGAGAAAGTCTTGCTGACAGAATGTCTGTCATCTTCTAAGATCTTTATTTAAAAGTTCAAAAGTACACAGGGTTAAACAGTTAAGCTACATGACAATGAGCAGGTAAGGGTGGGGAAGTGAGGTTCTGTGACAACCTTAACAGTCTAAAAAAGATGAACACAATTAAATATTATATATCCAACATACTGTCTAATTAAAAACCGAGAAAAACGAGACTGGTACAGACAGTTACACCATCTAATCATAACGGGGTAGTTGAGTTGTTCGTCACAATGCCCTCACTAGGGAATGTTAAATTGCACCCCAAGATGCTGGACAAATTGATGATCTGAGCAGGACTGAGCAGCGCTACGGCGACACCAGCTTGTCCATCTTCTCTGAGACGTGTTGAACGGGTCATGTGCCCGATGATATTGTTGAGTTAGTTTCTTCTCCTCTGAACAAGTGGATAGGGACACAGACACCATCACAACCTAGTGCGTCTGCAGCCTACGTACATCCAGCTGGGGAAGAGACAGCTGATTACAACTTGGCAGGTCAGGAGAAGTCATGCAGTTTCTTTTCTATTTTTATGTTTCAATCTCACCTCTCGAAAAAAAAAAAAAAGAAGACAAGTTTAACAGTAACAACTGCTGACAATTGACTATGAGACCTCACAGAGGTTTTGGTCCTCTGTCTTGCCCTCATCCTCCTCTGTGACGCCCCCTACTGGTGACAGTGGTACTGGTGAGTGCTGGGCTTTCACTTTGAACACATCCCACTTCTCAGGTAGAACACCTTTGTTGAAGAGGACAGAAGCAAGGTAGGAGAACAACAAGATGGCAGCAAATGAGGACAGCATGGAGATGGTCCTAACTGGAGCGTACTGGACATAAACACCATCCTCCAGAGTGCATCCTGGGAAATGTAGGACTGGTTCTAATCCTAGTAATGGGTTTCCACTCAGCAACTTTAACATGAATGCCACCAGTACGCCCATGATAGCCCCATAACCATTGGAGATGTTGAAGAAGAGGACACAGAAAAGTTGCGGGAAGACAATGATGTAACCCATTTCAGAACCAAAAAACCAGAACACTATGACACTGTTTCTGAAGTAAGTGAGGGACGTTCCGACCACACCAACAACCACCACAGATGCTCTGATCACCCACGGAATCTCTCTTTGTGATGCCTGAAGAAAAGAAAAGAGAGAGATTAAAGAACATTTTTCTGCTTTTAGATATCGTTGGCCTAATAGCGTAGTTCCCTAAGACGTATTTGAACATTTTTGGAAAGCAAGAAAAAACACATTTTCAACAAGCACGTTGGTATTTATTATTGCTATTTTAGCAGAAAGTGTCACTCTCTGTTTTAAACAGGTTTGAAACAGAGAGTTGCAGACAAATGAGCGCCGGCCAGTGCAGCGCTGTTGGTAACCATGTCAGCCCCTTAGCCCCACGAACAAGTGTCCTGATGTTCTGACGACAAAGGCAATGAGACAGGGTGATTCAGCAGTGGTAGAACAGAAATGTTAGACACATATCACAATTTGGCCAAAGAGTGACATGCTATTAGACTGACGATATGCCAATTTTTTTTATTCGTAATCTCCGATGGAAATCTCTTCAATTTTTTTTTTTCATGATTGTAGGATATATGTAATTCCATGACTCAAACTTGTCATGTCAAACTTTAAGTATGTCTGCAATGACTTTAGCTTTCCTCAGTTCAGTCTCTAGTTGAGTATGTATTTTTGGTGTGCTACAGTCACAAATAGTTTGAGAATAAATATGATGAGTACATCTTAAGAAAGGTCCCAATTGTGCTTAAGCATTACTGAATTGTGAAATTTTACAGAAAACAAGTTGAGTTTTATACCTGAGGTCTCAGGATGTTCTTGTAAATGTTGGAGGTGAAGACAGAAGCGGCAGAGAGCAAAGCGGAATCACCCGATGACATTGCAGCAGCAGCCACACATCCAATACCAATGATGGAGATGAAGGTGGGGGTGAGGTGCTGCAGGGTGATGGGGAGAACTATAGCTGCTTCTCCACGTTCATAAGGAGATGGAGAACCATAGGTGGTCTGGTTCCAGTCTGAGGAATGAACACAAAACAAGGAAAGAATTAAAAATAATGGATCGATGTTGGAACAATTTCTCCTCAACTGTGGCCAACACCATGATGCTATTTTGGTAGCTTATCTTGAGTTCACAAACACAGAATTCATCATTTTTACCTGTAGATGAAGCAGCTGCCCCAAGAAGTATGAGAGGTACTCCAAATACAAGGATGAAAAAGGCAGCAGAAAAGCATGAAATCTTGGCTGTAGTTGAGGAAGAAGCTGACAAGATCCTCTGGAAAACAACCTGACAGGCCAAACCTCCCAGTGCCTTAAAGGTAAAGCACTGAGTAAATTCATTCAGTAATCCACATCAGTAAATTCTTTTGATTAACGTTTTAAAATCATCCAAGTGTAGAGGAAATTCTGCTGTAAGACACTTCATAAGGGGAATAGAGACATTATTTTTGTCTCTTTCATTCTCTCTCTACTATAGGACCTTGTGGACAGAGCTACTGTCACCCTTCTATATGCTGCACTGTTTCCCTAGACTCTAGACTTTCACAATTTCTAGGCACAGCCAAGTCACGGGGTCACCAGAACTTGCTGGAAAGATAATATTTTTTGGTGGCCTGGGAGAGCCTTGAGAGGTAGGAAAGAAGAGGAGTGTCTTGGCTCATCTGCTCAAACTGCTACTGATGTAACCTGGATCTGGGTAAGCAGCTGAGGACAGGACGACTTGTCTCTATTCTACAAATGTTTAAGACTGAGACGAGAGTAAATTCTCTTTGATAAAGGATTTAGTTTCCTTACAAAATTTAAGAAGTCATCAATCATGATCCAGATATTTTTCATCTCTAGTTGACCAATCCAGGGAGCGTTTAAGGTGTTGTTCATCAGAGTCTGACTGATGTCCAAGGTGGAAGGATTTGTCAAAGCAAAGGGAACACAGACCCACTGAGAGAAGAAATGTGAAAGATTAAACATTGTCTTGGCTTAAAAAGTCTCTCAATTCTCAAAGCAGTGTCTTTAAACAGTTCAAAGGAAACAAACTGACCAAAGAACAGAATATGAGGACCAACTGTATAACATCTGTGTAGGCCACAGAGTAGAGACCTCCCATCAGGGTGTAGGTGATGACAACAGCAGCAGAGATCCAGATACAAAGAGAGAACGGCAAATCCAGAACCACACTCATGGTTCCTCCTGTTAAACACACTGGATTAGTTAAATTCTATAACCAGTCATTGTGTAAATAGTAAGAGTTCATATTCAGTGTATTGTTTTAATTATATTCACACTGGTATATACAGTATGTTCCATCCATGTATGTAATCATGCAATAAACTTAGAGGTACAATTAAAATAATCCTTATTGTTTCAGTAAATTGTTTGTATGTATTTAGTACCTAAACCCATTAGTGTTGTTGGCACCCAGATCACATCGATAAAAAGTGAAACCAGGCTCAGTGCAGTCGTCATCACG
The DNA here is from genome assembly GCA_013358685.1 of Antennarius maculatus. Classification (NCBI taxonomy): domain Eukaryota; kingdom Metazoa; phylum Chordata; class Actinopteri; order Lophiiformes; family Antennariidae; genus Antennarius; species Antennarius maculatus. The sequence goes on from CM023616.1 coordinate 22,065,298, forward strand.
TTTCCATACTTGATTTGGAAAGGATCCAGCATCGTCACAAAGTTCCTGTCTCTCATTGGCTTGGCAAAGACCAGACCACCTTCATTAAAACATGATGTCAGAGGTCTCTTTGAGCAGTGACCTGTGTTCCTTTGAAATCATCAGACATGCAGGCACACAGTGTCCTGTTGAATGTATGAACTTACCAAGGACAAAAGTTGTACTGTATGCTATTAACAGCACCAATGTCCAGGTCAGTCCCATGGAGGGTGTGTACACCATCTCAACTGTACCAGTAATGAAGCCTCCTCCCACCCAGGTAGCTACAAGGTGGAAGAATACTTTAGCAGAGAAGGTAATGTGGACATCGTCAAATAAAATGTTGATGATTGGCCATAATGTCTAATCATTTATCATGGCAATGATATAATGCTAAGTTATTGAGTACAATCATAAATCGAAGAATCTGTGAATGAATTCAACCTTTTGAAAACTGTTCATCTGATTTACTTCAAGTTTGATGTCAGATTCTGGGCGCCCATGCAAGAAGTGTTTTCGCTATGTTGCAACATGGTTATGTGACATGCTCAATACAAAAGTGTGACTCTTGCAGCAGTGGGGTGTATCCTCAGGGCTCTGCTGAACCTGACAAGTCAAGCAAGATAGGAAAAATGTGTGCGAAATCAATAATGATCATAATTCAAGTAATTATCTCCAAAAGCTCTCTGTCCAAATGTTTGCCATTTAATTATTTGGCATATGATTACCATGTTCTTTGTCTGAACTTGGTTGATTTTTTTAATGTCACACCTTTTGAAATGGACACATCACTTTTTCTATGTAGACTGGAGGTAGACCTGTCGTTAGAAAGCAAGTGTAAGGTGTGACAATTCCCAGCTCTGCTGGGACATGTCAAACATTTCAAAATACTCTTGGGCAAGAGATTGACTGCCCAAGTCTTCCCAGTGACTGTTCCACTGGTGTGTGAGTGATGGATTGACACAATTATTACTGTCATATGTAGACGAACTTACTGAAAATGTTCCATAAAACCACTCAGGGAATCTCGTCATGCTAGTCTCATCGTCTGAACAGAAAGCTACATGGAACTTATTTAAATCTACCTCACCTACTTCACCTAAATGAGAGCAATTCTCCACAAAGGCAGAACTTCTCTAAAAGATCTGCCAGCTTTTCCCTCCTCACCTGTCATGGTGAAGACCCCCACCACCACATTAATGCTCCGGTTTCCCAGCAGGACCATCTCCATTCCAGTGGCTCCACTTTCCTTCTGTTTCCTTCTGGACTTGAAAGAAGCCCAGATTCCGGTCCCAAGAACCAGCAGGTAGAAAACCACCATCACTATCACTCCTGGGACGTTAACAGCCATGACCAGAGTACACAACAGAGAACACTGTCCAATGCTGGATAAGCTTTGACAGTTGCCTTATATATCTAAGTACGTCACAAAGGTCTGTCCCACAGCACAATAATAGTAATAATTAATGATAATTATGATGGATTTTAATTATTTTAATCATTATGTTACTTGTTCACACTTGCAAATGTCTTGTTTAATAGTTTTTATGTCTTTAGTGAGAACCAACAATGTACAAGGCAATAAAAATAACTCTGACATGACAACATACGGTAGAGTGTTTATATGTGTATGTATGAAGAAGAACACTTCTGGTCAGCTGAATAGAGTTGTTTGGAGGGAATGTACTGACTTATTTGTATTTGTGTAAAGAAATAGATGGAAAACCACTGAGGGGAGAGCAGAAAGAAGTCAAACAAGTTCATTCAATCGCCACACCCAAAGCTCTGCAGCGTGCAGTTGTGCTTTTGTGTGTCAGCGTTGTCACTTCATCTAAAACATGTCTGAGGCGGTCACAGAGAGTGAAACTCAGTCCAAAACCTTTTCCCGGTGTCAAACCTTGTCTGTGTGCGTTCATGGTGTAAATCTGTGGCCACTGACAAAATCAATCCATCAAAACAAAAAAAATCCAGTTAGATTTTAAAATTTGTTGAGTGAGGAATGCTGCATGAGGTAATAGGGAGCAGATTCTTTCTGTCCTGTCTGCAGATGAATGACAAACCGATACAGCAGAACAGTAAAACCGAAATTTATCGCAAATAAAGGAATCTGGTAGGGCTGGTTCATGTGGCAGTCCAAACAGACTGACTGCATGTGCCACAGACACACTTGTTTCATGGAAAATTATATTTACTAAAATGCAAACAACTCTCTATTTACTCATTAATGCATATCTGACTGTTGTAAATGTAATAAAACCATCACGAGTTTGGAGTAAAAAGGGACAAAATGATCATGACATGTGCAGATTGGCTATAGAAAGCCCTGCTATTCATTGACTAACATGTTAGTATATGTTCCACATCCTTTTTTCTAAAATGATGTTTATCTGGATGATAAAGTCTGACATGTTGTCTTTAAATCCAGCCATAAATTGACATATTTAATGTTCACGGCGTTGTTTGGAGCTACCCTTCCCAGTTTACCCTGACAAAGACTATACCATAACTGAAATAGAGACTCAATCTGTAGAAGGAAAAGTCCTTCACAGTTCTTCTGATGTCTATAATCAAGCAAAAAAAAAAGTTTGGTATACATACAATGTAGGAGGTATATGCTGTGATCTACTTAACTTATTCAAAACTTTATCAATAACTTATATACATTTTAAATATTTTTCCCATCCTGTTTCTGTCAGCTGATTTCTCTGTAGCTGTCATGCCACCAATGTAATGCTCATCCCAGCAGGATCATCTTCATTCCACTGTCTGCTCAGACTGTATAGTCTCCAGCAGAAAAACTGGCTTTTTGCTTTGTTGTCAGCGTGCAGAAACAGACTGGATGGTTATATGGTCCCTGAAGGGTTTAACATCTTGTAGACCTACCTGTCAGAAGGTAGCGTTTGGATCCAAGATCTCCTCAGGTCCTGCTACAGATGACGTTTGACTACTATTTCACGCATATTTTTTACCTTTTTGACTCAGGTCATGGCATTTCCATCCTTGTTCTGAAAGCTGTTCTCTCCTCACCTGTCATGGTGAAGACCCCCACCACCACGTTAATGCTCCTGTTTCCCAGCAGGACCATCTCCATTCTAGGGGCTTCAGTTTTCTTCTGTTTCCTTTTGGACTTGAAAGAAGCCCAGATTCCGGTCCCAAGAACCAGCAGGTAGAAAACCAGCATCACTATCACTCCTGGGACGTTAACAGCCATGATGGAATGACCGGTTGACTTTCTTCCCAGGATCTGATGCTGGAGTCACTTCCCAGTTGAGAAAACTGGGAAGTGAAAACTGGGAACGCCCTAATGTTTTCAAAAAGATAAGCTGTCTCATAATGTAATTGGGTTGCCAAACCACCAAAGAAAACAGATGGAAGGACTGTTGACAGGAACTTAGCTTGGACATTTAGAAATATGATTGATGAGCCGATTAGCTTTGCTAAATAAGTGTAACAGAGTCGGAGTTTTTCTTGTTTTGAGGCCTTTCTACCAAATTTGATGTGAAGTACTTGTCCCCATCTCTACACTCAATGTATGAAAATCATACTTATATGTTTTTAAAAAAACCTTTTCCAATGCTATATTCTAAAATTATAAAACATGCTTCAAAAAATATTTTCCCACACTCTCATGTCACAACCGTGACAAAAGTCGTTTGACCACGTGGGTGGAACCTGGTTTTAGCCACACATTTAAATTTCTGACCAGGAAGTGACACAGCATCCTTGTCGCCCATGGCTGTATGCTATCTGTCATCACTTTTAAGTAAATTTGTTACAAAGTTTAAAAAATCAGTATATTACTGTATATTAATACTTGTCACAATCGTACACATCATCTACAAATCAATACGTCTTTAAGGGCTCAAAATTAAAATGTTAGTCTAGAACAGTGGTTCTTAACCTGGGTTCGATCGAACCCCAGGGGTTTGGTGAGTCGGTCTCAGGGGTTCGGTGAGTCGGTCTCAGGGGTTCGGTGAGTCGGTCTCAGGGGTTCGGTGAGTCGGTCTCAGGGGTTTGGTGAGTCGGTCTCAGGGGTTCGGTGAGTCGGTCTCAGGGGTTCAGTGAGTCGGTCTCAGGGGTTCGGTGAGTCGGTCTCAGGGGTTCGGTGAGTCGGTCTCAGGGGTTCGGTGAGTCGGTCTGAGGGGTTCAGTGAGTCGGTCTCAGGGGTTCAGTGAGTCGGTCTCAGGGGTTCGGAGAGTCAGTCTCAGGGGTTCGGTGAGTCGGTCTCAGGGGTTCGGTGAGTCGGTCTCAGGGGTTCGGCGAGTCGGTCTCAGGGGTTCGGTGAGTCAGTCTCAGGGGTTCGGCGAAGACGGAAGTCAAGACAAAACACCTAACATGATGTGTCGGGTGTTTTTGCCGAACACACATGAATCACTGTGTATGTTTGACACATCATGTCAACTGGTGATGACACGCCCCCTTAGCCATCACTGGCTGCAGGTGATCATGTGACGCTACATCGATTAGCCTACCTGTGCTACATGAGATTTTGTGCACTCAGAAGTCGATTTCTGCCTGTCATGATGGTACGTCATCTGATTGATTTCTTAATATTTTAATTCATAGTAAAACTATGTTGAACAAAAACAGAAAGTGGTCGGATGAATATGTGCAACGTGAATTTACATGTACTGTATAACGGAACGTGATGGGGGTCAGTGTTCTGCAGGATTTGAATGTCAAGTTGAGCAACTCTAGTCTGGAACTGGAAGAATAAAGGAACACTTCCTTAAGCTGATGGAAAGCAACAGAAACAGACTTTGCTGTGAAAATGACATCAGAGTAACACTTGTCAAGGTGAAGCCACTCATATCTGAACTGGTCTCTATAACAACAGCAGAAGTCACACTGATTTACAGTTAGGTCATTTCATGTGAGTTCATGCACTGTCTTGGTTTGGTTCTTTGAAAAAGGTGACATTAATGCACAATTCATTAAATACACCAGTAAAACATGTACTTATGTCTTCAACTAAAAAAAAAAAAAATTTATTGAAGAAGGGTTCGGTGAGTGAGCATATGAAACCGGCAGGGTTCGGTACCTCCAACAAGGTTAAGAACCACTGGTCTAGAGACCATACGCATGTTGGCTCCATGTTCCTGTCCTTTGCATTCATTTTTTGTTCTAGGGCACAAAGTCCTTCATTAGTGTTCCAACGTTGCACAGGAAGTTCTTGTACCAGAGAGCATTGGGAAATCTTGATAAATTGCATTCAGATGTGAGAGCATGACAGTCTGGCCTGACAGACTTGAGATTTTTGGCTCATGTCTACAGAGAAGTGATGTATTCAGAAGGTAAAAAGTAACTTTCAGGCAGGCACTCATCAGGGGAGCAAAGCATGTTGAGTTTTTGTCTCACAATCCTCTCCCCTCATACAGTGACATGCAGTGCTATAGTTTATATCACTGTTAGCATCAGTGTCGAATGGATAAAGAAAGGGGGAAAAAATTTGAAAAAGAAATATTGTGAGAAACAACTTCGATTCTGGCTCAGGGGGAATCGATGAGTCAATGTGACAGTCTTTCCATAAACTTGTCACAAGCAGTTTTTCACGAAAGCTCTTTGTTTTCAATCCATTTTGCTTTTAGTAAAATGTCACGGGTTCGTGAAGGCAGTGGAGAAAAAAAATACAAATTGACGGCACAGCCACAAAAGATCTGTTTGGTGGGGTTTTTATTTTCACCAAAAACAACCAGTGAAAAAATATTTACAGTCTTCTTCTCCTTTGGGCTTTTGCCTTCAGGGGTCACCACAGCCAATCAGTGTCCTCCATCTAACCCTGTCTTCTGCATCCTCTTCTCTCACACCAACTACCTTCATGTCCTCTTTCACCACAGTGAAGATAAAAATTCCCCAAACCAAAAACCCAGCACAACAAGAAAGTATATACAGAGAAAACTTACACTACTAAGAGCCACAATGCACAATGTTCGATAACTCCAGCTCCAACTCTCCCCCATAAAGCAGAAATGCTTCCCTTGTATAACCCCATGCCCCTCCCCTGGCGGACCAACAATAATTAAGTAGGGTTGTTTTACAATATCTGGTATATCGGAAACAGACAAAATTACTACTAACCTGCTTTACAACTAAACCAGAACAGAATAAAACCTCAATGCCCATCATATGGCTGGTTAAACATTTATCAACACCCCGCAAAATAGGAAACAATCCAATAATTTACAAAATGGTTCAGTCCAGGTACCGGGCTGGCCCGATAGGGCGCCACGATGCGCTATTTAGGCCACACCCAGGTAGTGCCTTGGTTTGGCCCCTGACCTGGAGGCGGACCAACTCAGCCTTCTCAGGTGAGGGTCTCTCATACAGTTTTGTGTGGATGTGGGAAAAACACGTAGGCGCCAAGTGTGCACCCCCGAACGCTCTACCGCGACAGTGTGTAGGATGCGGATACGCAAGTGTGAATGTGTGTGAAACAGTCTGAGCTGGACCGCGCTCCTGCGGTCCTGCCAGGAAACAATGAGAGCGCTGCTGCGGCCTCTACCGCTCCATCACATAAAAGGAAACCCAGAGTTTCCTTCTTGGGTACAAACTCATGAAAAGAAAGATTGAAAAGATCAGAGTGTCAGGGCTAGAACACGACTGGCAAGGGGAACCCAAAAGCACGACAGAGTAGCGGGCAAGTAAAGTCTTAGAACAGGTTTAATAATACTGGCAGGGGTCAGGTACCGGGTAATCAGTCCAACAAACCAAACGACAGACGAACAGGCAGAGTCCAACAACTAGACGAGGTCATACACAGGAAGGCAATCCAAAACCAGGCAGACAAATCCAAAGAGAGGTCGACGAAAGGCAGGGTCCGGGAAACAGGCAGGGTCAATCACAGGAATCAGAATAACAGGCAGGAATCAAAGGCTGGAGAGTCAGGGTGAACATTACACAATCTGGCAGAGAGCAGAAGGCAGAGCTGGCCTTTGAAGGGTGGCAACAGATTGGGGAGTGGCTGTCGGTGTGTGGAGGAAGGCAGGTGCACAGAATGAAATGATTGTAGATGAGGCAGGATCAGAAATGATAAGACATGTTAGGAAAAGACAGCAAAGAAAAGGAAAGCTTCATTGTCTGGAAACATGACACAGTTTCTTCCTCTAGCCCCAACCTGAAATCTCTGCCTGTGAAATGGTCAAACGGCCATCACTTTATTATGTCGGGCAAGTGGATATTCTCAATCATACCTAGAATGTCTCTTGGCAAATAGGAACTGGATGAACTGGATGTTTATGGGCAAATGACAGGATAGACATACCCATCAATTACCCTGGCCATGTCATTCCCAGTGACTTGACTAACACTCTCATAAACCCATTCCTCTACACACCAAAAGTTTTATTGAGGAGTGTAAATATTCTTACCACACCTAAAGGGTCTGAAACACATACAAACTTGAATTCTCCTGTTGACAAAATCCACAAAAACTCTTGCAAAAAATAAATCTACAACATTTAAGTATCTAAACAACATTTGTCAGTTCATTTTCTTGTTCATTGAATTGGTATTTGTGGTGTGCAAGAAGGTCTCCTTACTTCTTTTCACAATGTTTACATACTCATATTAAAATTGTTTAGGGTATCCGAACTGTTGAAGCTTACGTTTTGTCCTTCAGCGCTATAAAAATGATTCAGTGATTTAATTTACAGTCAAACAAGCTAACAACGACGCAAAACGCACACACCCACGATACGTGATCAAGGTAGACCCTCTGGCAGTCTTTACTTAGCAGCACCAGCAGCGACTTGTGTCAGACGTCTCTGTCTTTTCTCATGGGAGCTTTTTTTGCGTCCTCTATCCTTTGGCGCATAGACCCTTTAGGAATATACGTTTCAGGTAAGTTGTGTTACTACATTGACTCTTACTACAGACCTGAGCTCCTGGAACAAAATGTGTATGACATACAAGAAAATAAAGGCTGTAAGAAATATTAATTGAAATCAGCATTTTGTCATCTGAGGTCTATAAAGCTTATTTGAAATTCAAACTGAAAGGCTAATTAACTGACAACACATCTTATCTCCTTGTTTTCCCACATACAATGAGACTTAGAGAATTATACCCACAACAATTTTACAAAATCAGGATTCAAAGCATGTTAAACATTTTTATTCATGTTACAGACAGGTTAAAATTTTGAAAATTCTAGTGTTAACAATGTGTTACCATTGGTGATGACGTGACTTGTACTTTGGAAACAGTTGACTTTCCTGTGGAGCTCTTCTCCACTGCAGGCGGTGGAGTGGAGGGTTTTGTATCCTGGTCTGATCCCCGAAGAGAAATTAAGAGCACACTCTAGTGTAACTCTTGATCAAACACATGCATACATGTGGTTGGCAACCAATCTACCTTTACACCTGTGGCCAATCAGTACAGGTAGTCCTCAACATACAAACATAATTGGTCCCGAGAGGTTGTTTGTAAGTTTAATTGTTTGTAAGTTGTTATTTATTACATTAACATCTATAATCACCATGTGAGGTGATTATAGATGTGGTTACACATCAGTTTAAAAAACAAGAACAAAATAATAGTGTACGCCATTTCACTCGACTTTATCGTCTGACCAACACAAATATTGGACCCTTAAAATCACTACAAAACTTTTTAAAGCGCATAATACTATGTTACCCTATAATAGATAAGAATAAAAACACAATGTTATAATACATATGTATAGTTCTAAAATCTACTGTTAAACGTCACTTGCAATTCACACGATTGCTTTGACTTCAGACTAGTTGACGGTAAACTTTTGCTTATAATAATTTAATCCATGAGGAGAAGAAGAATATGACACTTGAAGGAACTCTCCACCAGTTTGGAAACACAATAAACAATAGTCAACTAAAGTTTATTTATAAAGGACTGAATCACACCAGTTGTGCAGGGCAAAATATCCAGGGTACTTATTTTTACCACTAATGTTCTGTGTGATACAGATATGTGGATCTGCATTGGTTACCTCTTGCGAGTACAGACACTCTAGGGTACTTTAGCATGTAGCTTACCTTTAGAGCGAAGGAAGAGGAGTAAATAAAATGAATTATTGTAGGTCAGAGGCAGAGTTGTCGTCAGGGAAATAGTCACCACTACCACTATCTTCACTAGCCTTTGCTTTATCATCCATGATGACTAGTAAAGTGTCCAAGGTATGAAGCCAGATGCTCACAGAGAGGACAAACAGGAAGACGAGGGGGAAACGCGTCTAGAGCTACCCCCGTGAAGGTTGTGGAAGAAAGCAAGACTGCAGGACACTTGACGGATATGGTGGAGTGCATTTGTTTGTATCTCTGATCAACTACCTGTAATCAACTCTTTTATTCCCGTCCAAACCCTTGTTCTTTGCCAGTTTCGATATAGCTCACAGGTGCCTCCTCTCCTCTCACCTCCGTACAGGTACTGTGTTGGTTATGCAACTCTTCTTTGGAGGGAGTTCATGTTCTCTGCTTTTTGTTGCGGGCTGGGCACGGCTCTGGAGTCGAGGGTTGGCACCCAATCTACCTACACACCTACAGTCAAGCATTAATCAACTCTGATCTTCTTAGTGTCATCTAACCTCTGGTTCTTTGCCAGTTGACTGCTATGCGTCTCACATGTGCCTCCTCATTGCTTTTTTCCTGAAACAGCACCCAGCCTTGCCTTTTTGTCTCGCTACAGAACTTCACATATTGCACCCTGGAGTTTGTTCTTCCTGAGTTTTTTTCTAGAAGTCACCAATCTCAAGCTTCCATTTTTTGTTCACAATAAAATTATTATTGCACCTCTCTTCAGCCTCTACCTCAGGTGTGGGTCTACTTCTTGTGCTTGATAGTTACGCCGTTACACAATCAAAACGCCAAACTCAGCGAAATACGACTGGATCAACAAAGTTCTCAGTCCTCATTTGCCTCGGAAGAATAACTTGACAAAAGTGCTGTTGTTCTAAGTTTTTCTGGACGTCATTCATCCCAAGTTTCCAGTTGTTGTTTGTTTTTTTTTACATCAAATTTATTGTTGCACCTTTCTTTGGCCTCTGTTGCACATTTAGGTCCTCTCCTTCTTCTTGGTGGTTGTGCTACAACACTTCAATCCAACAAGTAACAGAACAAAATCCCCTTGTTTTGTGTGTCAGTTCTTGATCGGTAAGTACAGGGCCTGATTGGTCACTTTGTAAACACTTGAATACAGCATATTACTGTCTACTTTAATATTGTACAGACTTAGTGAGAGTTTTAGTTAGAGAGAGCAACAGAAGGAGACAGAAGAAAGACGTCTGCTCCCATTGAAAGCTGGAAGTGTATAATGTGGGAATTTTGTTGAATATATTTTACCTTCAAAAACTAGTCAAACTAGTTGGTCAAACTAGTTAGTTTTCAAACAGATTGTTCTCTTTTCTTGAATGTAAAGACATCCAACCAGTCCATCATGGCTGTTAACGTCCCAGGAGTGATAGTGATGGTGGTTTTCTACCTGCTGGTTCTTGGGACCGGAATCTGGGCTTCTTTCAAGTCCAAAAGGAAACAGAAGGAAAGTGGAGCTACTGGGATGGAGATGGTCCTGCTGGGAAACCGGAGCATCACCTGGGTGGTGGGGATCTTCACCATGACAGGTGAGGAGAGATCAAAGTTTATAGAATCACCTAAACTGTTAGTGTTAGTTCCATAGACTGTGTATAGAATTATTTCTGAAAAATTTTTTTTTTTTTAAAAGTCATTCATTGGCATTTCCTGGAAAAAATGTTTGTGGATCTTGTCCATTGAACCGAGATCATAAATATTTAGAGTGAGGCAAAAATAATGAAGAAACAACTCATCACACTTCACTGCAACAAAACCCCAATGCATAAACGCAAAACCATCACGATAAAGGAAACCATCAAAATAGCTCATAGAGACAATATCCTGACTGGCTGTATCTACACGTGGTATGGCAGCTTCATCGCTCTCCACAGTCTGTGTAGCACATCACCAGGTTCAAGTTGTCCACCATGGAGGACCTTAAGCCCAGGCAATCTAGGAAGAGAACCATCTGAGTCACTCAAGACCAACCTATCTGTCTGTCTGTCTGTCCATCTATGTAACATGTCAATAGGTGTTCCATCTACAACGGTTGTCAATGTGCATAAATAGGAAAGCATGTCTTTCTCAAAAGTGACATGTTTTAGAAAGAACTGTTGGGGACTCTAGAGAAGTATTCATATCTGGACAAAAGTGGTGAAAGAAAATCATGTGTTTGATCTGAACTCTCTTGTTTAAGTCCAATCATGACACAGTCATCCTCCCTAGCTACACGTTTCCTGTCCACTCTCGTCAATTCTTCATTAATTGACTCCATGTTTGTTAATCCATCCTGTAGCTACTTGGATTGGAGGAAATTTCCTTAATGGTATCGTTGAGATGATGTGCACTCCATCCATGGGGCTGATCCGAGTAATATTTGTGTTCCTGTCATACAGCTCAACTTTTATCATTGGTAGGACTTTTAATTACATATGATTGAATACTGTCTGTGTCAACGTAGAAAATGACGGCTTCTTCTTTTCCTTTTGGCTTTTCCCTTCAGGGGTCGCCACAGCGAATCAACCGCCTCCATCTAACCCTGTCCTTTGCATCCTCTTCTCTCACACCAACTACCTTCATGTCCTCTTTCACTACATCCATAAACCTCCTCTTTGGTCTTCCTCTAGGCCTCCTGCCTGGCAGTTCAAAACTCAGCATCCTTCTACCAATATATTCACTATCTCTCCTCTGGACATGTCCAAACCATCTCAGTCTGGCCTCTCTGACTTTATCTCCAAAACCTCTAACATGTGCTGTCCCTCTGATGTACTCATTCCTGATCCTATCCTTCCTGGTCACTCCCAGAGAGAACCTCAGCATCTTCATCTCTGCTACCTCCAGCTCTGCCTCCTGTCTTTTCCTCAGTGACACTGTCTCTAGGCCAAACAACATTGCTGGTCTCACCACAGTTTTGTACACCTTTCCTTTCATTTTAGCTGAAACTCTTCTATCACACATCACACCTGACACTTTCCTCCACCCATTCCATCCTGCCTGGACACGCTTCTTCACCTCTTTTCCCCACTCTCCATTGCTCTGGACTGTTGACCCCAAGTACTTAAAATCCTCCACCTTCTTGATCTCTTCTCCCTGTAACCTCACTCTTCCACTTGGGTCCCTCTCATTCACACACATGTACTCTGTCTTACTGCGGCTAACCTTCATTCCTCTCCTTTCCAGGGCAAACCTCCACCTCTCTAGCTTCTCCTCCACCTCGTCCCTACTCTCACTGCAGATCACAATGTCATCTGCAAACATCATAGTCCATGGAGATTCCTGTCTAACCTCGTCTGTCAGCCTGTCCATCACCATAGCGAACAAGAAGGGGCTCAGAGCTGATCCCTGATGCAGTCCCACCTCCACCTTGAACTCCTCTGTCACACCTACAGCACACCTCACCACTGTCTTACAGTCCTCATACATGTCCTGCACCGCTCTAACATACTTCTCTGACACTCCAGACTTCCTCATACAATACCACAGTTCCTCTCTGGGCACCCTGTCATAAGCTTTCTCCAGATCTACAAAAACACAATGCAGCTCCCTCTGGCCTTCTCTGTACTTCTCTATCAACATCCTCAAAGCAAATACTGCATCTGTAGTACTCTTTTTTGGCATGAAACCATACTGCTGCTCACAAATGCTCACTTCTGCCCTTAGTCTAGCTTCCACTACTCTTTCCCATAACTTCATTGTATGGCTCATCAGCTTTATTCCTCTGTAGTTGCCACAACTCTGCACATCTCCCTTGTTCTTAAAAATGGGCACCAGCACACTTCTCCTCCACTCCTCAGGCATCTTCTCACTATCTAAGATCCTGTTGAACAACCCAGTCAGAAACTCTACTGCCACCTCTCCTAGACACTTCCAAACCTCTACAGGTATATCATCAGGACCGACTGCCTTTCCACTCTTCATCCTCTTCAGTGCTCTCCTCACTTCATCCTGGCTAATCTTTGCTACATCCTGGTCCACAACAGTCACCTCTTCTAGTCTTTGTTCTCTCTCATTTTCCACGTTCATCAACTCCTCAAAGTACTCTTTCCATCTTCCCATCACACTGCTGGCACCTGTCAATAGACTTCCATCCCTATCCTTAACCACCCTAACCTGCTGCACGTCCTTCCCATCTCTATCTCTCTGTCTTGCCAGCCTGTATAGATCAGTCTCTCCCTCCTTACTGTCCAACCTAGCATACAAGTCATCATAAGCTTCTTGTTTGGCCTTTGCTACCTCTACCTTCACCTTACGCTGTATCTCCCTGTACTCCTGTCTACTCTCCTCAGTCCTCTCAGTGTCCCACTTCTTCTTAGCTAACCTCTTTCTTTGTATACACTCCTGTACCTCCTCATTCCACCACCAAGTCTCCTTATCTACTTTCCTTCCAGATGACACACCAAATACTCTCCTACCTGTCTCCCTGATCACATTAGCTGTAGTTGTCCAGTCATCTGGAAGCACCTCCTGACCACCCAGAGCCTGTCTTAACTCCTTCCTAAAGGTCATGCAACACTCTTCCTTTTTTAGCTTCCACCATTTCGTCTTCTGCTCTGTCTTTGTCCTCTTCATCTTCCTCACCACCAGAGTCATCCTACACACCACCATTCTATGCTGTTTGGCTACACTCTCGCCTACCACTACTTTGCAGTCACTGATCTCCTTCAGGTTACATCGTCTACACAAGATGTAGTCTACCTGTGTGCTCCTACCACCACTCTTATAGGTCACCCTATGTTCCTGCCTCTTCTGGAAAAAAGTATTCACTACAGCCATTTCCATCCTTTTTGCAAAGTCAACTACCATCTGTCCTTCTGCGTTCCTCTCCTGGATACCAAACCTGCCCATCACTTCCTCATCACCTCTGTTACCTGCACCAACATGTCCATTGAAGTCTGCACCGATGACAACTCTCTCACTTCTAGGTATGCTCTGCATCACTTCATCAAAGTCCAACCAGAATTTCTCCTTCTCCTCCAGCTCACATCCTACCTGTGGGGCATACCCACTAACAACATTGAACATCACACCTTCTATTTCTAGCTTCAGACTCATCACTCTATCCGACACTCTTTTTACCTCCAGGACATTCCTAACAAACTCCTCCTTCAAGATAACTCCTACTCCATTTCTCTTCCTATCTACACCATGATAGAACAACTTGAACCCTGCTCCTAAACTTCTAGCCTTGCTACCTTTCCACCTGGTCTCCTGGACACACAGTATGTCTACCTTCCTCCTCTGCATCATGTCGACCAACTCTCTACCTTTTCCTGTCATAGTTCCAACATTCAACGTCCCTACTCTTAGTCCTATACTCTTGGCGCTCCTCTTCTCTTTCTTCGTGCGAACGCACTTTCCTCCTCTCCTTCTTCGACCAACAGTAATCCAATTTCCACCGGCGCCCTGTAGGTCAACAGCGCCGATGGCGGTCGTTGTTAACCCGGGCCTCGACCGATCCGGTATGGAAGTCATATGTTTGATTCGCATCTTTGATTTGGCAAAAGTTTTACGCCGGATGCCCTTCCTGACGCAACCCTCTGTATTTATCCGGGCTTGGGACCGGCACAATAAGACACTGGCTTGTGCCCTCTTGCGGCTACATTAACGTAGAAAATGACGGCAATGTGGATAAAACTGTGAACTTTTATCCACCATAAGCTACTCAGTCATATCCACTTCAGACGATTACGCTGCTTTTTTTCCTCCAAAAGTCACTTTTTTTTACATTTCCACACCACAGCAAAGTGAAATGAGTGAATGTTGAACAGTAACACTTTATTAACAGAAATTAATTAAACTGTATACCTGACTCACAACATTCTGTTATAACTATAAACTTGAGCTCTACTGGTCCCTGGAGGCTGAAGTTGGTAACAACATTTTTATTGATTTGTAATTATATTAAACCACCCATTGAGAATTTAACTCAGAATATAGTGGAATGATTGTGAACAATAGATTTTTGTTAATTTTTCAAATATGTTTCATTGCATTGCATATGTAACTGTATATCATTTTAGAAAGTTTAACCTTTTTAACCTTCTAATCTTGCAGAAATAAGTTCAATGAAAACGTTTCATCTTCATCTTTTCTACTTACATAAAAAATGTATTTGATGTTTGCACCATGAATATCATCTTTATTTTATGTCTATTAACAAAGGAGGTCTGATGTTTGTCAAACCAATGAGAGACAGAAACTATGTGACGATGTTGGACCCATTCCATTTCAAGTATGGTAAAGTGATCACAGCTGGAATGAGCTTGATCTCACTCGGTATTGACTTGGCCTGGATAGCGACAACTTTCGTTAGTTTAGGTACATTTTTAACATTTTCATTTGACATTTCAACAGATAACTTTCATAGAAAGACTGATTTTAAACACACTTTTGCTTTTGACAGGAGGAACCATGAGTGTGGTTCTGGATCTGTCCTTCGCTGTTAGTATCTGGATCTCTGCTGCTGTGGCCGTCACCTACACCCTGCTGGGCGGTCTCTACTCTGTGGCCTACACAGATGTTATACAGCTGGTCCTCATACTGCTAGGCATGGTTAGTAACCAGAAAAAATGACAGGTGTCAAAGGTCCAGGTGGTTTATGTTTCATATAATTTCTTTTTGTCTCTCAGTCCATCTGTGTTCCCTTTGTCATGATGAGTCCTCACACCTTGGACATCAGTCAGACTCTGATGAACAACACCTTAAACGCTCCCTGGATTGGTCAACCAGAGATGAAGAAGATCTGGATCATGATTGATGACTTGTTGTTCTTGGTATGAGGCAAACAAAAATCTTTATTCCCATAATTTAATTTCTAGCACCTTTGTGAAAAATTCAGGTAATGGAATTGTCAACAATTTCCTAGCTGAAGAATTATTTTGTGGAATCATGATGAACTTAAACAATTCAAGTTTTACTTTAAGGCATTGGCGGGTTTGGCATACCAGGCCTTCCACCAGAGGACCTGATCAGCTTCTTCTACTGCTTCAGCCAACAACCCAATTTCCTGACACATATCTGGCTGTCCAGTCACAGGAACATGTAAAAACTGGCAAGCAAGAGCAAGGGCTATCACAAATAGTCCCTGCATTGGGGGTGAAAGTCCCGGGTTCTCTGCAGGCAGGTTTCATCAGAGGAACTGGTCAGTAGGATGGCATCATGTGACCGTTTTTCACTTCTTTGGTGTTCATTCTCCAGACTGGAACCAGACCACCTACGGTTCTCCATCTCCATATGAACGTGGAGAATCAAGTCTAGTTCTCCCCATCGCCCTTCAGCACCTCACCCCCACCTTCGTCTCTATTATCGGTATTGGATGTGTGGCTGCTGCTGTGATGTCATCAGCTGACTCTGCTTTGCTTTCGGCAGCTTCCATTTTCACCTCCAACATTTACAAGACTATCTTAAGATCTCAGGTAAAAGCTTGTCTTTGTCTTTTGGTGCTCAAAGGTCACCATCTATTCAATAAATCTGTTTTTAGCCATTACACAATGACACAAAAGCTAAATGTGATTCAAGGTGACACAACTACCTAACAAGGCCCAATGCAGATACTGAGAAACAAGACATCTCCCTGATGACTTGACCCTTGTACCTGTGTCACATGCTGCTGGTCTTGCATTAGGCAGGTCCAGTTATTACCTTGATCAGAATACATCCAAAATAAGGCAACAAGCCTTCAGTATAAGAGGTAGAGAATAAGCAATAATTTCATGCAATACATGAGTGGTATTGATCAGTATTGATGAGCAGCAGTTCACAGTATGCTAACCATGAGAACCCAACTGAAGCCAAAGATCTGCTCTATAAAGCGAAGCAACCTCTATGAAACTGAGCTTAAATTGACTGCCAGAAGTCATCCAGCACAAATAAGGTGCTGGAAAAAAAAAAAAAAAGTAAAAAAGATTGCTCAACAGAAACTTACGTTTTGTTCTTTGTTTTCTTCTTCAGGCATCGGACCGAGAGAGTCAGTGGGTTGTCCAGGTGTCTGTGCTGGTCATGGGTGTGGCTGGAACGTCGCTCGCCATGTTGAATAACAGCATCATCGTATTTTGGTTCTTTGGTGCTGAAATGGCTTACATCATATTCTTCCCTGAACTCCTCTGTGTGGTCTTCTTTAAAATCTCCAATGGTTATGGGGCTGTGATGGGCCTCTGGGTAGGACTGGTGTTAAGACTGCTCAGTGGAGACCCAACATTAGGATTAGAACCAGTCCTACATTTCCCAGGATGCACTTTGGAGGATGGTGTTTATGTCCAGTACGCTCCAGTTAAGACCATCTCCATGCTGTCCACCATTGCTGCCATCTTGTTGTTCTCCTACCTGGCTTCTGTCCTCTTCAACAAAGGTGTTCTACCTGAGAAGTGGGATGTGTTCAAAGTGAAAGCCCAGCACTCACCAGTACCACTGTCACCAGTAGGGGGCGCCATAGAGGAGGAAGAGAATGAGGAATTGAACATGAACAATTTAGAATGAAATATTATAGCCAATACCAGACACATGCTCGTGTTTTTATCTAATTTCTTTATGTATAACTTAAAGTAGATAAAACTCACAACTTACGAAGTGTGAACCACACCTACGTACGTACTTGAGACTTTGTGTTCTTGTGTGCGTTTACTTGTCACTCAGGGTTTGTCATTGCTGTAACTCTTCCTGCTGCATAACACAGTTTATCCTCCAGGAAATGATGTAGAACATCTCCAACTCTGTCATCTCATCCAGACTGTTGGCAGCAGAAAAAAGAGGAAAAGACAGGAAAAGATGAAGAAGACGATAACAAGTATGACAGAGATGATGGATTACATGAACTGATGGAGGCTTGAATCTCATGCCCGTCACTCTAACCTGTGAAACGCAGAGAGCTGTTTCAGTACTGACTATATTTGATATAGCTGCAACAAAAAAAAAAAAAAAAAAACTGTACATATATTCATTATTGTCAAATAAAGTTGTTGAACATAATTTTATATTTGTGAATTGATTATTTTACTACCTTTTCAGTGTTGTTTTCTTTGTTTAGGAGAAATGAACAACTTTTGGGACGTTTGAGGTGTCAATAAAGCTAAAAATATTAAAATCAAATTATCTGTTTGGCAGAGGTTTGAGCAGGGAAGCGCAGACACTCGTCCACCAACTCCTCTTGGGGGATTCCAAGGGGCTCCCTAGCCACCCAAGAGACAGAAACTCCTGGGTCTGAACAGAACCACAACAGTGAAGTTTACAGGTCACTGTTCAATGAGGCCATTCGGAACACATCATCTGCAAAAAGCACAGATGAAATCTTCAAGCCATCAAACTCGATATCCACCAAAACTGGAAACGAGTCAAACTTGCTTTGACAGCAACGCAATCCAGCAGTCCTCCATGGAATGCTTGTCTGCATGGTTGAGAAGATCTTTGAAATATCCATTCCACCACCCAACTATTTCCCCAGTTGAGTTCAGCAAGTCCCCTTCTATCTTGAGATGCTGAAAAGTTTGCCGAAATTTGTTCAGGACTGACTAAAAGGTTTTTTTTTTATTTCCATGCACTCACCAAACCAATTCCATGCCTATTTTTTGCCCTCTTTGCCTGCCTCAGTACTCCCACAAACCTAACTTGCGGCCTCACTGTCGGGTCGTGGGGGCAGCAGCTTCAACAGGGAACCGCAAATTTCCCTTTCCATGGCCACATCAAAACCAAACTGTATGTCAAAACTGTTTGTGTTGACAGGATGGTGGCAGCTCAGTGTGTCATTATTCATTGCAGACAAACTCTGTCGTTGAGTAGGAAATGGTTTTGGGACGTTTGAGTGACACCCACACAGCCTCTGGGCTGTTTTCTGATTGCCTTCATCACTTCTACATGTCAATCAGTCAGTTAATGACTGGCTGATTGAGGAGAAAGACAGGTCAAATAATACACGTGGGGGATATAACATTTACGTTACACCTAATAATAATCAGCAGTGGAAAAGCTGGTTTTGTACGTTGAGACATAAATGGTGTGCAGGTTTGAAACTGGATCAACAATTGCTGAAAATCCTGCCCCCACTTCAGCAACTGGTTCTTAACTTCACACAGCAAGTCTATCTGGGTTATCTACCACTCCCTATCTGGCTCTCCTGGCCTTGCCCTGCACCTATCACCATTGTATGTCTTTTCCACTCAGCTGGTAAAGACAGACAGCCACCCTCCAGAGTCTGGGTCTTACCTGGAGTTTCTTCCTCAATGGGGAAGTTTTTACCCGCCGCTGTCGCTTATGTTTGCTATGGAGGGTTCTGTTGGATTTCTCTGTGTGTAAAAGCACTTTGGAATGTCTGCTGATGCCATTAAGGGCTTTTTAAATACAAATTGATTAATTGATTGATTGATTAATGCTTAAATGAGATGGTGTTATTGAACAGACAGGAATGTTCTTTGTCCATTTGTCACTAGAGGAGGAGTTACAAACCAAATAATACAGTTTACCAAAAATTATACTGTTATACACACACACACATACACACACACACACACACACACACACACACACACACACACACACACACACACACACACACACGCTGGACGATTAACAGTCATCTTTCTTCGTCTACCTCCCTCACTTCCTCAGGATCTTTGTCATTGTCTTCTATGGCGCCACCTACTGGTGACAGTGGTACTGGTGAGTGCTGGGCTTTCACTTTGAACACATCCCACTTCTCAGGTAGAACACCTTTGTTGAAGAGGACAGAAGCCAGGTAGGAGAACAACAAGATGGCAGCAATAGAAGACAGCATGGAGATGGTCTTAACTGGAGCGTACTGGACATAAACACCATCTTCCAGAGTGCATCCTGGGAAATGTAGGACTGGTTCTAATCCTGTTAATTGGTTTCCACTGAGCAGATCCAAACCCGCTCCCACTAATAAACCTGAAACAGCCCCATATCCATTGCAGATGTTGAAGAAGAGGGCATAGACGAGTTGAGGGAAGAGCATCTTCTTCTTCTTCTTTTCCTTTCGGCTTTTCCCTTCAGGGGTCGCCACAGCGAATCAGTGTCCTCCATCTAACCCTGTCTTCTGCATCCTCTTCTCTCACACCAACTACCTTCATGTCCTCTTTCACTACATCCATAAACCTCCTCTTTGGTCTTCCTCTAGGCCTCCTGCCTGGCAGTTCAAAACTCAGCATCCTTCTACCAATATATTCACTATCTCTCCTCTGGACATGTCCAAACCATCTCAGTCTGGCCTCTCTGACTTTATCTCCAAAACCTCTAACATGTGCTGTCCCTCTGATGTACTCATTCCTGATCCTATCCTTCCTGGTCACTCCCAGAGAGAACCTCAGCATCTTCATCTCTGCTACCTCCAGCTCTGTCTCCTGTCTTTTCCTCAGTGACACTGTCTCTAGACCAAACAACATCGCTGGTCTCACCACAGTTTTGTACACCTTTCCTTTCATTTTAGCTGAAACTCTTCTATCACACATCACACCTGACACTTTCCTCCACCTGTTCCATCCTGCCTGGACACGCTTCTTCACCTCTTTTCCCCACTCTCCATTGCTCTGGACTGTGGACCCTAAGTACTTCAAATCCTCCACCTTCTTGATCTCTTCTCCCTGTAACCTCACTCTTCCACTTGGGTCCCTCTCATTCACACACATGTACTCTGTCTTACTGCGGCTAACCTTCATCCCTCTCCTTTCCAGGACAAACCTCCACCTCTCTAGCTTCTCCTCCACCTCTTCCCTGCTCTCACTGCAGATCACAATGTCATCTGCAAACATCATAGTCCATGGAGATTCCTGTCTAACCTCGTCTGTCAGCCTGTCCATCACCATAGCGAACAAGAAGGGGCTCAGAGCTGATCCCTGATGCAGTCCCACCTCCACCTTGAACTCCTCTGTCACACCTACAGCACACCTCACCACTGTCTTACAGTCCTCATACATGTCCTGCACCGCTCTAACATACTTCTCTGACACTCCAGACTTCCTCATACAATACCACAGTTCCTCTCTGGGCACCCTGTCATAAGCTTTCTCCAGATCTACAAAAACACAATACAGCTCCGTCTGGCCTTCTCTGTACTTCTCTATCAACATCCTCAAAGCAAATACTGCATCTGTAGTACTCTTTTTTGGCATGAAACCATACTGCTGCTCACAAATGCTCACTTCTGCCCTTAGTCTAGCTTCCACTACTCTTTCCCATAACTTCATTGTATGGCTCATCAGCTTTATTCCTCTGAGTTGAGGGAAGAGCATAATGTAGGCCATTTCAGTACTAAGGAACCAGAACATTGTGACGCTGTTTTTCAGGCCAGTGAGTGATGTACCAATTAGGCCCACAACTACCACAGAAGTTCGGACAACCGACCGAATCTCTTTGTCAGATGCCTGAAGAAGAAAACAAAGAACTAGAATGAATTTCAGTTTGTTAATCAGCAGGAGTAAAACAAAAAAAAAAAACCATCCTGAATGTATTTTTCTTTTAAATTTAGTAAAATTTTAATGTGGATACATTCATCAAATGTACTACATGGATTCTTTAACATTGTTTCAAAAAAATCAGATAACAAAGATGAAACAAAGTGGACATAATGACATCAACAAGATCTAGCACACATCAAATTAATATTCTAAGTCTCATGATCCTGAATAATTAAATTCATTGAGCTCAGAGAAATTTCACTGATAGTACAGAGCAATGCCATCAGATTGTGGATCAAAATGCTTTTTGATTGGAGTCTAACTTGACTTGCTACGCCTTCTTTAAGAATGCAACAGATAACGCAGACCCATAGTTTTTACTGCTGGGGTGTCTGTGTAGGATGGCAGTCATGTTTTCATCAGCAATGACGAAGCAGGCTTGTCTCAAAGTGGAACAATAAAATTCTGGACTGTATCGACCAGCAAATTACAGCTAGAATTTAAAAACACATAGAAAAGCTGAACAGCGTTTTTGAAATGTAACGGTTCAATAAGGTAAAATCTGGCCATAGCATAATAGCATTGAATCAATAAAGCAATAACTTTTGCTAATAACATATTAATTTATTACTGACTCTAACCCCAACCTTAAATCTAACTATAACACAATCCGTAAATCCTAACTATAACGTTGTTAGCCAAAAGCTATACTTCAGAAAGATTACATACGAATCCATACATGGGCGAGACTGGAGACACGAGTTGCGCATCAGAGAGGAACCTGGAAAGCCTTCATATTTATGTTGACTTTAGAACCCCATATGATCTGACACAAATGTGTACACTGCAGGCTGGAAGATCATCAGTAATTCAGACAAGGCAACAATGACGCCAACAAAGAAAACCTGCTCCCGCCTTGCTCAATCATGTCACACCCTGGAATGTAGCCCCATCTGCCTTCTGCAACTCAGTTACAAGTACGAACTGGCCAACACGACGAAGAGTAAACAAAGACAAAACAAGTCATCCGAGAATTTACTGGCTCAGAGTCAGGGAAAATCTTTCGGTTCATTAGAGTTGCTAATTGTTCATAATTGTTCCAGAAACACTCAGATGTTCACCCCTGGCATCCTGGTTGGGTTGTCAATCTTTACCACCTTTTTTTCCCACAGACACACTGTCTCCTACAAGTTCAATATAAACAAGGCAGTCAATGACTGCATTGTCCCACGACTTACCCTGAACGACTTTCAGGGTAAGTCAGGGTACCCTGTCAGTACCTGACTAGTGCATAGATTAGTGCATATGGAGAAGGCCAGTGTGAGTAAGACCATAGATCAAAGCTAGTGCATAGGTAGATCAAAGCACTAGCTTTGATCTATGGTCTTACATTGGCCTTCTACCTCGTCTCTCTATCCTATCCGGTTCCTGAGGGTACAAAAGTTGAAAATTGACCGTGTCCTACTTTTCTCAAGGTCACGGTCATCATTTCACTTTCATCCCCTTTGCTGCCTGAGTAATGTGCCTTTGGATGTGAGACCATCCAAAAACACATAACTAAAGAAGTTTCTGTCTCCACCTGTATATTCTGTCAGTCAAAATGCTTTAAATTGCTAGCAGTGGGGATTGTTGCTCTGAAAACGGATGGAATCCAACACAATCAAAAAACAAAACTTTACCATTCATGCTTTAACACTGACAACTGTTGGAAATTGTGAAATATAAGTGGATCATCTCACCTGAGGTCTCAGGATGTTCTTGTAAATGTTGGAGGTGAAGACAGAAGCTGCTGAGAGCAAAGCTGAATCACCTGATGACATCACAGCAGCCGCCACAAACGCTGTACCAATAACTGAGATGAAGGTGGGGGTGAGGTGCTGCAGGGCAATTGGTAGAACCACCGCTGCTTCTCCACGTTCATATGGAGATGGAGAACCATAGGTGGTCTGGTTCCAGTCTGAGGAATAAAAACAAACGACTGTAAAATGACGGATTGTCTGTTTGATTGTCTGGTTGATTCCAGTCATAGTTTAGCACCGGCATGTGAAGGTTTTATGATATTTGGGGTGGAGATCTCAGGACAAGTTGGATGGTTAGGTTGGTATGCCAGCAAGTCTCCATTGGCATGGACAATATTCTGCCTGCCACCTAAGGTCAGTCCCTGCCTCTGGCTGTTGCTCGCAAGGCTCTGGTGTGGGAAACACACCACCACCTCCCCTCTCTCTACCAATAGACAAGAAAATGATCCGTGTTTGATTCCTTTCTGTTTAGAGTTTGTACGTTCACCTGTGTGGATTCTCTCTGTGTTGCCCGGTTTCCTCTCACTGAAAGGTTTTACGTGGACACGGTTATACATAGATAAACTATGTTAAAAATATATATATATAATCTGAGGAATTGGTAAATTTAACTACAGTTAGAGAGCTTAGAGCTCTGTGTCATGCGTCAGACAAAAGCAACAGATGAGACACAAAAGCATGACAGTGGAGTAGAACCACAATCTATATTTCATTTGAAAATGAAAACACAAACACTAATTCAAGGAATTAGTCCCAACGCACAAGCAAATTAAAAAAAAGGGTAATAGGTAATAGTCAAAATGTAAGAATCACGCAGAATCAATACTGGGTAATCAGGCAGGGAAACAGGAATGCAGGAGAGCAGGATGTTATGGCTGTTTTCTCAAGTCGCTACTGAATGGAGAAAGTCTTGCTGACAGAATGTCTGTCATCTTCTAAGATCTTTATTTAAAAGTTCAAAAGTACACAGGGTTAAACAGTTAAGCTACATGACAATGAGCAGGTAAGGGTGGGGAAGTGAGGTTCTGTGACAACCTTAACAGTCTAAAAAAGATGAACACAATTAAATATTATATATCCAACATACTGTCTAATTAAAAACCGAGAAAAACGAGACTGGTACAGACAGTTACACCATCTAATCATAACGGGGTAGTTGAGTTGTTCGTCACAATGCCCTCACTAGGGAATGTTAAATTGCACCCCAAGATGCTGGACAAATTGATGATCTGAGCAGGACTGAGCAGCGCTACGGCGACACCAGCTTGTCCATCTTCTCTGAGACGTGTTGAACGGGTCATGTGCCCGATGATATTGTTGAGTTAGTTTCTTCTCCTCTGAACAAGTGGATAGGGACACAGACACCATCACAACCTAGTGCGTCTGCAGCCTACGTACATCCAGCTGGGGAAGAGACAGCTGATTACAACTTGGCAGGTCAGGAGAAGTCATGCAGTTTCTTTTCTATTTTTATGTTTCAATCTCACCTCTCGAAAAAAAAAAAAAAGAAGACATGTTTAACAGTAACAACTGCTGACAATTGACTATGAGACCTCACAGAGGTTTTGGTCCTCTGTCTTGCCCTCATCCTCCTCTGTGACGCCCCCTACTGGTGACAGTGGTACTGGTGAGTGCTGGGCTTTCACTTTGTACACATCCCACTTCTCAGGTAGAACACCTTTGTTGAAGAGGACAGAAGCCAGGTAGGAGAACAACAAGATGGCAGCAAATGAGGACAGCATGGAGATGGTCTTAACTGGAGCGTACTGGACATAAACACCATCCTCCAGAGTGCATCCTGGGAAATGTAGGACTGATTCTAATCCTAGTAATGGGTCTCCACTCAGCAACTTTAACATCAATGCCACCAGTACGCCCATGATAGCTCCATAACCATTGGAGATGTTGAAGAAGAGGACACAGAAAAGTTGCGGGAAGACAATGATGTAACCCATTTCAGAACCAAAAAACCAGAACACTATGACACTGTTTCTGAAGTAAGTGAGGGACGTTCCGACCACACCAACAACCACCACAGATGCTCTGATCACCCACGGAATCTCTCTTTGTGATGCCTGAAGAAAAGAAAAGAGAGAGATTAAAGAACATTTTTCTGCTTTTAGATATCGTTGGCCTAATAGCGTAGTTCCCTAAGACGTATTTGAACATTTTTGGAAAGCAAGAAAAAACACATTTTCAACAAGCACGTTGGTATTTATTATTGCTATTTTAGCAGAAAGTGTCACTCTCTGTTTTAAACAGGTTTGAAACAGAGAGTTGCAGACAAATGAGCGCCGGCCAGTGCAGCGCTGTTGGTAACCATGTCAGCCCCTTAGCCCCACGAACAAGTGTCCTGATGTTCTGACGACAAAGGCAATGAGACAGGGTGATTCAGCAGTGGTAGAACAGAAATGTTAGACACATATCACAATTTGGCCAAAGAGTGACATGCTATTAGACTGACGATATGCCAATTTTTTTTATTCGTAATCTCCGATGGAAATCTCTTCAATTTTTTTTTTTCATGATTGTAGGATATATGTAATTCCATGACTCAAACTTGTCATGTCAAACTTTAAGTATGTCTGCAATGACTTTAGCTTTCCTCAGTTCAGTCTCTAGTTGAGTATGTATTTTTGGTGTGCTACAGTCACAAATAGTTTGAGAATAAATATGATGAGTACATCTTAAGAAAGGTCCCAATTGTGCTTAAGCATTACTGAATTGTGAAATTTTACAGAAAACAAGTTGAGTTTTATACCTGAGGTCTCAGGATGTTCTTGTAAATGTTGGAGGTGAAGACAGAAGCGGCAGAGAGCAAAGCGGAATCACCCGATGACATTGCAGCAGCAGCCACACATCCAATACCAATGATGGAGATGAAGGTGGGGGTGAGGTGCTGAAGGGTGATGGGGAGAACTATAGCTGCTTCTCCACGTTCATAAGGAGATGGAGAACCATAGGTGGTCTGGTTCCAGTCTGAGGAATGAACACAAAACAAGGAAAGAATTAAAAATAATGGATCGATGTTGGAACAATTTCTCCTCAACTGTGGCCAACACCATGATGCTATTTTGGTAGCTTATCTTGAGTTCACAAACACAGAATTCATCATTTTTACCTGTAGATGAAGCAGCTGCCCCAAGAAGTATGAGAGGTACTCCAAATACAAGGATGAAAAAGGCAGCAGAAAAGCATGAAATCTTGGCTGTAGTTGAGGAAGAAGCTGACAAGATCCTCTGGAAAACAACCTGACAGGCCAAACCTCCCAGTGCCTTAAAGGTAAAGCACTGAGTAAATTCATTCAGTAATCCACATCAGTAAATTCTTTTGATTAACGTTTTAAAATCATCCAAGTGTAGAGGAAATTCTGCTGTAAGACACTTCATAAGGGGAATAGAGACATTATTTTTGTCTCTTTCATTCTCTCTCTACTATAGGACCTTGTGGACAGAGCTACTGTCACCCTTCTATATGCTGCACTGTTTCCCTAGACTCTAGACTTTCACAATTTCTAGGCACAGCCAAGTCACGGGGTCACCAGAACTTGCTGGAAAGATAATATTTTTTGGTGGCCTGGGAGAGCCTTGAGAGGTAGGAAAGAAGAGGAGTGTCTTGGCTCATCTGCTCAAACTGCTACTGATGTAACCTGGATCTGGGTAAGCAGCTGAGGACAAGACGACTTGTCTCTATTCTACAAATGTTTAAGACTGAGACGAGAGTAAATTCTCTTTGATAAAGGATTTAGTTTCCTTACAAAATTTAAGAAGTCATCAATCATGATCCAGATATTTTTCATCTCTAGTTGACCAATCCAGGGAGCGTTTAAGGTGTTGTTCATCAGAGTCTGACTGATGTCCAAGGTGGAAGGATTTGTCAAAGCAAAGGGAACACAGACCCACTGAGAGAAGAAATGTGAAAGATTAAACATTGTCTTGGCTTAAAAAGTCTCTCAATTCTCAAAGCAGTGTCTTTAAACAGTTCAAAGGAAACAAACTGACCAAAGAACAGAATATGAGGACCAACTGTATAACATCTGTGTAGGCCACAGAGTAGAGACCTCCCATCAGGGTGTAGGTGATGACAACAGCAGCAGAGATCCAGATACAAAGAGAGAACGGCAAATCCAGAACCACACTCATGGTTCCTCCTGTTAAACACACTGGATTAGTTAAATTCTATAACCAGTCATTGTGTAAATAATAAGAGTTCATATTCAGTGTATTGTTTTAATTATATTCACACTGGTATATACAGTATGTTCCATCCATGTATGTAATCATGCAATAAACTTAGAGGTACAATTAAAATAATCCTTATTGTTTCAGTAAATTGTTTGTATGTATTTAGTACCTAAACCCATTAGTGTTGTTGGCACCCAGATCACATCGATAAAAAGTGAAACCAGGCTCAGTGCAGTCGTCATCACGTTTCCATACTTGATTTGGAAAGGATCCAGCATCGTCACAAAGTTCCTGTCTCTCATTGGCTTGGCAAAGACCAGACCACCTTCATTAAAACATGATGTCAGAGGTCTCTTTGAGCAGTGACCTGTGTTCCTTTGAAATCATCAGACATGCAGGCACACAGTGTCCTGTTGAATGTATGAACTTACCAAGGACAAAAGTTGTACTGTATGCTATTAACAGCACCAATGTCCAGGTCAGTCCCATGGAGGGTGTGTACACCATCTCAACTGTACCAGTAATGAAGCCTCCTCCCACCCAGGTAGCTACAAGGTGGAAGAATACTTTAGCAGAGAAGGTAATGTGGACATCGTCAAATAAAATGTTGATGATTGGCCATAATGTCTAATCATTTATCATGGCAATGATATAATGCTAAGTTATTGAGTACAATCATAAATCGAAGAATCTGTGAATGAATTCAACCTTTTGAAAACTGTTCATCTGATTTACTTCAAGTTTGATGTCAGATTCTGGGCGCCCATGCAAGAAGTGTTTTCGCTATGTTGCAACATGGTTATGTGACATGCTCAATACAAAAGTGTGATTCTTGCAGCAGTGGGGTGTATCCTCAGGGCTCTGCTGAACCTGACAAGTCAAGCAAGATAGGAAAAATGTGTGCGAAATCAATAATGATCATAATTCAAGTAATTATCTCCAAAAGCTCTCTGTCCAAATGTTTGCCATTTAATTATTTGGCATATGATTACCATGTTCTTTGTCTGAACTTGGTTGATTTTTTTAATGTCACACCTTTTGAAATGGACACATCACTTTTTCTATGTAGACTGGAGGTAGACCTGTCGTTAGAAAGCAAGTGTAAGGTGTGACAATTCCCAGCTCTGCTGGGACATGTCAAACATTTCAAAATACTCTTGGGCAAGAGATTGACTGCCCAAGTCTTCCCAGTGACTGTTCCACTGGTGTGTGAGTGATGGATTGACACAATTATTACTGTCATATGTAGACGAACTTACTGAAAATGTTCCATAAAACCACTCAGGGAATCTCGTCATGCTAGTCTCATCGTCTGAACAGAAAGCTACATGGAACTTATTTAAATCTACCTCACCTACTTCACCTAAATGAGAGCAATTCTCCACAAAGGCAGAACTTCTCTAAAAGATCTGCCAGCTTTTCCCTCCTCACCTGTCATGGTGAAGACCCCCACCACCACATTAATGCTCCGGTTTCCCAGCAGGACCATCTCCATTCCAGTGGCTCCACTTTCCTTCTGTTTCCTTCTGGACTTGAAAGAAGCCCAGATTCCGGTCCCAAGAACCAGCAGGTAGAAAACCACCATCACTATCACTCCTGGGACGTTAACAGCCATGACCAGAGTACACAACAGAGAACACTGTCCAATGCTGGATAAGCTTTGACAGTTGCCTTATATATCTAAGTACGTCACAAAGGTCTGTCCCACAGCACAATAATAGTAATAATTAGTGATAATTATGATGGATTTTAATTATTTTAATCATTATGTTACTTGTTCACACTTGCAAATGTCTTGTTTAATAGTTTTTATGTCTTTAGTGAGAACCAACAATGTACAAGGCAATAAAAATAACTCTGACATGACAACATACGGTAGAGTGTTTATATGTGTATGTATGAAGAAGAACACTTCTGGTCAGCTGAATAGAGTTGTTTGGAGGGAATGTACTGACTTATTTGTATTTGTGTAAAGAAATAGATGGAAAACCACTGAGGGGAGAGCAGAAAGAAGTCAAACAAGTTCATTCAATCGCCACACCCAAAGCTCTGCAGCGTGCAGTTGTGCTTTTGTGTGTCAGCGTTGTCACTTCATCTAAAACATGTCTGAGGCGGTCACAGAGAGTGAAACTCAGTCCAAAACCTTTTCCCGGTGTCAAACCTTGTCTGTGTGCGTTCATGGTGTAAATCTGTGGCCACTGACAAAATCAATCCATCAAAACAAAAAAAATCCAGTTAGATTTTAAAATTTGTTGAGTGAGGAATGCTGCATGAGGTAATAGGGAGCAGATTCTTTCTGTCCTGTCTGCAGATGAATGACAAACCGATACAGCAGAACAGTAAAACCGAAATTTATCGCAAATAAAGGAATCTGGTAGGGCTGGTTCATGTGGCAGTCCAAACAGACTGACTGCATGTGCCACAGACACACTTGTTTCATGGAAAATTATATTTACTAAAATGCAAACAACTCTCTATTTACTCATTAATGCATATCTGACTGTTGTAAATGTAATAAAACCATCACGAGTTTGGAGTAAAAAGGGACAAAATGATCATGACATGAGCAGATTGGCTATAGAAAGCCCTGCTATTCATTGACTAACATGTTAGTATATGTTCCACATCCTTTTTTCTAAAATGATGTTTATCTGGATGATAAAGTCTGACATGTTGTCTTTAAATCCAGCCATAAATTGACATATTTAATGTTCACGGCGTTGTTTGGAGCTACCCTTCCCAGTTTACCCTGACAAAGACTATACCATAACTGAAATAGAGACTCAATCTGTAGAAGGAAAAGTCCTTCACAGTTCTTCTGATGTCTATAATCAAGCAAAAAAAAAAGTTTGGTATACATACAATGTAGGAGGTATATGCTGTGATCTACTTAACTTATTCAAAACTTTATCAATAACTTATATACATTTTAAATATTTTTCCCATCCTGTTTCTGTCAGCTGATTTCTCTGTAGCTGTCATGCCACCAATGTAATGCTCATCCCAGCAGGATCATCTTCATTCCACTGTCTGCTCAGACTGTATAGTCTCCAGCAGAAAAACTGGCTTTTTGCTTTGTTGTCAGCGTGCAGAAACAGACTGGATGGTTATATGGTCCCTGAAGGGTTTAACATCTTGTAGACCTACCTGTCAGAAGGTAGCGTTTGGATCCAAGATCTCCTCAGGTCCTGCTACAGATGACGTTTGACTACTATTTCACGCATATTTTTTACCTTTTTGACTCAGGTCATGGCATTTCCATCCTTGTTCTGAAAGCTGTTCTCTCCTCACCTGTCATGGTGAAGACCCCCACCACCACGTTAATGCTCCTGTTTCCCAGCAGGACCATCTCCATTCTAGGGGCTTCAGTTTTCTTCTGTTTCCTTTTGGACTTGAAAGAAGCCCAGATTCCGGTCCCAAGATCCAGCAGGTAGAAAACCAGCATCACTATCACTCCTGGGACGTTAACAGCCATGATGGAATGACCGGTTGACTTTCTTCCCAGGATCTGATGCTGGAGTCACTTCCCAGTTGAGAAAACTGGGAAGTGAAAACTGGGAACGCCCTAATGTTTTCAAAAAGATAAGCTGTCTCATAACGTAATTGGGTTGCCAAACCACCAAAGAAAACAGATGGAAGGACTGTTGACAGGAACTTAGCTTGGACATTTAGAAATATGATTGATGAGCCGATTAGCTTTGCTAAATAAGTGTAACAGAGTCGGAGTTTTTCTTGTTTTGAGGCCTTTCTACCAAATTTGATGTGAAGTACTTGTCCCCATCTCTACACTCAATGTATGAAAATCATACTTATATGTTTTTAAAAAAACCTTTTCCAATGCTATATTCTAAAATTATAAAACATGCTTCAAAAAATATTTTCCCACACTCTCATGTCACAACCGTGACAAAAGTCGTTTGACCACGTGGGTGGAACCTGGTTTTAGCCACACATTTAAATTTCTGACCAGGAAGTGACACAGCATCCTTGTCGCCCATGGCTGTATGCTATCTGTCATCACTTTTAAGTAAATTTGTTACAAAGTTTAAAAAATCAGTATATTACTGTATATTAATACTTGTCACAATCGTACACATCATCTACAAATCAATACGTCTTTAAGGGCTCAAAATTAAAATGTTAGTCTAGAACAGTGGTTCTTAACCTGGGTTCGATCGAACCCCAGGGGTTTGGTGAGTCGGTCTCAGGGGTTCGGTGAGTCGGTCTCAGGGGTTCAGTGAGTCGGTCTCAGGGGTTTGGTGAGTCGGTCTCAGGGGTTCGGTGAGTCGGTCTCAGGGGTTCGGTGAGTCGGTCTGAGGGGTTCAGTGAGTCGGTCTCAGGGGTTCGGTGAGTCGGTCTCAGGGGTTCGGTGAGTCGGTCTCAGGGGTTCGGTGAGTCGGTCTCAGGGGTTCGGTGAGTCGGTCTCAGGGGTTCGGTGAGTCAGTCTCAGGGGTTCGGCGAAGACGGAAGTCAAGACAAAACACCTAACATGATGTGTCGGGTGTTTTTGCCGAACACACATGAATCACTGTGTATGTTTGACACATCATGTCAACTGGTGATGACACGCCCCCTTAGCCATCACTGGCTGCAGGTGATCATGTGACGCTACATCGATTAGCCTACCTGTGCTACATGAGATTTTGTGCACTCAGAAGTCGATTTCTGCCTGTCATGATGGTACGTCATCTGATTGATTTCTTAATATTTTAATTCATAGTAAAACTATGTTGAACAAAAACAGAAAGTGGTCGGATGAATATGTGCAACGTGAATTTACATGTACTGTATAACGGAACGTGATGGGGGTCAGTGTTCTGCAGGATTTGAATGTCAAGTTGAGCAACTCTAGTCTGGCACTGGAAGAATAAAGGAACACTTCCTTAAGCTGATGGAAAGCAACAGAAACAGACTTTGCTGTGAAAATGACATCAGAGTAACACTTGTCAAGGTGAAGCCACTCATATCTGAACTGGTCTCTATAACAACAGCAGAAGTCACACTGATTTACAGTTAGGTCATTTCATGTGAGTTCATGCACTGTCTTGGTTTGGTTCTTTGAAAAAGGTGACATTAATGCACAATTCATTAAATACACCAGTAAAACATGTACTTATG
The DNA here is from genome assembly GCA_013358685.1 of Antennarius maculatus. Lineage (NCBI taxonomy): Eukaryota > Metazoa > Chordata > Actinopteri > Lophiiformes > Antennariidae > Antennarius > Antennarius maculatus. Next base: position 22,097,862 of record CM023616.1, read on the forward strand.
TCTTCAACTAAAAAAAAAAAAATTTATTGAAGAAGGGTTCGGTGAGTGAGCATATGAAACCGGCAGGGTTCGGTACCTCCAACAAGGTTAAGAACCACTGGTCTAGAGACCATACACATGTTGGCTCCATGTTCCTGTCCTTTGCATTCATTTTTTGTTCTAGGGCACAAAGTCCTTCATTAGTGTTCCAACGTTGCACAGGAAGTTCTTGTACCAGAGAGCATTGGGAAATCTTGATAAATTGCATTCAGATGTGAGAGCATGACAGTCTGGCCTGACAGACTTGATATTTTTGGCTCATGTCTACAGAGAAGTGATGTATTCAGAAGGTAAAAAGTAACTTTCAGGCAGGCACTCATCAGGGGAGCAAAGCATGTTGAGTTTTTGTCTCACAATCCTCTCCCCTCATACAGTGACATGCAGTGCTATAGTTTATATCACTGTTAGCATCAGTGTCGAATGGATAAAGAAAGGGGGAAAAAATTTGAAAAAGAAATATTGTGAGAAACAACTTCGATTCTGGCTCAGGGGGAATCGATGAGTCAATGTGACAGTCTTTCCATAAACTTGTCACAAGCAGTTTTTCACGAAAGCTCTTTGTTTTCAATCCATTTTGCTTTTAGTAAAATGTCACGGGTTCGTGAAGGCAGTGGAGAAAAAAAATACAAATTGACGGCACAGCCACAAAAGATCTGTTTGGTGGGGTTTTTATTTTCACCAAAAACAACCAGTGAAAAAATATTTACAGTCTTCTTCTCCTTTGGGCTTTTGCCTTCAGGGGTCACCACAGCCAATCAGTTGCCTCCATCTAACCCTGTCTTCTGCATCCTCTTCTCTCACACCAACTACCTTCATGTCCTCTTTCACCACAGTGAAGATAAAAATTCCCCAAACCAAAAACCCAGCACAACAAGAAAGTAAATACAGAGAAAACTTACACTACTAAGAGCCACAATGCACAATGTTCGATAACTCCAGCTCCAACTCTCCCCCATAAAGCAGAAATGCTTCCCTTGTATAACCCCATGCCCCTCCCCTGGCGGACCAACAATAATTAAGTAGGGTTGTTTTACAATATCTGGTATATCGGAAACAGACAAAATTACTACTAACCTGCTTTACAACTAAACCAGAACAGAATAAAACCTCAATGCCCATCATATGGCTGGTTAAACATTTATCAACACCCCGCAAAATAGGAAACAATCCAATAATTTACAAAATGGTTCAGTCCAGGTACCGGGCTGGCCCGATAGGGCGCCACGATGCGCTATTTAGGCCACACCCAGGTAGTGCCTTGGTTTGGCCCCTGACCTGGAGGCGGACCAACTCAGCCTTCTCAGGTGAGGGTCTCTCATACAGTTTTGTGTGGATGTGGGAAAAACACGTAGGCGCCAAGTGTGCACCCCCGAACGCTCTACCGCGACAGTGTGTAGGATGTGGATACGCAAGTGTGAATGTGTGTGAAACAGTCTGAGCTGGACCGCGCTCCTGAGGTCCTGCCAGGAAACAATGAGAGCGCTGCTGCGGCCTCTACCGCTCCATCACATAAAAGGAAACCCAGAGTTTCCTTCTTGGGTACAAACTCATGAAAAGAAAGATTGAAAAGATCAGAGTGTCAGGGCTAGAACACGACTGGCAAGGGGAACCCAAAAGCACGACAGAGTAGCGGGCAAGTAAAGTCTTAGAACAGGTTTAATAATACTGGCAGGGGTCAGGTACCGGGTAATCAGTCCAACAAACCAAACGACAGACGAACAGGCAGAGTCCAACAATTAGACGAGGTCATACACAGGAAGGCAATCCAAAACCAGGCAGACAAATCCAAAGAGAGGTCGACGAAAGGCAGGGTCCGGGAAACAGGCAGGGTCAATCACAGGAATCAGAATAACAGGCAGGAATCAAAGGCTGGAGAGTCAGGGTGAACATTACACAATCTGGCAGAGAGCAGAAGGCAGAGCTGGCCTTTGAAGGGTGGCAACAGATTGGGGAGTGGCTGTCGGTGTGTGGAGGAAGGCAGGTGCACAGAATGAAATAATTGTAGATGAGGCAGGATCAGAAATGATAAGACATGTTAGGAAAAGACAGCAAAGAAAAGGAAAGCTTCATTGTCTGGAAACATGACACAGTTTCTTCCTCTAGCCCCAACCTGAAATCTCTGCCTGTGAAATGGTCAAACGGCCATCACTTTATTATGTCGGGCAAGTGGATATTCTCAATCATACCTAGAATGTCTCTTGGCAAATAGGAACTGGATGAACTGGATGTTTATGGGCAAATGACAGGATAGACATACCCATCAATTACCCTGGCCATGTCATTCCCAGTGACTTGACTAACACTCTCATAAACCCATTCCTCTACACACCAAAAGTTTTATTGAGGAGTGTAAATATTCTTACCACACCTAAAGGGTCTGAAACACATACAAACTTGAATTCTCCTGTTGACAAAATCCACAAAAACTCTTGCAAAAAATAAATCTACAACATTTAAGTATCTAAACAACATTTGTCAGTTCATTTTCTTGTTCATTGAATTGGTATTTGTGGTGTGCAAGAAGGTCTCCTTACTTCTTTTCACAATGTTTACATACTCATATTAAAATTGTTTAGGGATCCGAACTGTTAAAGCTTAAGTTTTGTCCTTCAGCGCTATAAAAATGATTCAGTGATTTAATTTACAGTCAAACAAGCTAACAACGACGCAAAACGCACACACCCACGATACGTGATCAAGGTAGACCCTCTGGCAGTCTTTACTTAGCAGCACCAGCAGCGACTTGTGTCAGACGTCTCTGTCTTTTCTCATGGGAGCTTTTTTTGCGTCCTCTATCCTTTGGCGCATAGACCCTTTAGGAATATACGTTTCAGGTAAGTTGTGTTACTACATTGACTCTGACTACAGACCTGAGCTCCTGGAACAAAATGTGTATGACATACAAGAAAATAAAGGCTGTAAGAAATATTAATTGAAATCAGCATTTTGTCATCTGAGGTCTATAAAGCTTATTTGAAATTCAAACTGAAAGGCTAATTAACTGACAACACATCTTATCTCCTTGTTTTCCCACATACAATGAGACTTAGAGAATTATACCCACAACAATTTTACAAAAATCAGGATTCAAAGCATGTTAAACATTTTTATTCATGTTACAGACAGGTTAAAATTTTGAAAATTCTAGTGTTAACAATGTGTTACCATTGGTGATGACGTGACTTGTACTTTGGAAACAGTTGACTTTCCTGTGGAGCTCTTCTCCACTGCAGGCTGTGGAGTGGAGGGTTTTGTATCCTGGTCTGATCCCCGAAGAGAAATTAAGAGCACACTCTAGTGTAACTCTTGATCAAACACATGCATACATGTGGTTGGCAACCAATCTACCTTTACACCTGTGGCCAATCAGTACAGGTAGTCCTCAACATACAAACATAATTGGTCCCGAGAGGTTGTTTGTAAGTTTAATTGTTTGTAAGTTGTTATTTATTGCATTAACATCTATAATCACCATGTGAGGTGATTATAGATGTGGTTACACATCAGTTTAAAAAACAAGAACAAAATAATAGTGTACGCCATTTCACTCGACTTTATCGTCTGACCAACACAAATATTGGACCCTTAAAATCACTACAAAACTTTTTAAAGCGCATAATACTATGCTACCCTATAATAAATAAGAATAAAAACACAATGTTATAATACATATGTATAGTTCTAAAATCTACTGTTAAACGTCACTTGCAATTCACACGATTGCTTTGACTTCAGACTAGTTGACGGTAAACTTTTGCTTATAATAATTTAATCCATGAGGAGAAGAAGAATATGACACTTCAAGGAACTCTCCACCAGTTTGGAAACACAATAAACAATAGTCAACTAAAGTTTATTTATAAAGGACTGAATCACACCAGTTGTGCAGGGCAAAATATCCAGGGTACTTATTTTTACCACTAATGTTCTGTGTGATACAGATATGTGGATCTGCATTGGTTACCTCTTGCGAGTACAGACACTCTAGGGTACTTTAGCATGTAGCTTACCTTTAGAGGAAGGAAGGAAGAGGAGTAAATAAAATGAATTATTGTAGGTCAGAGGCAGAGTTGTCGTCAGGGAAATAGTCACCACTACCACTATCTTCACTAGCCTTTGCTTTATCATCCATGATGACTAGTAAAGTGTCCAAGGTATGAAGCCAGATGCTCACAGAGAGGACAAACAGGAAGACGAGGGGGAAACGCGTCTAGAGCTACCCCCGTGAAGGTTGTGGAAGAAAGCAAGACTGCAGGACACTTGACGGATATGGTGGAGTGCATTTGTTTGTATCTCTGATCAACTACCTGTAATCAACTCTTTTATTCCCGTCCAAACCCTTGTTCTTTGCCAGTTTCGATATAGCTCACAGGTGCCTCCTCTCCTCTCACCTCCGTACAGGTACTGTGTTGGTTATGCAACTCTTCTTTGGAGGGAGTTCATGTTCTCTGCTTTTTGTTGCGGGCTGGGCACGGCTCTGGAGTCGAGGGTTGGCACCCAATCTACCTACACACCTACAGTCAAGCATTAATCAACTCTGATCTTCTTAGTGTCATCTAACCTCTGGTTCTTCGCCAGTTGACTGCTATGCGTCTCACATGTGCCTCCTCATTGCTTTTTTCCTGAAACAGCACCCAGCCTTGCCTTTTTGTCTCGCTACAGAACTTCACATATTGCACCCTGGAGTTTGTTCTTCCTGAGTTTTTTTCTAGAAGTCACCAATCTCAAGCTTCCATTTTTTGTTCACAATAAAATTATTATTGCACCTCTCTTCAGCCTCTACCTCAGGTGTGGGTCTACTTCTTGTGCTTGATAGTTACGCCGTTACACAATCAAAACGCCAAACTCAGCGAAATACGACTGGATCAACAAAGTTCTCAGTCCTCATTTGCCTCGGAAGAATAACTTGACAACAGTGCTGTTGTTCTAAGTTTTTCTGGACGTCATTCATCCCAAGTTTCCAGTTGTTGTTTGTTTTTTTTTACATCAAATTTATTGTTGCACCTTTCTTTGGCCTCTGTTGCACATTTGGGTCCTCTCCTTCTTCTTGGTGGTTATGCTACAACACTTCAATCCAACAAGTAACAGAACAAAATCCCCTTGTTTTGTGTGTCAGTTCTTGATCGGTAAGTACAGGGCCTGATTGGTCACTTTGTAAACACTTGAATACAGCATATTACTGTCTACTTTAATATTGTACAGACTTAGTGAGAGTTTTAGTTAGAGAGAGCAACAGAAGGAGACAGAAGAAAGACGTCTGCTCCCATTGAAAGCTGGAAGTGTATAATGTGGGAATTTTGTTGAATATATTTTACCTTCAAAAACTAGTCAAACTAGTTGGTCAAACTAGTTAGTTTTCAAACAGATTGTTCTCTTTTCTTGAATGTAAAGACATCCAACCAGTCCATCATGGCTGTTAACGTCCCAGGAGTGATAGTGATGGTGGTTTTCTACCTGCTGGTTCTTGGGACCGGAATCTGGGCTTCTTTCAAGTCCAAAAGGAAACAGAAGGAAAGTGGAGCTACTGGGATGGAGATGGTCCTGCTGGGAAACCGGAGCATCACCTGGGTGGTGGGGATCTTCACCATGACAGGTGAGGAGAGATCAAAGTTTATAGAATCACCTAAACTGTTAGTGTTAGTTCCATAGACTGTGTATAGAATTATTTCTGAAAAAAAATTTTTTTTAAAAAGTCATTCATTGGCATTTCCTGGAAAAAATGTTTGTGGATGTTGTCCATTGAACCGAGATCATAAATATTTAGAGAGAGGCAAAAATAATGAAGAAACAACTCATCACACTTCACTGCAACAAAACCCCAATGCATAAACGCAAAACCATCACGATAAAGGAAACCATCAAAATAGCTCATAGAGACAATATCCTGACTGGCTGTATCTACACGTGGTATGGCAGCTTCATCGCTCTCCACAGTCTGTGTAGCACATCACCAGGTTCAAGTTGTCCACCATGGAGGACCTTAAGCCCAGGCAATCTAGGAAGAGAACCATCTGAGTCACTCAAGACCAACCTATCTGTCTGTCTGTCTGTCCATCTATGTAACATGTCAATAGGTGTTCCATCTACAACGGTTGTCAATGTGCATAAATAGGAAAGCATGTCTTTCTCAAAAGTGACATGTTTTAGAAAGAACTGTTGGGGACTCTAGAGAAGTATTCATATCTGGACAAAAGTGGTGAAAGAAAATCATGTGTTTGATCTGAACTCTCTTGTTTAAGTCCAATCATGACACAGTCATCCTCCCTAGCTACACGTTTCCTGTCCACTCTCGTCAATTCTTCATTAATTGACTCCATGTTTGTTAATCCATCCTGTAGCTACTTGGATTGGAGGAAATTTCCTTAATGGTATTGTTGAGATGATGTGCACTCCATCCATGGGGCTGATCCGAGTAATATTTGTGTTCCTGTCATACAGCTCAACTTTTATCATTGGTAGGACTTTTAATTACATATGATTGAATACTGTCTGTGTCAACGTAGAAAATGACGGCAATGTGGATAAAACTGTGAACTTTTATCCACCATAAGCTACTCAGTTATATCCACTTCAGACGATTACGCTGCTTTTTTTCCTCCAAAAGTCACTTTTTTTTACATTTCCACACCACAGCAAAGTGAAATGAGTGAATGTTGAACAGTAACACTTTATTAACAGAAATTAATTAAACTGTATACCTGACTCACAACATTCTGTTATAACTATAAACTTGAGCTCTACTGGTCCCTGGAGGCTGAAGTTGGTAACAACATTTTTATTGATTTGTAATTATATTAAACCACCCATTGAGAATTTAACTCAGAATATAGTGGAATGATTGTGAACAATAGATTTTTGTTAATTTTTCAAATATGTTTCATTGCATTGCATATGTAACTGTATATCATTTTAGAAAGTTTAACCTTTTTAACCTTCTAATCTTGCAGAAATAAGTTCAATGAAAACGTTTCATCTTCATCTTTTCTACTTACATAAAAAATGTATTTGATGTTTGCACCATGAATATCATCTTTATTTTATGTCTATTAACAAAGGAGGTCTGATGTTTGTCAAACCAATGAGAGACAGAAACTATGTGACGCTGCTGGACCCATTCCATTTCAAGTATGGTAAAGTGATCACAGCTGGAATGAGCTTGATCTCACTCGGTATTGACTTGGCCTGGATAGCGACAACTTTCGTTAGTTTAGGTACATTTTTAACATTTTCATTTGACATTTCAACAGATAACTTTCATAGAAAGACTGATTTTAAACACACTTTTGCTTTGGACAGGAGGAACCATGAGTGTGGTTCTGGATCTGTCCTTCGCTGTTAGTATCTGGATCTCTGCTGCTGTGGCCGTCACCTACACCCTGCTGGGCGGTCTCTACTCTGTGGCCTACACAGATGTTATACAGCTGGTCCTCATACTGCTAGGCATGGTTAGTAACCAGAAAAAATGACAGGTGTCAAAGGTCCAGGTGGTTTATGTTTCATATAATTTCTTTTTGTCTCTCAGTCCATCTGTGTTCCCTTTGTCATGGTGAGTCCTCACACCTTGGACATCAGTCAGACTCTGATGAACAACACCTTAAACGCTCCCTGGATTGGTCAACCAGAGATGAAAAAGACCGGTATCATGATTGATGACTTGTTGTTCTTGGTATGAGGCAAACAAAAATCTTTATTCCCATAATTTAATTTCTAGCACCTTTGTGAAAAATTCAGGTAATGGAATTGTCAACAATTTCCTAGCTGAAGAATTATTTTGTGGAATCATGATGAACTTAAACAATTCAAGTTTTACTTGGCGGGTTTGGCATACCAGGCCTTCCACCAGAGGACCTGATCAGCTTCTTCTACTGCTTCAGCCAACAACCCAATTTCCTGACACATATCTGGCTGTCCAGTCACAGGAACATGTAAAAACTGGCAAGCAAGAGCAAGGGCTATCACAAATAGTCCCTGCATTGGGGGTGAAAGTCCCGGGTTCTCTGCAGGCAGGTTTCATCAGAGGAACTGGTCAGTAGGATGGCATCATGTGACCGTTTTTCACTTCTTTGGTGTTCATTCTCCAGACTGGAACCAGACCACCTACGGTTCTCCATCTCCATATGAACGTGGAGAATCAAGTCTAGTTCTCCCCATCGCCCTTCAGCACCTCACCCCCACCTTCGTCTCTATTATCGGTATTGGATGTGTGGCTGCTGCTGTGATGTCATCAGCTGACTCTGCTTTGCTTTCGGCAGCTTCCATTTTCACCTCCAACATTTACAAGACTATCTTAAGATCTCAGGTAAAAGCTTGTCTTTGTCTTTTGGTGCTCAAAGGTCACCATCTATTCAATAAATCTGTTTTTAGCCATTACACAATGACACAAAAGCTAAATGTGATTCAAGGTGACACAACTACCTAACAAGGCCCAATGCAGATACTGAGAAACAAGACATCTCCCTGATGACTTGACCCTTGTACCTGTGTCACATGCTGCTGGTCTTGCATTAGGCAGGTCCAGTTATTACCTTGATCAGAATACATCCAAAATAAGGCAACAAGCCTTCAGTATAAGAGGTAGAGAATAAGCAATAATTTCATGCAATACATGAGTGGTATTGATCAGTATTGATGAGCAGCAGTTCACAGTATGCTAACCATGAGAACCCAACTGAAGCCAAAGATCTGCTCTATAAAGCGAAGCAACCTCTATGAAACTGAGCTTAAATTGACTGCCAGAAGTCATCCAGCACAAATAAGGTGCTGGAAAAAAAAAAAAAAGTAAAAAAGACTGCTTTCTTCTTCAGGCATCGGACCGAGAGAGTCAGTGGGTTGTCCGGGTGTCTGTGCTGGTCATGGGTGTGGCTGGAACGTCGCTCGCCATGTTGAATAACAGCATCATCGTATTTTGGTTCTTTGGTGCTGAAATGGCTTACATCATATTCTTCCCTGAACTCCTCTGTGTGGTCTTCTTTAAAATCTCCAATGGTTATGGGGCTGTGATGGGCCTCTGGGTAGGACTGGTGTTAAGACTGCTCAGTGGAGACCCAACATTAGGATTAGAACCAGTCCTACATTTCCCAGGATGCACTTTGGAGGATGGTGTTTATGTCCAGTACGCTCCAGTTAAGACCATCTCCATGCTGTCCACCATTGCTGCCATCTTGTTGTTCTCCTACCTGGCTTCTGTCCTCTTCAACAAAGGTGTTCTACCTGAGAAGTGGGATGTGTTCAAAGTGAAAGCCCAACACTCACCAGTACCACTGTCACCAGTAGGGGGCGCCATAGAGGAGGAAGAGAATGAGGAATTGAACATGAACAATTTAGAATGAAATATTATAGCCAATACCAGACACATGCTCGTGTTTTTATCTAATTTCTTTATGTATAACTTAAAGTAGATAAAACTCACAACTTACGAAGTGTGAACCACACCTACGTACGTACTTGAGACTTTGTGTTCTTGTGTGCGTTTACTTGTCACTCAGGGTTTGTCATTGCTGTAACTCTTCCTGCTGCATAACACAGTTTATCCTCCAGGAAATGATGTAGAACATCTCCAACTCTGTCATCTCATCCAGACTGTTGGCAGCAGAAAAAAGAGGAAAAGACAGGAAAAGATGAAGAAGACGATAACAAGTATGACAGAGATGATGGATTACATGAACTGATGGAGGCTTGAATCTCATGCCCGTCACTCTAACCTGTGAAACGCAGAGAGCTGTTTCAGTACTGACTATATTTGATATAGCTGCAACAGAAAAAAAAAAAAAAACTGTACATATATTCATTATTGTCAAATAAAGTTGTTGAACATAATTTTATATTTGTGAATTGATTATTTTACTACCTTTTCAGTGTTGTTTTCTTTGTTTAGGAGAAATGAACAACTTTTGGGACGTTTGAGGTGTCAATAAAGCTAAAAATATTAAAATCAAATTATCTGTTTGGCAGAGGTTTGAGCAGGGAAGCGCAGACACTCGTCCACCAACTCCTCTTGGGGGATTCCAAGGGGCTCCCTAGCCACCCAAGAGACAGAAACTCCTGGGTCTGAACAGAACCACAACAGTGAAGTTTACAGGTCACTGTTCAATGAGGCCATTCGGAACACATCATCTGCAAAAAGCACAGATGAAATCTTCAAGCCATCAAACTCGATATCCACCAAAACTGGAAACGAGTCAAACTTGCTTTGACAGCAACGCAATCCAGCAGTCCTCCATGGAATGCTTGTCTGCATGGTTGAGAAGATCTTTGAAATATCCATTCCACCACCCAACTATTTCCCCAGTTGAGTTCAGCAAGTCCCCTTCTATCTTGAGATGCTGAAAAGTTTGCCGAAATTTGTTCAGGACTGACTAAAAGGTTTTTTTTTTATTTCCATGCACTCACCAAACCAATTCCATGCCTATTTTTTGCCCTCTTTGCCTGCCTCAGTACTCCCACAAACCTAACTTGCGGCCTCACTGTCGGGTCGTGGGGGCAGCAGCTTCAACAGGGAACCGCAAATTTCCCTTTCCATGGCCACATCAAAACCAAACTGTATGTCAAAACTGTTTGTGTTGACAGGATGGTGGCAGCTCAGTGTGTCATTATTCATTGCAGACAAACTCTGTCGTTGAGTAGGAAATGGTTTTGGGACGTTTGAGTGACACCCACACAGCCTCTGGGCTGTTTTCTGATTGCCTTCATCACTTCTACATGTCAATCAGTCAGTTAATGACTGGCTGATTGAGGAGAAAGACAGGTCAAATAATACACGTGGTGGATATAACATTTACGTTACACCTAATAATAATCAGCAGTGGAAAAGCTGGTTTTGTACGTTGAGACATAAATGGTGTGCAGGTTTGAAACTGGATCAACAATTGCTGAAAATCCTGCCCCCACTTCAGCAACTGGTTCTTAACTTCACACAGCAAGTCTATCTGGGTTATCTACCACTCCCTATCTGGCTCTCCTGGCCTTGCCCTGCACCTATCACCATTGTATGTCTTTTCCACTCAGCTGGTAAAGACAGACAGCCACCCTCCAGAGTCTGGGTCTTACCTGGAGTTTCTTCCTCAATGGGGAAGTTTTTACCCGCCGCTGTCGCTTATGTTTGCTATGGAGGGTTCTGTTGGATTTCTCTGTGTGTAAAAGCACTTTGGAATGTCTGCTGATGCCATTAAGGGCTTTTTAAATACAAATTGATTAATTGATTGATTGATTAATGCTTAAATGAGATGGTGTTATTGAACAGACAGGAATGTTCTTTGTCCATTTGTCACTAGAGGAGGAGTTACAAACCAAATAATACAGTTTACCAAAAATTATACTGTTATACACACACACACATACACACACACACACACGCTGGACGATTAACAGTCATCTTTCTTCGTCTACCTCCCTCACTTCCTCAGGATCTTTGTCATTTTCTTCTCTGGCGCCCCCTACTGGTGACAGTGGTACTGGTGAGTGCTGGGCTTTCACTTTGAACACATCCCACTTCTCAGGTAGAACACCTTTGTTGAAGAGGACAGAAGCCAGGTAGGAGAACAACAAGATGGCAGCAATAGAAGACAGCATGGAGATGGTCTTAACTGGAGCGTACTGGACATAAACACCATCCTCCAGAGTGCATCCTGGGAAATGTAGGACTGGTTCTAATCCTGTTAATTGGTTTCCACTGAGCAGATCCAAACCCGCTCCCACTAATAAACCTGAAACAGCCCCATATCCATTGCAGATGTTGAAGAAGAGGGCACAGACGAGTTGAGGGAAGAGCATCTTCTTCTTCTTCTTTTCCTTTCGGCTTTTCCCTTCAGGGGTCGCCACAGCGAATCAGCTGCCTCCATCTAACCCTGTCTTCTGCATCCTCTTCTCTCACACCAACTACCTTCATGTCCTCTTTCACTACATCCATAAACCTCCTCTTTGGTCTTCCTCTAGGCCTCCTGCCTGGCAGTTCAAAACTCAGCATCCTTCTACCAATATATTCACTATCTCTCCTCTGGACATGTCCAAACCATCTCAGTCTGGCCTCTCTGACTTTATCTCCAAAACCTCTAACATGTGCTGTCCCTCTGATGTACTCATTCCTGATCCTATCCTTCCTGGTCACTCCCAGAGAGAACCTCAGCATCTTCATCTCTGCTACCTCCAGCTCTGTCTCCTGTCTTTTCCTCAGTGACACTGTCTCTAGACCAAACAACATCGCTGGTCTCACCACAGTTTTGGACACCTTTCCTTTCATTTTAGCTGAAACTCTTCTATCACACATCACACCTGACACTTTTCTCCACCCGTTCCATCCTGCCTGTACACGTTTCTTCACCTCTTTTCCACACTCTCCATTGCTCTGGACTGTTGACCCTAAGTACTTAAAATCCTCCACCTTCTTGATCTCTTCTCCCTGTAACCTCACTCTTCCACTTGGGTCCCTCTCATTCACACACATGTACTCTGTCTTACTGCGGCTAACCTTCATTCCTCTCCTTTCCAGGACAAACCTCCACCTCTCTAGCTTCTCCTCCACCTCTTCCCTACTCTCACTGCAGATCACAATGTCATCTGCAAACATCATAGTCCATGGAGATTCCTGTCTAACCTCGTCTGTCAGCCTGTCCATCACCATAGCGAACAAGAAGGGGCTCAGAGCTGATCCCTGATGCAGTCCCACCTCCACCTTGAACTCCTCTGTCACACCTACAGCACACCTCACCACTGTCTTACAGTCCTCATACATGTCCTGCACCGCTCTAACATACTTCTCTGACACTCCAGACTTCCTCATACAATACCACAGTTCCTCTCTGGGCACCCTGTCATAAGCTTTCTCCAGATCTACAAAAACACAATGCAGCTCCGTCTGGCCTTCTCTGTACTTCTCTATCAACATCCTCAAAGCAAATACTGCATCTGTAGTACTCTTTTTTGGCATGAAACCATACTGCTGCTCACAAATGCTCACTTCTGCCCTTAGTCTAGCTTCCACTACTCTTTCCCATAACTTCATTGTATGGCTCATCAGCTTTATTCCTCTGAGTTGAGGGAAGAGCATAATGTAGGCCATTTCAGTACTAAGGAACCAGAACATTGTGACGCTGTTTTTCAGGCCAGTGAGTGATGTACCAATTTGGCCCACAACTACCACAGAAGTTCGGACAACCGACCGAATCTCTTTGTCAGATGCCTGAAGAAGAAAACAAAGAACTAGAATGAATTTCAGTTTGTTAATCAGCAGGAGTAAAACAAAAAAAAAAACCATCCTAAATGTATTTTTCTTTTAAATTTAGTAAAATTTTAATGTGGATACATTCATCAAATGTACTACATGGATTCTTTAACATTGTTTCAAAAAAATCAGATAACAAAGATGAAACAAAGTGGACATAATGACATCAACAAGATCTAGCACACATCAAATTAATATTCTAAGTCTCATGATCCTGAATAATTAAATTCATTGAGCTCAGAGAAATTTCACTGATAGTACAGAGCAATGCCATCAGATTGTGGATCAAAATGCTTTTTGATTGGAGTCTAACTTGACTTGCTACGCCTTCTTTAAGAATGCAACAGATAACGCAGACCCATAGTTTTTACTGCTGGGGTGTCTGTGTAGGATGGCAGTCATGTTTTCATCAGCAATGACGAAGCAGGCTTGTCTCAAAGTGGAACAATAAAATTCTGGACTGTATCGACCAGCAAATTACAGCTAGAATTTAAAAACACATAGAAAAGCTGAACAGCGTTTTTGAAATGTAACGGTTCAATAAGGTAAAATCTGGCCATAGCATAATAGCATTGAATCAATAAAGCAATAACTTTTGCTAATAACATATTAATTTATTACTGACTCTAACCCCAACCTTAAATCTAACTATAACACAATCCGTAAATCCTAACTATAACATTGTTAGCCAAAAGCTATACTTCAGAAAGATTACATACGAATCCATACATGGGCGAGACTGGAGACACGAGTTGCGCATCAGAGAGGAACCTGGAAAGCCTTCATATTTATGTTGACTTTAGAACCCCATATGATCTGACACAAATGTGTACACTGCAGGCTGGAAGATCATCAGTAATTCAGACAAGGCAACAATGACGCCAACAAAGAAAACCTGCTCCCGCCTTGCTCAATCATGTCACACCCTGGAATGTAGCCCCATCTGCCTTCTGCAACTCAGTTACAAGTACGAACTGGCCAACACGACGAAGAGTAAACAAAGACAAAACAAGTCATCCGAGAATTTACTGGCTCAGAGTCAGGGAAAATCTTTCGGTTCATTAGAGTTGCTAATTGTTCATAATTGTTCCAGAAACACTCAGATGTTCACCCCTGGCATCCTGGTTGGGTTGTCAATCTTTACCACCTTTTTTTCCCACAGACACACTGTCTCCTACAAGTTCAATATAAACAAGGCAGTCAATGACTGCATTGTCCCACGACTTACCCTGAACGACTTTCAGGGTAAGTCAGGGTACCCTGTCAGTACCTGACTAGTGCATAGATTAGTGCATATGGAGAAGGCCAGTGTGAGTAAGACCATAGATCAAAGCTAGTGCATAGGTAGATCAAAGCACTAGCTTTGATCTATGGTCTTACATTGGCCTTCTACCTCGTCTCTCTATCCTATCCGGTTCCTGAGGGTACAAAAGTTGAAAATTGACCGTGTCCTACTTTTCTCAAGGTCACGGTCATCATTTCACTTTCATCCCCTTTGCTGCCTGAGTAATGTGCCTTTGGATGTGAGACCATCCAAAAACACATAACTAAAGAAGTTTCTGTCTCCACCTGTATATTCTGTCAGTCAAAATGCTTTAAATTGCTAGCAGTGGGGATTGTTGCTCTGAAAACGGATGGAATCCAACACAATCAAAAAACAAAACTTTACCATTCATGCTTTAACACTGACAACTGTTGGAAATTGTGAAATATAAGTGGATCATCTCACCTGAGGTCTCAGGATGTTCTTGTAAATGTTGGAGGTGAAGACAGAAGCTGCTGAGAGCAAAGCTGAATCACCTGATGACATCACAGCAGCCGCCACAAACGCTGTACCAATAACTGAGATGAAGGTGGGGGTGAGGTGCTGCAGGGCAATTGGTAGAACCACCGCTGCTTCTCCACGTTCATATGGAGATGGAGAACCATAGGTGGTCTGGTTCCAGTCTGAGGAATAAAAACAAACGACTGTAAAATGACGGATTGTCTGTTTGATTGTCTGGTTGATTCCAGTCATAGATTAGCACCGGCATGTGAAGGTTTTATGATATTTGGGGTGGAGATCTCAGGACAAGTTGGATGGTTAGGTTGGTATGCCAGCAAGTCTCCATTGGCATGGACAATATTCTGCCTGCCGCCTAAGGTCAGTCCCTGCCTCTGGCTGTTGCTCGCAAGGCTCTGGTATGGGAAACACACCACCACCTCCCCTCTCTCTACCAATAGACAAGAAAATGATCCGTGTTTGATTCCTTTCTGTTTAGAGTTTGTACGTTCACCTGTGTGGATTCTCTCCGTGTTGCCCGGTTTCCTCTCACTGAAAGGTTTTACGTGGACACGGTTATACATAGATAAACTATGTTAAAATATATATATATAATCTGAGGAATTGGTAAATTTAACTACAGTTAGAGAGCTTAGAGCTCTGTGTCATGCGTCAGACAAAAGCAACAGATGAGACCCAAAAGCATGACAGTGGAGTAGAACCACAATCTATATTTCATTTGAAAATGAAAACACAAACACTAATTCAAGGAATTAGTCCCAACGCACAAGCAAATTAAAAAAAAGGGTAATAGGTAATAGTCAAAATGTAAGAATCACGCAGAATCAATACTGGGTAATCAGGCAGGGAAACAGGAATGCAGGAGAGCAGGATGTTATGGCTGTTTTCTCAAGTCGCTACTGAATGGAGAAAGTCTTGCTGACAGAATGTCTGTCATCTTCTAAGATCTTTATTTAAAAGTTCAAAAGTACACAGGGTTAAACAGTTAAGCTACATGACAATGAGCAGGTAAGGGTGGGGAAGTGAGGTTCTGTGACAACCTTAACAGTCTAAAAAAGATGAACACAATTAAATATTATATATCCAACATACTGTCTAATTAAAAACCGAGAAAAACGAGACTGGTACAGACAGTTACACCATCTAATCATAACGGGGTAGTTGAGTTGTTCGTCACAATGCCCTCACTAGGGAATGTTAAATTGCACCCCAAGATGCTGGACAAATTGATGATCTGAGCAGGACTGAGCAGCGCTACGGCGACACCAGCTTGTCCATCTTCTCTGAGACGTGTTGAACGGGTCATGTGCCCGATGATATTGTTGAGTTAGTTTCTTCTCCTCTGAACAAGTGGATAGGGACACAGACACCATCACAACCTAGTGCGTCTGCAGCCTACGTACATCCAGCTGGGGAAGAGACAGCTGATTACAACTTGGCAGGTCAGGAGAAGTCATGCAGTTTCTTTTCTATTTTTATGTTTCAATCTCACCTCTCGAAAAAAAAAAAAAAGAAGACATGTTTAACAGTAACAACTGCTGACAATTGACTATGAGACCTCACAGAGGTTTTGGTCCTCTGTCTTGCCCTCATCCTCCTCTGTGACGCCCCCTACTGGTGACAGTGGTACTGGTGAGTGCTGGGCTTTCACTTTGTACACATCCCACTTCTCAGGTAGAACACCTTTGTTGAAGAGGACAGAAGCCAGGTAGGAGAACAACAAGATGGCAGCAAATGAGGACAGCATGGAGATGGTCTTAACTGGAGCGTACTGGACATAAACACCATCCTCCAGAGTGCATCCTGGGAAATGTAGGACTGATTCTAATCCTAGTAATGGGTCTCCACTCAGCAACTTTAACATCAATGCCACCAGTACGCCCATGATAGCTCCATAACCATTGGAGATGTTGAAGAAGAGGACACAGAAAAGTTGCGGGAAGACAATGATGTAACCCATTTCAGAACCAAAAAACCAGAACACTATGACACTGTTTCTGAAGTAAGTGAGGGACGTTCCGACCACACCAACAACCACCACAGATGCTCTGATCACCCACGGAATCTCTCTTTGTGATGCCTGAAGAAAAGAAAAGAGAGAGATTAAAGAACATTTTTCTGCTTTTAGATATCGTTGGCCTAATAGCGTAGTTCCCTAAGACGTATTTGAACATTTTTGGAAAGCAAGAAAAAACACATTTTCAACAAGCACGTTGGTATTTATTATTGCTATTTTAGCAGAAAGTGTCACTCTCTGTTTTAAACAGGTTTGAAACAGAGAGTTGCAAACAAATGAGCGCCGGCCAGTGCAGCGCTGTTGGTAACCATGTCAGCCCCTTAGCCCCACGAACAAGTGTCCTGATGTTCTGACGACAAAGGCAATGAGACAGGGTGATTCAGCAGTGGTAGAACAGAAATGTTAGACACATATCACAATTTGGCCAAAGAGTGACATGCTATTAGACTGACGATATGCCAATTTTTTTTATTCGTAATCTCCGATGGAAATCTCTTCAATTTTTTTTTTTCATGATTGTAGGATATATGTAATTCCATGACTCAAACTTGTCATGTCAAACTTTAAGTATGTCTGCAATGACTTTAGCTTTCCTCAGTTCAGTCTCTAGTTGAGTATGTATTTTTGGTGTGCTACAGTCACAAATAGTTTGAGAATAAATATGATGAGTACATCTTAAGAAAGGTCCCAATTGTGCTTAAGCATTACTGAATTGTGAAATTTTACAGAAAACAAGTTGAGTTTTATACCTGAGGTCTCAGGATGTTCTTGTAAATGTTGGAGGTGAAGACAGAAGCGGCAGAGAGCAAAGCGGAATCACCCGATGACATTGCAGCAGCAGCCACACATCCAATACCAATGATGGAGATGAAGGTGGGGGTGAGGTGCTGCAGGGTGATGGGGAGAACTATAGCTGCTTCTCCACGTTCATAAGGAGATGGAGAACCATAGGTGGTCTGGTTCCAGTCTGAGGAATGAACACAAAACAAGGAAAGAATTAAAAATAATGGATCGATGTTGGAACAATTTCTCCTCAACTGTGGCCAACACCATGATGCTATTTTGGTAGCTTATCTTGAGTTCACAAACACAGAATTCATCATTTTTACCTGTAGATGAAGCAGCTGCCCCAAGAAGTATGAGAGGTACTCCAAATACAAGGATGAAAAAGGCAGCAGAAAAGCATGAAATCTTGGCTGTAGTTGAGGAAGAAGCTGACAAGATCCTCTGGAAAACAACCTGACAGGCCAAACCTCCCAGTGCCTTAAAGGTAAAGCACTGAGTAAATTCATTCAGTAATCCACATCAGTAAATTCTTTTGATTAACGTTTTAAAATCATCCAAGTGTAGAGGAAATTCTGCTGTAAGACACTTCATAAGGGGAATAGAGACATTATTTTTGTCTCTTTCATTCTCTCTCTACTATAGGACCTTGTGGACAGAGCTACTATCACCCTTCTATATGCTGCACTGTTTCCCTAGACTCTAGACTTTCACAATTTCTAGGCACAGCCAAGTCACGGGGTCACCAGAACTTGCTGGAAAGATAATATTTTTTGGTGGCCTGGGAGAGCCTTGAGAGGTAGGAAAGAAGAGGAGTGTCTTGGCTCATCTGCTCAAACTGCTACTGATGTAACCTGGATCTGGGTAAGCAGCTGAGGACAGGACGACTTGTCTCTATTCTACAAATGTTTAAGACTGAGACGAGAGTAAATTCTCTTTGATAAAGGATTTAGTTTCCTTACAAAATTTAAGAAGTCATCAATCATGATCCAGATATTTTTCATCTCTAGTTGACCAATCCAGGGAGCGTTTAAGGTGTTGTTCATCAGAGTCTGACTGATGTCCAAGGTGGAAGGATTTGTCAAAGCAAAGGGAACACAGACCCACTGAGAGAAGAAATGTGAAAGATTAAACATTGTCTTGGCTTAAAAAGTCTCTCAATTCTCAAAGCAGTGTCTTTAAACAGTTCAAAGGAAACAAACTGACCAAAGAACAGAATATGAGGACCAACTGTATAACATCTGTGTAGGCCACAGAGTAGAGACCTCCCATCAGGGTGTAGGTGATGACAACAGCAGCAGAGATCCAGATACAAAGAGAGAACGGCAAATCCAGAACCACACTCATGATTCCTCCTGTTAAACACACTAGATTAGTTAAATTCTATAACCAGTCATTGTGTAAATAGTAAGAGTTCATATTCAGTGTATTGTTTTAATTATATTCACACTGGTATATACAGTATGTTCCATCCATGTATGTAATCATGCAATAAACTTAGAGGTACAATTAAAATCATCCTTATTTTTTCAGTAAATTGTTTGTATGTATTTAGTACCTAAACCCATTAGTGTTGTTGGCACCCAGATCACATCGATAAAAAGTGAAACCAGGCTCAGTGCAGTCGTCATCACGTTTCCATACTTGATTTGGAAAGGATCCAGCATCGTCACAAAGTTCCTGTCTCTCATTGGCTTGGCAAAGACCAGACCACCTTCATTAAAACATGATGTCAGAGGTCTCTTTGAGCAGTGACCTGTGTTCCTTTGAAATCATCAGACATGCAGGCACACAGTGTCCTGTTGAATGTATGAACTTACCAAGGACAAAAGTTGTACTGTATGCTATTAACAGCACCAATGTCCAGGTCAGTCCCATGGAGGGTGTGTACACCATCTCAACTGTACCAGTAATGAAGCCTCCTCCCACCCAGGTAGCTACAAGGTGGAAGAATACTTTAGCAGAGAAGGTAATGTGGACATCGTCAAATAAAATGTGGATGATTGGCCATAATGTCTAATCATTTATCATGGCAATGATATAATGCTAAGTTATTGAGTACAATCATAAATCGAAGAATCTGTGAATGAATTCAACCTTTTGAAAACTGTTCATCTGATTTACTTCAAGTTTGATGTCAGATTCTGGGCGCCCATGCAAGAAGTGTTTTCGCTATGTTGCAACATGGTTATGTGACATGCTCAATACAAAAGTGTGACTCTTGCAGCAGTGGGGTGTATCCTCAGGGCTCTGCTGAACCTGACAAGTCAAGCAAGATAGGAAAAATGTGTGCGAAATCAATAATGATCATAATTCAAGTAATTGTCTCCAAAAGCTCTCTGTCCAAATGTTTGCCATTTAATTATTTGGCATATGATTACCATGTTCTTTGTCTGAACTTGGTTGATTTTTTTAATGTCACACCTTTTGAAATGGACACATCACTTTTTCTATGTAGACTGGAGGTAGACCTGTCGTTAGAAAGCAAGTGTAAGGTGTGACAATTCCCAGCTCTGCTGCGACATGTCAAACATTTCAAAATACTCTTGGGCAAGAGATTGACTGCCCAAGTCTTCCCAGTGACTGTTCCACTGGTGTGTGAGTGATGGATTGACACAATTATTACTGTCATATGTAGACGAACTTACTGAAAATGTTCCATAAAACCACTCAGGGAATCTCGTCATGCTAGTCTCATCGTCTGAACAGAAAGCTACATGGAACTTATTTAAATCTACCTCACCTACTTCACCTAAATGAGAGCAATTCTCCACAAAGGCAGAACTTCTCTAAAAGATCTGCCAGCTTTTCCCTCCTCACCTGTCATGGTGAAGACCCCCACCACCACATTAATGCTCCGGTTTCCCAGCAGGACCATCTCCATTCCAGTGGCTCCACTTTCCTTCTGTTTCCTTCTGGACTTGAAAGAAGCCCAGATTCCGGTCCCAAGAACCAGCAGGTAGAAAACCACCATCACTATCACTCCTGGGACGTTAACAGCCATGATGGACTAGTGGGTTATCTTCCTGATGCGACAGTGACTTACCAGCTGGGTTAACAGAGAATAACACTCCAATGTTGGCAGAAGGTGGTGTTGTGTTAGAAATTGAAACGTTCTATTGGTTGATAGCAGAAATTTAAATTCAGAATTTTTTTTAGTGTTTGTTGTTCATGTGGTTGATCATTTTGAGATCTGTCGAGATCAATTCTATTCTTAATGGTGAGAGAGGTCCCCATTGTGAATTATAAAAGAATATATATATGTATGTATATAGTATAGAAACCAGTCTGAAACACAGTGCAAAGCACTTCCTCATATTTGAAGACACTGTAAAAAAAAATTGCTGTTCTTAACAGAATTAATGATTTATGTCACAACACAGAGATGGCAAATAATTGTGGCCTAGGAAAAGAACATTTTCTTGTATCTTAAAAAAACCTCTGAAAAGCTTTGCCACATAGTTCTTTCTCATTGTGTGACAAAGAAACAAAAAGACAGCAGAAGAAGTTAAAATACCAAAGGCAAACATTGAGTGTAGTTGGAAACCAAGTCAGATTCAGGTGATACATAATCAGATAGTAACATGTCTACAGAATAGGACAGCCTAAGGAATCAGGAATTTGAAAGTCAAACTAAGCTCCATCACTACGACTGAAAGACATTGCTCCAGGTTCTTGTGACTGATACTTTCCTTTGATCCTGTGCAGAAGCAAACATTGAGTCTTTTAAATCAACATTTTGAGACTGCTTGGATGTGAACACAAAGAAACCTGTCATGGTTATTGGCAATGACATGCGATGCTGATGTTGCTCATGCCATCCTATAACAGTACGCCATACTAAGGTGGTCCCACTTTCGACAGAAGACCCCTATACCTTTTATGTCCTGGTCTCAGGACATAAAAGGATTCTTTGTGCTCAGTCATTTCAGGTCTTATCCTTCGTCTTATCTTCTTTGGTTTAAACTAAGTGGTAGAGGCCAGATAATTACACTCCTGTTGAAGCAGGAAACAACAAATGACCCAAATAATAGATTGACTACTGATTGTTTTACTTCTCCTGTTCATTCTTGTTTTCGTTGTTAGATTTGTTGGTCTGGGACTCAACGAGTCGGGGTTAGGGTTAGGGTTAAGGAGAGTGGCTATCTCTCCTTAAACAACCTTTCCAGTGTGGCAAACGTACTGTTCCACCTTGCATTCACGTAAGGTAAGATGACAAGCAAGTAGGCGGCGCCATAGAGGAGAATGGGAATGAAGAAAGGATGTCAAAGCTGGGAGTGAATAATCACTGACCCTGTTGTGGACTGTTCACGTTCCTGTGTGCTCCCTCATGGTTCTGCACTAGATGTTTTCTATTTATTCTGTTTAATTTGTTTGAACCTATTTTCAATTCAATTCAGTCAGCATCCGTTGTCAAGGTAACACCTATGCATGCCTTAGTCGTACAGCATTTCTGCATCATCTGAACAATGGCTGTTCTAAACCATAATTATGAAACCATGCCAAAGGATTACAAAATGTTGGCTTGAAGAATATATATATATATTTAAAACATGCTACTGAGGTTTGTCAAGAGCAAAATATTACAGAAAAAAATTATTTAGATTCATGACTTTATTGAGTTCAGTTTTAACTCCTGTCTGCTGTTCCCTCCTCTCCTGTCGTGGCGAAGACCCTGAGTATCCAGGTGATGCTCCAGTTTCCCAGATTACGGTCCCAAGAACCAGCAGGCAGAAAACCACCATCACTATCACTCCTGGGACGTTAACAGCCATGATGGACAGTGCATGATGTCTCTCAGACATCATAAACTGGTCAATGATGTCTGAGAGACTGGGTGAGTGAAAAGAGAATAATTAACCTGATTTAAACCAGTGGCTTATGAAGTAAAGACTAGTTTTATCCAGTTACTTGTTTTAGGAGCATGAAGAAAACTTAACGCATACTTGAACATTTGGTACATCAAGCAATTTCACAGGACGTTGCATCAAAGACTAAAGGATATGTCATGTTTCTGGGCAATTAAGTGTTCCATTTGATTTTGCTGTGACTGTTTATTGTAACATATTATGTAATTTCAGATCCTGCTTTCCTCTGATCCTCTGGTAATCAGTTCATTCCCTGCACCTGCCTTTCCTTCGCTCACCTGCTGCCATTTCCCTAATCAGCCGTTACTCTTCATATATCCCTCTCAGTCCTTTGTCCTCTGCCAGATTCTTAAGAGTTTGCTCTGACTCTCCAGCCTTAGTACCCCACCTGTCATTTTGATCCTGTGCTGACTCTGCCCCTTCCCCAAACCTTGCCTATTACCCACCCTTGTCTGATCTGTCTGCCTGGTTTTGATTGTTTCTGGATTCTGGCTGTTCACCTGATTTGTCTGTTTGACTGATTACCCGGTACCAGAACCCTGCCTGGCTCATTAAACCCTTTGAGACTTTTGACCCGCTTGCTTGTCTGTCGTGCTTTTGGGTTCTCCACCAGTCTTGTCTGAGCCTTGACAGGATTTAAAGTTAGGACAGTTACACTTTAAGCAATGTGCCCAGAGGGTTGTGTCCCTTTGCTTCTGTAGATGATGCCTTCCCTGTCTCCCATCTGCTCATGCAGAGAATCCTGTTGATGATGTCACTCATATCCAACATGCATCTTTGGATTGGCTAGATTTGCATTTCCTTACTTGGTATCACTAACTGCACACAAAAGTCTAGCCTGTTGTCACTGTTAATATTTCATTAATGGAGTTATTCTAAGCTGTTAATGGGATAACTGACAATTTTTTCTGGTTTACTTTTCTTTAGTTTCATAAGTTGGTACAAGATGAGCATGTTATGATCTGATTTGCCTTTTGAGGGTTTTACCCTACAGACACACGTGATCCATTCGCGTTTAAAATGCAATTGTCCAACAGATGGCACTCCTTGTTTGTCCTTTTAACGTATTGTTTATTCCCTGGCTGTTGTGTCCAATTTCCAATCATTTATATCTACAAAAACAAAAGCTGGGGACTCTGGATGTTATTGTTGGAGGATGTGAACGCAGTCCTGGTGTGAACCTGGTGTCGCTTTGCCACTGGGAGGTACCTTCACAGTAAAAAACGGGATAAATTCCAACTCCCCAGGCAAATAGAATGGTCTTGAAGTCAGGAGTAGAATTGGTATGTCTGTCATCCTGATCATTAATAGAGATGTAGATCCCATTGCCCTTGATTTTCGATGAACTGATGACTCAGTCTGCTGTCACCAGGGTTAGCCTAACCCTCGTTTCCACAGGTAGAGTCTGATACCACAGAATGTGACCAGGTTTCTGTGAAGAGGAACATATGTCCGAAAGAATCAACACATGCTCATTATTGACTCATTCTGAGTTATTTCAGGACAGTTCCTCATTGTTTTTGTCCTCCATGGCGCCACCTACTGGTGACAGTGGTACTGGTGAGTGCTGGGCTTTCACTTTGAACACATCCCACTTCTCAGGTAGAACACCTTTGTTGAAGAGGACAGAAGCCAGGTAGGAGAACAACAAGATGGCAACAAAGGTAGTCAGCATGGAGATGGTCTTAACTGGAGAATACTGGACATAAACACCATCCTCCAGAGTGCATCCTGGGAAATGTAGGACTGGCTGTAATCCAAGTGATTGGTTTCCAACCAGTAGCTTCAACACTAAAGCCAAGAGTCTTCTTCTTCTTTTCCTTTCGGCTTTTCCCTTCAGGGGTCACCACAGCAAATCGGTGTCCTCCATCTAACTCTGTCTTCTGCATCCTCTTCTCTCACACCAACTACCTTCATGTCCTCTTTCACTACATCCATAAACCTCCTCTTTGGTCTTCCTCTAGGCCTCCTGCCTGGCAGTTCAAAACTCAGCATCCTTCTACCAATATATTCACTATCTCTCCTCTGGACATGTCCAAACCATCTCAGTCTGGCCTCTCTGACTTTATCTCCAAAACCTCTAACATGTGCTGTCCCTCTGATGTACTCATTCCTGATCCTATCCTTCCTGGTCACTCCCAGAGAGAACCTCAGCATCTTCATCTCTGCTACCTCCAGCTCTGTCTCCTGTCTTTTCCTCAGTGACACTGTCTCTAGACCAAACAACATCGCTGGTCTCACCACAGTTTTGTACACCTTTCCTTTCATTTTAGCTGAAACTCTTCTATCACACATCACACCTGACACTTTCCTCCACCCATTCCATCCTGCCTGTACACGTTTCTTCACCTCTTTTCCACACTCTCCATTGCTCTGGACTGTTGACCCTAAGTACTTCAAATCTTCCACCTTCTTGATCTCTTCTCCCTGTAACCTCACTCTTCCACTTGGGTCCCTCTCATTCACACACATGTACTCTGTCTTACTGCGGCTAACCTTCATTCCTCTCCTTTCCAGGACAAACCTCCACCTCTCTAGCTTCTCCTCCACCTCTTCCCTGCTCTCACTGCAGATCACAATGTCATCTGCAAACATCATAGTCCATGGAGATTCCTGTCTAATCTCGTCTGTCAGCCTGTCCATCACCATAGCAACAAGAAGGGGCTCAGAGCTGATCCCTGATGCAGTCCCACCTCCACCTTGAACTCCTCTGTCACACCTACAGCACACCTCACCACTGTCTTACAGTCCTCATACATGTCCTGCACCGTTCTAACATACTTCTCTGCCACTCCAGACTTCCTCATACAATACCACAGTTCCTCTCTGGGCACCCTGTCATAAGCTTTCTCCAGATCTACAAAAACACAATGCAGCTCCGTCTGGCCTTCTCTGAGTACACTGGCAATAGCCCCATAACCATTGGAGATGTTGAAGTAGAGGGCACAGAGCAGTCCAGGAAAGACAATGCTGTAGGCCATTTCATTACCAAGGAACAAGAATATCATGATGCTGTTATTTGAGATGGACAGCGATGTTCCAACCACGCCCACCACCAGCACAGACACCCGGATCACCCACTGACACTCTCCATCCGATGCGTGGAGATAAAAATAATCATTTATTTTGTTTTTCTATTCCACCATGCTAGTTTTTTTTTTCTCAATTACCTTTAATCATTCCTAAGATTCCCTTTTTAAATTCTCACATTTTCAAATTTGCAAAACAGTATTTTGTCATTGCTTTCACATGTTGTACATTTTTCCCATTTTATTTTGTCTCCATCACACCAGCTTAATTTATGAACCATAGCTAGTCTGGTTCCAGTCTGAGACATGGAAATATCTGGTCACGTGATTTGTTTAAAACATTAACCTGACTTTGCCTTTCTTATTTTCTTGTTAAAATAAATATTCACATCTTCATTTTTGCCAACTAGTCTTATGTCAGCGAGACTGGGACTAGTCCTGTGAGCTGATTTTATGTGTACATGAATAAATTTGTTTCAGTGTACTTTTTACCTGAGGTCTCAGGATGTTCTTGTAAATGTTTGACATGAAGACAGAAGCAGAAGAAAGTAAACCAGAGTCAGCTGATGACATCACAGCAGCGGCCACACATCCAATACCAATGATGGAGATGAAGGATGGGGTGAGGTGCTGCAGGACGATGGGGAGAACCAGACCTGCTTCTCCACGTTCAATTGGAGATGGAGAACCATAGGTGGTCTGGTTCCAGTCTGAGGTGTGGATATAGAAGGAGAAACTGAGAAATGGTCACATAATCTGTTTAAAACACCTGAATAATTGGTGTGTCTCATCATGTGGTTACATATTCCTTTGGGGATTTGGGTTTGGATCCAGAGATTTTATGTCAGAAAGGTTATCTTTGTACATACATTATCTTGACACAAACGTACATAGTGTATTTTATGTTATTTCCTGCTTTTTTGATATCTAATGTTGAGTAATCAATTATTTCTCATACCTATCCATGAACAGGTGTCATGCTATACCATCAACTTCTTCATTTTGCGTATTGGTTTTGTTGTGAGGTACTTTTATCTCGACAGTAAAGCATTCTGTCAAATCTGTGATTCTCGCATGTAGTTAAAACAAGGGTTGGATCGCAAATACAGGGTTCATCATTATTACCTGCAGATGCAACAGCAGCTCCGAGCAGTACAGGAGGTATTGCAAATATGAGTAAAAGAAAAGCAGCAGCAAAACATGACAGCTTCGCTGAGGCTGTGGAAGGAGCTGACAAGATCCTCTGGTGGAAGGCCTGGAATCCCAAACCGCCAAAGGCCTTAAAGTTAAACCATCTGGTTAAATTCACCTTGAAAACGACATCATTGTTCAAAGAGGAAAAAGTTATTAGAAGACATTCAATATTTTCTTACAAATGTTAGGAAGTCGTCAATCATGATCCAGATCTTCTTCAGCTCTGGTTGACCAATCCAGGGAGCGTTTAAGGTGTTGTTCATCAGAGTCTGACTGATGTCCAAGGTGTGAGGACTCATCATGACAAAGGGAACACAGATCCACTGAGAGACAAAAAGAAATAATATGAAAAACCACCTGGACCTTTGATACCTGTCATTTTTTCTGGTTACTAACCATGCCTAGCAGTATGAGGACCAGCTGTATAACATCTGTGTAGGCCACAGAGTAGAGACCTCCCAGCAGGGTGTAGGTGACGGCCACAGCAGCAGAGATCCAGACACTAACAGCGAAGGACAGATCCAGAACCACACTCATGGTTCCTCCTGTCAAAAGCAAAAGGTTTAAATCACTTTGTAGGAGTGTTACCTGTTTATATCTCAAAAGGAAAACAAAAAAAACATACCTAAACTAATGAGTGTTGTGGCCATCCAAATTACATCAATACCAATTGAGATCAAGCTCATTCCAGCTGTGATCACTTTACCATACTTGAAATGGAATGGGTCCAGCATCGTCACATAGTTTCTGTCTCTCATTGGTTTGACAAACATCAGACCTCCTTTGTTAAAAGACAACAGATGAAATATTTCAGTTGAACTAAATTCTTCCAGATTAGATGTTTAAACTTTGAAAATAATGTTCAGTTACTGAATCAATACAATGACATGAATTCTCAAGACTTCAGAAATCTAATGAAGGAATCCATAATATACAATCCCTTGTATTACATTCTCAATAAGTGATTCAATATTATTACAAATTCTATCAAAAAGGTGTCCAAAACTGTGGTGAGACCAGCGATGTTGTTTGGTCTAGAGACAGTGTCACTGAGGAAAAGGCAGGAGACAGAGCTGGAGGTAGCAGAGATGAAGATGCTGAGGTTCTCTCTGGGAGTGACCAGGAAGGATAGGATCAGGAATGAGTACATCAGAGGGACAGCACATGTTAGAGGTTTTGGAGATAAAGTCAGAGAGGCCAGACTGAGATGGTTTGGACATGTCCAGAGGAGAGATAGTGAATATATTGGTAGAAGGATGCTGAGTTTTGAACTGCCAGGCAGGAGGCCTAGAGGAAGACCAAAGAGGAGGTTTATGGATGTAGTGAAAGAGGACATGAAGGTAGTTGGTGTGAGAGAAGAGGATGCAGAAGACAGGGTTAGATGGAGGACACTGATTGGCTGTGGAGACCCCTGAAGGGAAAAGCCCAAAGGAGAAGAAGAAGAAAACAAATTCTATTAAACATGTTCTGGCTTCCTTCAGCATCCAGAGACCAGTGCAGCTTTTGAGTTTGTAGTTACATAAATTCATGTTGGGAGTCAGGTATGAATGTTAATTAACAATTAAAAGTGAAGTGTTACTGTTCAACAATCCCTCATTTCAACTCATTGAAGCGTGGACAGTAAAAAGTGAACCATCTGTGGGGAAGTGAGCGAATGTAACTGAATAACTGCTGGAGGAGAAAACCTGGCAGCGTGTCGAAGGCAGTGTGAGTTTTTGAGTGTCTACATTCGTAGTTTGCCACTTTTTTGTTTTATTCTCCCAGACGTAAATAAAACTTACCAATAATAAAAGATGAGCTGTATGACAGGAACACAATTATTACTGTGATCAGTCCCATGGATGGAGTGCACAACATCTCAACCAGACCATTAATGAAATTTCGTCCAATCCACGTGGCTACAGGATGGATTAACAAACAGAGTGAATTAAAGACAAACAAGGATATCTGAATCTTTTCTTAACAACTCAGTATGGACTTAAATCTTCTCGATTGTTTTAAAGAGAGGTAGATCTCAACCTACCAACACAATAGTTTGCCAGAAGCTGTTCGTAACCCGAATTTTTTGTAACTCGTTATTTATTAAATTTCAATCTTAAATTGCCCTTCTCTCCTCACCTGTCATGGTGAAGACCCCCACCACCACATTAATGCTCCGGTTTCCCAGCAGGACCATCTCCATCCCAGTGGCTCCACTTTTCTTCTGTTTCCTTCTGGACTTGAATGAAGCCCAGATTCCGGTCCCAAGAACCAGCAGGTAGAAAACCACCATCACTATCACTCCTGGGACGTTAACAGCCATGATGGACCTGCTGTCTGGCCACTTGCTGATGTCTGAATGAGTACTGGCTGCGTGAAAACACAAATGAAGAGTGCTGGTCCCTCCTCCCCTGCAGAGGTTTGCCTGTTAGTAATAAGCCTGTGCTGTACAATATGTATGTATGTATTGAAGAGATTTAGACATTATACACATGCTTTTTGCTAATGCTATTTTCTATTTTGCTAGCTTCACAGTAGTCAACTTTAATCACACACTCATTTAATCTTTGCAGACATTTGAACCCTGTCCCAGTTCACACAGAGCTCATCTGATCTTTTCTCACCCTTGAAGTCTGTTCAAGGGTGTTCACACTTATGGGGTGATCAGGATGTAGGCAGGTTTGAAACTACGTCGAGAAGATGCGGCCGAAAACCTGTCACGATCTGATTGGTCCAGAAGACACCACATCTCCTCATGCATATTCTTAATCTGAATTGTTTAAATTTGACCGGGCCAAGATAGAATTTGCTCTTCTTCAGCTGCATCTGATGTAAGACCCGTTTAGTACCGGCAGTCAGGGACACTGAGAGAGCCCAGATATCTGTTTTAGACTTGTTGTCAGGAATAAACTTTTAAAACTTAGGACGATCGTCTATGTCTCCTACTTTACCTCAATAACAAGAACCCAGGGAATAAAGAAGCTTTGAAAGGACTTTGCTTCAGTATGTATGTATGTATGTATGTGCAGTATCTGATTGGTCCTGGCTGATCTGGAGCAACTGGGTCCACAAAGAGGAGGCCGGTGTGCCCATAATGGCTAACAATTCATCAGAGGCTCAGTGCCAAGTGTTTTTTAAGAAGTGGATTGATTGTTGTTCCTTTGATGGATGTTGTTACGTAACCTATTGTTAGTGAGGAAAGTGGAAAAAGAAAAAGCAGATTGAAATTTAATATGAATGGGGTCCAGGAAACATATCGATCTTTGTCATGACTGGTAGCATCAACCAGCAGCCCAGTCAGGTGCTTGGGATGAGTCAAGAGAAAATTTATATGACTATATTTAATCATTTAGCAATTGTTTGTGTCTAAAACAATTTACAGGTCAGAAACAATCTGTGACGCAACTGCGACCGATGGAAACGGAAATACAACCTGACGGTCCTCAAGTACATTTTTGAGCTGTGGTGGTCTGAGGGGCGGGTAGTAGAGGAAGACTTTTGAAAGGGGATGGATAAAACAATCAAGTCTCTTGCTGGAATTCAACAGCATCAAATCTGACTCATGTCAGCCTGCAAAGACAGCAAAGCTCTCATGTTCATAGTTACATCAGGATAACAATAAATTCATTTTTGGTCGTCAGATATAAACAGACAGACAGATGTTTGACTTTTAATAACAAAACACATAAATCTGTTCAATTATAGGCAGACCCACTCGACAATGCATCAAACAGCCAGCACAGATGTCCCCTTGAGTTTTCAGTTATCATAACTGGCCCATAGTGAGCTGGTGCCTTATCCAGGGTGTAGCCTGCCTTTCCTCATAGCTGGCTGGGATAAGCTCCAGCAGACCCGTGACCAGCAAGGTAGATAAGCAGCTGCAGATGAGAAACTCACAATTTAAAATGCATGAGGGGGTGGAGGTTATCGTAACTGTCCTGCATTTTAGTCACATGATTCCTAAATCAGTGCTCAACTTACAACCCTGTGCTCAACTTACAACCCTGTAAGTGCTTGATTCTCTCTTCTGCTCACCAGTGATCGTGATCCACTCCTGTTTGTTCTGTAATAATCAGTGCTCTGAAACTTTAGTCAGTGAAATGTTGATTCTGCCTTTGGACAGAAGATGAGACTGAACAATCTTCAAACATCTCAGACCGTCTTGTGACGGTGATTTGTTGCTCCGTTTGCTAGAAGATTTATTCCTGATCTGAATTGTGAAATGTCCAACACACAGTCCATGTTAAACATGAGGGAAACGGATATGGCTGAAAATTTAGTATGTTGTGTTTTTCATTGGATTGCTTTGAGAGTTTCTGATCATTTCCTCAGTTTCTTCTCTGGCGCCCCCTACTGGTGACAGTGGTACTGGTGAGTGCTGGGCTTTCACTTTGAACACATCCCACTTCTCAGGTAGAACACCTTTGTTGAAGAGGACAGAAGCCAGGTAGGAGAACAACAAGATGGCAGCAATGGATGACAACATGCAGATGGTCCTTACTGGAGCGTACTGGGTGTACACGCCATCCTCCAGAGTGCATCCTGGGAAATGTAGGACTGGTTCTAATCCTAGCGATGGATCCCCACTCAAAAGCTTTAACAACAGTGGTACCATGATACCCATGATGGCTCCATAACCATTGGAGATGTTGAAGTAGAGAACGCAGAGGAGTTCAGGGAAAATTACGATGTAACTCACTTCAGTACAAAGGAACCAAAATATTAGGACGCTGTTTTTGAGTATGGTGAGTGATGTTCCAACCACACCCACAACCACCACAGAAGCCCGGACCACCCACTGGTTCTCTTGTTCCGATGCCTGGAGAAGAAAACAAACATCACCCTTGTTCAGTTCCTTTATTTCATTTTAATTTTGTCTTTGTTTCTCAATCATTCCAACATCTATTTCTCTTTTAAAATAATCATCACACCTTCACAAGACCAAACACTACTGTCTGTTTTTTTTGAATGGGACGTACCCATTGAAAAAAAAAAATATGTGGGGTTGAAATGTCTCTAATATCTAGTTTAAATCTACTGTATAGTTTCGTACAATATTAAATCATATTTAGGTGATGAATTTTTGACTTATGGCTCAAAACCAATACAGGGCGCGTTGTATGAAGAAAATACTTAAAGTTATTCCTCCGTTCATATTATGAATGGCATGGAACAGCCTCTAAACATCTGGACATGTCTGTCTCTGACAGGAAGCATGGACACAGGTGTGTTTTCTCACCTGCGGTCTGAAGATGTTCTTGTAAATGTTGTTGGTGAAGACAGAAGACGCCGAAAGTAAAGCAGAGTCAGCTGATGACATCACAGCAGCAGCCACACATCCAATACCAATAATGGAGATGAAGGTGGGGGTGAGGTTCTGCAGGGCGATGGGCAGAGCTAAGGCAGCTTCTCCACGTTCGTATGGAGATGGAGAACCATAGGTGGTCTGGTTCCAGTCTGGGGTTCGTACAAAAGACAGGAAAAAAAAATGGACACCTGATCAATAGTATTTATATTGGCTGTACTGTCAGTGAACCTATGTCTGCAGTACATGACATTTACTCTACCTCACCCGACTCAGATTTGGTATGAGGTGTGTTTGTGGCCTTTTCAATAAAACCGCATCGTAGTAGCTGGTTGTCAAAGTATTGATTCAACCTCGATGTAAAGTTTGAGGAAGGAAATAGAGGTGATGAAGAAGTTAGTTTGTTATCCAGGAAAGGAACATAGGGTGGCAGATGCTGCGAGACTTTTATAAAAGGATGGACAAGACAATAGTGAAAACCTTCTACCTGAAGAGGCAGGAACATTTGGTGACCTACAAGAGAGAAGGTAGAAACACACAGGTGGACCAACGATCCATCAATGGATCAAGTGGCAGGTGACAAATCACAACAGAAGGGTATTCCAAGAAACTGTCAAAGAAGAGCTGTTCCAAACTAACTTAATTCTACAGAAAGCCTACAACCCCAAAAAAGGAGAAAAAGAAAAAGAAACATGCAGAAACATCACAAAAATCAAAAACTCCAGGTGGGCAACTGTTTGCTTTGAGACTAGAGGAGATCGGTTGGAGAGAATTGAAGTCAGGGATGGAGACATTGATATGTCCGACCAAAATAACTATATGAAGATCTTAGAAACAAAAGGAGATAGTTGGTTGTCATTTGATCATAATGGTAGTGGTTATAACAGCAGGTGTCAACCAGGATCAAAGTAGTAATCAGATTCCACTGAAACAATTTTGTGTCATTACTTCTAACAAGGTTCGGACAACATCAGGTTCATCATTCTTACCTGTGGATGCAGCAGCTGCCCCAAATAATGTTGGGGGTATTGCGAATATGAGTATGAGGAAACCTGCAGCAAAGCAGGAGATTTTTGCTGAAGCAGTAGAAGAAGCTGACAAAGTCCTCTGGTGGAAGGCCTGGTATCCAAAACCCCCCAGTGCCTGAGGAGTAATCCAGACAAATGGTTTTGTCAAGATAAGATTTATTAGTCCCATAGTGGGGAAATTTTCACAGTTGCGGCAGCAGAGAAGAAGGGGATTCAAACATACATACATGCATACATACGTACAGATGAACATATTAAATATTTACAATTTACAGTCACCGTTTACAATTTACAATTGATGATCTACAATTTACGACAATGTTTTCATCTTCAAATATATCTGACACTATTTCCCTCTGTCAACCTTACTGTGGTGGAGAGGTCTGAGTGCTCTAATGACCTCAGGACGCGTAATGATATGATGGAATCGGAGTTTTCAATTAGATCCTGCTAAGATCAAAAAGGTTCCAGTTGAAAGGTCAAAGTGTGGTGAAAAAGTATCCATGAATGCAAGTACCCAAAATACACTGAACAAAAATATACAGCGTAAGCAACACTTACGTATGTATGCTGAAATGATTGCGAGACATCCCATCCTACCTCACAGGTGTGGCATATGGAGATGCTGATTAGACAGCATGATTGTTGCGTAGGTGTTTCTTAGACTGGCCACAGTGCAAGCCCACATTCAGTTGTATCACACTGCAGAAAACCACAGATGTCGCACGCTTTGTGGGAACCTTGCAGTTGGCACGCTGACAGTTGGATGTCCACCGGAGCTGTTGCTCATGAATTGAATGTTATTCCTCTACCATAACCTCAGACAGCTGCTGAAACAATCGGTTTTGCGTAACCAAAGAATTTCTGCACAAATTTTCAAGGAAGCTCATCTAAATGCTCGAAGTCCTCATCGGGGTCTCGACCTGCTCACCTGGGATACAGGTGAAACAATGTGGTTCTGGCCCTCGTTGTGGAACACTTGGCTAGCTCTAATCTCTTGCCAGGGTGTTGGTGGGACATAGCAGTCAATAAGTACTATGTGGACCTGGAGAAGTCTGACTACTGTGTCTCTCGAGAAAGTGTTTGGGGAGTGTTTCAGTAGAATGGATTGGACGCCTCATTGCTACGGGTTGTCCATCATGTCTCTGTACTCTTGTAGTCAAACTTTGTATTGTATTGCCGGCAAAAAGGCAGACTTGTTTCCAGTTGCGGGGAGTATTGAGTTTGGTGGCCTGAGGATTTCATCATTTTGCAGATGATGTGTTCCTACTAGCCTGATCAAACAGTAAGCTACAAACTGCTTTACAGTGGTTTGGGTCAGACCCAGGACTCACTGCCTAGTTTTTTTTGTCTTGGCTAGTCTGGGAGCACCTTTGGATCCCCCCAGATGAGTTGGTTGAAGTAGCAGGGAACATGAGTGTCTGGGTTTTCAAACTCAAAGTGCTGCACTCTAAGTGGCTGATGGCTCATAGCTATTCCACTTATATGTAAGACCGAGACAAGAGTAACTTCCATTTGATAAAGAGTGTAGATTGCATACAAAATATAAGAAGTCGTCAATCATGATCCAGATCCTTTTCAGCTCTGGTTGACCAATCCAGGGAGCGTTTAAGGTGTTGTTCATCAGAGTCTGACTGATGTCCAAGGTGTGAGGACTCGTCATGACAAAGGGAACACAGATGGACTGAGAGACAGATAAAGAAAGCAATGCATGAATTTCACAGAAAATAGTTTAATATTTATACGACTGTTAACTTTCTGATAACTCACCAAACCTCCTAAAATGAGGACCAGCTGTATAACATCTGTGTAGGCCACAGAGTAGAGACCTCCCATCAGGGTGTAGATGATGATGACACTAGCAGAGATCCAGATGCAGAAAGAGAACGGCAAATCAAGGATCACACTGATGGTTCCTCCTGTCAAACATAACAGTGAAGTTTTAAAAGCAGCGTGTGTACATATATACATATATACATATATGTATATGTACAGTAATCCCTTGTTACTCGCAGTTACTGCGTTCCAGAACAACACGCACATAACGAATTCCGCGATATAATGACGAACTATTTGTATTATTATTTACGGTAATTTAAACGTCTATGAACCCTCCCCATGCTGATATTAAACCACCTTCTATCTGTATCACCTTTTCCCACACTCTGATAGACTGTTTAAAGTACTTTTGTGTCTGACGTAAATCTGAGTCTCACGGAAAATAGTGCACTTCCGGATGCCGTCAGCCAATAGAATGTGCATACGGTATCACGTGACTGCCTCCTAAAAATTTGCGACAAGGTGAAGTTGGCAAGTTGATGCACGAATGTACGAGGGATTACCGTATATACACACACACACACACACACACACACTGTACCTAATCCAGTGAGTGTTGCAGGCAGCCACGTGACGTCAATAAAAAGTGAAAAGAGACTCATTCCAGCTGTTATTACTTTTCCATACTTCATGTGGAAAGAGTCCAGCATCGTCACACAGTTTCTGTCTCTCAGTGGTTTGACAAACAGCAGACCTCCTTCATTGGAACACATAATAATTATAAATATATCAAGGGGAAGAAAAATCTAAACATTTAAAATTTCTAAAATGTCAAAAATTATGCAAGGTTTAGGTTCAGTTTGTGACCTGTAAATTCAACAATCGAACCGTTACGTTCATCCAACATCCAACTAGACCAACTGAAGACAAGTGAATACAACTGACCAACCAATGCAGACAATATTACAACATGTCAAAGCTGATGTGAGCTTTTTTTGTAATTGTGTATATGTCTTATTTTACACTTTGACACAAACAGTATGTCATAAGACGTAATTAAAAACCTTACCGAGAATAAAAGTTGAGCTGTATGACAGGAACACAATCATTGCCCTGATCAGCCCCATGGATGGAGTGCACATCATCTCAACGATGCCAACAATGAAGCCTCCACCGATCCATGTAGCTGCAGAATAGATTAATTGTAAATAAATGCCAGAATTAACACCAACAGGTGTTAATGGTCTTCCGCAATGAAAACAACAGTAGTACAGCACCAACTGCAGTCAGAGATTTTCATATTTTCATCTGCAGACATGACATTTCATTAAAAAGATGTACATTTAGAAGCATTTTAATTTCTAATCAGTCATAATTTAGCTCCTAGATATAAGATTTATTTTCAAAGAATAATTGAATGCCTCATTTTTCAAAATGCTCTCCTCACCTGTCATGGTGAAGATCCCCACCACCCAGTTGATACTCCGGTTTCCCAGCAGGGCCATCTCCATTCCAGTGGCTCCACTTTCCTTCTGTTTCCTTTTGGACTTGAAAGAAGCCCAAATTCCGGTCCCAAGGACCAGAAGATAGAAAAACACCATCACTATCACTCCTGGGACGTTAACAGCCATGACGTCCTAGTTGAATGCGTTCACTGCTGGCTGAAGCTGGAGTATCTGCTTGCAAAGAGCAAAATTGATTGAAAACCAACTAGCTTGACCTGACATTTTAAAGTGGTGTCTGAACTGGTTTTGGTCAACAAATGACAATTTCAGTTTCGTGTCACACTTGAGTGTCAAAGATACTCAACAAGACTCACACTAGAAGTAATGTCATCCTGAACATAGCCACATTAATATCCTTCAAAACATCAAATTTGTTAGATTATTAGAATTATTATTAGAATTATTAGAATTCAAACAAGGCTGAAGGAGACTAGATATCTTCTATTAAAACCTTGTATGAGAAACTAACGTTTTAGGTTTAATGACAAATTGAAAAGATAGTTGTTCCTCCAGTTAATTGAGGGAAAATCTCCTTTGATCTAAAATGTGTAAGTCAGCTTCATCTCAAGGTAAAGGACAATGAAAATGACAATGAAAAATTTGAAATAACATGCTAAATTAAACATAGTAAAAAAAAAAAAGATAAAGTCCAAAAAAGGAATCCAAACAGTACATCCAGACCGTACATCCCAGAGCCTCACACAGTCTTGTCTTGGCTTGATTGCATAGAAAGCAGTGAATATAGACACCTGGTTCACTCACTGTACAAAAATGATATTAGTCACTATGATAATATTAATAACAAATGCTCTTTCATAAATGGAAGGGGTTGCTGTGGCTGATTTAGTTAGCTAAGGTCCATGGGACACTCCCTACTAGAGGGACATCCAGTGTCATGCAACTATAAGCCCCACATGCAGAATCACATGAAAGATGCAGGATTCAGGCAAAACAGAGGTTTTAGTCTCAAACCATCAAAGTTTAGTTTGTTCCAAAGTTTAAATACCAAATTATCCGATAAAAGCGGACATACAGAGATATAAGGCTGAAGCAAAACCTGGAAATAAACACAGGTCAAAATCCAAGAAGTCAAAACAGGCAGGATGTAAAAGGAGAAGGCGCTCCAAAAATGATCTGGCAGCAAAGAAGGGAATACTGCATGGTAAAAATATTCAGTTAAATCAGAAACAGGCCTATGGCAGAATGAGCAGGCTTGGAGCTGATTGGCTGGTAGACAAGGCTTGAGGGAGTGGCAAAGGGTGAGACTGGAGCAGTGGTGGGGAAAGGCTGTCCATATATATACATATATATATATATATATATATATATATATGGAATCATGAAGGCCAGAGGGCAACTTACCTGTCCTGATGAGATGTTTGTTGTGGGCTATATGAGGGACTCATGGGAGGACTGGAGAGTTGTGTTCCTTGCAGTTCATTCCATAGAGGACGTTGAATATCTTTATCTGCTTGGACTTATTAAAGCAGGGTTTCTTCTCCTTGGAGTGAGTGTTACCCTGAAATTGCAAAGACAGCAGGAAATCGAGGAGTCCAAAGGCTGACCACCTCGTTATGTGAGATAGGCAGTGTAGTGGGGACACAGACTGGTGATCAATGAGCTTAACCACAAGACGGATAACATCTCGGGGGGGTTTTGTCCTCTCGCAATTTATCCCATTTTCTCCCCCTTCTGGCACCCTCCATGTTATCAGTTGGCAAGCGATTGAAAAGAAATTCCTCCAGAGCAGACAAGGCCAAGACGAGTTCCCCCCCCCCCCCTTCAGTGGACACCTGTTGACTCTGGCGGTGTCATAACTTTGCTGTTAATAGTTTGGTCTATTTGTTTTTTAATTATTAATATCTGACGGTTGATGGTGTCGAAGGCCAAACTGAGATTGTTGAGTGGTGATATTAATAAAAAAAGAAACAAAAACAAAGACAACAAAAAAAACTTTAAAAATTTATTTATTTATTTTTATTTTATTTTTTTTTGACGATTGAAGACTGTCCTGGAATGTTTTTGAAAACTTTCAATTAGATTTATTTTTTTATTTTTTATAAAGTCGCATATCACTAATGCTGCTACTTTCTCCATTGTTTCTGATAGGAAGGGACAGTGGCCCTACACTTAGTCAGAGTCTCAGGGCCACGTGCTGGTTTAAGTAGTATATTGATTGTTACTACTTTTACAGACCTTGTAATGTTTTTGGTTCATTAAGCTCAGTTGAGAGGTGTATCTTCAATGATGAGACAAGTTTTAATCCCAACAAATTTTACTGAAGAAGTTCAGCTGTTTACAAGTTGGTGAGGATATGGCGCTGGGGTCTCCAGCAGAGGCAGCAACGAACCTCTGGAGGTCTGCCATTGTCGCCTTCACAGATGGAAGCAGGCTGTTGAACATCTGTGTGTTGTAAAACGCATGTCAGTTGTTGGGATAGACTTGAAATGGTACAAAAGCTGTGGACATTTTGCAGGTGTCGGAGTCAACCCGAACCTGATGCGCTGTGTCTCCATGCCGGTATTTATGAAAGACTCATCACACCAAGACTGTAATTCTTCAGGGAATTAGCAACTCTTAGTTTTAAACAAGGAAGAGCGCCAATGACACTAAACAGAAGATAAGACTCTGGACAATCCCAGAAACATAGTCTACCATAAATGTGCCCTGTTTTTTTTGTTCTTCAGACATCATCTGACACTGTCCTGCTACTGTGATTTGTTGTTCCTGATGCTGAAGGATAAATTAAACACACAACGATAGTTAGACTCTTCTAATCAGTTTATTTTTTCAGTTTATTCCTCATGTGGACTG
Organism: Antennarius maculatus; assembly: GCA_013358685.1. Classification (NCBI taxonomy): domain Eukaryota; kingdom Metazoa; phylum Chordata; class Actinopteri; order Lophiiformes; family Antennariidae; genus Antennarius; species Antennarius maculatus. Next base: position 22,137,201 of record CM023616.1, read on the forward strand.
TTAAATTTCCAAACAAAACAGTAAATCCATGTTAAACAAAAGAGAAACAGATGCTTCAGAAAACATTAACAAGCTCCATTCTCCATTGGTTGTGATGCCTCACTCTCAGACCTCCTGTTCATTTCCTCATTCTCATCATCATTCTCCTCTATGACGCCCCCTACTGGTGACAGTGGTACTGGTGAGTGCTGGGCTTTCACTTTGAACACATCCCACTTCTCAGGTAGAACACCTTTGTTGAAGAGGACAGAAGCCAGGTAGGAGAACAACAAGATGGCAGCAATGGTGGACAGCATGGAGATGGTCTTAACTGGAGCGTACTGGACATAAACACCATCCTCCAGAGTGCATCCTGGGAAATGTAGGACTGGTTCTAATCCTAGTGATGGGTCTCCACTCAGCAGCTTAAATGTGAATGCCACCAGTACACCCATGATAGCCCCATAACCATTGGAGATGTTGAAGTAGAGAACACAGAAGAGTTCAGGGAAAATAATCAGGTAACACATTTGATTGACAAGGAACCAAAATACCAGGAAGCTGTTGGTCAGCGTGGTGAATATTGGTCCAACCACACCCACGACCACCACAGACACCCGGATCACCCACTGACTCTCTTGGTCCGATGCCTGAAGAAGAAGACAAAGATCGCTCGAGCATAAACTAAATTACTTTGCCTTAATAAAGTATACTTATTCTTCTCCTTCTTCATATAAATTATGCCTGTGTTTTCTCACCTGAGGTCTCAGGATGTTCTTGTAAATGTTATTAGTGAAGACAGAAGATGCAGAAAGTAAAGCAGAGTCAGCTGATGACATCATGGCAGCAGCCACACATCCAATACCAATGATGGAGATGAAGGATGGGGTGAGGTGCTGCAGGGTGATGGGCAGAGTGAGAGAAGCTTCTCCACGTTCATATGGAGATGGAGAACCATAGGTGGTCTGGTTCCAGTCTGAGGTTCAGACAAAAGACAAGGAAAGACTGGAAAATGGTCACATGATCTATTTACATGTTCTGTTGAACCATGTCTCCCCTACTCGATACCAGCTCTACTGACCTCGACTCAGATTTGGTTGCAAGTGTGTTTGTGTTTGTAGTTGCTGGTTGTCAAAGTATTGATTTGGCCTTGGTGTCAACTTCAGTATGACATGTGTCTGTTCGTCTGTCTGGTATAGATGAACAAACTTTACTATCTTGTCATCAGCCATCAAAGTCAGAAATATCTGCATCTCCCTCCCACATCGACAACAATTAGACAAAACAATTACACTATAAACTGTCACACTCCACAGATCATGGGCTTACTTTAGCTTTACTTTATGCAAAGCAACAGTCCTACATTATGAAATTCCAACCCCCTTTCAAGCATTCAAATTCTTAGTTCAATATATCGTCATCATTTACTTTGTAGAATCAGCTCTCGTTCCTCGTTTTGCCTCATGAGCAGCAGTGAGTCATTTGAATGTCCCTCACATTGAAGAGGAATTCAGTAGGAGACCCACCAATCAGTGGACCTAGATAAAGGATTCAACCATGTGATTTAGTGACTACTCAGAGATGAGCCAAAGACAATGTCATTCATTACTGAACAACCAAGAAGACATGTGTGCACTGTCTCTGCTAGTCTTGGCAGCATGTCTCAGAAGCGCAAAAAGAAAATATTAACAGCTGGTCCAACTAAATGACGTATAATGAAGTTCATAAAGTATATATTTCAGTGTCAAAGGTAAACCTGAATCAAGAAAATATCCTTAGAAGCCTTGCACAAAAGATTGATGGAAGATAGAGACCACCACACCTCTTGACTTACAAACACTCACCCCTAAAAAATATAATATCCTCCTCACCCATCATTGCAGACCTTGAGATGATCTCAAGACCGTTTTCAAGAAGGCAGATGACACCTCAGTGATTAACCTCATGAGTTGACCAACAGGAAGTTGGATCACCTGGCTGAGTGTTTCATTACCTGTGGATGCTGCAGCTGCTCCAATAAGTATAGGAGGTATTGCAAATATGAGTATGAGGAAACCTGCAATAAAGCATGATATTTTTGCTGAAGCAGTAGAAGAAGCTGACAGAGTCCTCTGGTGGAAGGCCTGGAATCCCAACCCCCCCAGCGCCTGAAATGTAAACCAGAGAAATTATTAATTTGCATCTTCAAATATCTGACATTTTTGACTATTTCCATCTGTCGACTGCTGCCTATCTGTGGTGGAGGGGGTTGAATTCCCTAATAATCCTATGAGCTGCAGCTTTTTGGTGGAATTCAAAATTGCAATAGGCCCCTGCTACAATAACACATGTCAAGGATGTTCTAGGTGACAGGTCAGACACTTAGAGGTCTAAAGGTCGGTGTTGCTAAAAATATCCATGATTCCATGTGCCTTACGTACAGTATATCAGGGTGACAGTGGCTCAGCTGGTGGACGTCCAGTGGTCCTAAGATCAGCGGTTTGATTTCCAGTCCCGCTCCTCTCGTCATTTGTTGTTGTGTCCTTGGGAAAGACACTTTACCCTCCTTGCCTCTAGTGAGGGACTCATTGCTGTGTGAATGTGTGTGACTGTTCTGGTGGGGCTCAGAGAGGCTGTTGGCACCGATTGGTTGCCACTTTTCCGTCATTCTGCACCCGGGCAGCTGTGGGTGCACATGTACCATTGCCATGTATGAATGAGGAGTGAATGAATAATGGATCCACCGTAAAGCGTCTTCACACATGGGGTCTGGTCTGGCTCAGACAGACACTGGGACATGGGTACGTGTCCCAGTGTAAGAAAGCTTACCGTCCAATTTAAATCATTCGTTGCTTTGATCTTAGGTGTAGTAACAAGTCCTAATTGTTCTGTTATTTTAGAAATTGTTTTCAGGGTCAGTAATTCCATTTAGGTCAGTCAGGACATTGTCCACTACTCCTTCATCTCTTCATACAGTTGGAGAGGTAGAGAGAAGACAGAAAGAATGTGTCTGCTCCCATTGGAAGCTGGGAGCCTTGATCATGGTTTCCTTGGTGGCAGAGGACATGGAATCTGAATGGTTCATGATCCGTGTTGCCTTTGCCGAGCTGATTGTATGGAGTTGTGAGTGTAATACTGTCACTGCATGTCGTGGATGTAATTGCATCCATTCTGGCCCCGAAAAGATTCTGACAAACTGTTTAATGCCTGAGGAGGGGAAAGTGACCCTTAATCATAGAGCGTGGTCCAACTATAGGGGAGTCAAACTAGGCAACCTAGCTGGGAAAATCTAGACTTTCAGAATTTCTAGGCACAGCCAAGTCACGGGGTGACCAGGACTCTCTGGCAAGATACTATTTTTTGGTGGCCTGGGAGAGCCTTGAGAGGTAGGAAAGAAGAGGAGTGTCTTGCCTTATCTGCTCAAACTGCTACTGATGTAACCTGGATCTGGATAAGCAGCTGAGGACAAGACGACTTGTCTCTATTCTACAGATATCTAAGACCGAGACGAGAGTAAATTCTGTTTGATAAAGGATTCAGTTTCCGTACAAAATTTAAGAATTCGTCAATCGTGATCCAGATATTTTTCATCTCTGGTTGACCAATCCAGGGAGCGTTTAAGGTGTTGTTCATCAGAGTCTGACTGATGTCCAAGGTGTGAGGACTCGTCATGACAAAGGGAACACAGATGGACTGAGAGACAAACAAAGACAAAAATATGGGATTTTAAAGCTATTAGATGACTTTTTATGCCTGTTAAACTGTTTGATAACTCACCAAGCCTGTGACTACGAGGACCAGTTGTATAACATCTGTGTAGGCCACAGAGTAGAGACCTCCCATCAGGGTGTAGATGATGATAACAGCAGCAGAGATCCAGATACAAAGAGAGAACGGCAAATCCAGAACCACACTCATGGTTCCTCCTGTCAGACAAAGATTGTAAAGAATGAATGAATATTATAAGAAGAAATATATATATACAATAGTGCTCTATTTCATGTAACGTACCTAATCCAAAAAGTATCCCATGCATCCACAAGACATCGGCAAAAAGTGAAATGAGACTCATTCCAGCCATTATTACTTTTCCATACTTGATGTGGAAAGGGTCCAGCATCGTCACACAGTTTCTGTCTCTCAGCGGTTTAACAAACAGGAAACCCCCTTTATTGAAACACATGATAAAAAAAAATGTCAAGGGGATGAAAAATCTTACAACTTAAAAATCTTAAGAATGTCGAGAGTTTCGAAGCTTCAAGGTTCAGGTGGTGACTCGTAAATACCACCATCAGACCTTTTAGCGTTTACAACAATTCACGGTTACTGATATATCCATCACAGTGACGGAAATTAAAAATTTCTTGACAGATATTTGACAAAATTTCACCTGGAAATGCTCATTCTATCTATATCACGCTGAACTTGCAATATCATCAAATATAAAACAACTGTTGGTGTTCCCTTCAGCCTCCAGTGACCAATGCAATTCTCAAGTGTATATCAATATCAGAGAAATGATTACAAGAAAGTTATGAACAACTGTTACTGTTCAACATTCCTGTTTTACTTGGCTTGGGTACAGAAATGTTAATAAGTGACTTCTGAAAAAAAGACATGCAGCTAAACGAACTGTAGGGAAGTGAATACAACTGACGAAGTGATGGAGTAGAAAACATTGCTGTGTGTGAAGCTGATTCCCCCCCCCCCCCCCAAGTGGCTGTTGTTATTTTACACTTTGAAATGAACAGTATTCTGGCAACTGCATTTTAAAATCTTACCAATAATAAAAGTCGAGCTGTATGACAGGAACAGAAAAATTACCCTGATCAGTCCCATGGATGGAGTGCACATCATCTCAACGCTGCCAACAATGAAGCCTCCTCCAACCCATGTAGCTGCAGGATGGATTCATAAACAAGGAGACCACATTTTATGAAAAACATGTTTCTGAGATGACTGAACAGCAAGTGTTCTCCTCACCTGTCATGGTGAAGATCCCCACCACCAAGTTAATGCTCCGGTTTCCCAGCAGGACCATCTCCATTCCAGTGGCTGCACTTTTCTTCTGTTTCCTTTTGGACTTGAAAGAAGCCCAGATTCCGGTCCCGAGGACCAGCAGGTAGAAAACCACCATCACTATCACTCCTGGGACGTTAACAGCCATGATGGACTAGTTGAATATCTTCACCACTGGTTGCAGTAAGAATATATCATTACAAAAGGGCACAAACTGGTTGAAAACCAACTAGCTTGACATTTTAAAACGCTGTAAAAACTGGTTTTGTTCCATGTTGGTCAACAGATAACAATTTCTGCTTTTTTTCACCCTTCAAGGCAAAATATAGCAAAATACAGTTAAGAAGACTTACACCAATGAATGAATGAATGAAGTTTATTTGTCACTGTACATAAAACAGCATTCCATGCACAACAAGATGAGGACCATGTTCCAGGTGTATTTGTAACACAAGAAAACCAACAGTAACTAAACATTGACAGGGTAATTAGTAGGGATGAGCGAGTACACCACTATCTGTATCTGTATCTGTTCAACCAACTAGATTATCTGTATCCGCATCTGTATTCGGAATGGGCGGGGCTTAAACCGGAAGAGGGTGTGGTTCAACTGGAAATGGGTGGGGCTTAAATCACCACATTGTTTTAAGTCTAAAATTGATCTGGATTGATCACAAGTTGCTGTATTTTTGCTTATTTTAAAACTATTTACAGAACAGCCTCAAAATTGAAATTCAAATAAATGTTTTTGATCATAAAAGTAAGAGAACTATTTACAGTACAAGTTTTTTATGGAACTGAGTCAGAACATGAATATTCTTAAGTTTATGAATGAATATTTACTGAAGAGCCTCAGAATTGAGATTCAACGCTTTTGATCACATTAGTAAAGAAACTATATATAGAACGAGTAAACACAAAGTGCATTAATGAAGTACATGTAATAAAAAAAGTAATTAACTACAAAGTATACATGAACAAGAATTGTCTTTTTCATTTTAATTTTTTTCTAGTACTTTTTTTTCAATTATTTAGTTTTAGTACCTAATGCTATTGCCATTTTTTTTTTCACATAAAGTTAAACAATATTGATTATGGTGTGTGTGTGTGTGTGTGTGTGTGCACGCGCTATGTCTCAGTTAAAAGATTAAGTATAGACATTGTTAATTTGAACAGAGTTTAGAACAGGTAAAAAAAAGACTTTAACCACCGAGGCGGTGGTTAAATGCACACGTATGTACAACAAAAAAAACAAAACCAAAGTTCACCACATAACCAAACACCAAAATAGAGGCAAGCTGAAGAAAATCTAAGAAGGACGTGAGCAACAGTGAAGCCACGAACAGAGAGATCAGTAACTGCGTGTACCGGAGACAGAGAGTGGGACAGGGAAACTCCGCTCTAACTGCAGTCTGTAGGGAGGGGCGGGAACTATGTGTGACTGGCCAATCACAGAGCGTGAAAACAGTCCGGCTGATTTTCCTTCAGTCCGATCACGAGTATTAACGGTCTTTATTCGTATTCGTACTCGTACTCGTCAAAATGCATTATCCGTACCGGATACTCTATGAAACGAGTATCCGGCTCAACCCTAGTAATTAGGGTAATTAAGAAATGTATACAATATGTAACTTTAGGACTCTGTTTTTGAAAAACAGACAAATATTCAAGTGTCTATCACTTATTGCACAATGTAAGATTTAAAACCCCTTCAGCACACAAGCTCAAAGCACACAAGCTGCATTGCACTTCGTTGTAAGCCTTGTTGAGCACCGCCATCACTCTATGTTAAAAACTGTCCTTATTAAACATATTTGAGCGTTTTCCCATCGCTCTATACTGTGCCCATGGGCAGGAGTTCAAAGTGGCAAGGGGTAGAGGGGGCATCCGGTAATCTTCTGGATGGCATTGATGACCCTCTGGAGCAGTATCCTCTCTGCAGCTGATGAACCACAAGCAGATTCAGTATGTGAGGATGCTCTCAAAAGAGCACCGGTAGAAGGGTACCAGCGGTTCCTGTGATTGCTCTTTATACTATTAGGAAGTACAGTCTCTGGTTGGCTTTCTTGACGATGGCATCCATGTTGGTGCTTGAGGTCAGGTCATCGTCGAGATAGACACCCGGGTAACGGAAGTCAAAAACTCTTTCCACGCTGACCCCGTTGGTGACAAACATCCCTTTGTCGATTCGTTTCTAAGGCATAAACATGATGAACTATGACGGACCACCTTCACCCTCTGCAGGCGGTCAGACAGAGGATGATTTATCCGTAAGTAGACTGACTGTAGCGTACCAAGGTCTTGCAGCTTGGACACTAATCTGTCCGGGACGATAGTATTGAAAGTTGAGCTGTAGTCCACAAAAAGCAACTTTGCATGGCTCCTCTACTTCTCCAGTTGGCTCAGAGTAGAGTGTAGAGCCAACTGGAAGTAGCGATGGTGTCCTCCGTGAAACCTGTCAGCTCTGGAGGCAAACTGGGTGGGGTCAAATCCAGGAGGGAGGGCTGAGATGAAACGAGTTCGGACCAGCTCCTCTAAACACATCATGATGGTGAGAGTGAGGGCAACCAGACAGTAGTCAATGAGGCAACTGGTGGATTTCGTTTTTAGGTCTTGCCTGTGTCTAACGGCCGCACTTCACATCCTAGTATCAAACTGGTTTGAACGTTTGTACATCACTTCAGCATACTGGTAATTCTAGTTAAAAGTTATAGACTGAACTTACTGAGAGAAGCCGTCCCTTGTTATTGACCCTCATTGTGGCTAATCAATTATACCAAAGTCTGTCAATCCAACGTGATGTTGTCAACATATTACCTGTCCTAATGTCATCTTCACACCAGCACCACCCAGCATCAACATGTCTCCAAGCTCATATGTGAAACAGGGAAACATCAACATAGAACAGCTTCTGCACTGAATTCTAAATTCACTACCTTTATTTTTCATTAAAATTTCTTGCACTGAATTGTCTGCCTCTGAACCATCATAATTATCTGAGCACTATGGGTCCTGCAGACACAGTATCTGTTTAGAGTTTGGTGAAACAAATACGCAATCAATCAATCAATCAATCAATCAATCAATCAATCAATTAATCGAACAGTCAATCAGTGATGAGAGTCTGAACCAACCTTGTGAAGAGTTCCAAAAGAATATTGTCAATATCGGACGGACAGAGATACTATTCTGGCTGCTCAGTTCACTGCCTGAGTGGAAGAGGACTATTTTTAGGAAGCTCTCACAACCGTCCTCTGTCCACTCAAATGACAATCCAGTCTTCAATATCTTTGCCAGCTTTGCCCCTCCCACTCAGTTCATAATAGTCTTCTATCCCCACCTAACCTAGACACAAGACCCATGTCTGTTCAGTGAGAAATACTGGAAGGGCATAAGGTGAAGAGAGGCGCCACACAACACCGACGCCCAGTGGTGTGTGTGTGTTTGTTGTTGGGATGGGCTTGAAAGGGGACAGAAGCTGTGAACATTTTACAGTTATTCTGTAATTCTTCAGGGAATTAGAAACTCTCAGCAGGAAACACGGAAGACTTTCATTGACACTGAACAGGAGAGAGAGATTTGATTTTTAAAATCACATTTATTCATGAAGTTGATATTACAAGATAGTTACGTTAACAACATCCAAGAGAGGTTCACTCAAACAGGAACACACACTTCAAAAAAATTCATCATATGAAATGTGGGCAAAATATACTTGAATTAAACCATTACACTGACTAGAGAGAGAGACAGATGCTTCATTAATCCTGGAGGAAATTGTGTAGAAGATGATACTCTGGACAATTCCATAAACTCTTTTCACCATTAATACACCTTGTTCTCTTCATTCTTCAGACATCATCTCACACTGTCTACTGCTGCTGTGATTTGTTGTTTATCTTGCTGGAAAATGTATCCATCCATCCGTTTTCAACCACTTATCTGGGGCCGGGTTGTGGGAGCAACAGTCTCGGCAGGGATGCCCATACTTCCTTCTCCCCAGACACCTCCTCCAGCTCCTCCGGGGGGATCCCCAGGCGTTCCCAGGCCAGCCAATAGACATAGTCCATCAGAGCCTGAAGTCTCAGAGGTACAGTAGTCCATCACACAAGCAGAAGTCACTGAGGTGGTTGCCAAACTCCTTGGTGGCAAAGCACCGGGGGTGGATGAGATTCGCCCTGAGTACCTCAAGTCTCTGGATATTCAGGGACTGTCACGGTTGACAGTACCTCTGGATTGGCAGACCGGGGCGGTGGTCCCTCTTTTCAAAGGTGGGACCGGAGGAGGGTGTGTTCCAAGTTGCTGGAAGATAGTCATTCATTCATTCATCTTCGGAACCACTGTGTCCGCCGTAGTGGATCACGGGGAGCTGAAGCCTATCCCAGCTGCCTATCCCAGCTGAAGTGGGCAAACTCCGGGCGCGATGCCAGTGCTCCACAGAGCCACACAAAGACAGACGACCATGTTCGCTCACACTCACACACTACAGGCAATTTGAAATGGCCAATTAACCCAAAGCGCATGTTTTTGGAGGTGGGAGGAAGCCAGAGAACCCGGAGAGAAAGAAAAACAAACACAAAAAATTCAGTTGGACTCGTCTAATTAGTTTAACTTTTTATCAATTTATTCCTCATGTGGATTATTGAATTGACTGAACACGACTTGTTAAACATGAGGAAAACATATTTAAACATTAACATGAGTTTTTTATTGGCTGGGATGCCTCACTCTGAGAGTTTCTGTTCATTTCTTCAGTCTCCTCCTCCTCTATGGTGCCCCCTACTGGTGACAGTGGTACTGGTGAGTGCTGGGCTTTCACTTTGAACACATCCCACTTCTCAGGTAGAACACCTTTGTTGAAGAGGACAGAAGCCAGGTAGGAGAACAACAAGATGGCAGCAATAGAAGACAGCATGGAGATGGTCCTAACTGGAGCGTACTGGACATAAACACCATCCTCCAGAGTGCATCCTGGGAAATGTAGGACTGGTTCTAATCCTAGTAATGGGTCTCCACTCAGCAGCTTTAACATCAGTGCCACCAGTACACCCATGATAGCCCCATAACCATTGGAGATGTTGAAGTAGAGAACACAGAGGAGTTCAGGGAAGACAATCATGTAACACACTTCAGTACCAAGGAACCAAAATACTAGGATGCTGCTATTCAGCATGGTGAGCAATGGTCCAACCACACCCACGACCACCACAGAAGCCCGGACCACCCACTGACACTCTTGGTCTGATGCCTGAAGAACAAAATAAAGATCAGTCTTGCATAAATTCAATTTCACCTTTATTTTCCATAATGTAGGTTTTTTTTAAAATATCTGTCTTTTTTTTTTAATTTTACTGTATTTTTTAATATAAAAATTAATAAAATACAATTTTTGGAACTGTCTGATTTTAGGCTTTAGTTATATGTAATATGAATATATATTATACTAGGGCTAAGGTTGTCATGATATGATATAAGTGTGTATGTGTGTGTTTTATCTCAATGGGACACGCCCGTTGGGGAAAATGGAAAAAAAAATTTTTTAAATAATGGAAAATGTGAACCTAATATTTAATTTGATGACTAGTGGATAATATGATCTCCTTCACATCATGTCTGTCATTTCTTTGACAGGAAGCACAGAGACAGGTGTGTTTTCTTGCCTGTGGTCTAAAGATGGTTTTGTAGATGTTAGCAGTGAAGACAGAAGCTGCAGAAAGTAAAGCAGAGTCAGCTGATGACATCATGGCGGCAGCCACACACCCAATACCAATGATGGAGATGAAGGGTGGGGTGAGGTGCTTCAGGGTGATGGGCAGAGTGAGAGAAGCTTCTCCATGTTCGTATGGAGATGGAGAACCATAGGTGGTCTGGTTCCAGTCTGAGGTTCAGTCAAAAGACAAGGTTCGGGGGATTAATAAAGGAGTCTGACTCTGATTCTGATTTATAGGGTTTGAAAGAAATGCAATTTCACTACTCGGAACTAAAAGGCAACAAAAGATTTTGCTGACAGTGATGAAGAAAATGTTCATCTTTAAAGGCACAAACCTCGAGTAGATCTAAAGCTCAAACTCGGTGATTCTCTGCTTTGAGTCCACAGTGAAATGGGAAGAAATCATGTTAGACAGTTTAAGTCAGGGACAGCGACATGTGATATGTGAAACTGCAGTAACTATAAAAGATCTTAGAATCAAAAAGTCACAGTTCGTTGCTTTTGATAAATTCTAGAAGCACTGATGATGATGATGATGATGTGGGTGTCAACCAGGATCAAATGAGTAATCAGGGTTCCATGGTAGCAATATTTGTATTGTTAGTTGTTCTTAGTTTTAACAAGGTTTGAACCAGAAACATAAGGTTCACCATTATTACCTGTGGATGCAGCAGCCGCTCCAAATAATATAGGAGGAATTGCAAAAATAAGCATGAGGAAAGCTGCAACAAAGCATGAGGTCTTTGCTGAAACAGTAGAAGAAGCTGAGAGAGTCCTCTGGTGGAAGGCCTGGTATCCCAAACCCCCCAGTGCCTGAAAGGTAAACCAGACAGTTGGTTAATTTGCTAATTTGTAAATTCCCTAATGATCCTAGGACCTGTGGTGTTTGGTGGAATTCAAAATTGCAATTTGCTAAGATAACACTCTAAGGCTGCTCTTAGGTCAGACAAAATAAGGCTAAAAAGATCCATGATTGCAAGCAGAGGAACCAGGCTTGGGGAAGGCCCCCAGCAGTGATCCCCTGGGACTTCAAATGTAATTTCTGGTATGGCTCAGTTGGTCACAGGGACACTGGTACATCATCTAAGGGGTCCACCACCCACAGGAAGAACCACATGGATCAGGTGCATTGTGGATTGGGTAGAAATTAAAGGCACCCGCTTCGGCAGTCTGAAACCCGGTTACCGAAACTCCCTACAAGATCATGGAATGTCAACTCTCCAAAGAGTAAAGAGATCCTGAAGTTGTGCAGGAGGTTGACAAGTTCTTCTACTGGTGGGATTCAATGCTGACATATGCAATACAGTACAACTTGGAGAGGGTTGATTGGTAGGAATGGCCTGCCTAATCATAAAACCAAGGTGTTCAGTTGTTGTCCATAACTACCAGCATGTTTGAGCATAAGCGGGCTCCACCAGTGCACTTAGCACCAGGACATCCTAAATCTAATATCAATGGTCAACCTTGCAGTTTATCTACGGGAAAGTCTAGACCTCCAGAATTTCGAGGCATAGCAAAGTTGCGGAGTGACTATGGGAGTGCCTTGAAATCCCCCAAGAGGAGTTGGTAGAAGGGCAAAGAAAAGGAGTGTCTTGATTTATCTGCTCAAACTGCTACTGCTGTAACCTAGATCTGGATTAGGAGCTGATGACAAGACTATTTATCTCTATTTTGTCACTATCCTAAATCTAGGACTGAGACGAGAGTAATTCCAATTTGATAAAGGTTTTAGTGTCCTTACAAAAAATAAGAAGTCATCAATCATGATCCAGGTCTTCTTCAGCTCTGGTTGACCAATCCAGGGAGCGTTTAAGGTGTTGTTCATCAGAGTCTGACTGATGTCCAAGGTGTGAGGACTCATCATGACAAACGGAAGACAGATGGACTGAGAGACAAAGACAAAAATACAGGATTTTAAAGATATTAGATAATTTTTTATGCTTGTTAAACTGATAACTCACCAAGCCTATGAAAATGAGGACCAGCTGTATAATATCTGTGTAGGCCACAGAGTAGAGACCTCCCATCAGGGTGTAGGTGATGACAACAGCAGCAGAGATCCAGACACAAAGAGAGAACGGCAAATCCAGAACCACACTCATGGTTCCTCCTGACAGACAAAGAGATTTTAAAGTTTTACGAATATGTGTAGTGACTGGCTTAAAACAATGTTGAATAACATACCTAACCCAAAAAGTATCCCAGGCAGCCAGGTCACGTCAATAAAAAGAGAAAAGAGACTAATTCCAGCCGTTATTACTTTTCCATATTTAATGTGGAAAGAGTCCAGCATCGTCATACAGTGTCTGTCTCTCAGTGGTTTGACAAACAGGAGACCTCCTTTATTGTAATGCATGAAAAAAACATGAAAGGGAAGAAACATCAAACCATATAACAAGTTTAAACATGTCAATAGGTGTCGTGATGTTATGACATTAGATAGTGACATGCCTTACGATGTAAGAAAGGTGTACCTTACCCACCATCTGGGACTCCTGCTATCTTCACCGTCACTTTTTATTCTATCTTATACTGTTTATATTTTTGTTTAGTATATGTCCTGTTAATGCTACATGTGTCTGTTAGTGTAGAGTATGTGTTGTGGTATGTCCTGTGATGTCACTGTTTATTTTCCTCCTGGTGTTTTTCCAGTATTTATTCATTATGTATGCCTGAGTAATAATTATGTAATGCCTGAGCAGTGGATATGTGAAATTTCCCCCGGGATTAATAAAGTATCTATCCATCCATCCATCCATCCATCCATCTATCCATCCATCCATCCATCCATCCATCCATCCATGATGAGATAGAATAAGATAAGATAGGATAAGATAGGATATGATAGGATAGAAAGACGAGGGAGAAGGCCAGTGTGAGTAAGACCACAGATCAAAGCTAATGCTTTGATCTACCTATGCACTAGCTTTGATCTATGGTCTCACACTGGCCCTCTCCATATGCACTAGTCAGGTACTACTTTCAGTATACCCTGACCTACCCTGAAAGTAGGTCAGGGTAAGTCTTGGCATGTTGTAGTCTCAGACTGCCTTGTTTTCTGATAGTATTTGTTTTTTGACACAGATACATTATTCTACCAGATCCAAATAAAACTCTTACCAATAATAAAAGTTGAGCTGTATGACAGGAACACAAAAATTACCCTGATCAGCCCCATGGATGGAGTGCACATCATCTCAACACTGCCAACAATAAAACCTCCACCAATCCACGTAGCTACAGGACAGATTAATAAACACTGAGTCAATTAATGGAAAGAAATACCAGAAAGGATAAAAGCCAAGTTTCTGACATGCCTGAATAGCGAATGCTCTCCTCACCTGTCATGGTGAAGATCCCCACCACCAAGTTGATGCTACGGTTTCCCAGCAGGATCATCTCCAATCCTGTGGCTTTACTTTTTATTTTTTTGTTTTTGGACTTAAATGAAGCCCAAATGCCAGTCCCGAGAACCAGCAGGTAGAAAACCGCCATCAGTATCACTCCTGGGACGTTAACAGCCATGTCTTCCTGACTGAGTGTGTTCACCACAGGATGAAGTCAGAATATATAATTATAAAAGAGAACCAACTGGTTGAAAACCAACTAGCTTGACAGGCTTTTAATGTGATGTATACATTGGTTTAGTGTTAATCTGGTCACAACAACAGTTTTTGTCTTTTGTTTTTTACCCTTGAGCATAAAATATATTCAACAACATTCACACACTGGAAAACATTTCATTTGTCACTTCAATATTGTTTGAAATGTAAAAATTGCTTTCTTTTTTACTGTTAGAATTTAGACAACACTGAAGATCACCTGAGATGTCCTCTTAAAATCTCTGACCGTTCTAAATCCTGTGAGAGAAACAATACACTATTAGGTACATTTACAATTTGTAAAGATATTTGTTTATCCAGTTACTTTAGTGAAAAACCTATTTGTTCTAAGATGTGTAAGTCAGGTTCATTTTAAGGTAAATGAGCCAAATGCAGACAGAATAAATAATACACAGTTCAGACAACATACTCATAACATAGCAGAGTGCAAAAAGCTACTCAAACAATGAAAAACAAATAGGAAAACAACTGAAAGGAAAACAAGGATGACCATTAAACATTAAAAGGTCAGAGTGCCTAAAAATAAATAGGTCAAAAGCAAAAGCTAACTTCTGTTTGATTGACGGACTTATGTGGGTTTCATTACCTGTTATAACTGAGCAACAAGAACCCCCAGACTCTTAACTTGAGAAGATGGGGTCACCTACTTAGGAAAAAACTCTGGAGTTTCTCACAAATTGTTTTGTGGATAACTAATGTCTGAGGAAGAATGACCCTGAACCACCAGCAGTCACTACTGAACCTCTACAGATACGTGTTCCATAGTCTGATGATTCATCTCTGCGTGTTTACCAAGCTGAACACAAAAGGGTATTATTCTGTAGTCACATCCATTTAAACCTAATACATGCAAATAAACTACATATTTTAATGTCAACTTGCACAGAAGTGTCCACATGCTATTGCATGCAATCCCCTGCAGAGTAACGGTACAGTGGTACCTCTACTGACCAATGTCTCTACCTACGAAACTTCTCAGCAGGAAAATATTGCCTCTGGTTACGAAAGAAATTTCGACTTACGAAAGGTAAAAACACAGTATGGGCTGATACTCTCAGCTCCCACAGGTTCCTGAACACAAAATTCTTATAGCTGCTCTGCCATTGGCTATTACCTAGCATCCTGGCATCCCATTGGCTAAGAGGGACCTCTGTGTGGAGCTAGATAGGTGTCTATGCAGCGTCCTCGTCATTCGGCCCTCGACCCGTGAGGTGTTCTGATAGTTTTACGTAAATATATTAACTTTTAGAGTATTCACTATGGACCCCAAGAAAGTGACGGAGAAAAGAGGAAAAGAAAAGACGAAGAAAAGAGTTTTTTTGTCCGTACAAACAAAGCAAGAGATGATAGAAAAGCATGAAAAAGGGATGCGTTTGGTTGATCTCTCCAAAGAATATGGCCGTAATGCATCTACAATCACCACGTTATTAAAACTAAAGGAAGTTTAAGGAGTTTAAGGCATGGCGTGGGTGGTTGGAGAAGTTCAGAAGGAGGACTGGAATTCACTCTGTTGTTCATGGTGAGGCAGGAGCGCATGAACCAAAGAGGGTAAAAAACAATGAGGACAGCAGTTAAAAGGTTAATGACCAGCATTTATAGTCTTTATTCTATTCTTTGTTTTTTACATTATGCACAACTCTCATTTATTGTGTAATAATCTAATTGTAACATGTATTTGTTACATGTTTTGATCCATTTTTATGCTTTATAAAACATTTATGTCTGAATTTTTGGTGGCTTGGAACGGATTAGGGCATTTGCATGGAAAACGTGTCTCTACTTACGAAATTTTCTACTTACGTAATTTCTTCCAGAACCAATTAATTTCGTAAGTAGAGGTACCGCTGTATTTAACATGCTTTGTGAAGAATAATAGTAATCATAACAACATGAGTGGGTGAAGAAATGGCAGGAGCACAGTGCACAGAAGTCAACTGATAGAACGTTGTTCAGTCGTGTCGGTACTACTGCCCTCTGAGATGTATTGCCAGAACCAGGAAACACCATGAAGCGCTAGAACCTTTACAATCTTTACAGAGAAATTCCCTCTACACTTAGACCAGTGGTTCTTAACCTTGTTGGAGGTACTGAAACCTGCTGGTTTCATATGCTCACTCACCGAACCCTAAAAAAAAAAAAAAAAAAATCAAATTATTTACATTACTTCCCTTTTATTTATTTTGGAGTGTGAAAGATGTTTTATTTTGAAAAGTGAAGTCTGTGTGGAATGACGCACAGAGGAATGCATGCGTCTCTCCCGTTTGACAGGTCTCGGTCACGTGACAGGTTATCATCCGACACCATTAACCGCACACAACCGCTCAAGTGTTCTGGATTAAAGTCAAGACAGATTATCCTGAGATCGCCCAAAACGTATCTTATTAATGAAAATTAATTTTTGAAATTAATAAAAAAAGGTTGTTTATTGTCTGTTGATGTCTGCATTTTACATAAAACCACTACGGATGATTTATTATTAGACTACAGCCGTCCTGGTGTCATTCCTCACAAATTTCCCCACTGTGGGACCATAAAGGTTTAGTATTATTATTATTATTATTATTATTAATGATTATCGATAAAATGTTCCTGTTCCTAATGTTGATCTTCGGATCCAACTTCATATTTTTTAATATAACAGATTCTTCGGTGTAACCAACTACTACTCTCCTCAGTCCTCTCATTGTCCCACTTCTTCTTAGCTAACCTCTTTCTCTGAGGAGGTACAGGAGTGTATACAGAGAAAGAGGTTAGCTAAGAAGAAGTGGGACACTGAGAGGACTGAGGAGAGTAGACAGGAGTACAGGGAGATGCAGCGTAAGGTGAAGGTAGAGGTAGCAAAGGCCAAACAAGAAGCTTATGATGACTTGTATGCTAGGTTGGACAGTAAGGAGGAAGAGACTGATCTATACAGGCTGGCAAGACAGAGAGATAGAGATGGGAAGGACGTGCAGCAGGTTAGGGTGATTAAGGATAGGGATGGAAGTCTATTGACAGGTGCCAGCAGTGTGATGGGAAGATGGAAAGAGTACTTTGAAGAGTTGATGAACGTGGAAAATGAGAGAGAACAAAGACTAGAAGAGGTGACTGTTGTGGACCAGGAAGTAGCAAAGATTAGTCAGGATGAAGTGAGGAGAGCACTGAAGAGGATGAAGAGTGGAAAGGCAGTCGGTCCTGATGATATACCTGTAGAGGTTTGGAAGTGTCTAGGAGAGGTGGCAGTAGAGTTTCTGACTGGGTTGTTCAACAGGATCTTAGATAGTGAGAAGATGCCTGAGGAGTGGAGGAGAAGTGTGCTGGTGCCCATTTTTAAGAACAAGGGAGATGTGCAGAGTTGTGGCAACTACAGAAGAATAAAGCTGATGAGCCATACAATGAAGTTATGGGAAAGAGTAGTGGAAGCTAGACTAAGGGCAGAAGTGAACATTTGTGAGCAGCAGTATGGTTTCATGCCAAAAAAGAGTACTACAGATGCAGTATTTGCTTTGAGGATGTTGATAGAGAAGTACAGAGAAGGCCAGAGGGAGCTGCATTGTGTTTTTGTAGATCTGGAGAAAGCTTATGACAGGGTGCCCAGAGAGGAACTGTGGTATTGTATGAGGAAGTCTGGAGTGGCAGAGAAGTATGTTAGAGCGGTGCAGGACATGTATGAGGACTGTAAGACAGTGGTGAGGTGTGCTGTAGGTGTGACAGAGGAGTTCAAGGTGGAGGTGGGACTGCATCAGGGATCAGCTCTGAGCCCCTTCTTGTTCGCTATGGTGATGGACAGGCTGACAGACGAGGTTAGACAGGAATCTCCATGGACTATGATGTTTGCAGATGACATTGTGATCTGCAGTGAGAGCAGGGAAGAGGTGGAGGAGAAGCTAGAGAGGTGGAGGTTTGTCCTGGAAAGGAGAGGGATGAAGGTTAGCCGCAGTAAGACAGAGTACATGTGTGTGAATGAGAGGGACCCAAGTGGAAGAGTGAGGTTACAGGGAGAAGAGATCAAGAAGGTGGAGGATTTGAAGTACTTGGGGTCAACAGTCCAGAGCAATGGAGAGTGTGGAAAAGAGGTGAAGAAGCGTGTCCAGGCAGGATGGAATGGGTGGAGAAAAGTGTCAGGTGTGATGTGTGATAGAAGAGTTTCAGCTAAAATGAAAGGAAAGGTGTACAAAACTGTGGTGAGACCAGCGATGTTGTTCGGTCTAGAGACAGTGTCACTGAGGAAAAGACAGGAGGCAGAGCTGGAGGTAGCAGAGATGAAGATGCTGAGGTTCCCTCTGGGAGTGACCAGGAAGGATAGGATCAGGAATGAGTACATCAGAGGGACAGCACATGTTAGAGGTTTTGGAGATAAAGTCAGAGAGGCCAGACTGAGATGGTTTGGACATGTCCAGAGGAGAGATAGTGAATATATTGGTAGAAGGATGCTGACTTTTGAACTACCAGACAGGAGGCCTAGAGGAAGACCAAAGAGGAGGTTTATGGATGTAGTGAAAGAGGACATGAAGGTAGTTGGTGTGAGAGAAGAGGATGCAGAAGACAGGGTTAGATGGAGGCAAATGATTCGCTGTGGCGACCCCTGAAGGGAAAAGCCAAAAGGAAAAGAAGAAGAAGAAGTTTCTCCGGTGTAACCAAACAGGAAGTGTCTCCCGTCCACATTTGTCCTCACAGCATTAGCAGGAAAGAGTTTAGATAAAAAGAGTCTGGATCTTGTTTTGAATGTGTCAGGTGGCGCCACCTACTGGTGTCAGCGGTACTGGTGAATGCTGAACCAATCACACCTACAACCACCACAGAAGCACGGATCACCCACAGAATCTCTCTCTGATGCCTAAAGAAGAACATAAAGAGCAACTAAAACAGGTAAACAGTAAATGACCGATGTTTTGAAAGATCGGTGTCAATTTTCCCCACAGAACTTTAAAAGACCATTGGTTTTATTTTAGAAGGAAAGAGTACTTTGAAGAGTTGATGAACGAGGAAAATGAAAGAGAACAAAGACTAGAAGAGGTGACTGTTGTGGACCAGGATGTAGCAAAGATTAGCCAGGATGAAGTGAGGAGGGCACTGAAGAGGTTTTATTTTGTAATCTACTTTGTTTTCTTGCTTAAGAATAACTTTCATCTTTACTTAGGTAACATGAAAGACAGAGGAAGTGTAAAACAAAAAGGTGAAGGTTGTGAAAGACGAGTTATACCACAATTATTTTACCGTGAAATGTGGTTAACATGTTATAACATTTACAAGAATATCCTGAGACTCCAGGTGTGAAAATATAACTGTGTTTACTATTTTATTATTCCAGACTTTTTCACACCTGTCCAATTTTTATGAGAACAAATTCTCAGTCACGACTGGACAGATGTGATCTTATTTTTAACACGTTGCCTGAACTCCTCTAGTTCTTGTTCTAAACGCAACCTTTCAGTACTGCTTTAATTGTAGTTTTTGATTTCTTTTGGTAGATTGCTCAATTGGCAATTTAATTGGCAAAATTTAATTGATTAATTCATTAAAATTTCTTGCACTGAATTGTCTGCCTCTGAACCATCATAATTATCTGAGCACTATGGGTCCTGCAGACACAGTATCTGTTTAGAGTTTGGTGAAACAAATACGCAATCAATCAATCAATCAATCAATCAATCAATCAATCAATCAATCAATCAATTAATCGAACAGTCAATCAGTGATGAGAGTCTGAACCAACCTTGTGAAGAGTTCCAAAAGAATATTGTCAATATCGGACGGACAGAGATACTATTCTGGCTGCTCAGTTCACTGCCTGAGTGGAAGAGGACTATTTTTAGGAAGCTCTCACAACCGTCCTCTGTCCACTCAAATGACAATCCAGTCTTCAATATCTTTGCCAGCTTTGCCCCTCCCACTCAGTTCATAATAGTCTTCTATCCCCACCTAACCTAGACACAAGACCCATGTCTGTTCAGTGAGAAATACTGGAAGGGCATAAGGTGAAGAGAGGCGCCACACAACACCGACGCCCAGTGGTGTGTGTGTGTTTGTTGTTGGGATGGGCTTGAAAGGGGACAGAAGCTGTGAACATTTTACAGTTATTCTGTAATTCTTCAGGGAATTAGAAACTCTCAGCAGGAAACACGGAAGACTTTCATTGACACTGAACAGGAGAGAGAGATTTGATTTTTAAAATCACATTTATTCATGAAGTTGATATTACAAGATAGTTACGTTAACAACATCCAAGAGAGGTTCACTCAAACAGGAACACACACTTCAAAAAAATTCATCATATGAAATGTGGGCAAAATATACTTGAATTAAACCATTACACTGACTAGAGAGAGAGACAGATGCTTCATTAATCCTGGAGGAAATTGTGTAGAAGATGATACTCTGGACAATTCCATAAACTCTTTTCACCATTAATACACCTTGTTCTCTTCATTCTTCAGACATCATCTAGTGGGCGGAGCCTCAGCTCCACACCTATTCCTCATCTCCACACCTGTACCTGATCAAGTTGATTAGCCTGAAGCTCTTTAAGACGGCTTCTCCTTTGGTTTGGTGGCAGATAGTTTTGTACCTTTGCCCATGTTTGTTGGACTTCTTGAGTTTTTGTGTGTTTCATGGATTTTCATTGGTGGTTCAGCTAAGCCTGACACACTCCATGTATGGCTGCAGACGTGTTCATGTTAATCTGTCCTTCAGTCTCCACTTCAGGTGTGATCTAAGTTATCATTAATCATTGTGTGCCATAGCGTCATGTTTCTTGTCAGTGCTACTGTCTCAAAGCCATCCAACAGTCGGTCTCAATTCCAACAAAGACCAAGTTGTCAGTAGCCGTTATTTCAAAAGTAATTCCATCCCAATTAAAATGTTTGACAACTATAATACTTTAAAATATTAAGATGATAAATGAAAGTTTTGTTGAGAAAGTTCTCTCTCACAGTACTCCTCATAAGGATTTACTATACCAATCCAATGACTCAGGTCTTGGGTCCTATTGCATGACAATACATTTTAAAAATATTTTATCATTTAAACATTTACACATTATTCAACCACATCACTCTCTCTGCTGCCAACAGTCAGGATGAGATTACAGTCTGAGACGTCGTACATCATCTCCTGTTGGATAAACTGTGTTAGTCAACTTGGAGAATTACAGCAATGACAACACCTGGTTGGCAGGTAAATCCAGACAGACGGGAGAAGAAACAAGGACAGAGTTGAAGAAGGATAGGATCAGGAATGAGTACATCAGAGGGACAGCACATGTTAGAGGTTTTGGAGATAAAGTCAGAGAGGCCAGACTGAGATGGTTTGGACATGTCCAGAGGAGAGATAGTGAATATATTGGTAGAAGGATAGACTATAATATCTCCAATTGAGAGTTGTTTCTGTTCACTTCATCATTTTTCTCCTCTATGGCGCCACCTACTGGTGACAGTGGTACAGGTGAGTGCTGGGCTTTCACTTTGAACACATCCCACTTCTCAGTTAGAACACCTTTGTTGAAGAGGACAGAAGCCAGGTAGGAGAACAACAAGATGGCAACAAGGGAAGACAGCATGGAGATGGTCCTAACTGGAGCGTACTGGACATAAACACCATCCTCCAGAGTGCATCCTGGGAAATGTAGGACTGGTTCTAATCCTAATGTTAGGTCTCCACTGAGCAGTCTTAACACCAGTCCCACCCATGAGCCCATCACAGCCCCATAACCATTGGATATTTTGACAAAGAGAACACAGAGCAGTTCGGGCAGGAATATGATGTAAGCCATTTCAACACCAAAGAACCAGAATGTGATGACACTTTTATTCAGCGTGGCGAGCGATGTTCCAGTCACACCCATGACCAGGACAGAAACTCGAACAACCCACTGACTCTCTCGATCCGATGCCTGAAGATGAAAATAAAGAACAAACATAATACAATGTCTGTTTAGTCATGTTTTCTTTTTACCTCCTTTTTTTTCTCATCTTTCCAAGATTTAGTTTTTACTTTATTCTGCCTTACTCTTCTCTTTTGAAATTGTCATACTCATACCATTCTCATTATCAGGCCACAAGATAGGGGCCCACTTTTTGTTACAGACACTTTAACATTTCGGATAAATCCTGATGGAGATAACTGGACCTGCCTAATGGAAGACCAGCAGCATGTGACACAGGTACAAGGGTCAAGTCATCAGGGAGATGTCTTGTTTCTCAGTATCTTTATTGGGCCTTGTTAGACGGTTGTACACCCTTGAATCATATTTAGCATTTGTTTTGTGTTGTGGCTAAAAATGGATTTATTGAATTGACGGTGACCTTTCAGAACCAAAACGAAAGCGGGTCATCTTTGACTCAAGACAAAGACGAGTTTTCACCTGAGGTCTCAGGATGTTCTTGTAAATGTTGGAGGTGAAAACAGAAGCAGAGGAAAGTAAAGCAGAGTCAGCTGATGACATCACAGCAGCAGCCACACATCCAATACCGATGATGGAGACGAAGGTGGGGGTGAGGTGCTGCAGGGCGATGGGCAGAACTAGACCTGATTCCCCACGTTCAATTGGAGACGGAGAACCATAGGTGGTCTGGTTCCAGTCTGGAGAATGAACACAAAAGAAGTGAACATGAAAAACATTCACGTGTATCATCATCATTACCTGTAGATGCAATGGCAGCTCCAAGCAGTACAGGAGGTATCGCAAATACGAGTATGAGGAAAGCAGCCACAAAACATGACAGTTTTGCTGAGGCAGTGGAAGAAGCTGACAAGATCCTCTGTTGGAAAGCCTGGTAGGTCAAACCCGCACATGCCTTTAAGTTAAACCAGGAAATTGGTTAAGTTCATCGTGACTCCACATAGGTATGTTGACCATTCTGTTCAAAGGATTATTACTGAACAAGGATGTATATTTGCATCTTTACCATGAATAAGAAGTCATCAGTCATGATGCCGGCCTTCTTCAGCTCTGGTTGACCAATCCAGGGAGCGTTTAAGGTGTTGTTCATCAGAGTCTGACTGATGTCCAAGGTGTGAGGACTCGTCATGACAAAGGGAACACAGATGGACTGAGAGACAAGAAGAAATTATATGAAACATAAACCACCTGGACCTTTGATACCTGTCATTTTTTCTGGTTACTAACCATGCCTAGCAGTATGAGGACCAGCTGTATAACATCTGTGTAGGCCACAGAGTAGAGACCGCCCAGCAGGGTGTAGACAATGACTACAGCAGCAGAGATCCAGATACAAAGAGAGTAGGACAGATCCAGAACCACACTCATGGTTCCTCCTGTCAAATATCGAGAAATTAAGTTTAAAATCTTTCTTTCTACGATTGTTATCTGTTGACGTGTGTAAAGAAAATGTTAAAAATGTACCTAAACTAACAAGTGTTGTCGTCACCCAGGCCAAGTCAATACCGAGTGAGATCAAGCTCATTCCAGCTGTGATCACTTTTCCATACTTGAAATGGAATGGGTCCAACACTGTCACATAGTTGCTGTCTCTCATTGGTTTGACAAACACCAGACCTCCTTTGTTAATAGACGTGAAAGAGAAAATGAAATTTGGGTTTTAACGATAAAGTACAACAAAACGTTAAATGAAGGATTAATAATTTTTGGACATAGAAAAGATGAAGATGGGATCCTTTTATTAAACTAAATTCTGCAAGATTAGATTTTTCAACTTTTAAAAACAGTTACTAATGCGATGCAACGACATGCATTCCAAAAACTCAATGAATAAATCTGGAAATTTCCCCACGGTGGGACAATCTTATAGGAATATCTTATCTTAAATCTATCGAATATAATCATTGGTGTAAATTCTCGTTCACATTCTCAATAAGTGATTTAATATTATTAATAATCTGTAAATATGTTGTGATGTCGAGAAACACTAAATTCACTTTGTGAGTTTGATATACAGTTTACTTAATGATTCCAACAATTCATACTGTATATACAGTATTACGTCAGTTTACCTTCTTTCGGACATGTTCATATAACAGACTTCACACCTTCAACACATTTACAACATCAACAACAACATCCGACAAAAAAGGGCTGAGGGGTAGAAGCCATTAGGCTGGTGAAGTTAGTAAGTTAAGTCTTACCAATAATAAAAGTTGAACTGAATGACAGGAACACAAGTATTACCCGGGTCAGCCCCAGTGATGGCGTGCACATCATCTCAACAGTACCATTAATGAAATTTCCTCCAATCCAAGTAGCTGAAAAAAGAAAAGAGTCAGTCAATGGACTGGAGTGGACAGAGGTTGTGTCAATAGGACGACGGCTCACGACTCGGCTTGTGAATTTCCCAGTTAGGGATCCTTAAAGTATTTCTATCTAAAACAAGAGAATGCACGTCGATGCCTAAAATTGCCTTACATAAGTCGTGTCATCAACAACACAGGTTCATGTTTTCTTCATCCACTCAGACCACCAGAAATCTCCCTTGACAGTCCACGACAGGACTTGTCTCCGAATATGACACAGAGCAGGTGGTAACTTAAAACACACGCTGTGATTCCACTGTCAAATTACAAACTACCGTTCAGGATATGTTCAATAATGGAAACAACCCATGGCTTAGGTTGGGCTGTGGCTTAATAGTAATGGATTAGTAAGTTTTCTAAACTTTATGCTCTCCTCACCTGTCATGGTGAAGACCCCCACCACCAAGCTAATGCTCCGGTTTCCCAGCAGGACCATCTCCATCCCAGTGGCTGCTCTTTTCTTCTGTTTCCTTTTGGACTTGAAAGAAGCCCAGATCCCGGTCCCAAGAACCAGCAGGTAGAAAACCACCATCACTATCACTCCTGGGACGTTAACAGCCATGATGTCCGTGTTCAATCTCCTCACATCCAAGAAAAGAGAACAAATTGGTTGACAACCAACTAACTAGTTTGACCTAAGATTTCTAAGTGATGTATAAACTGCTTTGGTGTTAACTAAAAATCAGATTCATTTCAAGGTACAGAAGCCAAATGCAGCTGAAATGAAAGACAATAAAAGTTTTAAATATCAAGGAGAAAAATAAAATTGATCACAAAAAAAAACCAACAACAGGTGAGACTGAACGTGTGTGAGAGACTGTCAACTTATCCGCTGAAACGAGTTGTGTTCCTGGAGATTTGAGCACTTTACAAAGCAGATGACGCAAGTCACATGCTCAGTCAGAGCTGAGCCCCCCTCGGGGTCTAATCCCAGAAACCCCCCAAACCACATCTCTGCTGTAAAATATTAAGTTGTTGTGTGGGTTTATCATAGTCCTGAATGTGTTTTTCTGCTAGTGTTTGTCACATTCAGACTATTTTTTGACTCTATTTTAGTTTTTGTTATGTCTTCCTGAATGCATAAAGGACTTTACAGATGAACTATTATTAGCTTTGACACTCTAAACAGTATTTATTGGTGGAGTATTCATTGTGGCATGAACTCATTACAATAATCGTAACAGTTTAAAGCAGACAGTAACGTGCTGGAGTTCCAGTTGTTACAAAGTGACAACTTCAGACCAATAACAGGTTCTTTATTCATGTAAATATTAAAATGTAATTCTGTCTGTAACTTTAATAAAATATGGTTATTCATTTGAATCCCGATTTTCTCACAACGGTGTGGGTATTAAGATCCATGCAACTTTGAAGTGGGAAATTTGACAACATCAACTTAGCTTTTCAGTTTGAATTTCAAATCGGCTTTAAAATAAGCCACGAATTGCTGACACGCATGTTGATTTAAATGATCATTTTTACAGCCTTTGTTTTCTTAGATGTCGAACACATTTTGTTCCAGGAGCTCAGGTCCGTGGTAAGAGTCAAACATAGCAACGCAACTTACCTTGAAACGTACTGTATATTCCTAAGAGGTGTGTGTATGAACGCAGAGAGAAGCAGCCCCCATAGGAAACAACAGAATCTGACAGAACTCGCTGCAGGTGCTGCTAGCATAGTACGGACTGGGGGGGGGGGGTCTACCTTGATCACGCATCATGGGTGTGTGTGTTTTGAGTCGATGTTTGCTCGTTTCACCTTACATTAAACCACTGGATCAATTTTAGAATACCGAAGAACAAATCTTAAGCTTGAACAGTTCATCACCCTAAAATTTTTAATATTATTTTATGAACATTCTGAAATAGAGCACATAGAACACTCCTGCAATCACAAATACCAGCTCAATGAACAAGAAAATGAGCTGACAAATTTTGTCTCGGTACATAAAACCTTGTAGATTTATTTTTCCAAAAGAGTTTTTCCACTTTTTGATCAAGAATGTTTTTTTTTTGTCATTTTCAAGTGACTTGTCAACAGAGGAGTACATGTTTGTACGTGTTTGGGGTGTGGTGACATCATTTACATTCCTCAATAATTTTCCAGTCTGTACAGGGATTGTATGTGTGAGAATATTACTCAAGAGCATGACCGGGATCGTGACCAGGATAACTGTTGGCCATTTGTGCCCGTAAACATCCAGTTCATCCATTTCCTTTTGTTGCCATGTGACATTCCGGTTTAGTTTAAGAATTTTCCCCATGCCTGAAATAATAAATCTAAATATGGCCATTCGATCAATTTGTGGGCAGAGATTTCAGCCTTTAAGCCTTTTTTTCTTAAGAACTCTGGCTTTCCTTTTCCAGAAAAGCAAAATAATTGAAAACTAAGTGTTTTTGACATAAAACTGCTTAAGGCAAGTTTTCTGGAAAGTCTCTCACATTGACTCTTCCCTTTATACTGAGCCTGAAGCAGATCTGTCAGTCACAATATTTCCTTTTCTACTTTTTCCCTCTTCATCCAACTGATGACATCCGATGACAAATGTGAGAACACAAGAAGCTCAGGAAAGTTCTGGTACAACCAGAACTTCTGTTCATGTCTACCAGAGTATAAATGTACAGATTAAATTTAAAAAAATTACAAATGTTTCATATGTAATAACAAAAAACCAACAAACCCTTTCTACGATTTAGCCAACATTTCATAAATCACTTTTTTTCTGCTGCCAACAGTCTGGATGAGATGACAGAGTTGGAGATGTTCTACATCATTTCCTGGAGGATAAACTGTGTTATGCAGCAGGAAGAGTTACAGCAATGACAAACCCTGAGTGACAAGTAAACGCACACAAGAACACAAAGTCTCAAGTACGTACGTAGGTGTGGTTCACACTTCGTAAGTTGTGAGTTTTATCTACTTTAAGTTATACATAAAGAAATTAGATAAAAACACGAGCATGTGTCTGGTATTGGCTATAATATTTCATTCTAAATTGTTCATGTTCAATTCCTCGTTCTCTTTCTCCTCTATGGCGCCCCCTACTGGTGACAGTGGTACTGGTGAGTGCTGGGCTTTCACTTTGAACACATCCCACTTCTCAGGTAGAACACCTTTGTTGAAGAGGACAGAAGCCAGGTAGGAGAACAACAAGATGGCAGCAATGGTGGACAGCATGGAGATGGTCTTAACTGGAGCGTACTGGACATAAACACCATCCTCCAGAGTGCATCCTGGGAAATGTAGGACTGGTTCTAATCCTAATGTTGGGTCTCCACTGAGCAGTCTTAACACCAGTCCTACCCAGAGGCCCATCACAGCCCCATAACCATTGGAGATTTTAAAGAAGACCACACAGAGGAGTTCAGGGAAGAATATGATGTAAGCCATTTCAGCACCAAAGAACCAAAATACAATGATGCTGTTATTCAACATGGCGAGCGACGTTCCAGCCACACCCATGACCAGCACAGACACCCGGACAACCCACTGACTCTCTCGGTCCGATGCCTGAAGAAGAAAACAAAGAACAAAACGTAAGTTTCTGTTGAGCAATCTTTTTTACTTTTTTTTTTTTTTCCAGCACCTTATTTGTGCTGGATGACTTCTGGCAGTCAATTTAAGCTCAGTTTCATAGAGGTTGCTTCGCTTTATAGAGCAGATCTTTGGCTTCAGTTGGGTTCTCATGGTTAGCATACTGTGAACTGCTGCTCATCAATACTGATCAATACCACTCATGTATTGCATGAAATTATTGCTTATTCTCTACCTCTTATACTGAAGGCTTGTTGCCTTATTTTGGATGTATTCTGATCAAGGTAATAACTGGACCTGCCTAATGCAAGACCAGCAGCATGTGACACAGGTACAAGGGTCAAGTCATCAGGGAGATGTCTTGTTTCTCAGTATCTGCATTGGGCCTTGTTAGGTAGTTGTGTCACCTTGAATCACATTTAGCATTTGTGTCATTGTGTAATGGCTAAAAACAGATTTATTGAATAGATGGTGACCTTTGAGCACCAAAAGACAAAGACAAGCTTTTACCTGAGATCTTAAGATAGTCTTGTAAATGTTGGAGGTGAAAATGGAAGCTGCCGAAAGCAAAGCAGAGTCAGCTGATGACATCACAGCAGCAGCCACACATCCAATACCGATAATAGAGACGAAGGTGGGGGTGAGGTGCTGAAGGGCGATGGGGAGAACTAGACTTGATTCTCCACGTTCATATGGAGATGGAGAACCGTAGGTGGTCTGGTTCCAGTCTGGAGAATGAACACCAAAGAAGTGAAAAACGGTCACATGATGCCATCCTACTGACCAGTTCCTCTGATGAAACCTGCCTGCAGAGAACCCGGGACTTTCACCCCCAATGCAGGGACTATTTGTGATAGCCCTTGCTCTTGCTTGCCAGTTTTTACATGTTCCTGTGACTGGACAGCCAGATATGTGTCAGGAAATTGGGTTGTGTTAAATGTCAATCAATCAATCAATCAATTAAGCATGTAAGAAAGTAATAAATCATCAAGATCTTGATTGTCATTTACACGTCAGGCTGTTCTACTTTGTTCGTGTGAATCCAGATCTTATAATGATGATGGTGGAGCATCATCATAAAAAAACAACAACAAAAAACTACTTTTGAAGAATTTAACAAAATAATCCACAGTCAATATCTCTAACTGTTTGTGGTCCAAACACAGTTTGGACCACAAACATCAGGTTCATCCGTATTACCTGCAGAGGCGACGGCTGCTCCAAGCAGTACAGGAGGTATTGCAAATACGAGTATGAGGAAAGCAGCTGCAAAACATGTCAGCTTCGCTGAAGCAGTAGAAGAAGCTGATAAGGTCCTCTGGTGGAAGGCCTGGTATGCCAAACCCGCCAATGCCTTAAAGTTAAACTTGAATTGTTTAAGTTCATCATGATTCCACAAAATAATTCTTCAGCTAGGAAATAGTAGACAATTCCATTACCTGAATTTTTCACAAAGGTGCTAGAAATTAAATTATGGGAATAAAGATTTTTGTTTGCCTCATACCAAGAACAACAAGTCATCAATCATGATCCAGATCTTCTTCATCTCTGGTTGACCAATCCAGGGAGGGTTTAAGGTGTTGTTCATCAGAGTCTGACTGATGTCCAAGGTGTGAGGACTCACCATGACAAAGGGAACACAGATGGACTGAGAGACAAAAAGAAATTATATGAAACATAAACCACCTGGACCTTTGACACCTGTCATTTTTTCTGGTTACTAACCATGCCTAGCAGTATGAGGACCAGCTGTATAACATCTGTGTAGGCCACAGAGTAGAGACCGCCCAGCAGGGTGTAGGTGACGGCCACAGCAGCAGAGATCCAGATACTAACAGCGAAGGACAGATCCAGAACCACACTCATGGTTCCTCCTGTCAAAAGCAAAAGTGTGTTTAAAATCAGTCTTTCTATGAAAGTTATCTGTTGAAATGTCAAATGAAAATGTTAAAAATGTACCTAAACTAACGAAAGTTGTCGCTATCCAGGCCAAGTCAATACCGAGTGAGATCAAGCTCATTCCAGCTGTGATCACTTTACCATACTTGAAATGGAATGGGTCCAACATCGTCACATAGTTTCTGTCTCTCATTGGTTTGACAAACATCAGACCTCCTTTGTTAATAGACATAAAATAAAGATGATATTCATGGTGCAAACATCAAATACATTTTTTATGTAAGTAGAAAAGATGAAGATGAAATGTTTTCATTGAACTTATTTCTACAAGATTAGAAGGTTAAAAAGGTTAAACTTTCTAAAATGATATACAGTTACATATGCAATGCAATGAAACATATTTGAAAAATTAACAAAAATCTATTGTTCACAATCATTCCACTATATTCTGAGTTAAATTCTCAATGGGTGGTTTAATATAATTACAAATCAATAAAAATGTTGTTACCAACTTCAGCCTCCAGGGACCAGTAGAGCTCAAGTTTATAGTTATAACAGAATGTTGTGAGTCAGGTATACAGTTTAATTAATTTCTGTTAATAAAGTGTTACTGTTCAACATTCACTCATTTCACTTTGCTGTGGTGTGGAAATGTAAAAAAAAGTGACTTTTGGAGGAAAAAAAGCAGCGTAATCGTCTGAAGTGGATATAACTGAGTAGCTTATGGTGGATAAAAGTTCACAGTTTTATCCACATTGCCGTCATTTTCTACGTTGACACAGACAGTATTCAATCATATGTAATTAAAAGTCCTACCAATGATAAAAGTTGAGCTGTATGACAGGAACACAAATATTACTCGGATCAGCCCCATGGATGGAGTGCACATCATCTCAACGATACCATTAAGGAAATTTCCTCCAATCCAAGTAGCTACAGGATGGATTAACAAACATGGAGTCAATTAATGAAGAATTGACGAGAGTGGACAGGAAACGTGTAGCTAGGGAGGATGACTGTGTCATGATTGGACTTAAACAAGAGAGTTCAGATCAAACACATGATTTTCTTTCACCACTTTTGTCCAGATATGAATACTTCTCTAGAGTCCCCAACAGTTCTTTCTAAAACATGTCACTTTTGAGAAAGACATGCTTTCCTATTTATGCACATTGACAACCGTTGTAGATGGAACACCTATTGACATGTTACATAGATGGACAGACAGACAGACAGATAGGTTGGTCTTGAGTGACTCAGATGGTTCTCTTCCTAGATTGCCTGGGCTTAAGGTCCTCCATGGTGGACAACTTGAACCTGGTGATGTGCTACACAGACTGTGGAGAGCGATGAAGCTGCCATACCACGTGTAGATACAGCCAGTCAGGATATTGTCTCTTTGAGCTATTTTGATGGTTTCCTTTATCGTGATGGTTTTGCGTTTATGCATTGGGGTTTTGTTGCAGTGAACTGTGATGAGTTGTTTCTTCATTATTTTTGCCTCTCTCTAAATATTTATGATCTCGGTTCAATGGACAAGATCCACAAACATTTTTTCCAGGAAATGCCAATGAATGACTTTTTAAAAAAAACTTTTTTTCAGAAATAATTCTATACACAGTCTATGGAACTAACACTAACAGTTTAGGTGATTCTATAAACTTTGATCTCTCCTCACCTGTCATGGTGAAGATCCCCACCACCCAGGTGATGCTCCGGTTTCCCAGCAGGACCATCTCCATTCCAGTAGCTCCACTTTCCTTCTGTTTCCTTTTGGACTTGAAAGAAGCCCAGATTCCGGTCCCAAGAACCAGCAGGTAGAAAACCACCATCACTATCACTCCTGGTACGTTAACAGCCATGATGGACTGGTTGGATGTCTTTACATTCAAGAAAAGAGAACAATCTGTTTGAAAACTAACTAGTTTGACCAACTAGTTTGACTAGTTTTTGAAGGTAAGATATATTCAACAAAATTCCCACATTATACACTTCCAGCTTTCAATGGGAGCAGACGTCTTTCTTCTGTCTCCTTCTGTTGCTCTCTCTAACTAAAACTCTCACTAAGTCTGTACAATATTAAAGTAGACAGTAATATGCTGTATTCAAGTGTTTACAAAGTGACCAATCAGGCCCTGTACTTACCGATCAAGAACTGACACACAAAACAAGGGGATTTTGTTCTGTTACTTGTTGGATTGAAGTGTTGTAGCATAACCACCAAGAAGAAGGAGAGGACCCAAATGTGCAACAGAGGCCAAAGAAAGGAGCAACAATAAATTTGATGTAAAAAAAAACAAACAACAACTGGAAACTTGGGATGAATGACGTCCAGAAAAACTTAGAACAACAGCACTTTTGTCAAGTTATTCTTCCGAGGCAAATGAGGACTGAGAACTTTGTTGATCCAGTCGTATTTCGCTGAGTTTGGCGTTTTGATTGTGTAACGGCGTAACTATCAAGCACAAGAAGTAGACCCACACCTGAGGTAGAGGCTGAAGAGAGGTGCAATAATAATTTTATTGTGAACAAAAAATGGAAGCTTGAGATTGGTGACTTCTAGAAAAAAACTCAGGAAGAACAAACTCCAGGGTGCAATATGTGAAGCTCTGTAGCGAGACAAAAAGGCAAGGCTGGGTGCTGTTTCAGGAAAAAAGCAATGAGGAGGCACATGTGAGACGCATAGCAGTCAACTGGCGAAGAACCAGAGGTTAGATGACACTAAGAAGATCAGAGTTGATTAATGCTTGACTGTAGGTGTGTAGGTAGATTGGGTGCCAACCCTCGACTCCAGAGCCGTGCCCAGCCCGCAACAAAAAGCAGAGAACATGAACTCCCTCCAAAGAAGAGTTGCATAACCAACACAGTACCTGTACGGAGGTGAGAGGAGAGGAGGCACCTGTGAGCTATATCGAAACTGGCAAAGAACAAGGGTTTGGACGGGAATAAAAGAGTTGATTACAGGTAGTTGATCAGAGATACAAACAAATGCACTCCACCATATCCGTCAAGTGTCCTGCAGTCTTGCTTTCTTCCACAACCTTCACGGGGGTAGCTCTAGACGCGTTTCCCCCTCGTCTTCCTGTTTGTCCTCTCTGTGAGCATCTGGCTTCATACCTTGGACACTTTACTAGTCATCATGGATGATAAAGCAAAGGCTAGTGAAGATAGTGGTAGTGGTGACTATTTCCCTGACGACAACTCTGCCTCTGACCTACAATAATTCATTTTATTTACTCCTCTCTTCCTTCACTCTAAAGGTAAGCTACATGCTAAAGTACCCTAGAGTGTCTGTACTCGCAAGAGGTAACCAATGCAGATCCACATATCTGTATCACACAGAACATTAGTGGTAAAAATAAGTACCCTGGATATTTTGCCCTGCACAACTGGTGTGATTCAGTCCTTTATAAATAAACTTTAGTTGACTATTGTTTATTGTGTTTCCAAACTGGTGGAGAGTTCCTTCAAGTGTCATATTCTTCTTCTCCTCATGGATTAAATTATTATAAGCAAAAGTTTACCGTCAACTAGTCTGAAGTCAAAGCAATCGTGTGAATTGCAAGTGACGTTTAACAGTAGATTTTAGAACTATACATATGTATTATAACATTGTGTTTTTATTCTTATTTATTATAGGGTAACATAGTATTATGCGCTTTAAAAAGTTTTGTAGTGATTTTAAGGGTCCAATATTTGTGTTGGTCAGACGATAAAGTCGAGTGAAATGGCGTACACTATTATTTTGTTCTTGTTTTTTAAACTGATGTGTAACCACATCTATAATCACCTCACATGGTGATTATAGATGTTAATGTAATAAATAACAACTTACAAACAATTAAACTTACAAACAACCTCTCGGGACCAATTATGTTTGTATGTTGAGGACTACCTGTACTGATTGGCCACAGGTGTAAAGGTAGATTGGTTGCCAACCACATGTATGCATGTGTTTGATCAAGAGTTACACTAGAGTGTGCTCTTAATTTCTCTTCGGGGATCAGACCAGGATACAAAACCCTCCACTCCACAGCCTGCAGTGGAGAAGAGCTCCACAGGAAAGTCAACTGTTTCCAAAGTACAAGTCACGTCATCACCAATGGTAACACATTGTTAACACTAGAATTTTCAAAATTTTAACCTGTCTGTAACATGAATAAAAATGTTTAACATGCTTTGAATCCTGATTTTGTAAAATTGTTGTGGGTATAATTCTCTAAGTCTCATTGTATGTGGGAAAACAAGGAGATAAGATGTGTTGTCAGTTAATTAGCCTTTCAGTTTGAATTTCAAATAAGCTTTATAGACCTCAGATGACAAAATGCTGATTTCAATTAATATTTCTTACAGCCTTTATTTTCTTGTATGTCATACACATTTTGTTCCAGGAGCTCAGGTCTGTAGTAAGAGTCAATGTAGTAACACAACTTACCTGAAACGTATATTCCTAAAGGGTCTATGCGCCAAAGGATAGAGGACGCAAAAAAAGCTCCCATGAGAAAAGACAGAGACGTCTGACACAAGTCGCTGCTGGTGCTGCTAAGTAAAGACTGCCAGAGGGTCGACCTTGATCACGTATCGTGGGTGTGTGCGTTTTGCGTCGTTGTTAGCTTGTTTGACTGTAAATTAAATCACTGAATCATTTTTATAGCGCTGAAGGACAAAACTTAAGCTTTAACAGTTCGGATCCCTAAACAATTTTAATATGAGTATGTAAACATTGTGAAAAGAAGTAAGGAGACCTTCTTGCACACCACAAACACCAATTCAATGAACAAGAAAATGAACTGACAAATGTTGTTTAGATACTTAAATGTTGTAGATTTATTTTTTGCAAGAGAGTTTTTGTGGATTTTGTCAACAGGAGAATTCAAGTTTGTATGTGTTTCAGACCCTTTAGGTGTGGTAAGAATATTTACACTCCTCAATAAAACTTTTGGTGTGTAGAGGAATGGGTTTATGAGAGTGTTAGTCAAGTCACTGGGAATGACATGGCCAGGGTAATTGATGGGTATGTCTATCCTGTCATTTGCCCATAAACATCCAGTTCATCCAGTTCCTATTTGCCAAGAGACATTCTAGGTATGATTGAGAATATCCACTTGCCCGACATAATAAAGTGATGGCCGTTTGACCATTTCACAGGCAGAGATTTCAGGTTGGGGCTAGAGGAAGAAACTGTGTCATGTTTCCAGACAATGAAGCTTTCCTTTTCTTTGCTGTCTTTTCCTAACATGTCTTATCATTTCTGATCCTGCCTCATCTACAATCATTTCATTCCCTGCACCTGCCTTCCTCCACACACCGACAGCCACTCCCCAATCTGTTGCCACCCTTCAAAGGCCAGCTCTGCCTTCTGCTCTCTGCCAGATTGTGTAATGTTCACCCTGACTCTCCAGCCTTTGATTCCTGCCTGTTATTCTGATTCCTGTGATTGACCCTGCCTGTTTCCCGGACCCTGCCTTTCGTCGACCTCTCTTTGGATTTGTCTGCCTGGTTTTGGATTGCCTTCCTGTGTATGACCTCGTCTAGTTGTTGGACTCTGCCTGTTCGTCTGTCGTTTGGTTTGTTGGACTGATTACCCGGTACCTGACCCCTGCCAGTATTATTAAACCTGTTCTAAGACTTTACTTGCCCGCTACTCTGTCGTGCTTTTGGGTTCCCCTTGCCAGTCGTGTTCTAGCCCTGACACTCTGATCTTTTCAATCTTTCTTTTCATGAGTTTGTACCCAAGAAGGAAACTCTGGGTTTCCTTTTATGTGATGGAGCGGTAGAGGCCGCAGCAGCGCTCTCATTGTTTCCTGGCAGGACCGCAGGAGCGCGGTCCAGCTCAGACTGTTTCACACACATTCACACTTGCGTATCCGCATCCTACACACTGTCGCGGTAGAGCGTTCGGGGGTGCACACTTGGCGCCTACGTGTTTTCCCCACATCCACACAAAACTGTATGAGAGACCCTCACCTGAGAAGGCTGAGTTGGTCCGCCTCCAGGTCAGGGGCCAAACCAAGGCACTACCTGGGTGTGGCCTAAATAGCGCATCGTGGCGCCCTATCGGGCCAGCCCGGTACCTGGACTGAACCATTTTGTAAATTATTGGATTGTTTCCTATTTTGCGGGGTGTTGATAAATGTTTAACCAGCCATATGATGGGCATTGAGGTTTTATTCTGTTCTGGTTTAGTTGTAAAGCAGGTTAGTAGTAATTTTGTCTGTTTCCGATATACCAGATATTGTAAAACAACCCTACTTAATTATTGTTGGTCCGCCAGGGGAGGGGCATGGGGTTATACAAGGGAAGCATTTCTGCTTTATGGGGGAGAGTTGGAGCTGGAGTTATCGAACATTGTGCATTGTGGCTCTTAGTAGTGTAAGTTTTCTCTGTATATACTTTCTTGTTGTGCTGGGTTTTTGGTTTTGGGAATTTTTATCTTCACTGTGGTGAAAGAGGACATGAAGGTAGTTGGTGTGAGAGAAGAGGATGCAGAAGACAGGGTTAGATGGAGGACACTGATTGGCTGTGGTGACCCCTGAAGGCAAAAGCCCAAAGGAGAAGAAGACTGTAAATATTTTTTCACTGGTTGTTTTTGGTGAAAATAAAAACCCCACCAAACAGATCTTTTGTGGCTTGTATTTTTTTTCTCCACTGCCTTCACGAACCCGTGACATTTTACTAAAAGCAAAATGGATTGAAAACAAAGAGCTTTCGTGACAAACTGCTTGTGACAAGTTTATGGAAAGACTGTCACATTGACTCATCGATTCCCCCTGAGCCAGAATCGAAGTTGTTTCTCACAATATTTCTTTTTCGAATTTTTTCCCCCTTTCTTTATCCATTCGACACTGATGCTAACAGTGATATAAACTATAGCACTGCATGTCACTGTATGAGGGGAGAGGATTGTGAGACAAAAACTCAACATGCTTTGCTCCCCTGATGAGTGCCTGCCTGAAAGTTACTTTTTACCTTCTGAATACATCACTTCTCTGTAGACATGAGCCAAAAATCTCAAGTCTGTCAGGCCAGACTGTCATGCTCTCACATCTGAATGCAATTTATCAAGATTTCCCAATGCTCTCTGGTACAAGAACTTCCTGTGCAACGTTGGAACACTAATGAAGGACTTCGTGCCCTAGAACATAAAATGAATGCAAAGGACAGGAACATGGAGCCAACATGTGTACAGTCTCTAGACCAGTGGTTCTTAACCTTGTTGGAGGTACCGAACCCTGCCGGTTTCATATGCTCACTCACCGAACCCTTCTTTAGTAAATTTTTTTTTTTTTTTGGTTGAAGATGTAAGTACATGTTTTACTGGTGTATTTAATGAATTGTGCATTAATGTCACCTTTTTCAAAGAACTAAACCAAGACAGTGCATGAACTCACATGAAATGACCTACCTGTAAATCAGTGTGACTTCTGCTGTTGTTATAGAGACCAGTTCAGGTATGAGTGGCTTCACCTTGACAAGTGTTACTCTGATGTCATTTTCACAGCAAAGTCTGTTTCTGTTGCTTTCCATCAGCTTAAGGAAGTGTTCCTTTATTCTTCCAGTTCCAGACTAGAGTTGCTCAACTTGACATTCAAATCCTGCAGAACACTGACCCCCATCACGTTCCGTTATACAGTACATGTAAATTCACGTTGCACATATTCATCCGACCACTTTCTGTTTTTGTTCAACATAGTTTTACTATGAATTAAAATATTAAGAAATCAATCAGATGACGTACCATCATGACAGGCAGAAATCGACTTCTGAGTGCACAAAATCCCATGTAGCACAGGTAGGCTAATCGATGTAGCGTCACATGATCACCTGCAGCCAGTGATGGCTAAGGGGGCGTGTCATCACCAGTTGACATGATGTGTCAAACATACACAATGATTCATGTGTGTTCGGCAAAAACACCCGACACATCATGTTAGGTGTTTTGTCTTGACTTCCGTCTTCGCCGAACCCCTGAGACCGACTCACCGAACCCCTGAGACCGACTCACCGAACCCCTGAGACCGACTCACCGAACCCCTGAGACCGACTCCCTGAACCCCTGAGACCGACTCACCAAACCCCTGAGACCGACTCACCGAACCCCTGAGACCGACTCACTGAACCCCTGAGACCGACTCACTGAACCCCTGAGACCGACTCACCGAACCCCTGAGACCGACTCACTGAACCCCTGAGACCGACTCACTGAACCCCTGAGACCGACTCACCGAACCCCTGAGACCGACTCACCGAACCCCTGAGACCGACTCACCGAACCCCTGAGACCGACTCACCAAACCCCTGGGGTTCGATCGAACCCAGGTTAAGAACCACTGTTCTAGACTAACATTTTAATTTTGAGCCCTTAAAGACGTATTGATTTGTAGATGATGTGTACGATTGTGACAAGTATTAATATACAGTAATATACTGATTTTTTAAACTTTGTAACAAATTTACTTAAAAGTGATGACAGATAGCATACAGCCATGGGCGACAAGGATGCTGTGTCACTTCCTGGTCAGAAATTTAAATGTGTGGCTAAAACCAGGTTCCACCCACGTGGTCAAACGACTTTTGTCACGGTTGTGACATGAGAGTGTGGGAAAATATTTTTTGAAGCATGTTTTATAATTTTAGAATATAGCATTGGAAAAGGTTTTTTTAAAAACATATAAGTATGATTTTCATACATTGAGTGTAGAGATGGGGACAAGTACTTCACATCAAATTTGGTAGAAAGGCCTCAAAACAAGAAAAAGTCCGACTCTGTTACACTTATTTAGCAAAGCTAATCGGCTCATCAATCATATTTCTAAATGTCCAAGCTAAGTTCCTGTCAACAGTCCTTCCATCTGTTTTCTTTGGTGGTTTGGCAACCCAATTACATTATGAGACAGCTTATCTTTTTGAAAACATTAGGGCGTTCCCAGTTTTCACTTCCCAGTTTTCTCAACTGGGAAGTGACTCCAGCATCAGATCGTGGGGAGAAAGTCAACCGGTCATTCCATCATGGCTGTTAACGTCCCAGGAGTGATAGTGATGCTGGTTTTCTACCTGCTGGTTCTTGGGACCGGAATCTGGGCTTCTTTCAAGTCCAAAAGGAAACAGAAGAAAACTGAAGCCCCTGGAATGGAGATGGTCCTGCTGGGAAACAGGAGCATTAACGTGGTGGTGGGGGTCTTCACCATGACAGGTGAGGAGAGAACAGCTTTCAGAACAAGGATGGAAATGCCATGACCTGAGTCAAAAAGGTAAAAAATATGCGTGAAATAGTAGTCAAACGTCATCTGTAGCAGGACCTGAGGAGATCTTGGATCCAAACGCTACCTTCTGACAGGTAGGTCTACAAGATGTTAAACCCTTCAGGGACCATATAACCATCCAGTCTGTTTCTGCACGCTGACAACAAAGCAAAAAGCCAGTTTTTCTGCTGGAGACTATACAGTCTGAGCAGACAGTGGAATGAAGATGATCCTGCTGGGATGAGCATTACATTGGTGGCATGACAGCTACAGAGAAATCAGCTGACAGAAACAGGATGGGAAAAATATTTAAAATGTATATAAGTTATTGATAAAGTTTTGAATAAGTTAAGTAGATCACAGCATATACCTCCTACATTGTATGTATACCAAACTTTTTTTTTTGCTTGATTATAGACATCAGAAGAACTGTGAAGGACTTTTCCTTCTACAGATTGAGTCTCTATTTCAGTTATGGTATAGTCTTTGTCAGGGTAAACTGGGAAGGGTAGCTCCAAACAACGCCGTGAACATTAAATATGTCAATTTATGGCTGGATTTAAAGACAACATGTCAGACTTTATCATCCAGATAAACATCATTTTAGAAAAAAGGATGTGGAACATATACTAACATGTTAGTCAATGAATAGCAGGGCTTTCTATAGCCAATCTGCTCATGTCATGATCATTTTGTCCCTTTTTACTCCAAACTCGTGATGGTTTTATTACATTTACAACAGTCAGATATGCATTAATGAGTAAATAGAGAGTTGTTTGCATTTTAGTAAATATAATTTTCCATGAAACAAGTGTGTCTGTGGCACATGCAGTCAGTCTGTTTGGACTACCACATGAACCAGCCCTACCAGATTCCTTTATTTGCGATAAATTTCGGTTTTACTGTTCTGCTGTATCGGTTTGTCATTCATCTGCAGACAGGACAGAAAGAATCTGCTCCCTATTACCTCATGCAGCATTCCTCACTCAACAAATTTTAAGATCTAACTGGATTTTTTTTGTTTTGATGGATTGATTTTGTCAGTGGCCACAGATTTACACCATGAACGCACACAGACAAGGTTTGACACCGGGAAAAGGTTTTGGACTGAGTTTCACTCTCTGTGACCGCCTCAGACATGTTTTAGATGAAGTGACAACGCTGACACACAAAAGCACAACTGCACGCTGCAGAGCTTTGGGTGTGGCGATTGAATGAACTTGTTTGACTTCTTTCTGCTCTCCCCTCAGTGGTTTTCCATCTATTTCTTTACACAAATACAAATAAGTCAGTACATTCACTCCAAACAACTCTATTCAGCTGACCAGAAGTGTTCTTCTTCATACATACACATATAAACACTCTACCGTATGTTGTCATGTCAGAGTTATTTTTATTGCCTTGTACATTGTTGGTTCTCACTAAAGACATAAAAACTATTAAACAAGACATTTGCAAGTGTGAACAAGTAACATAATGATTAAAATAATTAAAATCCATCATAATTATCACTAATTATGACTATTATTGTGCTGTGGGACAGACCTTTGTGACGTACTCAGAAATATAAGGCAACTGTCAAAGCTTATCCAGCATTGGACAGTGTTCTCTGTTGTGTACTCTGGTCATGGCTGTTAACGTCCCAGGAGTGATAGTGATGGTGGTTTTCTACCTGCTGGTTCTTGGGACCGGAATCTGGGCTTCTTTCAAGTCCAGAAGGAAACAAAAGAAAAGTGGAGCCACTGGGATGGAGATGGTCCTGCTGGGAAACCGGAGCATTAATATGGTGGTGGGGGTCTTCACCATGACAGGTGAGGGGGGAAAAGCTGACAGCTTTGACCTGAGTCAGATAAGGTAAACCATTCTGAAATAGTCCATCCATCATCCATCCGTCCTCTAAACCCGCTTCCTCCGCCGTTGCGGGGTGCTGGAGCCTGTCCCAGTCGAATGGGGGTGTGAGGCAGGAGACACTCTGGGCGCGACGCCAGTGCGCCACAGATCCACACATATACACAAAGACAAACACGCATTTTTATTGTCCTAGAACAGTCACTAAACACAAAACAAATGGGAGACAGACGCTGTCCAAGGACAGGGACAAAAATCCACACCAGAATTCAGGATGGGGACAGGTAGGTCAGCATCGGGGTCGATTGGGGATCAAAAGAAGCTTGGCAACAGGTGAGGAGGTGTGAGAGCAGGTGAAAAAAATCCGACATTTCTTGGAAAATATGGGGGAAAAGCAGACTGTGACATAAATTCCAACAAACAACTTTGGATATAGACGTTTTAACCTAATCATGTGTGTTAATCCATCTTTTAGCTACGTGGGTAGGAGGAGCCTTCATTGTCGGCACAGCTGAGATGATGTACACCCCCTCCATGGGACTCATTTGGACAGTTGTGGTGGTCTTGGCTTATAGCTCATCATTTATTGCTGGTAAGAGATTAAAATATCACAAAAAATGAAGTCTGAATTTAAAAACTGTCTGACGCCAGAATCAACACTATAGTAGTAATACTTGTTACACAACCTCATGATGTGACGCTAGTTAATGTGCTTCCAGCCTGCAGTTCATCAACTGCATCCACTTCTCATGAGATGGATTCGCTGAACATTTACAGAATACAACTCACCACTGCTGCACAAATGGTTACTGGTAAAAACTAGAAAA
Source organism: Antennarius maculatus (assembly GCA_013358685.1). Classification (NCBI taxonomy): domain Eukaryota; kingdom Metazoa; phylum Chordata; class Actinopteri; order Lophiiformes; family Antennariidae; genus Antennarius; species Antennarius maculatus. The sequence continues at coordinate 22,179,109 of CM023616.1, forward strand.
AAACATAGACTACATTCCCCCTCCACCCCACAAAGTGGTGGAAGTTCTTCCTGTCTGTCTCTGCCTCCCTTATAAATACAGACATGAATAGACAGGACTTCTTCCCTGTCACCAAACACATGCGGCTGGAAGCTGGTGATGTAGGCTGTGTGTCTTTTGATATTTCACTGTAAGTTAAGTTTTTCTTCATTGAATACAGTTTATCATGCTTTGAAGTTGGAGTTTGACTAATGTTAATTTAACTCTGCACTTAACTCATTTCATGTTTGAAGCTGTTGTTTATTGGACATAATAAGGTCATTTTTCCATATTATGTCCAATTTATGCAGTGCCCCTTTTGGCAGGTGCACATTGGGTTTCAGATCTATCTTATTGGGTTGGCTGTCTTCACCAAGTTTATTTCAAGTTTCAAGTTTATTTGTTCTGATATAGCCCAAATTCACAAACAATGTCTCAAAGGGTTTTACAATCTGCACATGGACGGAATCCCTCTGACCTTTGTGTACTGCGAGCAGACCATTGTGTAGCTTTTGACATCGCCAGCCAAGGAAGCAGACAGAGGTAGCCGATCGCCAATGAGCCACCACACAAAGGGCTGAGAGAGAGAACAGGAGGAGGAGGGAGAGAGATGGAGAGAGCGGGGGGAGAGTGGTGCTAGAGGGACCAGAATGTCAGAGGATTAATGGGAGGCAGGGGCCTAACTAAGAAATCCCTGCTCGTCGGCAAGACTAGGCTAAACCTAAACATTTTATTACTTCTATGTTAGGTAGAACAGATACGTTTTGAGTCTAGATTTAAAGATATCTACGGATTCAGACTGTCTAATACCTATAGGGAGATTATTCCACAGGAAAGGGGCACGATAGGAGAAGACCCTCTGGCCAGCTGACTTCATTTTAACTCTGGGAACATACAAGAGATCTGTATTCTGAGAGCAGAGAGCCCTAATCAGAGTGTAAGGTTTAACAAGATCAGACATGTAGGTGGGAGTAAGCTCATTAATGCTTTTGTACGTCAATAAAAGTACCTTAAAGTCGGATCTAACATGAATCGAGAGTCAATGTAATGCAGTTAATACTGGGGTGAAGTGGTCAAATTTCCCAGTTTTAGTTAATATTCTTGCTGCTGTGTTCTGAACCATCTGAAGGCCCCCAGTACCAGACCGAGGGAACCCCGAAAACAGAACATTACAACAGTCAAGTCTAGAGGACACAAAGGCATGAATTAAAATTTCTGCATCAGCCATGGCTAGAGAGGACCTAATTGTGGAGATATTACGTAGATGAAAGAAGGCGATCTTTGTCACCTCTTTAAAATATCAACATTGATCTGTTAAACCCCAACAAAAATGCACAAACTGAAAGCTTCACAAATACCATGTACACATTCTGTTTACAGCCTTTAATCACTAAACCAAGTAGAATCACTACACATAGCGCCACCTTGATAGATAATATTTTCACTAATGTTATGCTTAATGAGACTATGAGCGGCCTACAGATCAATGATATAAGTGATCACCTCCCAATATTTACAATTATGACTGGAAACAAATTGTGTGTCGAAAACAGGCCCAAACATTCTACAAGAGAGTCAAGACTGAAGAAAGAATGACCGCATTAAGACTGCATACGACTATCTCACTGATAAAATAGAAGAATTGTACAATTTGCATTGTCCAGTGGAGAAAATTTATCCAAACAAAAAAGGTGTCAAGAAACCATGGATGACGTCGTCACTGATAAATGCCTGTCGGAAAAAGAATACATTATATAAAAGGATTGTTAATCAAAGAACAGAACAAGCAGAAGCTAAATACAAAAAAATATAGAAATAAATTAAATGTTATAATACGAACATGTAAGAAAGAATACTACAGTAACTTGCTTGCAGAAAATACAAATTACACCAAAAAATTATGGGACATAATCAATAATGTTATAAAACAAAGTAAGGCCAAATCATCCTATCCAGAATGCTTTAATATTAAAAATACAAAAATAGAGGATGTGGATAAAGTAGCTAATAAATGTCATGAATTGTTTGTGTTGGTCCTGAGCTGGCAGAAAACATTCCTGTGTCACACTGGGATCATTTAGACGACACTGGAGGACGGAACCAGAAGTCAATGTTTGTGGCGCCAGTGAAGGACACAGAGATGAGACACCTGGTCAGCCAGTGCGTAGCAACAACGTCTACTGATGTGAATGGATTTGATGTGAAGCTAATGAAGGACATACTGGATGGAATTCTGTAACCACTTACACACACATGTAATCTGTCATCTCAAACTGGGGGGTTTCCTGACAAAATGAAGATTGCTAAAGTGGTTCTGATGTATAAAAATGGGGACGCTTGTGAATTTACAAACTACAGACCTGTTTCAATACTAACACAGTTATCAATAATCCTAGAGAAGCTGTTCAATAACAGACTGGATAAATCCATAACAAAGCACAATCTCCTTGACTGTAGTCAGTACGGCTTCAGGAAGGATCATTCCACTGCGTTAGCGCTGACACAAACAATACAACTCATTACTGATGCCATGGATCAAAAGATGTACTCCATAGGAATCTTTATTGACCTTAAAAAAGCTTTTGACACAATTGATCATAAAATTCTAATTGAGAAACTAGAGCGATTTGATGATTAACATCTGTGTGTCCTATCAGATAGATACGATTTTAACCAAGCAAGAGCTACCTCACAGACACCACACTGTCCCTCCAGTCGGTTAAGGAGTATACAGTGATCTATAGTGTCAAATGCTGCACTAAGATCCAAAAGTAAGAGAACAGAAGTGGCATCAGAGTCCATATTTAATAGGAGATCATTTACAACTTTAGTTAGAGCTGTTTCAGTGGAATGGCAGGCCCGAAAAGCGGATTGGAACGGTTCGAAAAGGTCGCTAAATGATAAATAATCTAAGAGCTGTTGAGCTACTACCCTTTCTAGTAATTTAGATCAGAATGTAAGGTTAGAAACAGGTCTATAATTATTTAAAGATAAATAATTATAGACCTGTATCCCTATCATGTTTAGACCACAGTTGCTCAGGGACCTGACGCAACATGTCTTCTAACAATGTGTCGCCAGAGGTTTCAGATGTCTCTGGTGTGCTCAATATGTCATGTTGGTGACCCATTCAATTTTAATCATGGTTTTGTCGTCTGAGACGTATATAGACGGATTATCTGTGTTCCCCCAATTTATCTTACCAGTTTTCACCATGGATCCCAGATCTTTTGATTCACATTTCTCATTCACCAATAGGGTAATGTGTGGACTGGAGTCTGGTACATCGTACCATTGTGCAACGAATGAGTTTGGCTCTACATTCGTAGCTGCCCCTTTTGGTCCAATTACTATGGAATTACAGCTTAACTCAAGCTGTCAATACTGTTGTCTGTACGACTGTGGGTAGGCGTTGACAACCGGGGGTGAATGCATGGGCGGTGCCAGCAGCGTGGTGGGTGTGCTCGTTGATGGGGGTGCTATTTTCTCAGTTGTAACCAGTTCTTGGACTTTAACTTTGCTAACTAACCAATACTAAAAAAAGAACAGCATTTATTATAATAAACACAAGTGGCTGGAAGCATGGTGAACAATAACTCCTTACAAACCCCAGTTCTTAGCTGTCCCATAGTCAGTGCATTTATATCAGGGCGTGTTATGAGCTGTCATCATATGCAAAGGTAGGACTACTCTTTAAGATACTCAAGTCACACACATCACTAAACAATATTTGGTGTGAATTCCTACGCCGCTGCTACACTTACACATGTGACGTCTGTTGCTGATAGCAGAGAGCGCGAGATCGTTGCTACCAGCGTGCTTAAATAGCTTCTGCCCATTCCCCTGGGTCCAAAAGGTATCCCACCTGGGTCCTAAAGGTATCCCACCTGGGTCTTAACGGTATCCCACCTGTGTCCTAAAGGTATCCCACCTGGGTCCTAAAGGTATCCCACCTGGGTCTTAAAGGTATCCCACCTGGGTCCTAAAGGTATCCCACCTGGGTCCTAAAGGTATCTCACCTGGGTCTTAAAGGTATCCCACCTGGGTCCTAAAGGTATCCCACCTGGGTCTTAAAGGTATCCCACCTGGGTCCTAAAGGTATCCCACCTGGGTCCTAAAGGTATCCCACCTGGGTCTTAAAGGTATCCCACCTGGGTCCTAAAGGTATCCCACCTGGGTCCTAAAGGTATCCCACCTGGGTCCTAAAGGTATCTCACATGGGTCTTAAAGGTATCCCACCTGGGTCCTAAAGGTATCCCACCTTGGTCTTAAAGGTATCCCACCTGGGTCCTAAAGGTATCCCCGTTACATCAGTAAAAAGTTCACCCTGCAATGCTTTTCCATCAACCTGTGTAGGGTACTCCCTCCTCAATGCAGCCTACAGCATCCCACGATTAGCATGAAGTTCAGTCCTATCAGCCACAGGACTTATCATCCATTCACACCCATTATCCTTCAACATGGTCTCCATTGCAGACAATCCAGGAGTCCTTGCCCACACCGTCTTCAGGTCGCCCAAAGCCAACAACCTGCCAACAGTAGCTTCCTCACAAGCTCTGATCTACCTTGAGGCCCCAGCGGTCGAGGGTTTGCCATGGGACGGTATGTCCATGGGCTCCCTTGATTAAGATTGGAGCCAAAACATCAAATTAGCAGGACTGCAGTCGAAAACAGTGACAGACACTCTTCCATTATGCCCACAAACAGAACCACTGTCGTCAATCAAGAGTAAAAAAGGAGAGGGCAGCTGTCTGTGACCACCACTTTAAAATCCATTTTCTATGAACACATAATCCCTCATTCTGTGACTATCTAATTTTTCTAAGCATGGCTTGTTGGTTTTTTTTTTTCATTGAAGGAGGTCTGCTGTTTGCCAAACCAATGAGAGAAAGAAACTTCTTGACGATGCTGGACCCGTTCCATTTCAAGTACGGGAAAGAAATAACAGCTGTGCTGAGCCTGGCTTCACTGTTTACTGATCTGACCTGGGTGCCCTCAACATTAATTTCTTTAGGTACATGACACACACAGTGAAGTTACAGATATTTATTGTAAAATCACTGTTAATACAATTTTACTGACATGTTATATCTGACAGGTGGAACCATGAGTGTAGTTTTGGATCTGTCCTTCAGTCTTTGTGTCTGGATCTCTGCTGTTGTGGCCATTATCTACACCCTGATGGGAGGTCTCTACTCTGTGGCCTACACAGATATTATACAGCTGGGGTTAATATTTGTTGGTTTGGTGAGTTTTTTATCATTTCATTTTTTTTTAGGAAACCCTTAAAACTTTGAGGTTTGGCCGTCATTTACAATATTATTTGTCTCTGCAGAAAGTCTGTGTTCCATTTATTTTGATGAATCCTTCTACCATGGACATCAGTCAGACTCTGATGAACAACACCTTAAACGCTCCCTGGATTGGTCAACCAGAGCTGAAGAAGATTTGGATCATGATTGATGACTTCATTTTCTTGGTATGGTAGCTGCACTAATCTTTTGTCAGCATTACATAAATGTAGACAACTCAGTATTCATGTCAACACAAAGTAGAAATTACCTTCCAGACAATCTTCCAATTTGTCCCAAGTTGAACTTTTTTTTCAAGCCAGTAATTGAAGTATTTGTACGAGAAGGATTCCATATTTCCACTGAACAGCTAACTTGTTTACTTTAAAGGCACTGGGGGGTGTTGGATATCAGAGTTTCCACCAGAGAACCTTGTCAGCCTCAACCCCAGCTACGGCCAAGATCTCATGCATCACTGCTGGATTTTTCATACTTATCTTTGGCATACCTCCTGTTCTGATTGGGGCAGCAGCTGCATCCACAGGTAATTTCGATGTGTCTTGTATTTGTTTTTCATACCTTTAACAGCCTGGGGTCAAACTCTAACCTGAGACTAGTAAGGAGACCTTTGGGAGACCTTTCGAGCAGTTGTCAATGTTGACCTGACCAGAACATTTCGGTTCTTAGACACCCGGGCAACATATTTGGTTTTATAATGGCTTGAGACGAAGAAATCCTATCAAGCGTTGCCATGTCGACCATTCTCGGGATCCAGTATTCACACAGATGTTGCTCCAAAGTTAATGGAATGAGTCCACAACTTCAAGACTTGCTCACCTAGGAAGACTTGATAATACGGTCTGCAGTCAGTTGAGTGGGCTGCACCCTGGCATCTACTGGATCTGAACGAGGGATCGGATGTTTAGTCTCATGAAGTTTCTCTCATGAAAGAAAAGATCGGTTTAATAATGTCATAACACTTCTTTGTTTTTTCTTTCCTCTTACATTTCAATGTCTCAGACTGGAACCAGACCACCTATGGTTCTCCATCTCCGTATGAACGTGGAGAGGCAGCTCTAGTTCTCCCCATCGCCCTGCAGCACCTCACCCCCACCTTCATCTCCATCATTGGCATTGGATGTATAGCTGCTGCTGCCATGTCTTCAGCTGACTCTGCTTTGCTCTCAGGAGCTTCTGTCTTCACGACCAACATTTACAAAAATTTCCTGAGACCTCAGGTATGAAAATAGAATGTTTTCAACATTTTGACCATACTGGTCCAATTCCTCTTCTAAACATCACTTATCAAAGGAAGTCAATCAAAGTCTGCTAGACATGTTAGTGGAAAAGTAATAATTGGAGCGATGACGACTATCATAAACATGTCCTACTCGATAACGAGCTCCTGTGTTTTCACTTCAGCAGTTTGTGCAGATTTGCAGCTACATGATGAGAATGTAATCAGACATGGTTAGAGGTTGCAGATTGAACAGAACACCACATTGTTTGGTGTCAAAAATTTCTACTCACTTTTTTCATAAGCTGCCTGTTAACCACAGGAATCCCACTTTAACACACATTAAATGTGGTTCAGTCAACTGTCCTCCCCACTGAGATCTGGACATTTAATATTACAGACAACAGGATCAAGACTGTAACCAAATGGAAGAACTCACAAGTTCACATTTTTATTCATTTATTTTTATATTATACAATTTTAACAGGGTTTCACAGCAAAATATTTGTTGCATAATTCATAGTTTACAACACACACCTGCTTTTCACATTTATTGTTTTTCATGATACTAAGTTAAAGATATAAATATATTCTTAACCAGCTAAATAAAAGGCATCATACATCCAAAATTAAATCAGTTGTGTTTCTTTTAAAGTTCTGTGTGAAAAACTGACTCTGACTCTTCAAAAAATCAGGGTCACTGTTAACTTCACCTTCTTCTCCTTTGTTGTCTTCTTTAGGCATCAGAGAGAGAGATTCAGTGGGTGATCCGTGCTTCTGTGGTGGTTGTGGGTGTGACTGGTTCAGCGCTCACCAACCTGAAAAATAGTGTCCTCCTGTTCTGGTTCGTTGGAGCTGAAGCAGCCTTCATCATAGTCTTCCCACAACTCTTCTGTGTCCTCTATTTTAATATCTCCAACAGTTATGGTGCTCTAGGTGGGGTATTGGTGGGAGTGGCATTAAGACTGTTGAGTGGAGACCCAACAATAGGGTTAGAACCAGTCCTACATTTCCCAGGATGCACTCTGGAGGATGGTGTTTATGTCCAGTACGCTCCAGTTAAGACCATCTCCATGTTGTCCACCATTGCTGCCATCTTGTTGTTCTCCTACCTGGCTTCTGTCCTCTTCAACAAAGGTGTTCTACCTGAGAAGTGGGATGTGTTCAAAGTGAAAGCCCAGCACTCACCAGTACCACTGTCACCAGTAGGTGGCGCCATTGAGGAGGAAGAGGATGACAGATTGGCCAGAACAAACTCTCAGAACACCTGTTAATGATGTTAGTCATGGTAACACTCCAGCTGGGTAGGCAGACTCTACAGACTTGAGGAACTGGGAGGAAAGTAGGTGAGTTGTCAAGACAGGAAGTCTTCAAACAAGTTGGCTTCAGCTGACATGTCTTTGTTCAATGCCAGCTTTTGACAAACAAAGTAACGCCCTCATGCCTGTAAAAAGCACTGCTGTCGGTGATGTTCCTTTTGTAATTGTCTGTTTTTCAATATGTTTCTGGATGTGTTAATTTCATGGAGTAGTTGTGGGTTTGATAACTGAAAAAAAAACTAAGGTGATGACAAGAGTCCCACAGTGTTTTGTCTTTTTTAAAAAAAGTCATTATTAGTACGATGGCAAAAGGGACAATAGATCACAGTATGGCAGTCTGAGATGATGTGTGAAGAACAGACTGCCCTACTGTTCCACATTGTTCCTCCTGAATCCGTGGAACATGCATTTGTGGCTCCAAACTCTAATCTTCTGTTCAGAGACAGAAATAATATTCCATGGTCTACAACTGAAATGTAAAGTGGGACAGACCAGAACTCTCCGGTCTTCAGATACCCCAGCAACATGTTTGTTTATTCCAGAAACGGCACATCACAAAGAGGAAAGTTGAAGCCAAGACGATCCGCCTACAAAAACTTGAAGAAGAAGAAATGGTATTTTGTCGTTGAAAATGCACTGTTATTTCTGGATGAAGGAACCTGGAAAATAGTTCAAATGTTTGGTGTTATGGTTTAGTAGTGATAGAATCAATCAGCCTACTTTGCACAGGAATTACATCCTTCTGGGTCCGGCTGGGACTTGTGGCTCCTTTCTTCCGGACCCATTTGATTTAGTCTCTGGTCAATGGGATGTTTGCCCTCAGAGACTGATCAGCTGGTAGGTGCACAGGTTTTTTAGGCTGCTGTAGTCAGCCTGTGAGGGATCTCAGTGCTTCTGTGGTCAGTATCTGGATAGCTCAAGGACGTGTAAATCTGAAAGTATACCAGATGGAACGAAAAACATTTCTTCCCTGGGTCGATTGGAAGAAGTAATTAACAGCAGGTTGTTAATTGAGACTTAAATTCTTTGATGGTATGACAAAAAAAAAAAAAAAAAAAAAAAAACGATCTCAGTTACTGCATCTAGAAAAACAAAGAAATAGGATTAAAAGAAACCTAAAACAAAACAAGGATTCATTTGAAAGTAGCAAACAAGGACATGAGAAATTAAAAAAAAAAAAAAAAAAAAAATCACACAAAAGCCCCAAAGACAGAACAGACAAGGCTTTTGATAAATAAAAAAAAATCTGGTTTCACTTCTACATCGTCTTCCATTGAGTCCGCTGTGTGACGTACTAAAATAGTACAGTATACCAGATTTATAGATGTTTAGGTCACCAAATCAGTTAATACAGAAGTAGACCACACCAATATCCTTTGGTACCCGTAATCAATCCAATAGACCATCAAAAAGTTTTTTGCGTTTCACCTTCTCAATTCCGAGAACTGAAGAAGCCTCTTCAATGAGAACTGAAACGTCTTGAAGAAACTTTCTTAAAGTCCAGTGGATTGACAGCTTTGGAAAACCATGACCTAGATAAATGAGCGCCGACACAGACATCGATATCCATTATTCAGTGCAATCCTGTAATAACATGACATATTCAGAGTGAAGGCCAAGACACTGTTATTAAAGTCAAACATATCTCATTTATTTTCACACAGGTAACTAATAATTTTGCCAAGCACATGATCCAATTATTACTGCACGCCAGATAAAATGAGGAATTCGTATCTGGGTGACTCTTGTATTTACACATGTTGCATTTGTATTCAAATCGTTAGCTTTTATTACTGGTTTTTGTCATATTTGTCAATTTCTGACTGTGGTTAAAATATGGATTCTATGTGGTAGTTTGGTCATTCAACTTTAAAGTCACTGGCAACTGCCAGACAGCTGCAAATAAATGTATGAAAGACCGAATGTGGGCTGGATGTATGTTATCACTGATGTATTCATGTGTTTAGTCTTCCCTGTCTAGTTGGTCCCTTTTTATTTGACCATTTTTTCAGATTTTTTTCCACCTGGACAGAGTTGTCATGTTTCTCCCGTGTCACCTGTACATCATCTTACTGTCACTCATTTATTCATGGTATTTACGATTTGTAATTTCATTTGAATTCCCTAGCTCTGCCCCTCCCACTCGGTTCACTATAACTCAGCTACCCTCCGGCTAACGCAAACACCAGACCCATGTTTGTTCAGTGATTTATGGATTTATTTATTTTGTATTCTGTTTGCATTCATATTTCCTTTAAATATCCTGCAGTGAAATTTCTGTCTTCATGCGGTTTTAGTTTTGTTCCTTTTGTAATTCAAACATAACTGTGTGGGTTCCTTTCTCTTTATTGTTTTTACCATAGAATATAGACTATTATTCATTAACAGTTCTGTTTTCCTGATAAAACTTCTGTCTGCTGGACAAATCAAGGCTGACATAAAATCTGAAGACTCAACAGAGTGACACAGCCTGTTCCGTTTTGGAATGGATGGTATGTGAGCAGAGAGCTAGCGATTGTTTCTGTACCTCCCTAGTCTTCAAATGGCATTTCTGAAGTTGATGGCAACCAGTTTTTAGACCTGAGGGCCTTGAAGGATGTCTCCTGGAATGAAATCAGACATCCAAATCATTCAGACATCAGTGAGCCAGGCAGACAGTCAACCAGTCCATCATGGCTGTTAACGTCCCAGGAGTGATAGTGATGGTGGTTTTCTACCTGCTGGTCCTCGGGACCGGAATCTGGGCTTCTTTCAAGTCCAAAAGGAAACAGAAGAAAACTGGAGCTACTGGGATGGAGATGGTCCTGCTGGGAAACCGGAACATCAACTGGGTGGTGGGGATCTTCACCATGACAGGTGAGGAGGGAACAGCTGACAGAACTCCAACTGAAGTTGAGCATTTGTTGGGTTTAACTCCCCTTAACTACACATAAACTAATCCTGTTCATGTACAAACACAGAGTAGCTCATCTTTTATCACTGTTGATGCAATTAAAGTTAAAAACTTATCGAGAATTCATTCATTTCCATTTGTAACGTCCCAAGACGTTTCGCTCAAACCTCCACTATGTTTGCTCGCGGGTAAGCTTTGAGAAACACAAACTTTGTTGCATCATAAACTCCCTCTTACTTGTCCCTCTCACTCTGTCCGTGTTGGAATAATCAGACACTTAGAGACAAGGAGGACTAACCAATCACTGCTGATGACATTTGTGGGGGGGGGAGACACACACATGAAAGCATCAGAGATAGCATGCAGTCCCAAATTCTTCATTTCCCCAACAGGATCAGTCATCATTTCACTGAATTCCATGACTAGTAGCCTGAGTTTCACTGACCAGCTCCACCAGACTGTCCCCTCAGGACGGATGGATGGATGGATGGATGGATGGAAGAATGGATGGATGGATGGATGGAGGAATGGAAATCAGTTATAAAGTTTAATTACAGTAATTATTTGCTGTGTATTGATCTATCTTGCAGCTACGTGGGTCGGGGGAACCATCATTGTTGGCACAGTTGAGATGATGTACACGCCCTCCATGGGACTCACCTGGACAATGATTCTGTTAATTTCAAACACTTTTTGTTTTATTATTGGTAAGAGTTTTAAGTCACGTCTGACTAGATGCTGTGTACCAAAACAAAGTCACCTCGCAAAAAGTATTTACAAATTCCAATGTGATATAATGATGCTAGAATTTAGAAGTGGGCCACTACGGTATTCATGTCAGTAAATGTGGTTAAGTATGGCTTATAATGATCAAAAGTAATAATGACTTAAATTAACCTATAACCACGTGGCATGAATCATTTAGACTGTATCTAGACCTCAACAGCAAGCAATGGAATGAAAGCAGAAGGACTTTCAATGGTAGCAGAGAGTCTGGGTGGACATTCACACCTTAGTCTGACACAAGCAAGTGGATTGATTTAAACAGTGGATTGATCACTGAGAACCTTTTTTTTTTTTTTTTCACAAATGTAGAAGCTTTGTTTTTTGCCAAACCAATGAGAGAAAGAAGGTTTGTGACGATGCTGGACCCTTTCAACATCAAGTATGGAAAAGTGATGACAGCTGTGATGAGCTTGGCTTCTCTTTGTAGTGACGTGACTTGGCTCCCATCAACACTCACTGGTTTAGGTACAACACTATACTTTTAATATTCAATGACCGGTTATAAATGTTCACTGACACAATGTGTTTAACAGGAGGAACCATGAGTGTGGTTCTAGATTTGCCGTTCTCTGTTTGTATTTGGATCTCTGCTGCTGTGGCCATTACCTACACCCTACTGGGAGGTCTCTACTCCGTGGCCTACACAGATGTTATTCAGATTGTCCTGATATTCATTAGCATGGTGAGTTTGTTGCTTTTATTTCATAGCGTGTCTTACCTTTTGTTCAAGAAAAATCATACCAAGTATCAAAATGTTCAAGTTTTATTCATAATTTATGTGTTTGTCTTTCAGTCCATCTGTGTTCCCTTTGTCATGACGAGTCCTCACACCTTGGACATCAGTCAGACTCTGATGAACAACACCTTACACGCTCCCTGGATTGGTCAACCAGAGATGAAAAGGATCTGGATCATGATTGATGACTTCTTGTTCTTTGTAAGGAAACATGACCTCTACCCAACACAATGTTTGATAGATCCCTTCACATTGAGATATAACAATAATAAAAGAAAACTACTCAGTAAATAGAGAGTTTGTGGTGACAGACTAGATGTGAACCAGGTTTAGAGCTTCTATCGTATGATAGAAGCTCTATCTAACTGGTTAACTAACTGGTTAACTTTTCAGGCACTGGGCTTATTGGGATATCAGTGGGTCCACCAGAGGATCCTGTCATCATCTTCTACAACCACAGCCAAGACCACTAGTTTTGTAGCTTCTTTCACCATCCTCCTATTTGGGACACCTCTGATATTGCTCGGTGCAGCTGTTTCGTCTACAGGTAATGACGATCTATCCTGTTTTTTGAAAAAAGGACATAGAGGTGCCTTGTGAGAACTGGACACTGGTTCAAAGTCAGGTGGGACAGGCCCCACCCCCATGTCGTTGCACACAGGATCAGCTAAAATAGGAGAAGAGGAATGCTACCACTGGTCATTTGCATTTAATACTCAAATGATAAAATTACAAAATTTAAAGTTGGTTTCTTTTGCATTTAAGTTTGCTGATCATTTATGTGAGAAAGGATGTCATTTTTATAACATGAGTGAAGTGTTTGTAAGGAATGAACTACATCCAATAATAAAAAGCATAAACTAGCGGGAACCTGTGTTAAATTCCACAATAAAACAATAATATCAGACTTCATACCAAATATATGAACAAACTAATTGGTATTATAAACCAAGATCACCCAACTGAGTCAAAAATCAACGTGGTGACGCAACGACTTTGTGTTGACCAATCATGGATGGCGCTGGGCGGGGCATTGTGAAGCCATAGATGAATGCTAGCAGGCTAACTGGAGAAAGAAAGCTAACTACTGGTGAGACTGGTAAAGGAGCTAACGCTAAAGGAAAAGGCTCCTGTCCAAAGAGCAGGTGTTAAAGAAATGTTAGAGAAGTGATGGTTCTGTTAGTGACTACATGAACACAACTGTATGGAGTTACTAAAGAGCGTTTCTGTCAGCCCCCCAGGAGCATTGTGGGTACTACATGGATTGTCCCATTCCAAACAGAAACCATAGCTGGACAGACTGTTGGTGCTAGCAGCTAGTTTCACTCACTGATGGTTGTTTAGTGTGTTGTTCCTCCTAAATTAAAACCATTTCATGAGAGACATGTTTGTTGATTCTGGGGACGGGAATCTCACTACCCATAAGCCCTTTTTTCAGATGTTGTTGATGTTGCAAATGTGATGAAGGTGTGAAGTCTGTTATATTAACATGTCCCAAAAAAAACCCAAACTGAATAAATAAATACAAAATCCATAACAAAAGTTAATAAAATATAAAATGCTCAAATGAGAATAAATAAAATAGTTTCATGTTAATGTTTTTTTCACATGCATTGTCTGCCTTTGGTTCTTCGAACTTTGCTGCACAGATCATGTGACCATTTGACACCCCTTTCAACTTCTTTTCCATCCCTCAGACTGGAACCAGACCACCTATGGTTCTCCATCTCCATATGAACGTGGACAAGCTGCTATGGTTCTCCCCATCGCCCTGCAGCACCTCACCCCCACCTTCATCTCCATCATCGGTATTGGATGCATAGCTGCTGCTGTGATGTCATCAGCTGACTCTGCTTTACTTTCAGCATCTTCTATCTTCACCTCTAACATTTACAAGAACATCCTGAGACCTCAGGTATAGAATTCATTCATTCATTGTCATGTACCGCCGCTGTATCCGCCGTGGCGGGTCAGAGGGAGCTGGAGCCTATCCCAGCTGGCATAGGGCGTGAGGCGGGGGACACTCCGGGTGATTATTTTAAATAATGTCTGTCCATCCCTATGAGATGGATCTCATTTTAGTTGTCAAAGGGTAAAAAGAGCCCTTCATCCTGTTGGATGTCACAGTTTCACATTGGACGGTCAATTTCTAACTCAGGTAACCAGTTACAATGTTTAAAACGTCACTTCCTGGTTATGACATCTCTTCTGTCTCCTTCAGGCATCGGACAGAGAGATCCAGTGGGTGATCCGGGCTGCTGTGGTGGTCGTGGGTGTAGTTGGAACATCCCTCACCAGCCTGAAAAACAGCGTCCTGACTTTTTGGTTCCTCAGTTCTGAAGTGGCGTATGTCGTAATATTCCCTCAGCTCGTCTGTGTCCTCTTCCTGAACATCTCCAACAGTTATGGAGCCATTATGGGCGTAGTGGTGGGACTTACATTAAGACTGCTCAGTGGCGACCCATCAATAGGAATAGAACCAGTCCTACATTTCCCAGGATGCACTCTGGAGGATGGTGTTTATGTCCAGTATTCTCCAGTTAAGACCATCTCCATGCTGTCTTCTATTGCTGCCATCTTGTTGTTCTCCTACCTGGCTTCTGTCCTCTTCAACAAAGGTGTTCTACCTGAGAAGTGGGATGTGTTCAAAGTGAAAGCCCAGCACTCACCAGTACCACTGTCACCAGTAGGGGGCGCCATAGAAGAGGAAGAGAATGAGGAAATGAGTAATGAAGAACATGAAGAACTAAAGGAATGAGGCATCTCAGCCAAGTCTGAGCATTCTGATAGAATTTCTACTTGTTCTGGATCAAATCCTGCATATTACTGTTTCGAATATGGAACTATGTTGAAATATGAAAGTATTTTTTTTATCCACATCTTGTATCAAGATCTTGGCTACAAACGGGGAATTTGATCCAGAATGTCTATGGTTATGACAGCTGATCATCCTCGTTTCTAAACTGTTCTACCACGAAATTAATCCATACATATTTACAAATTGGAGCTGATAGACCAGAATCCTGTTTTCACTGGTTTTGTCAGAGGCAGTGATGATAAAAGCTACAAGCTGCGTTACAGACAGCACTTGTATGTATGTATGTATATATGTATGTACGTACCACTCTTCTCTGCTGCCTCAATCATGCAAATTTCCCCAACGTGGGACAAATATGTTATTGCTCCCACTTTTTATGAGATGAACTCAAAGATCTAAAACATTTTCTCCACACACAAACATAACCATTTCTCTGAAATATCGTTCACAAATCTGTGTAAATCTGTGACTGAACACTTCTTTACCGAGATAATCCATCCCATCTGACAGGTGTGGCATAAAAACATGCTTAGACAGCATCATCTTTTCACAGGTGTGTCTTACAAATGGGTATTTTTTTGTATGTAGAAAATCTTTTAGATCTTTGAGTTCATCTCAACTTTGAACCCTCCATACAGTCTTCTAGTCAACACTATCAACTGCTGAAATGACTTGGCTATGGCCAAGAGGTGGGGTACACCCCAGATGAGATGCCAGCTCATCAAAGGGCCACACAAAATAAAGACAACCATTCATGTTGGCACTCACATCATACGTACAACTGACTCCAGCTGTTACTGAATGTGGTTAAAGAACTGGAGTAGAGATCCTTGAAGTGTCTGGATTAAATTATAAGGAGCAGAAGTGTGATGGTCTGTGTAGGCGTGTTTTTGGCTGGACTCATCTCTTTACCTGCTCAGCAGAAATGCGAGACGCACCTGTGGCTCATTGACTTCAGCTGGCTACTTAAACCAGGAAGTTCAAGACTCTTCCTCTTGCTTTCTGACAACTGCTTGTTCCTCCTGTCTCAAGTTGTGTTTTTCTCGAGTTGTGCTTGGGTTTCGTTTTTATACCAGTTGGAGTTCAACTCATGGGTTTCCAGTTGACACTTTTGTGAATAATAAAGAAGAATTAAGAATGGAGAATCAATTTTAACTGGCATGGTTAAGTCCAACAACTAAATGGGGTGCCCTCATCTGAGGCAGATACATTAAAAAAGAACAGATACAAGACGGATAAAAAGGAAAAAGATTAAAAAAATAGAAATAACAGGAACACAAAGGAAACAGGGCAAAAGGGCAGAATGATGACAATCATATTCTAACACCCATTGACAGTATGTAATGATACAGAGTATTGATAATGAGTGTTAAATGAATGTTGAAGTGTACTAATGTGGATTTTACATTTGTTACTTTGCCCTTCATGGTGGTTACTCTGTTGATACTTTGTGGGGGTTTTTTTTTTTCATTTTAACCTGTTGGGTGATTATTTTTTGCACTTTGTAAATAAATAGTTTCACTCCAATGTTTCACCACCACTAAACTGCTGTGTGGAAAATTATTAAAGGAGCAAGGTGGTTCATTTCCTGGCTCTAGAAAAAGAGTTTGGTTGGCTGTTTATTCATGTTAACATTTTGGAAGGAAAACACATGAAGAGAACAGTACAGGTATTTTAGTGATTTTAAGAATCCCATGTCTGTGGACGACTGAAGTTGAGTGAAATGGAGTAAACTTGATTTATTTTTCCATGAATTTTTTTTATTAATTGATGTATAATCAAGAACGACTTCACCCAAAACAACCTGTATCTGTATTTTATTTTGTGTTATGTTGTGTTATGTATCCTGCTATTGTTTCTCGTCGGTCTTACAGAATCGTAATTTAGTATTTAAGGAAAATAATGACATTTAAATGACCTTAAATGATTATGAATAAATAAATAAATCCTTTAATAATCCCCACAGGGAAATACTTACTGCCGCTAATGCCTCCCACTGCCCCAGACCCTATGGACTGAGCTACTGCCGCCCTTTAAATTACAGATTGAAATTGAACAAATAAAGACGATTCGACTCTGCTTCCATGCTGGTTTTACAACATTCCAATGTTGGAAGAACTCTTCAAAAGACTTTTGGCACCCATCTGGAAACAAAATGTAAACCTGATTGGTAGGTTGTCAACTTGTAGCGATTGTCCTTTAGATTGGCATCTGGGTTGGTTTCCAAAAGTCAACTGAGGTAAAGTGCAGCAGTTAGATAACATCAGAGGTCAAAATCATGAGACACATTACTTTATTGATGGAAATTATAGAACCATAACAGACATTTAGTGTAATTGTGTCACGCACAAGCGCCAGTTCATTGTTTACAGGCTCACAGGTCGATTACAGTCGGTGAGGTATTCTCTTTCATTCTGGAAAACAACCTTATAACAGGCAAATAGAAAGTTATATCTCTTTTAGAATGTTTTGATAATATTAGTAATGTATCAAAAGTATTAGAAGTACTTCATAGTAAAGAAGAAGAAGAAATGTACTTTATTACTCCCACTTGTTGACATGCATATATGTTTGGACAGGCCCCTGTTCAAACATATGCAGTCTATGCAGTGGGAGGTAGAGTGACGGGCAGCTCCGACCAGGTGGGACAATGGACAATGCTCATAAGACAGTGGTGAGGCCATGATGGTTGGTGGATGAAATGAAGATGTCGAGGTTCTTTCTAGGAGCAACCAGGTTGGATGGGGTCATAAATGAGTTCATCAGAGGAAAAGCAAAGTTGATCTGTTTTTGGAGACAAAGTTTAAGAGAGTTTTGAGGCCATGGAGGAGGACAGTTGGTCGGCCTCGAAGGCATTCAAGCAAACCATCCTGTGCCTCAGGAGGGGAAAGTGGTCAACCTCCAACACTGTTTACAGTGGAGGTGGGGAGCTACTGACCTCGACTGGGGATATTGTCAGGCAGTAGATTGAATATTTTGAGGATCTCGTCAATCCCACTACTTTGCTTTTCATGGAGGAAGCAGAGACTGAGGTCTCAGGGCACATCAAGCCTGGATCTTCAGCGTACGCTGGAGTGGTCTGCAGCTGAGTGCGATGGGATTGGGATGAGGATTAGAACCTCCAAATCCAAGGCCACATTTCTCAACTGGAGAAAGGTAGTCTGCCTTCTGGAGGAGTTCCAGTATCTTGGGGTTCATGAGTCGGAGCAGCGGCTACAGGTGCGGTTATTGTATAATCTCATGATGAAGAACGTACTCGGAGTAGAGCTGCTGCTCCTCCATATGCTGTAGAGTGAGGCCAGCTGAGGTGGTTATGTGGTGAGTGTTTTATCCAGCAAAATACCAAAATAAAACCAAAGTACAGAGGATGGTTTACAGCCAAAACGGGAATTCTTTTACTGGATACATTTCTCCTGACCCTTTTATAGTCACAGTTCTTCATTCGTGTGTGCGTATCGAGGTGTGCGTGTCTTTTCTTGGGTATACAGGAAACATTGGATTTCCAGGCGAACATCCAAATCTAAGTAAACACCCCGTGTCACCATAACCCGCTTCCTGTCTTTCCTGTTTTTTGTACAATTGGTTATTCGCTGCCAAACTTGAAAATGTGTTTCTTCTGAACTGAAGTGCATCATTTCACTTTCAGGGCTTTGACATCTCAGTTCCATTTTTGAAACAGTAATGTGAGTGATTTGCTTCAAGCTCTTCAGTAATCTATGTTATATGTAAAGAACAAACATTAATACAATCCAGCTGGTCCAATAAATAGCTGAGATGCCTCATTCCTTTAGTTGTTCATGTTACTCATTACTCATTTCGTCATTCTCTTTCTCCTCTATGGTGCCACCTACTGGTGACAGTGGTACTGGTGAGTGCTGGGCTTTCACTTTGAACACATCCCACTTCTCAGGTAGAACACCTTTGTTGAAGAGGACAGAAGCCAGGTAGGAGAACAACAAGATGCTGACCATGCACGATATCACAGAGATGGTCTTAACTGGAGCGTACTGGACATAAACCCCATCCTCCAGAGTGCATCCTGGGAAATGTAGGACTGGTTCTAATCCTAATGATGGTTCTCCACTGAGCAGTCTCAACACCAGTCCTACCACTACGCCCATAATGGCTCCATAACTGTTGGAGATGTTCAGGAAGAGGACACAGACGAGCTGAGGGAATATTACGACATACGCTACTTCAGAACTGAGGAACCAAAAAGTTACAACGCTGTTTTTCAGGCTGGTGAGGGATGTTCCAACTACACCCACGACCACCACAGCAGCCCGGATCACCCACTGGATCTCTCTGTCCGATGCCTGAAGGAGACAGTAGAGATAGATCAGGTTAACAGGACATGACTGACACTCCTTCATTTTACTCCATCACATCATTTTAGTCCATTCAGATTCTCTCTCTGCACTGTTGCCTCTCAAATGAAGGCCACATCTTTACAACAGCAAACATTGATTCATTAACCTTTATTCATTAGACCCAAATGAAGTTAGGAACAATTAATGAGACAGATATTCTATTCTTGAGTGATGAGTATTACTTCAGGGTGACCAGGACTTTGCTAACCCTTACCCCCATGTTCCAGACAGATGTCCACCAGTCACATTCCAGATCTGTTTCTATGCACATTTCCTTTGGAGATAAATTCATAACAAGGGAGTGACGTTCTAAACATTGAAACTGGCTATCTGAGTAAGAAATTGACCGTCCAAGGTGAAACTATGACATCCAACAGCATGAAGGGCTCTTTTCACCCTTTGACAACTAAAATGTTTCATATGGTCTTCCTGCACCAATCAAGTTCAGTCTGTATCACAACTCATCTTCTGCATGTGCACACGGCTTGTAGCTTTGTAACACCATGAACAGTCACCAAGGTGGTTGATGATAGAAATCCAAAACAACAGATGCTGACAGAGGGGATCCATCACACAGGGATGGACAGAAGAACATAATGCTTCCAGACATTATTTAAAGTGATTATATTCTCTACCTTTGGTCTCAGGATGTTCTTGTATATGTTGTTGGTGAAGACAGAAGATGCAGAAAGTAAAGCTGAGTCAGCTGATGACATCACAGCAGCTGCCACACATCCAATTCCAATGATGGAGATGAAGGTGGGGGTGAGGTGTTCCAGGGCGATGGGGAGAACCATAGCAGCTTCTCCACGTTCATATGGAGATGGAGAACCATAGGTGGTCTGGTTCCAGTCTGAGGAATATGGGCAAAAAGTTGAAAGGGGGTGTAAAATGTTCACATGATCTGTGCAGCAGAGTTTCAAAAACAAAAGACAGCTAGTTCAGGTAAATATACTTGAATCCAAACCAATTTCATTTATTCTCAATTGACGAGTTTATATTTTATGGACTCCAATGAATTTATTTACAAGGAAAGAAGTTAGCTAAGAAGAAGTGGGACACTGAGAGGACTGAGGAGAGTAGACAGGAGTACAGGGAGATACAGCGTAAGGTGAAGGTAGAGGTAGCAAAGGCCAAACAAGAAGCTTATGATGACTTGTATGCTAGGTTGGACAGTAAGGAGGGAGAGACTGATCTATACAGGCTGGCAAGACAGAGAGACAGAGATGGGAAGGACGTGCAGCAGGTTAGGGTGATTAAGGATAGGGATGGAAGTCTATTGACAGGTGCCAGCAGTGTGATGGGAAGATGGAAAGAGTACTTTGAAGAGTTGATGAACGTGGAAAATGAGAGAGAACAAAGACTAGAAGAGGTGACTGTTGTGGACCAGGAAGTAGCAAAGATTAGCCAGGATGAAGTGAGGAGAGCACTGAAGAGGATGAAGAGTGGAAAGGCAGTCGGTCCTGATGATATACCTGTAGAGGTTTGGAAGTGTCTAGGAGAGGTGGCAGTAGAGTTTCTGACTGGGTTGTTCAACAGGATCTTAGATAGTGAGAAGATGCCTGAGGAATGGAGGAGAAGTGTGCTGGTGCCCATTTTTAAGAACAAGGGAGATGTGCAGAGTTGTGGCAACTACAGAGGAATAAAGCTGATGAGCCATACAATGAAGTTATGGGAAAGAGTAGTGGAAGCTAGACTAAGGGCAGAAGTGAGCATTTGTGAGCAGCAGTATGGTTTCATGCCAAAAAAGAGTACTACAGATGCAGTATTTGCTTTGAGGATGTTGATAGAGAAGTACAGAGAAGGCCAGACGGAGCTGCACTGTGTTTTTGTAGATCTGGAGAAAGCTTATGACAGGGTGCCCAGAGAGGAACTGTGGTATTGTATGAGGAAGTCTGGAGTGTCAGAGAAGTATGTTAGAGCGGTGCAGGACATGTATGAGGACTGTAAGACAGTGGTGAGGTGTGCTGTAGGTGTGACAGAGGAGTTCAAGGTGGAGGTGGGACTGCATCAGGGATCAGCTCTGAGCCCCTTCTTGTTCGCTATGGTGATGGACAGGCTGACAGACGAGGTTAGACAGGAATCTCCATGGACTATGATGTTTGCAGATGACATTGTGATCTGCAGTGAGAGCAGGGAACAGGTGGAGGAGAAGCTAGAGAGGTGGAGGTTTGTCCTGGAAAGGAGAGGGATGAAGGTTAGCCGCAGTAAGACAGAGTACATGTGTGTGAATGAGAGGGACCCAAGTGGAAGAGTGAGGTTACAGGGAGAAGAGATCAAGAAGGTGGAGGATTTGAAGTACTTAGGGTCAACAGTCCAGAGCAATGGAGAGTGTGGAAAAGAGGTGAAGAAGCGTGTCCAGGCAGGATGGAATGGGTGGAGAAAAGTGTCAGGTGTGATGTGTGATAGAAGAGTTTCAGCTAAAATGAAAGGAAAGGTGTACAAAACTGTGGTGAGACCAGCGATGTTGTTTGGTCTAGAGACAGTGTCACTGAGGAAAAGACAGGAGACAGAGCTGGAGGTAGCAGAGATGAAGATGCTGAGGTTCTCTCTGGGAGTGACCAGGAAGGATAGGATCAGGAATGAGTACATCAGAGGGACAGCACATGTTAGAGGTTTTGGAGATAAAGTCAGAGAGGCCAGACTGAGATGGTTTGGACATGTCCAGAGGAGAGATAGTGAATATATTGGTAGAAGGATGCTGAGTTTTGAACTGCCAGGCAGGAGGCCTAGAGGAAGACCAAAGAGGAGGTTTATGGATGTAGTGAAAGAGGACATGAAGGTAGTTGGTGTGAGAGAAGAGGATGCAGAAGACAGGGTTAGATGGAGGCAATTGATTCGCTGTGGCGACCCCTGAAGGGAAAAGCCCAAAGGAAAAGAAGAAGAATGAATTTATTTACGAGATAAAAGCTGATGTTTTTGACTGTCAGTTCAAGTAGCACATTCTAAAATGTGCTAAAAATGACATCCTTTCTCCCATAATTCTATCATCAGTAAACTTTAACTATTTCTTGATTAAATGCAAAGGAGCAATGGCAAGCTGATCTCAACTTTTCTTGTGCACTGGTGTAAAATTCATTTCCTTTTCAAAAAATTATGAATTTATTTCTCATTTTTTCTCTCTTCAGCTGATCTTGTGTGCAACAATATTTGGACCAGTCTTACTTTCAAAACACAGGATAGATCATCATTACCTGTAGATGAAACAGCTGCACCAAGCAATACCAGAGGTATCCCAAATATGAATACGTTCAAAGAAGCTACAAAGCATGCAACCTTAGCTGTGGATGTAGAAGAAGATGACAGGAGTCTCTGGTGGACCCACTGGCAACCCAAATAGTTTAATGTCTGAAAAGTAAACCAGTTGGTAGATTAATTTACTCACTAACCCTGACCCAAACTCTCACCTTGACCCTGGGTGACATTGTAGTCTCAGACAACAAAATGATCTAAAGATCTATCAAACATCGTGTTGGGTAGAGGTCATGTTTCCTTACAAAGAACAAGAAGTCATCAATCATGATCCAGATCCTTTTCAGCTCTGGTTGTCCAATCCAGGGAGCGTGTAAGGTGTTGTTCATCAGAGTCTGACTGATGTCCAAGGTGTGAGGACTCGTCATGACAAAGGGAACACAGATCAACTGACAAACACAAACGTAAATTGTGAATAAAACTTGAACATTTTGATACTTGGTATGATTTTTCTTGAAAAAAAGGAAAGACACGCTATGAAATAAAAGCAACAAACTCACCATGCTAATGAATATCAGGACAATCTGAATAACATCTGTGTAGGCCACGGAGTAGAGACCTCCCAGTAGGGTGTAGGTAATGGCCACAGCAGCAGAGATCCAAATACAAACAGAGAACGGCAAATCCAGAACCACACTCATGGTTCCTCCTGTTAAACACATTGTGTCAGTGAACATTTATAACCGGTCATTGAATATTAAAAGTATAGTGTTGTACCTAAACCAGTGAGTGTTGATGGGAGCCAAGTCACATCACTACAAAGAGAAGCCAAGCTCATCACAGCTGTCATCACTTTTCCATACTTGATGTTGAAAGGGTCCAGCATCGTCACAAACCTTCTTTCTCTCATTGGTTTGGCAAAAACCAGACCTCCTACATTTGAGAACAGAAAAAAAAGACCAAATATGTATTACAATAAAATGATGACTGATGAAAAGATGAAAACTATGAAAAAGTCAACACATTCACAAAATATATATGGAAATTTACTAATGGAAATAATTCAACTACTGTCTCTACTGTCTCCTTTGTATGTTTTCATCTCGACCAAAGTGCCCAGGGTCACAGCCTATGGGTAACTTCCTTCCATACTTTTCCCACCATAAGTATCTAATAATCAAATATTGTTTCTTACATAGGGAGTGCTTCGTTCAGTACACCTTGCTCATGTATAAAAATTACGATTCATTGAGACTACTCTTGTATCTCTCACATGTTCTCAATGGAATTGGTCGGTTCCAATGTAACTGCGATTATTATTTTTATTCCTATTATTATTTTGATAATTATTGATCCTACTTACGCATCCACATTTCCTGTTTATGGATATCTCTTTTTTAGCGCCACACTTCTAAACACTAGATTCATCACATTTAAAATTGTGAAGACTCTTTGCAAAGTGAATTTCTTTTGGTACACATTCAAACAAAAAGCCTCTCATTAGACGTGATTTAAAACTCTTACCAATACTAAAACATAAACTGGTTGAAATTAACAGAATCATTGTCCTCGTCAGTCCCATGGAGGGCGTGTACATCATCTCAACTGTGCCGACGATCACGGCTCCTCCAACCCACGTAGCTGCAGGATAGATCAATACACAGCAAATAATTTCATTAAAACTTTTCAAACACTGATTTAATATAATTAATTATCAACAGAGGAAACACCAGAATGACTTTATCAGACAAACCTGCTCCACATATAATGAAGTCAGTGTATCTACAGGGTGACATTTCTAGGAGGTCTTTTACAAACGGACTCTTCTCACCATCCACAAAACAAATTCATCAGCTTAACGTAATCTACTTATTTACAAATCACACACTGTGTTTGTGTTGTTGCATCTGACATGTCATCAGGTTAATGATTTCCTAAGAGGAAGTTAACAACTTCATTTGCATCAACAATGATAAAGGATGAGCTGTGTCTGAGTTCATACGGGAACACGAGCAGTTTATGTGGTTATTCTATAGGGGAGTTACGCCCGTCAAATACTCAGCTTCTATTGTAGTTCTGTCGGCTCTTCTCTCCTCACCTGTCATGGTGAAGATCCCCACCACCCAGTTGATGCTCCGGTTTCCCAGCAGGACCATCTCCATCCCAGTGGCTCCACTTGTCCTCTGTTTCCTTTTGGACTTGAAAGAAGCCCAGATTCCGGTCCCAAGAACCAGCAGGTAGAAAACCACCATCACTATCACTCCTGGGACGTTAACAGCCATGATGGACTGGTTCACTGTCTTCTTGGCTCACTGCATTCCAGATCACAGTGGAAGGTGTGATTCAACACCTTCAGATTTAAAAAGAACAAAGATGTATCCGGTACGGATAATGCATTTTGACGAGTACGAGTACGAATAAAGCCCGTTAATACTCGTGATCGGACTGAAGGAAAATCAGCCGGACTGTTTTCAAGCTCTGTGATTGGCCAGTCACACATAGTTCCCGCCCCTCCCTACAGACTGCAGGTAGAGCGGAGTTTCCCTGTCCCACTCTCTGTCTCCGGTACACGCAGTTACTGATCTCTCTGTTCGTGGCTTCACTGTTGCTCACGTCCTTATTAGACTTTCTTCAGCTTGCCTCTATTTTGGTGTTTGGTTATGTGGTGAACTTTCTTGGGTTTTTTTTTTTGTTTTTTTGTTGCACGTACGTGTGCATTTAACCACCGCTTCGGTGTTAAAGTCTTTTTTTTTTACCTGTTTTAAACTCTGTTCAAATTAACAATGTCTATACTTAATATTTTAACTGAGACATAGCACGTGCGTACACACACACACACACACACACACACACACACACACACACACACACACCATAATCAATATTGTTTAACTTTATGTGAAAAAAATGGCAATAGCATTTGGTACTAAAAATAATTGAAAAAAAAAGGACTAGAAAAAAATTTAAATGAAAAAGAAGAAAAAAAATTAAAAGTTTTGTTGAGTATGACAATTCTTGTTCATGCATACTTTGTAGTTAATTACTTTTTTTATTACATGCACTTCATTAATGCACTTTGTGTTTACTCGTTCTATGTATAGTTCCTTTACTATTGTGATCAAAAAGCGTTGAATCTCAATTCTGAGGCTCTTCAGTAAATATTCATTCATAGACTTAAGAATATTCATGTTCTGACTCAGTTCCATAAAAAACTTGTTCTGTAAATAGTTCTCTTACTTTTATGATCAAAAACATTGATTTGAATCTCAATTTTGAGGCTGTTCTGTAAATAGTTTTAAAATAAGCAAAAATACAGCAACTTGTGATCAATCCATATCAATTTTAGACTTAAAACAATGTGGTGATTTAAGCCCCACACATTTCTGGTCAAACCACACCCACTTCCGGTTTAAGCCCCGCCCATTCCGAACACAGATGCGGATACAGATAATCTAGTTGGTTGAACAGATACAGATACAGATAGTGGTGTACTCGCTCATCCCTAGTGTTTATACTTTAGAAATGCCATAAGGTACAGGGACATCTAGCTCTCTGCTTACATACCATCCATTCCATCCATGAAACGCACTGTACCTGTGTGTTGACTCTACAACAGAATTTTTCTGACTTGATTTTCCCACCAGACACAGGTCTTATTAGAGTAAACACGTAGAAAAGCGTGCTGAATGCATAGAATGTCCTTCATGTAGGCAGGCGACACCGCATACATTCGGAAGTAAGAGGACAGAAAGGGCGTTGGCAGGATGTGAGTTGATAATTCAGCAGCGATTCTTCTTTTGGAGTTGGCTCACCTAATCCACATCACCTATATATATCAGACCAAGTGGTGTGTTACAAGAGTTGACATCACTTTGCAGACATCCATCCTGCAAAAGAAGAAGAAATGTGGTTTATTAATCCTTTTTAACACTCATGTAACAGACATTTTTAATATTCATATGTTGTTGTTCTGCACGGGCCTTCAACCAGGCTACTGCCATAGCAAATGTCTTCACCGCCCACTATGAGTCTTGGGTTCTGCTCAAGGTTTTCCTCCAAACTGCTTGATCATGTGGTAAAAATTGGTTCTAGACAAGAGGGTCTTTTCCTGGTGTACCTGGATTTTTCTGATATATATTTTCATTATAATTTTCCACTATATGGTGCGCCACCTTCCTGCGGTTAATGCATTCCAGGAGCCAGTGCACCACGGAGCCACACAGAAGACATACCAACACGCACACACACACACACACACACACACACACACACACACTCCTACGGGAAATTTGGAACGGCCAATGACCCTGAAGTGCATGTTTTTTGGAGGTGAGAGGAAGCCGGAGAACCCAGAGAGAACCCACGCAGACACGGGGAGAAGAAGCAAACTCTGCACAGAGCGGGACTTGAACCCGGACTCGCCTTGTTGTGCGGCGACAGCGCTACCCACTGCGCCACCGTCCCCCCCACCCAGCAAAATCAAGAACTCCAATATCCCCAGGAAAGTGTTTAAGAAAGTGACATGATTTTTAGTGACATGAAAGGGAAGAGACGGAGAATTCAATGAAGAAAGAGTTACTCGGTGTATCATGGGAAATCCCCGAGCAGTTCATATCAATAGCGGCAAAGCAAAGAATTAGAACAATTATTGTGTCAAGAAGGAGAATTTAGCCTTAAATGTAGAGAGCATTTCTGCCTTCTGGACAAAAACAGGCTCTCTGGACAGGTTCCAGAGAAGAGCCTGATATCTCCCATTCTACTTGTGCAGACTCTAAGGCAGGGGTGTCAAACTCATGTTGGTCTGGGGGCCATATCGCAAGGGTGCGAGACCAGTAAACCCAGAACAAAATTACATAGAAATAATAAGTAGATATAACAATAAACAGTTCAAATTGACAATATGTCCATTCTATCAGTGCAAAGAAGAAGTAAACTATAAAAACCTGGGGCAGGACTGGACCCCCCTGCTTTAAGGATTACAATTCACTTTGCTTCCTAAAGTGTATGTTCTGGATAAGGAGTAGGGTTCTATGGGCTGTTGATGGTATGTTGGTGACTAAACAGTGTAGAGAGGTCGAAACAGGAGAGGAGATCTCTGATCGTACGTCTGCTCACAGCATGTGCAACAACCTTCTGGAATAGCTGGAGAGCCTTGACAGACTTATTGTATATGGACAGGCTGATAAGAGGAAATTGCTATTGTCCAGCCTGGGAGTAACAAATACACGGATTAATTTTTTGGCATCTTTTTAAGATAGAATTCCAAAATATTACACGAATTGAAGAAGGCAGCAGTATACTTTAGTGTATAGCTAGAGGATATACGCTAATCAAACATATCAAACAAAACTTCCAAATTCCTTGTTGTGGAACTGGAGCAAATGTTAATGTCATCTATAGTAGTGCTTTTATTAAGTACTGTGTTTCTGAGGCATTCTCTTTGATTCATTGATAGATATAATGGTGTATCATCTGCAAAACATGTATCTGTCATAGAACCTTGAGGAACCATGTGACAAAATCAGATGATTTACACGGTGGATTCATTATTAATATTTCCAAACTATGATTGATTTAATAAAGATGACTCATACCAGGTAATCCTCGACCATTTTAAGGCATTTTAAGTAGAAGCCATTTTACCTCTAGTTGTAACAAGACAACAGATCCTAATTACCTGTGGATTCAGTGGCTGCTCCAAGCGGGACCAAAGGTATCCCAGATAGAAAGATGGAAAAAGCAGCAGCAATGGATTACATCAATGTAGCTGCTCTAGAAGCTGTCCTTTCTGTTTGGAGTTTGTATGCTCTCCCCGGCTCATCCGGTTTCCTCCCACCTCCAAAAACATGCTCTTCAAACAAACTGATTGGTTCCAAATTAGCCGTAGGTACTCTTGTGTGGTTGTCTGTCTTTCCAGTGGTACTGGTGACACGCCCAGAGTGTGCCAAGCCTTTTGCCCCGAAGAGTCATGAATTCCTCTCTCCAAACCACAGAACAATAAACTAACCCTTACTCTTCCGGGATTGATAATGTTCATTCTTTTCCTGTTTCTCCCTCCTCTTCGACACCCTATCAGGATCCAGAAATGTTGGACTATTGGGAGTTTGCTACCTAATAATTTCCAAAGTTAGCATTTAATGTGGGCAGCTGGTACTGACTGACCACCTAGCATCCCTATAAACTCACACACAAACACACATCATTGAAGTCTAGTGATGATCATCTTGTCGGTACTTCTCCTCAGCTCAGCTCTGATTGGTGCTTCGCTGGACTCCTGGCCACGCCCTCCCTGCTGAGGTTGGCTCAGATGATTTTCGCGGTTACCTGGACTCCTGACCACACCTTCCCTGCTGCAGCTTGTTAGCTGGATTATAGCATCAGTTTTGTGCCAGTCCAGTGATGTTCATCTGGGAATGTGATGTTCATGTTTAATCGTTCTGTCAGCATTGAGGCTACCGATAGCGATTGGTCAGTGACGTTCATAGAGGGATTTACTTCCTGCAATGTCAACACTGGATGTTTTTTGTTCTCTCTGCAGTGAAGATTACTGAGACAGTGGCCATAGATTATAGTGTAAATGGGTGAGATGAAAATAAATAAACTACCCCCCAAAAATAAACTACATCACCTAACATTATTAGGATCAGACAAAACAGACAGCAAATCCTCCAAGACTCCACTTCTTGTAATTACACAGGAGGTAATTTATTACTTTGAATGTTGAAACCAGTCATTCCTGTCAGAACACTTACTGACATGATAGTGGTTT